>JAPDOI010000274.1:0-600000 GCA_029168955.1 Aplectana chamaeleonis | reverse complement strand
ATTTGCAAGGACGAACAGCGCTCATCACATTTATGTAGAGAGGAGCTAAAGTGCAAAAGTGTATGTATAGTGCAGCCCAGCAAATTTCGTTTATGTACTTATCAATGAAAAGAGGTCGGCAGAAGATCAATATGCATGAATTCCTATGCAAAACGCTCGCCACCGATTGAACGAGAATGGTTGTACCGCCATGAGTTTCAAGCACATCAATCTTTGACCAACAGCTTCTCATTGGTAATAGATGTGCAACTTTTGGTGCACTACGTTATAACTGGTTACAGTCTGTGCTGTGTAATAAAATGCGGATATTTGAAGCGAAGGGAGTTCGATCCCGCTTGAAGTTCATAGTAATGCCAAGTACGGATCTCGATAGTAGGATGGAGGGTGAACACTGCTACAGTGTATGGGCTCACACTTTCTCAGGTGTGGTCCCGCCGGAAGTCGACAATTTAGCAAACTATGAGTCACGAGAGTAGGATACTTGAGTCAAGCGTCGCTGATTTACCCTGCGTACGAAATCTCACCGTCTGATTGTGAGAAAGTTAAGTAGTAAATGAGTTATTTGAAAAAATCACGGCTTTGAGAAACAAGACTTTATACTCTACCGTCTGCAACCTTCTGCAAATATGAAGAGTCTTTTAAGAACATTAACCTGTTGTGGGTTCTTCTCTAAAATGCACCGTGGGTCCACATCTGACAAAGTAATTACTGAGAAAACGCGTATAATGACGCAGAACCCACACCAGGAAAATTTTCGCAAAGGGCACTCTCCAGACGTGCCGTAGGCTCTAAACGGTAGGGTGCAGAGTGTAGTTTCCTAAAGCTAGGATTTTTTCCAGGTACCTCATTTAAAACTTAAGTTACTGCAGTTTTAAAACCCTAGTTTAGATTCGTAAGCTTGGATGTTTTCTGTCTTCTTCCTCTATCAGTGTAGCTGTCTTCGGCGTTTATTTTTTTTGAAACTCAGCATAGAAAAAATCAGCCACGCTGACCTCTCAAATATACTACTCCCGTGACTCTTAGTTTTCAAAATTGCCGACTTCCGACAGGACCACACCTGAGAGACGTGTTAGCCCTCATATTTTAGCGGTGCTCGACCTCAATCTTAAACGAGGAAATTTTTTGTACAGCGCAAATCGACCACGCTCAACTCAAATATCAACTCTACTGACTCATAGAAATCTTTCACAGAAATATTTCAGCATTTAGAAGGCAAACTGCTTTAGGCACTTCACATTGAGGATTCATATGTCTTGTTTATCATTTTGGGAACACTTTCATGATAACTTCACCCTAAGCTTCCTAACTGAACACCGTCACTCACAACTAAGTTGAAACAGCATTTCAGTCAAATCGCAATGCATAGTTTAATCCCATGTGAAAAACTGCTCCGGGCGGTTTTCACTCACATACACAATTCTCCATTGGGTCTTCCTCCGAAAGTCAGATATCTCCGGAGCTCAAAACCCCCTGTGGGGCTCTATTCCGCGCCGAACTCTGTATGGCACTGATTGATACGGGAGATCTGATGATTTATTGATTTTTGATGTGGTAATGTTTTTCTTTCTAATGGTTTAACGAAATGCAAAATTAACGTGTTACGCATTAACGGGTTAACGCGGTTTTTTTCTGAAAATCAACGATTAACGCTTAACGAAAAAAATAATTTTCGTTAACGCACACCCCTGCTATGCACTATGAGCAAAATCGCTGCCTCTGCTGCATCGCTGCAGCAGCGGGTGCAACATCGCCGCAGCAGCGGCTGCAAATCGCTGCGATAAAAAAACAGAAGCGATGCAGTCAAAACATAGCTTCAGGATCGTAAACTAGTCTTTGTGGGTAGGAGAAAAACGGGTCAGGTCAATGTGGTGCAGTCGTCCACTATGACTATCATGTAAACGTTGTCGAGCAAACCATAACACATGAAAAAGACACATATCTATGCAGTACAGGCAAAATGCAAGTTTCCACAATTCCGCAGCATGAACTCGGATTTCGTCAAACCAAGACCGTGAAAATTCCCCACCCTTAACAGCTGTTGGTCATCATAACTTTTGAAAAAAAATTCATTTCAGATTTCGAATCCAGAAACAGGTCAAACGAAAATTTTCGGAGAGGCAATCTTTTCACTCCGAGGAAATTAATTCAAAAATGGTTACCACCGTATCTTCAGTATCTAGTACCTGTCATCAATTTTACTGTTTACAGCTTCCCATTTTTCTATACTTTTTTCGTCAGTTTTTCAAAACTCGAAGAAATAATGGATTTTTTTTTGAAAATATCATCATCCATTTTCTGAAATGAAGCACATCAGCTTCCCAGTTGTATCCGAACCTCACTGTTGTAAAACTGGAATTTATGTTTTCTTAAAGTTTGAATTTGTAGATCACATTAAACACGCTTGAGAACTACCTGAAAAGTCAGAGTTTTGTTACGAGAACCCCGGACTCTTAAATGAAGGATTTCGAAAATTCAACCAACATAAACCTAAAGATTCTCTCGCCTACACCTATATTATGAAAGAAGCATGCAGATTGCTCTTCGATTACTTGTACAAATAGTGCTCAAATTTTAGGCCTCACTTCGCCGATTTTCAAGGACCTTCAGCCCACAAATCACATAGTTGGGTACTGTGCTTATCCTCGGGCATTTGGGGGGTACCAGCCGAGGTGATTTCGGACGAGGGGGCTGATTCGAGGATACGAATTCGGGGGCGGAGTCGTGCGTCGCGCGAGCCGAGGGCGAAAGGGGCTCGTCCGAGGGGGCGACGCCGTTTTCCTCGTAGGACCATTTCAAAACAGCAGCAGCGCCCTCCTTAAAAACATGTCATCATTCTCTCACCATTTGTAGGGAAAATGTCTATTTCTTCTTTCAGCCTTCATTTTCATTTTATTTTCATGTATTACACGGTAGTAACCTTGTTAAAGACGAACAAAAAACGAAATACAGCAGATAACTCTCAAGTGCCTTCTTGGATTCAGTTAATTTCCCAACTACCAACCCTGACCGAAGTAATTTATTAAACTCAGACCCCGCCCTGTTGACAATTAAGTGCTGTTTCACATTCCGCCCGGCCCCAACAAGGCCCAATTTCACCGGCGCTCCCCTAGTAGTTGATGGTCTCAGGTTGAAGAGCCGGCTAGCCTTAATACCTGCACTCCCATGAATGATCTTATACATCATTATCGTATCAGATCTTCTTCTCCTGTGCTCTAGAGTGGTTAGGCCCAAATTAGCGTTTCTGGTGACATGAGACTCGTTGCGATTAGTCTGAAACCTATGACAATCCATGACAGGACCCTCTCTGTGGCTGCAGAAGAAGAAGGGGAAGTCTGAAACCATGATGTCCTGAAGTAAACGCTGCGTGTAAAAGTATAGGTGATGTGTAGCAATAAATATCCTCGAATAAAGTTCCGCAATCCGGTTTTGAGTGCGAATCCTCTGTAAGTTTATACTAAGTGATGCTATGGGAGGGGTCACTACGGCATCGTACTTGGCCACGCCCATTTTCCTGCGTTTCGGCACTATTTGAGCACCAACCCGGGTTTTTCCTACCTTTCCAAAATCAAGAGAGTCGTGATGCGAAAATGGGCGTGGCCAAGTACAGCGCCATATTGCCCCCCCCCCCTACTGCGATAATACCCAGTAAACAAACACCCTGTATATTTGACTGTTTGACTCCCATGTTTTCAGGCGTGACATCAGGACCTACAGTACCATGCAAAAGTCTATTCGCGTGGCATTTCCGCGAATAATGTTTCTATACGTATCTTGGCTTGCCCTTAGCGAAACTTGATGAAACTTTAGTATGATATGGGGCATCACAACCCTTGCTTTACATATACATAAAATTGGTTTTGGAGCCGGCAGTTTTTTGATATTGCATTTTTTTATCATTTTGTTGTAATATTTCAAATAGGGACTTTTCCCTTGAAACATGACTATTACAATTCCAAATCCGTGGCAACTATTCGCCATTGGAAGGTCTTCGGAACCTTTAAATAAACTTGTAAAAAATTAACCTCTATTGAAATTTGATTAGAAATAAATTCGAAAGAAAATAATGCGATATTGCACCTACTAAGTATCTCTCTTTGACGTTATCGAAAGAGAGCGAAATTTATGTTCCAGTTGTACTTTGTCAAAGCTTATAAAGCACATATCTTGTAATGGCTCTGGGGTGAATAATTTTATAGGGGTGAATTTCCAAAAATTAACTCCAACCTGTTCAATTTTCGGTCTTCAGAAAAATTCGGATAGAGACTGATAGAGACTATTCTCCCACAAAGCCATACAACGGTCCCAAAGACCTTCGAATGGCGAATAACTGCTACGGGTTTGGATTTATAATAGCCATGTTTTAAAGGAATAGTCCTAATTTGAGATATTACCACAAAATGATAAAAAAATCCATATTTAAAAAGCTGCACGCTCAAAAACCGATTTTGTGTATGGGTGAAGCAAGGGTTGTGATGCCCCATAACATACCAAAGTTTCATAAAGTTTCGCTAAGGGCAAGCCAAGATACGTATAAAAAAATTAATCGCGGAAAGGCCACGCGAATAGACTTTTGCACGGTACTGTATAAATGCGAGGCTGGCGTTAATGGAGACTACCGGTGGACACCCAATTACGTGAGCCGTTGCGTAATTGAAATTCCCACCCACACAGGAACTTCAATTTGATTTCTTGATATTTCAGCACCATGCGCAGCCGGCCCAGAATGCTACAACTGCTGCCGTTGACGAGAACGACGATTTTGGCGATCTCAACTCACACAAAAACGCAGCCCGTGAAGATGCAAATGCTGCCGAAGCCGATGGGGACGATGATTTCGACCTTTTTGAATAAGAGGACAACCTGCATTCGTGATATATATATATATATATATATATATATATATATATATATATATATATATATATATATATATATATATATATATATATATATATATATATATATATATATATATATATATATATATATATATATATTTAGCTCTTTATAGTTTGCTTATGTTTAGCCATTCTAGTAATACTTAGCTCACTTGTTTTGGGCATGTCTCATATATTTGGTACAAAAATGTCATATTTGGGTATCATTGATCAGGGTCAAGGGCAAATCCGAGTGAAAGCAAGAAAAACTGGTCCACAACCGTGAAAACCAGACTGTCAGTGGTGCATGTATATCCAATACAATGATGTAGAAGAGTTCTTGTCGAGTACTTACTCGAAAAAATTATGCGGTTCTGTTCATCCAACAAAGTTGAAGTTGCTAAAGTTACTAAAGTTGAGACATATTTTTATGTCTCTACTCCGTTGGATGAACAGACCCTATTTTTTTTCAGTTCAAAAACAACTGAATCGTGAGCAGACGTTTTTGTACTCGAGCAATTTTGTCCTGTCTCGTGGGTTTTTTTTCGGTTGTGAGCCTTTGGTTCTTGCCCATGAATTTTGAAGTATAATTCCGTGCTTATTTTGTGCATTCGAAGTACTTAAAAATCTTGTATGAACGTGTTCTGACCAGATCCAGTTTGATTTCCAACCCGCATGAACATGGACTTTTGTTGTGATCAAACTTCTGAAAATTGTAAAGAAAAATGGTTTTCTGAAACAGTGAGCCGAAGTTATATAGTAGAATTGCTGTAGTTTACTGTCAATTCAATAAATCTTTGTCGTCAACTACTATAATATAAGGTGGTAATAAGGTTATAGATTCAAGTATTATGGAGCTGTAATAGTCAAAGAAGTGTAGTAGTAGTACATATTAAAGTGCTAGTATTGGCATAATAACGGTGAAAATATAGTGGAATACGACGAAAACCGTTTTTACGGTTTTGAATTTCCGCGCTTTACTGGAAAAAGGTCCGCGGATCAGCCGCCAAGAGAAGCGGGGGGTTGGTCCGAGGGCGCTCGGGGGCTGCTGCCGAGTTTGGGACGCTCGGATGAGTCCCCGACGGACACTCGGCTGGTGCCCCCCGAATGTCCGAGTCTGGGCCAAATTCCGGTCCGCAGTTGCGTCTCGACACGCTTTGCGGCCGCACGCTCCCGAGTCAGAAGAGCTTCCAGCGCCGCAGCCGTCGATCTGATGACTCGAGGTGGGTTTTGGAAACTGGAAACTAAGAAAAAATGGAGAAAGTTGTATAAAAAACCCCGCTGCAAAGCGTGTCGAGACGCAATTGCGGACCGGAATTTGGCCCAGATAAGCACAGTGGAAGTTTTATCTGTGGATATGACAGCGTTTTCAGTATTCGAAAAAGTCTTCATTCAAAAAAGTTACACGCATCGGATGCTTTTTTGCCAAGTTTGCCAGATGCTCCCCGTTTTTACAAAACATAGCGCGGGTATTGCACATTATGTATAAGATTGTTCGAAAACTTCTTTCGTTTTTTTTTGTTTTAATTTTTTTCATAGTTATTGTGTTTGTTTGCGCAATGTAGTTAGCACTCGGAAGCGCATTACTTCCTCTATTTGATGCCCCTTGTAGTCTCCCGTAAACTTTATCAGCCTCGGATTTCATATTCAAATTAAGTGTGTGGTCCAAATATTTCAGTGCTCATTTCGCCTACCATCGAAGCACCAAAACAGTCATTGTTTAGCAAAAATTTGCCTGCCCTGTGGGCGAGATGGTAGGACCAAAGCATGTTTGCGGAATTCTCCAATGGGTCGAAATGCATATTTGCAAAATTTGCACGTTCAGCGATTTCTTTGTAGGCCAAGGCATTAGGGCACCAAACTTGGTTTTTAGACACTATAAAGAGTTCTCTATTTGAAGGAACTTATTCTGCCACTTATCGACAACTTTTTTCAATTTTTGAGAATGGATTTTCAATTTTTGAAAAGTCGATAGATTGTAAATTAAAAGGCAGCCCCTCCTAGTACAACCACGGAGTACAGCAATTCAAAGCCTTTTCATAAAGAAGAAACTGCAGAAGTTGCGAATCGTACAAAAACTGAAATGTCCACGCAAGTGAAGAATTTTCGTACGCCTATTTTGGTGCTGCACCACAGAGGTTCCCAGCCTCAGCAACAATGATTGATTTGGTGCTCTGATAGGAGGCGGAAATGAAAATTACAGAATATTCACTACTAAAACCACATCGGGCTTCATGAAAAGCGACAAAAGGCTTTTGATAGAGGACGATGTGCGCTCTCTGATGCTATAATACACGTTGTCAAACAAAACACAAAATATCGAGAAAAAATCAAGATAAAAAAAGGCAATAAATTCTCGAACAGCCCAATCTAAGAAGACACGATTATGGATACCTAGTTCTGAAAAGCCGAACATGGAGGCTAAACAGAGGGCTCAAGACGATTGATAGAAGGCAAAAGCAGGGAATATTGGCCATGCCAAAATCAGAGAAAAGTAATACTTGAATCCGCACAGAGGAAAAAACATTTGGGTAAGAGTAATGTCTGCATGATGAATTTTGCTCGTTCCTATTACAAGCGGGGTAATGTGCGTTTAGCAGTTTTAGACCGGATTTCGCTCCCTATGGAGTCCTGAGGTCGTCTGAAAATATCGGAGATCTTACATTTACATTGGGACTGCAAACCCTTCGGGAGTAAACCTTGATTCAAAAATCGGAAGGAGTCCATTATCCTTCAAGTGATATAAATTATAACGAAATTTTAAGGCAATTTCAATGAGGAAACAGATGAAATCTAAACCGACTACGTCGAATCGGACCAAAACGTTTTCGGACGATATCTTGGTACGGAAAGATATGGGATCTTATTAATGCTGCCCGCTAATATAGCCTGGAAACTTCCAAGTGGACCGCCCAACACAGACAGGTCATGTGTGCCCATGCAGTAACAGCTAAGCAAATACAGAGGATCAATAGTGCTGCAGAGTATAATAACTCTCGCGAAAAAGCATGATATTCTCAACTAGGAACTTCAACTGGTGAAAAGAGTCAACGAGGTGAGTTTTTTATACTTCAGAATAATCTCTGCGTCAGCATAAACGGAAGACAATTTAGCACCTATGACATCTCTCGCAGAGATGGAAAAGCATAAAGAAAACTTTGGCCCAAATATGAATGGAATTCTACGTGGCAGTGTGAGGGAGACAAGTAAAACAGTTTTATCTACAAGTGTGTATAATATCACAGCTTCGTAAGGAGTAAGTAAACAGTAGTATACAGCAATCCGTCATGGTGGAAGCTATGCCTCCAAAGCAACCGCCTCCCTTTTCTTACTTGGAGCTTCTTTCTCTGAAACAAATTACTTACGATATACGGTTTGTCCTCAAGTTCAGATCTACCTTTTTCCCGTTGGGGCATATCATGAGAAGGCACATCTGGTAGAACGACGTCACTTATTTGGGACGCTAACAACTGCTCCAGTTCTTGCTCTGCCTCAGCTACATCAGTATTAGATAACTGACCACTGAGGAGGGCGGAGATTTCCTGAAGATTTAGATATCAATGCAGTGGTGAAAACGATTGCCGGCAAAAAGCGGCAGAAGCGCACCTCTTGGTACACTGCCGCTTCTTTTGTCTCCTCCATTAGTTTCTCAATATCGTCCATGTCGAAAATCTGCAGCAGATAATGAACGTTGTGGAAAGCTTGGCGATGAAAACTAAAAACCCTTACCGCATTCATTTTCTTCAGAGCATCGTTGCCCTGTCGAAGGCCTTCAACTACCCGTTGCTGGATATCAGCGAATTCCAAATCGTGTACCTAGGATGAATGCAATTCAACAAGGACACCGAATTCATTCGAAAAATCTCTGATTCATTACGAAACAGTGGCAGTTGTGCGTAGGCTTGGATATATACGATTAATAGCCGAATAATAGAATTTTGGCCTGACTAAGAACAGACAAATTCTAACACCCTTCTAGTTTACGCGTTTTTATAGTGGGTTTGTAGAGCGATTTGCAGGTCGACTGCAAAGCACCAGAGGTTTTGACACAGTCAAGACCCGCCCCAACTGGTGGTCCGTAATCACAAACTCAAGGTTTCATAGCTGGGAAATGGAGGGCAACTATAAATAAACAACATCACCACACCATTCTATCGATGTTGTCCAACTGCTTGAGTGTCCTCTCGATAACATTCTCCTGGTATCGCTTCTTTTTCAAAAGAAGAAGTGCGCGACTAAAATGGCGGAAAAAACGAAACTGAATGAGGAGTCTGAGCTAAGCTGCTGACAAACTCACTCCTTTCGACCATCCTTGAGCAACTGTCGAGCCATCTCCCTTTCACGCTCCATGCATTTTTCTTTTCGTCGGATGAACTGTTTCATTTTGTCCCTTTGGGTTTTCAGTTGCTGAAAATTTGAATTTGTAAAATGTGCAAACAAACTAGAAAATGAAGGTTGCGGAGCGATTTGCCCCATTCGTGTAAAACGCTATACTCTGCCCCACACTCACACTCACTCATCCCGTTAGCTGGCGTCTGGTGAAGCGGGATGCCCTCTCAACCAATACACTGCTGTAGGTGCCATAGAAGCTCGTGCGGCCTGAACGATACGCTTCCAATCAAAACGGTTTGCAGCAACAAGTTTAGCGTTAAGGACACTGCACCATTGGGTCTTCAGATCCTCCTCTATGTGCTTGAGCCATCTCTTCTTCGGGGCCGTTCGTTGAATTCTCCACGATGGTGGGCGCTTACGCCACAGCATACTGTATGGGAGACGGGTCGCGTCCATCCTACATACATGTCCGAGCCATCGCAGTCTTCTTGTCTGCAGCTGTTTCCCGACCGTCGGTTGATTCATGCAGCTCTTCCGTATATCGTCGTTGCAGACACGATCACGAATCGTAATTCCAAGGATCTGGCGCAAACATCGCATCTGGAAGACTTCTAGCTTAACGAGGTCTGACTTTAGCAGAGTCCAGGTTTCCGAGCCGTATAGTAAATAGTACGGGTATTATCAGCGCTCGGAACATTTGCACTTTAGTCTTCAGTGAAATGTTGTTTTTCATCCACAAACACCAGCCAAGCGACGCAAACACACTAGACGCCTGCCCGATTCTGTTGCACACCTCTGCCCTGGCCGCAACTTTTCGCTCCTGCACTACTGACCCAAGGTATTTGAGTTCCTTGACCTGCTGAAGTTCTACTCCTTCAAACTGAACATATGCAGGCGACCCAACGGATGTCATGACCTTGGTCTTCTCCTGATTGATTCTTAAGCCGTAGAAGATTGCAATCAGTGCCATATCGCTTATCAAAGACGTTGTCTCCGCATCAGTATCCGTGAACACTACGCTGTCATCCGCGAACATCAAATCTGCGACGTACTCATAACTTCCGTATTGAACGCCTCTTCTGTTCCCGAAGACCTTCCTCCTAATAGCGTCCACAGTAGTGTTGAAGAGCTGAGGCGAGACCACATCGCCTTGGCGAACTCCAGCGGTAACGGCAAACTCCTCGGACAACTTATCCCCAACGCGTACGGAACTCGTACTCTGCCCCAATCAAGTCAACCGAAAAGCCCATAGGCAGAAACTTTTCCTTTGTGTCTCTGTAGCGCTTGGAGTTGACTCTTGTAAAAAATGAGCGCGGTGTGAGTTACCTGCCACTGCAAAATAAAGCTGAAATCACAAACCAGGATAGCTTGGTCTTGCTCTGAAATCTCACAATTTCTCGGTGGAGAATGAGTTTTCTTGCTAAACAAGCCACCCATCTGAACCTGGAATGAAACGTATTCAAAATCAATTGAGAGTTAAGCACCTTTCATAGTTGGCCGACCGACGTCGGACGACTCGCTATCGAATGTGGAATATCACTATCCTATTTTATCTATCACCAGCGGCGCTAGGGTCCGGCTACGCCAGCCCATTTGCCCATCTTGGGTATACGGCAATTAAATCGGCGCTTTCTTTTTTTCCTGCGCCGGCCCATAGGCTGGATCAGGCGGCAACACTTAAACCATCTGAAATCACAAAGCATTCCAAACCTTGCAACACCCGTTTACCTCCTTATCTATACCGTGACACACGGGTCTTTCTTTCGTTTTATAAGGTCCTGAAGTGGCTTTTGATTTATTTTAATCTCTGTCATGATAAGAAGAACCGCTGTTAAAGTTTACTGAACGTTTTCATGATCAACCGACACCCTGCTGCTTTTATTGCCAAAGAAGTAGAATGATGCTTGTGTTTCATGGGTGCGGATTTTGATTAACTCTTATTTTCCTCGTATATAAACCGATTTAGAAAAACCGATAAAAGTGCATATAAACAGCAAAGCAGTTGAGATGAATGGTGAAGGGTAGGGGACCTGAAGAAAGGGGTGGTGTACGCTCTCTTTTAGATGCACATAGTGATTCTGAAGTTCTGCGCTCTCTCCCTTGAGTCTCACACGTTTTCTAAGGCGTCCGGCGCTCCCTCACTTGGGTCTCACACACTTCCTACGGCGCAGTCTCCCTCGGATCTCACACATTTTATACGGCGCCCGGCGCACTCCCACTTCGGTCCCGCACACCCTCGACGGAGTCCGGCTTACTCTCACTCGGGTCCCGCACACTTTCGACGGCTACGGCGTCCAGCACTCTCCCACTTGGGTCCCGCGCACTTTCTACGGCGTCCGGCGCACTCTCACTTGGGTCCCGCACACATTCTACGGCGTCCGGCGCTCCACCACTTGGGTCCCGCACACTTTCTACGGCATCCGGCGCACTCTCACCCGGATCCCGCACACTTTCTAAGGAGTCCGGGGCACTTCCACTTGGGTCCCGCACACTTTCTACGGCGTCCTGCGCACTCCCACTTGGATCCCGCACACTTCCTACGGCGTTCGGCGCACTCCCACTTGGGTCCCGCACACTGTCTACGGCGTTCGGCGCACTACCATTTGGGTCCCGTACACTTTCTACGGCGTCCCGCGCACTCCCACCTGGATCCCGTACACTTTCTACGGCGTCCTGCGCACTACCATTTGGGTCCCGTACCCTTCCTATAATGTACTGCGCACCACTTTTAAAATCCTGCACCCTTGCCCTGACGTCCTGCCTTTTTTCGAAGCCCATCCCAGTAGGGTTGCCCGCCTTGAAAGTCCACACAGAGAAACGCACACACACACACACACACACACACACACACACACACACACACACACACACACACACACACACACACACACACACACACACACGCACACACACACGCACACACACACGCACACACACACACACACACACACACGCACACACACGCACACACACACACGCACACGCACACACGCACACACACACCACACACACACACACACACACACACACACACACACACGCACACACACACACACACACACGCACACACACACGCACACACACACACAGACACACACATACACACACATACACACACACGCACACACACACACACACACACACACGCACACACGCACACACACACACACACGCACACACACACACACACACACACGCACACACACACATACACACGCACACACACGCACACACACACACACACACACACACACACACACGCACACACGCACACACATATACGCACGCACACACACAGATACACACGCACACACACACAGATACACACACACACACACACGCACACACACACACACACGCACACACACACACACACACACACACACACACACACACACACACACACACACACACACACACACACATACACACACATATATTCTCTATTGACAACTAACTTCTTTTCTCATGAGAATTTCGGTACGGCCAGATCCCCCATGGATCGCCGAACGAAACTGGTGCCGATACGGTAAAACGCGGCAAAAGCCGCTCTGGCGGCAAGATTGACCAAAACCGTTATCTTCGCCGTAGCCGCGTTGCATCACATAAAGCCTAGCTTGCTTGGACGAGTCTCGGCGGAGTAAGCAGCGGAGCGGTCGGTCATGGCAAAATGAAAAATTGATATGGAGATTCCATCATGAAAAGCACGATAAGCCTTACTTCGACCGGTTCAAAATGAGAGCTAGGCTAAATGTATGATCTAGTTCCGCAATCGCGTTCAGTCCGCAAAGTCTCATTATCACAATCGTCGAAGCGAAGCGGTTGTTTTGAGAATGATTCTAGTTTAATTTTTCAAAAACAACCGCTTCGCTTCTACGATTGTGATAATGAGGACTGAACGCGATTGCGGAACTGAACTGTATATCTGGAGTGCGTTCCAAGAAGATTTCCACGGGAGGAAATCGTATAGTTAGGTCCGTGGCCTGTGTCCTCAAGAAAAAACGTTTTAATTCAAACCGCGGCTGGCGCGGCGGTTTAACTCTCAGAGATTGAGATTTAAATCGCCACGCCAGCCGCGATTTGAATTTACACGTTTTTTCTTGAGGACACAGGCCGCGGATCTAACCATATTCGATAGTGATACCAACCAATGATAGTTAAACCGGCCGCTTGAAATGAACTTGTCTTACAGCTTATCACTCGCTATGTCTTATCGGACCCATTTTTCCTCCCACGGAAACCTTCTTGGAACGCACCCCTGTATGCACCATCCTACTACTCAGACATTGGGATTGGCGGACCGCCGGCATTTGCCTGGCGAGCAAAAACCATTCCCAGTGTCGGACAGCCGTTAGCCGGCGGTCCGCCAAAACCCTGCCAGCGGTCCGCCAGGACGCTGGCCGACCGCTGGCAGTCTATTGGCCATTACCTAGCAGCCCGCTGTTCAGCAATCATTTGCCAGCGGTCCGCCAGTCTCTTGGCAGACCGATGAATAGGGGTGGGTCCCTCACCGCGGATCGTTGAGTAGGAGATCGCCTACGCAACGGCTCAGAGAAACTCACGGCCCGTCTGCGGCGCTTTTCCAGGATCGTCCGCGGCCGACGACAGGACGATCCTTCACCGAAGTCGGTAAAGCGCCGGCAAAGCGCCGCGGAACATTCTGCAGGCTCTGCGGCCGCCGCGGACCGTCCTCGCCGACAAAGTCATGACCAGACCGCCGGACAAGGTCGTAGCCTTCGCCGAGGTTTGCGGTAAGGAGCCACCCTCCCTGCAGATCGCGGCGAAAACCGCCCCCCCCCCCCCAGCTGTTAGGATATCCCTATCTCCCCAGCGACCAAAAATATGCTGGCCTCCGGAGAGTGACTCGAAGTCACCTTCCAGGGCCGGCATCAGAATGCCGAATGAGGGCTCGAGTGAGATGAGTCACATTTTATACCGGCTGTGCATAAGATAAACACATTAGGACGTGATCATTCGCTTTCCCATGTTTTTTTTTTCATGGTTGCCACTGCAGTAGTGCCTGCGGTCAAGTGAGATGTGAGTGAGTGAGATGAAGAGGTGGAGTTGTTCAACTGCCGGTGCGCCCCGAAACCAACCCCATCAAAAACAAACAGCGCCGCGGATGGGCCGTTTACCCAACCGGCTATCATTGTGCCGCGGATCAGCCGTCAAGCGCCGCGGACCGTCCGGAGAGCTCATCTGCCGCCGCGGACGGGCCGTGAGTTTCTCCGAGGGTCTGAGGTGAGGTCTGACCCACCCACCCCATTTTCCCCCACGCCGTGGGGACTTTCCCCTCAGCTACCAAAAATATGCTAGCCTCTGATGAGTGACTTCAGGTCACCTTCCAGGGCCGGCATCAAAGTGCCGAGTGAGCACTCATTGGACTGAATCGCCTTATATACCGGCTGAGCTTATCCATGAAATCAGAAATCAAACTATAACAAGTTAAAACGTGCTCTCTCGAGTGCCAGTCATGTGACGACCAGGGATGTGCGGCAATTGCCGCTTGCCGGCCATTTTTGGGGGTTGCCGTTGCCGTTTGCCGAAATATTCGTCTAAAACGGCAAATTTTCGACAAAAATTCGTTGAAACAGCAGGATTTGATCCCACCGCAGTCTCTGTGCTGGTCAGCGATTCAGAGCTGCTACAAATAATTATTTTGACTAGTTCCAGCTTCTGGTTCCGGCTCATTCATTGTAACCTTCATTTCCAAGCAACTCGCACTCGTATTATCACAATCTTAGATGCGAAGCGGTTGTTTTTCGAGAAACCCAAGTGTGAAAATGCAGATATCATTCTCAAAACCGCACCACTCTTTGTGATAGTGATGCACAAAACTGCGAGTAGCGGGGAAATGGATGTTATAATTGTACTCTTTCAATCGGTAACTTATGAAAACATCTCGACTGGGTATTCAGAGGAGTTCGTTCGAGTCTAAACTGTTTGGGAGCCTCCAGATGTCTTTTTTTCAATCATCAAATTCTTAACCCTTTAAGAATGTCAAAATCGCAAAAAAATATTTTTCAGAGGCATACCGATTACTGCAAGTTCTAAGATTACAAAACCAAGTCATATCAAAGCTGTAGCGCAAAAGCAGCCTTATCATACATAAACGGCTAAAGCCTAGTTTTGACTGCAGGTGGTCGCTGCGGCCATGCGAGGGACAACTGTTTCTTTTTCATCGCACGTAATGGAAAGCCGCTCCAATTGTGATCGCTTCGGGGCAAACGTCCTACATCGCTGGGTCGCGGCGACGAAATCCTATGTTTTACTGCATCGCTGCTTGAAGAGAGATCCTCAATGGTCGCTGACCATCGCTCCATCGCGGCCGAAATGGCAGCGATGGATCGATTGCCAGCGAATGACACGTTTCGTCTAGTGAACGTTGACCCTTTCACATGACAAGATCAGTGTTTTCGAGTCGAAACGCGTTATTGATGAATACCAGCCATTAATTTCACTGATTGATTGAATTTCTTCTATCATCCGTGGGCCTATGCACTATGAACAGAATCGCTGCCGCTGCTGCATCGCTGCAGATCGCTGCGATGAAAAACAGCAGCGATGCAGTCAAAACTAGGCTTAAGAGTTGACCGGTGACCGTTGACCGGAGAATGTGTGGGATCCAGTTAGGAGTGCGCGAAACGCCGGGGAGGGTGTACGGGACCCAACTGGGAGTGCGCCACGCGCCGTGGAAAGTGTGTGGGACCCAACTGGAAGTGCGCCACGCGTCGTGGAAAGTGTGCGGGACCCGACTGGAAGTGCGCCACGCGCCGTGGAAAGTGTGCGGGACCAGACTGGAAGTACGCCACGCGCTGTGGAAAGTGTGCGGGACCCGACTGGAAGTGCGCCACGCGCCGTGGAAAGTGTGCGGGACCCGACTGGAAATGCGCCACGCGCCGTGGAAAGTGGGCGAGACCCGACTGGAAGTGCGCCACGCGCCGTGGAAAGTGTGCGGGACCCGACTGGAAGTGCGCAACGCGCCGTGGAAAGTGTGTGGGACCTGACTGGAGGTGCGCCACGCGCCGTTGAGAGCTCTTCATTTGGAAATTCGAAGGCTGCTTTTACCGTGAGCACTGCATTCAACTAGACTAGTCTCACTCCATTCCTGTAGCCTCACAAGGGTAGCCATTCAATCGTAGTTTGAAGTGAGCGAAATTGAAATCCTTGAGCCTACCACTGGCTACTAACAGTAAAAATTGTGACTCCGGTTATAACCTAAACCGCGCGCTGCAACCATCGCGTATTCACCCTTCTATTCGCACCTGATTCAAGTACCAGTAACGTCCACAGTCTTTGGGTCGGTCGGCGCACACTCCCGTCGCACCAAGCTGGCTTACGGTTTGCTGATCTTTCCCGGATCGACTAAACTGCTCAGAAGGTTGGAACTCCCCACCCGCTAACCAAAAGTCCGGTGGCGAGCAACCCTTTTCGCGGGCAGCGAGCGCAATGGCAGCGGGTGGCGAGCACTCGCCGGCTGGGGCTCGCCGCCCGCCACCATTAATTCGGCGGCGCGCTCGCCACAACACAACCACCCGCTCGCCTTCCCCTGGTCGCCGACGAAATGGTAGCGGTTGGCGGACACTCATCGTTTATCACTTCCTCTCGCTCCTATTAATAAACTGGCATGCCCCACCCAATCTAACCTTCCAGTCACAGGTTTATGATTCACAGTCGGTAAAAAATTTATTCATTATTGCGGCGATCAATATATTTACATCAACGCTCAACGTCACGCGAATGTTCAACATCGAACTATATTCAAAACCACGGTTTCACATCTAAAATCCATATCAATCATTGGTCAGCAATAAGTTATGGCATGATGGAAAATTATGAGCGATCCTATGTACGTCATTTAGCATTTCGTTCTATCCTAAATAGGGGGACACTCAAAAACAGTTCATAGGAAGGAAGTAAAGGTACTTGATATCGCTATCAATCAGTGTTATGCATAAAAATATTTATATAGTGCCCCCTCCTCCGTCTAGGATAGTACCAAGCATTTCTCATCGAATTATTATTTTTTTCTCCATTAAAGAGATGAAAAGATAGATCTCCAAATATCGATAGTTATATTCGAACTCTACATATCCATCATCCGACAAATGAAGACATTCCGCGTGTGTGTCACATCACTTTAATTCATAGACATTCTTATTTTCGATGAAACTATTTCAGGAAGTGCAAATAAATTATCGTCAATCTCTGGATGAGGGGAAGCCGCGACGCTGCTATGATATCTCTACCATAGAAACAGAGCGGCTTTTTTTTCAAGAAAACACTATGGTAGAAATGAATAAACAACCGCTCCGCTCCCAAGATAGCGAGATCATAGCTGCAGCACGGCTTCCTAGAGATAGGATACAGACTAGAGTATATCAAATGAATAAAAAATTTTCCAATATTCGAATAAACTAATAATTCGAAAAATCGACTCTTTCGAATATTCGAATAAACGAGTTATTCGGATATTCTCGAATATTCGCTTATTCGGCCGAATATTCGTTGCCATACTCATACTCTAATACAGACCATATTTAGGAAATGATCAAATAGTTACGTCATCAACATGGCACCTTTGCTTCATGTTTCTTCCAGTATACACGACGGCAAGGGCTCTTCGTTTCCAACACCTTGGCTTCTTCTCGGGGTTCCATGCCGCTGAAAAAAAAAAAGATTTTCGTAGAATTAAGTGGTACATCTAAGTAGTAGCAGAGCACTTACTCAATTAGGGATCCACTGGATCTGCCACTGTCCTCTCGAAATTGGTAGCTGTGACTATCTCTCCTGAAACGATACGGTATTACTGCTTTAGTGGAAAAGTTTTCTATGTGAAAACAAACAAAAAAAAAACACCGAAAAGGGCATCTTACATTCATAGGCGCTAACTCCCACATTGTGGACTATGAGGAGAAGTTCGGGAATAAAGCATTGAGTGGCAATGGAGATTCCATTTTCATCTGTAAAAAGTCTGTTAGAACGCAATACTCAGAAAAATGAAAACAAGTTACTTGTAACATAAAAGGCCGAAAACAAGTTACTTGTAACATATCTGAGCCGATGTAAGTTACTTGCGACTTATCTCAGGTCATTTAAGTTACATGTAACATATCGGTGGAATACTGCGTGGGGTGCGCCTCCGATATGTTACATGTAAGTTAAATGACTTGAGATAAGTCGCAAGTACAGGCCATAAAACGGCCAATGTCTCACCGTCGACTGCGTACCACGCGCTGCGCGACCGCACGCGCGTCGGAAGCGAACGAGTTTTGGCCGCCGCGCGACGTTTCGGCCGCCGCGCGGCGGCCAAAACTCGTTCGCTTCCGACGCGCGTGCGGTCGCGCAGCGCGTGGTACGCAGTCGACGGTGAGACATTGGCCGTTTTATGGCCTGTAACTTACATCAGCTTAGATATGTTACAAGTAACTTGTTTTCGATTTCTGAGAAGACACTGCGTGAAGTGCGCCTCCAATATGTTACATGTAACTTAAATGGCACAATAAAGTCGCAAGTAACTTAAATCGGCCTAGAAGATATTTACCAGGGGGATGTACGACGCACTCGCGGGGTCAGGCTTAAGACTGGCGTTCCTGTTGGTTCAATTACCCATGTTTGGGGTACTTGACGCCCCACCAGCAGGGAAGGCCGTGCACCGCATTTTGTTGCGTAGTGTGTGGTCTGGGACGCGCCCTCTCTGTCGCGTGTTGTCTGCGTCACGTGATGGCCACCCATAGGGAAAATTCGAATGTAAGTTACATGTAACATAAGTGTAACTTACATGTAATATAAATTTAAGTTAAATGTGATATAAATGTAACTTACTTGAATGTCTCAAGTAACTTACATTTATGTTACATGTAACATACATTTATATTACATGTAACTTAAATCGCCGATGTATCGCCGATGTATAACTAGGGCCTAAATGCTACCTCAGTAGCTGAGAAGACCTAGCAGGGCTCTTTTGAGGCCATTCCAGACTATTTCTGAGTACTGCCTCGCCGAATGACAACGCGAGGTCGCAAAAATCTTCTGGCTAACGGGTCAGCGTAATCACGGAGAAAAAGGTAATCTATACATTATGATGCATAGGTCGCAAGATGGAAAGTTTCTGAAAACTGGTCGAGATGTTTATTCAATTCGAACCTTGGCCTGAACGAATAACATCTGTTTGAGTGTCTAGATGGTGATTGTTGATGTTTCTAGCCTTTTGTCACATTTTCGAATTGCATTGAAACGTTACTGTAGTGTTAGATCACGAAATAAATGAAAAGAAAAGAATAGAAGAAAAGAAAATGATGCAGAGTAAGGAGACGCTGACCACTCTTTATAAAAATCCGCGGACGACTGGCTCGCAAACAGCTCGCGACCCGCTATACCATTTCTACTCGGGCTCGCGACCTGCTGTACCCATAGCGGGTGGCGAGCGGAGACGAGGGGGCAGCGGCTGGCGAGCACTTTGAAACGAGGGGCTAGCGGGTGGCGAGCAAGGCTCGAAATGCGCGCGGGTCGCGAGCACCGAGTTCCTGAGTGGGACGCGCTGGCCGCAGGCTCCTCTCAGGAAATCCTTTGCGGGCCTGTCACACTTTGCACTGCTCAAGACGACGCCCATCTTTTGAATTTCTAGCATCGGATTGTACGGAAACTTCAAATGAAGAGGAATTAACATAATTATCGCCGGCGTTAGAGAAGCTTACAGCCTTGTTGATTTTGGTAATGACTCCTGCTCACCTGAGGCTTTCAAGTAGCTTCTGATATATAGGACTTTTCTTCCTGTTGAGGCTATTGAAACGTCAGGCTCATAGTAACTGGCAGATATTGCATGGAATACGACATGACTAACAAGGAAAGGTTGCCTACATCGGATGGAGTTTCGGGATGCACTTTTAATATGTTCTAGGGGGAGGACAGTGTTCCAATATCACACACTCAGAATCTGCTAAATGCCTCAGGCAGTCCTTAAAAAGGTCCAAATTTGAACAAGGCCAGAATGGCTCGGTCGAAGTGAGTCGTTAAATCGGCTCTACTCGCTTCGGCCGAACCGTTCTGGCTTTGATCAGATTTTCACCTATTTAGGGACTGCCTAAGGCATTTAGCAGATTCTGAGCATGGGATACTGGAACATTGTCCTTCCCCTAGAACATATTAAAGTTGCATCCCGAAACTCCACCTGAAGTTGGCTACCCTCCCTTGTGCGCAAATGTTGGGGTACTACAGCACAAAACAGATTTTGCCGTTTGCCGGGCATTTTTGGGGTTTGCCGTTGCCATTTGCCGAAATTTGAAATTCCTTTGCCGCACACCCCTGGTGACGACTCAGCGCCAAGCGAAGGCCACTGGGCGGTTAAGCGCCAGCCGAGTGCCGATTGGTGGATAACTGCGTTTTCATGCACTCGGCGATTTCGAGGTGTAATCGCCCTTTTCAGCTGAATGCTAGCTATCAGCAGTTTTGAGGCAGCTGGCACATTTTCGCCAGCGGTCCGCCGCTAGCTCTAATTGAGATGCCAAGGATGAGCCAGCTGTCGGCCTCGCATTTACTAATTGCCAGCTGAATGCCAGTTATCACCCAGCTGTTAGGCAACTGGCACATATTCGCTAGCCGTCCGTCGCTGGCATTAAATGACATGCCGAGTGTATGCCAACTGTTGGCCTTGTGATTGCCATTGGCCAGCTAAAGGCCAGCTGTTCCCAGCTGTTGAGCAACTGGCGAATTTTTGCCAGCGGTCCGCTGCTCCCAATGTCTGAGTATCTATATTCGCCTTACTCTATGTGTGTATCGCCAATCAATGGATGGAGGGAAGCCGCGACGCTGCTTGGCGGGGAAATTGCGCGCGGGACAACGAAGAGAGGGTGGCTACTATACTTCGGACCGAATTGTATTATTCGAATGATTTTTCGAATTTCGAATCGCTCAAAATTCAAATATTTCAGAAACAGACTTTCGAATAGTATTCGAAATTCGAATATTTCAAAAACAGACTTTCGAATAATATTCGAAATTCGAATACTTTGAAAAGCATATACGAATTTTCGAAATTCGAATAATCGGAATGCACAATCATCATTTCATTAGAAGTTTTTTTTTCATCAGTCTTTGAAAGCGCACTATCAAAGCAACATCTGGATCTATTAACCCCACGCCCGATTTGGGGTTTGGATTGTGTGAAATATTGCATCACAGTACGCGCTCCATCAGTAAGATAGGCTGGCTCGAATGGCCAGCCAATGCAAACCGTTTTCTCTCTTTTCGCATTTAATCCGTGGGTGCCAGCCAGATATAGACGGTACCAGGGTTCTAGCTTTCGAAACTCTCACTTTCCAGAGAAACAGGTACTTGAAATACGGACGGGAGCGATCGAGCTCACTAACCTACAATGACTACACTAAAAACATTTGCTTCGAAGGGGTTATTACGAGTTGTGTTTAGCGAAGTAACGCCCATTTCTGTCCTTTCTGAGCTTAGGCAGATTCGGTTTCGACAGTTGAGCGAATTTGGCCAAAACATCGATATTCTGATGCAGTAACGCTAGTGAAACGTTTTAAAACTAATAGAATACAACTAGAGGGATAATTTATTCATCGGAGACCTGAAAATCAGCAACAGAAAAAAAGAAACTATACGTTGCTTGAAATATGAAAAATACGAGAAATTTGTAGAGGATTTTCCCAACTCATCCCGCCTCTGGGAAAGCTTGCCGCGGCAGTGCCGGGAAAGTACCGCTACCCTCGACCGTGTCGCGACAGCTCCGCGATAGTACCACGGCGTATCCGCGATCATAACTGCGCCGAGACGATTCAGTAGCAGTGTCTTGAACCTCGACAACTCCGCGACTTCACCGTGATAGCACCGCAAAGCTTCAGTATTAGAAGCGATGCCCCGCGAGGATGCATCAGCAAACCCCCGTCGACTATATGTGGTAAAACAACATTGGTGCCGGTTCAGTTACCCAAGTTTGAGGTACTTCCCATATTCCCTTGTTCGCAGTCAGGGGGATAACCTCTTTCTGTCAGACAGAGGACGTAACAACCGTAGGTGCGTAACTTTTTCCTTACGCACCACCTACTTGTAATATAATTCATATCTGATTTTATGCGAGTTATTAGCAGTCGGTCCTATTTTCGCAAAGGCTCACTGACAGCAGGGTTGAGCAGGCCGTTGCGACCGGTAACCAAAAATTTACGACTCCCCCCTTGGTGACCAAAATTTTTACGAACTACCCACCCCTGGAATGGAGAAATGGCTACCTTTCCGAGTGGTTTGGAGATAAACCTCATTTTTTTAGAAATTTGTACGACCCCCCCTCAGAATTTTATTTTTTCCCCAAAAAAATCCGAAATCTTCACGACCCCCCGTTGCGACCGATCGCGAGCCTGCCCAACCCTGACTGACAGATCCACTCTAGTGCCGATCCGGTCCCTGTAGGAACCGAAGCGGCGCGATCCAGGCACTTTCGCGGCAAAAAAAGGAAAAAGGAGCAGCTCCTTTTCCAACTTTCTGAACCAATATCCGGTACCCTTTCAAAGGTTCAATGCGTGCTCTTTGGTACCAGCAAGCTATGCGGCGACATTCTTCAATTATGCATCGGCGCTGCCTTGTGGTGTGACATTTTTGAGGGGATTTCCTGTTTAAAGCATGTTGCTCGGGTACTTGGTCCCGCTCAGCAGATGACGGCTTCAAACTCGTCAGGGTCACTTCACACAGCTGAAAAATAGTCCTCCTGTTTCCAAGTGACATACAGTTTGGTCCGTGGCATATTTCCTTGGGAAAAAAACATTTAAGGCCCTTTCACAGTTGCCCGACCGACGTCGGACGAGTCGTTATCGAATGTGGAATATCTATCTACTCTATCCTATCCATCTTATCTATCTTGACTTGTCAAATTCGGTAATGAGTCGGCCGACGTCGGCCGGCAAACTATGAAAGGCGCTTTAAATCTCAACTGCGGCTGGCGGTATGGTAAGCTGATCAGCTGCGCTCTTCTCTCTGCCGGAACCGCTTAGCGGGCCGGGGCATGCGTCAGCCGTGCAGCCGCGGGTGAGATTTGTGTTTTTTCTTGAGGAAACAAGTCGCAGCCCTAACTATTGGGTTGGGGAATAAGTTCGGTCGGTTTTTTTTTTCAAAGAGCTTTAACTGAACAACACTAATTATAACAAAAAATATTCAATTATGTGTTCGCCGCTACTGTTTACAACCTCCTCCCACCTCTCCACCAATTTGTTGATGCCGTTCCGCCAAAAACTGCCCGGTCTGGCGTCGAAGAAGTTGTTGAACCAGTTTTTGAGGTCCACTTCGCCGTCGAAGGTATTACCCCTCATTTGGTTAAACATGGAGAGTATTCGGTTGGCGCAAGGTCCGGAGAGTACGGTGGATGCTGAGGAACCTCCCATTCGAGCTCATAGACTGTGGCTTTGACGACTTGTGCAACATGAGGTCTGGCGTTGTCGTGGAGCAAGATGACTTGGCCTTGTCGATCAGGGGCCGGATTCATCAATCTTCAGTTGGGTTTGGACTGACCCACGGTAAGTCTGACCGCGTGCCTAACCTACCCAACACCTCCAATCCTGATTCACAAAGCGCAAAGCAGTGTAGGTTACGCTGACCGAGACTTTTAGGCGTCAGCGGTAATTCTAGTGCACACAACACGATATTCCCCACCGAATCTTAAAAATCCATAGAAGACTCGAGTATGAATAAAATTTCTCGAGGAAGGGTGACAAAGCGGCAGTTTTCTAGCAGAAAGGATGCGTTTTCCCCAAATTTCAAGTAATTTCTTATAGTTCCTGATGTGTCTACATTACCAAACATTGCCATTCGTATTATACAGGGAAAAATTGTCAATAATCCTTTCTTTTCTTTTTCAATGGATCACAAAGGTGTATTTCCTCGAACAGCGCACATAAAGCTTATGAAACACACTCTTAACTTCTAAAAATAGCAGAATTTTTCTTCACGTGAAAAAACAATGCATGGCTTCTTTTTCAACAACAAAGTTCTCCTGCTTGGTGGTCTAACATCAACTCACTGTCATGAAACTGGTTGACCATTAACGTTTTTGAATTCTGTGATGAGCTAATGATGATGAAATATTCAAGTTCCTAACCAAAATATTGAAAAAAAGGATGAAAAGTATTCAAGAAAAAGAAATAATTTTACAAAGTTAACACCTCAAATTACTGGTTTAGGACGATAATGTGAAGCGGGGAGCGGGAAGGATATGTGCAAGGAAGGATTGTATTCAGCAAGCCGTAGGTGGCTCACAACATCAAATTTAGTGTGAGAACAACCACGGGCAGCAGATACAAATCGTCAAGGAAATGGGAAAAAAAGTTACTGAAGAGTTGAATAAAAGCTGAATAGAATTCACTCTGAAATTATTAGTGGCAGGCTGATAAAATAATATTTGTTAATCAATTTCTTATCAATTAATATTCACTAGACGAAAAATACCGTGCGGTACAAATTGCCACGATAGCCGTAAAATATAGTGTATGGTGCAATTACACAACTCACACCGGGAATCACGCCCGTAATTCCAGTGCAACCGCATTCTCAATAAATAATCACATAGGAACGGTTGTTTGGCGGTGGAAAAGGGATTGTCGGTTCAACCGCGGAAGCAAGAATAGAGATATCAGGTTGAAATCACTTGAAACCCAGATTGGACGGTGCAGCCTTCGGCTGCACCGTCAGGCAAGGGAGGTAATCCCCGGGTGGGGGCTGATTTTCGTGTTGGCTGCAATTCGGAGTGGTTTAAATCATTTGAGACCCTGGATGGACGGTGCAGCCTTCGGCTGCACCGTCAGGCAAGGGAGGTAATCCCCGGGTGGAGGCTGATTTTAGTGTTGGCTGCAATTCGGAGTGGTTTAAATCATTTGAGACCCTGGATGGACGGTGCAGCCTTCGGCTGCACCGTCAGGCAAGGGAGGTAATCCCCGAGTGGAGGCTGATTTTAGTGTTGGCTGCAATTCGGAGTGGTTTAAATCATTTGAGACCCTGGATGGACGGTGCAGCCTTCGGCTGCACCGTCAGGAAAGGGAGGTAATCCCCGGGTGGAGGCTGATTTTAGTGTTGGCTGCAATTCGGAGTGGTTTAAATCATTTGAGACCCTGGATGGACGGTGCAGCCTTCGGCTGCACCGTCAGGCAAGGGAGGTAATCCCCGGGTGGAGGCTGATTTTAGTGTTGGCTGCGATTCGAAAAAAAAACATTTAAAACCAAAAATCGGCAAGCAAGGAAAACTTCGGGTGTGGGCCGATCTTACTGTTGGTCAAAACTCTGATTGAAGAAATGAAACCGAGCAGCCTTATAGTCAGAGTGAATAGATAACAAACGAGGTTGAAATTCTTGTCTGATTACCCAAAATCCCTTCAATTACCAAGCCAGTACCCTTATTAACTTTCAGTCACATTTCACTGCCACTTTCATGAACATTTCTACCTGAAGTTACCGCTTTCCGAAGGAGACGTGAAAGTTTTTTCAAGATTTCCGCAGCTAATCACTAAAATAGGCGTCAATGTTACCATGGATTCTGCATCTACACCATCACACACGCCATTTTACGGCTATCGTGGCAATCGGTACCGCACGGTATTTGGAGTTTACTTTAATATTCATACATCCAGTAGATTTTGATAACACTGTTTTATTGTTTTGTTGATGTTTTAATGATGCATTCATTTCTGAAACGTTCGAATGCTGCTTATTCACTACAACGACGAAAAAAAATTATAAAGGAGTTTTGTTCAAGGAAACATCATTGAGCTTTAGAAAAGTGAAAAAAGTGTTTTAGAAAAAAATGAACCAAGAAATCGCCGTAAAAGTAGCATAAAACTCCATTGAAACGATAAACATTTCTAAATGAGTAAAATAGTAGTGGAATAGCCAACAGTTGAATAATAGGAGTAGTAGTAATAGAAGAATTTCTGAAAGTTGGGCTCCGCAGAAAAGGTCAAGGATTTGGCATTGCTCCTAAATGTCGTGAAATTGTCTTATTGGATTTGGCTCTCAACTTGATTTTTCAAATGTAGTGAAATTGTCGAATTGATTTGGCTGTGATGATACTATATGCAGATAACATAATCATTAAATGTAGTGAAATTGTTGCAAACGGATTTGGCAGGAGCTCTATGAATTATCACAGTCAAATCACGCGTCAGAAGGTCCTCTGGCGAGCGAATGAAGACAAAAAGAAAAAATAATAAGCCTCAGTCAACAATGCTGAACGAAACGTGGCCTTATGGGCTAGAATTAAGGTTTCCAAATGCTATTCTGCCTTTTAAGTGTGGCCTTTTCAGGTACCAGACCTTCCCTCACCGATGAGATAAAATTCATGAAAACGAAATCTAACGCAATTTACTCGCTACTGACTCTATGTCTTCGTGTCCTCAACGCTTTCACGGTTCGCATTGTATAGAAACGTTTTTGCTGCTAGGTTTATTCCTGTTCTCATTCGATTCAATATGCGCTCCAAGGAAAACCCCTTCTGACGCGTGATTTGACTGTGATAATTGATAGAGCTCCTGCCAAATCCGTTTGCAACAATTTCACTACATTTAATGATTATGTTATCTGCATATAGTATCATCACAGCCAAATCAATTCGACAATTTCACTACATTTGAAAAATCAAGTTGAGAGCCAAATCCAATAAGACAATTTCACGACATTTAGGAGCAATGCCAAATCCTTGACCTTTTCTGCGGAGCCCAACTTTCAGAAATTTCACAACTTTTTACAAGGGTTTCCCTTCTACAATATCGTCAAGCTCTAAAAAGGCAAGTTGTTTTTCTTTAAAACATAGTGGTAGAAATGAAGGAACAGCTGCTAGGATTGCAAGATAATAGTTGCAACGCGGCTTCCTACAGACAAGATACAAGGCATATACTTCTTGAATTTAAAAGTCGAGAAAATGAAGAAATGAGTTTTAAAATGACCCAATTGTACAGGGTTGGGGCACAATCTAGACAGGGGAGAGGGGCACCCACCATTCAAATTCAAGACAGAAGTGAAATGAACCACCCATTGGTAAGGCTACCAGTCGGAGTATTTTCATGAAGTTTCTATAAAAACAATGATTGATAGCAGTATCAGACATCTTTTATCAGAATTTTCCATCATTTCTATGAGTCTTGGGTGGCCTCACCCCGTCTAGGATAGACCCAGGGTGAGTCGCTCTAGCCAAACTTCACCGGTTCTTGCTGACGTGGCTCGTCTGCGCCGGCCCATATGTCTGATTCGGAACAAGAACGATAGTTAAATACATCGTACGCGCAGAAAACCGTATATTATTTTTTCATGTTTTTGCGTAGCTTGGCCCCTCTAGTGAACGAAAATGTTGAAGGGCCATGAAAAACCTTCATTCTTCTTTCAACTCCTTCTTCATTAAAGAAAAGTCAATCGGAACACATTGTAAATACGAATTTGAATTTCGCGCCAAAATCATTTTCAGAGTTTTTTGCATGTGGAGTTCGTGCCGTAACTATTTTTCCTGTTGTCTTACGGTCGCACCAACATTCTAGGAAAAAGTGCTAGATGACTGGTGAGAATTGGTGGCGGATATTAATCTTTGACGCCTTCCAACCTCATCGTCCAACATTTTTGACGCGCCAAAGTTTACCAGTGTGGTCTACCGGGCTCAATCATAAAATTGAGCCTGAAAATGAAATTGATTTCCAGCACGAACGATAGTTAAGTGCGCTAGAAGAGGACTACCGTAACCTTAGGAATGATGTTATTCGGCTCTCTTAAACAAATTTGATGATACCCAATTGATCAATGATAAAGATAAAAAGAAGTGAAGAGCGGTGTGTCTTCATTCACACACCGTCCTTCTCCAGAGGTCAGCAGTTGAGGATCTGCCTGGACTACAAGCAGAAAAACAACACCAGCGGTAGTGAAGATGTAGCGAATTCGGAGTCAGAACTTAGAAAATTTTAGAGCCAACTCGAGTGAGATTACAATAGCCTTGTTCTGGCGCAATTGCCTATCGCTCTTGTTGATTCGGAGGCATGACTTGCATACGGTGTCCTGGACATTAAACGGAGGTCCTGCGCACGTCCTTTGATGTTCTGCACACTCCTACTAAGGTCTTGCACACGATACATGATGTCCTGCACACCCCTACTGCGGTCCTGCACAGGTCCCATGATGTCCTGCACACCCCTTCTGGGGTCCTGCACACGTCCCATGATGTCCTGCCCACTTATACTACGGTCCTGCACACGTACAATGATGTCCTGCACACCCCTACTGAGGTCCTACACAGGTCCCATGGTGTCCTGCACACTCCTACTAAGGTCTTGCACACGATCCATGATGTCCTGCACACCCCTACTGAGGTCCTGCACAGGTCCCATGATGTCCTGCACACCCCTTCTGGGGTCCTGCACACGTCCCATGATGTCCTGCCCACTTATACTACGGTCCTGCACACGTACAATGATGTCCTGCACACTCCTACTGAGGTCCTGCACAGGTCCCATAGTGTCCTGCACACTCCTACTAAGGTCTTGCTTACGATCCATGATGTCCTGCACACTCCTACTGAGGTCCTGCACAGGTCCCATGATGTCCTGCACACTCCTACTGAGGTCCTGCACACGTTCCATGATGTCCTGCACACTCCTACTGAGGTCCTGCACAGGTCCCATGATGTCCTGCACACTCCTACTAAGGTCTTGCACACGTTCCATGATGTCCTGCACACTCCTACTGAGGTCCTGCGCACATTCTACGACGTCCTGCACACCCCTACTGGGGTCCTGCACACGTCCCATGATGTCCTGTCCACTCCTAATACGGTCCTGCACACGTTCCATGATGTCCTGCACACTCCTACTGAGGTCCTGCACAGGTCCCATGATGTCCTGCACACTCCTACTAAGGTCTTTCACACGTTCCATGATGTCCTGCACACTCCTACTGAGGTCCCGCACACATTCTACGACGTCCTGCACACCCCTACTGGGGTCCTGCACTCGTCCCATGATGTCCTGTCCACTCCTAATACGGTCCTGCACACGTTCCATGATGTCCTGCACACTCCTACTGAGGTCCTGCACAGGTCCCATGATGTCCTGCCCACTCCTACTGAGGTCCTGCACACATTCTACGACGTCCTGCACACCCCTACTGGGGTCCTGCACACGTTCCATGATGTCCTGCACACTCCTACTAAGGTCCTGCACACGTTCGATGATGTCCTGCATACTCCTACTGAGGCCCTGCCCACATTCTACGACGTCCTGCACACCCCTACTGAGGTCTCACATAGTCAACCGACACTTCAGCACATCCTGCGACGCCTTCTTATCGATGGTGCGCTTTGAACGAATACGCGCCGCGGCCAAGTACATCAACCCGCACAGCGTCCTCTTCCGAGCCGGACGTTCAAAGTACACCACCCTGGAGAGCAAGGTGTTTATATGGAGTCTAAGAAAACAATGACTGATAACGAAAAACCCACCATTTTCATAAACTATTCTTGAGAGGCCGGTTTCCGAGTTTCAAACGCCCGTTAGGGGCCCAGAAGTCATTATGGTGAGTTCTGACAATTATTTTCGTCATTCCCGTGGCCGATTACCTCTAGTCACAAATTTTCGAGCGATTTGGTCCACGCCTTCCAAAAAAATGGTTTTCGACGGACGGAGGTGGAGGCGGAGGCGGTGGCGGTGGTGGAGAACGTTTTTGCGTACTTTGAGAGGTCATAACTTTAGAAAGCGGGGACCAGTTGGGATGAAAAGTTGCACACATATGTAATTTCTTGCAGCGCGTCGAATAGTGTACAGCTCATACCTCTGTTGACGGTATGAATAGGTGATCTCATTGTAGGGCATCCGCGCGGGAAGAGATCAAAGCCAAATCCTGGTGAGCGCTTCGCGCTCACCACAATAATGCCGACAGTCGAGAAATAGCCAAAGAATGACTAACAGAGTAGCAATATGCTACAAATAACAGTCCTCGTGAATCGATATCAAATTTGGCAAAGCTCCAGACGCCGCTGCGCACTGCCGCACGCGCAGAGGCTCGCCGATTAGCATTGGCGCACGACATCTAGTGGGTTGGTTAGCCGCTTACCAGCCTCCTTCGCCCGGTAGCGCTGACCCAGTAACCAACCGAGCAGCGCGTGGGTTGGTAAGTTGATGAATCGCTGAAATGGTGCTGGGTTGGTAGGTTAGGGGCGCTAACCGTGGGTTTGCACGTTGATGAATCCGGCCCCAGGTCTTTTCAGTAGCATTCCCTCATTTACGCGGCGCAGTTGGGAAATGTTGAGCTCCTTGTTCACCGCTGCGTTCTTTTCAAGCATTTCCCAGTGTGTGCCTTCCCAGTCCTACCATACGCAGATCATGGTATTTTTCTGGTGGAAATCCTGCTTGACTTACGGCTTCGGCTTGTCTCCTGGAGCCACCCACTCCTTTCTTTGCTTTATATGGAATCACAGACACCATTTCTCATCTCCCGTGAGCATTCGGTACAAAAAGCGCTTTTTAGAACCGCGTGTTGCTCGATGGCGCGCGAAGTGTTGAGCGGCGATTTGAAGGGTATTCCATTTCCAAGCCTGGAGAATAGGAGAAAATAAAATTGTACGAAAAGCGAGCAAACAAGTCATTGAAATAAAGCTCTGAAAAAACCGAACGAACTTATACCCCAACCTAATGCATATATTTTAACGAACTGTTGTGCGGGAAAATACCTTTATGAAGAATGAGGGGTGAACCTGTAATTTAGCACCGTTGAAGAATGTGATTCCTTTAGAACGTTCAACACTTTTTGCTAACAGACCAAACCTTCTGAGATCTTTCCCCTGGCGTTTTCAGCACTCCTGAAACCAATGTTGACGCTCCCGTGTTGCGAAGTTCAAGACCTTATCCACTGCATGCGAAAGTTAGGGTGATAATTATGCACCGCACTGTATGTGTTCTAGGTCAGACTGCTTTACAAAACGACAAGCACTCCACTGCGACGCGACGGCCCCGCGGTTTGGAAAGTTCAGAGTCTTGATGTTCGTCACCTGGGTATTCATTCATTATCCTCATCGCGCCGCTCGTGAGTCATCCTGTGCCGCTTGGTGGGAAAATGTGTGTAACATACAACTTGAGTACATGACACAGTTAAGGTACAACTTTACCCAGCTCCGTCATAGCAGCACCGCTGGAGCATTCAAAGTCTTAGCCCATCCGACTCCGAAGAGTAAAGGCTATAACACGGCGAAATTCACATGGTTCCTACGCGTGCTGGTGCGGAGCGGAGGTTGGACAGTGAGAGAGCGGAGGGCAGACGGAGGCTGAGGCATCGCGCTAGCCGCTCACGCCTCGAATGATGTGAATTACGACGTCTTATAAAGGGTAGCATCGTTAAACGGAGCATCCAAGAGGTTTTGACCAATATCGAATCCTGATATGGCGGCGCTCTTAGGCGACGGGGGAGTGGACAAGACCATTGGTTCTTGCTGACCTACTCGCTTCAGGATAGCAAAGGCAAAACTACGGAGTCATCACTATCCCGCTGCACGCCGAACGGTGTCACCACAGTCCAATGCCAACAGCGTACTGTCGTTCTCGGAGTGAGCTGAATCGTGCCGGGACTAAAAAGGGACCACTTCGAACGAAAAATGGAGTTTTGAAAAACGGTCTTTTGAGGGTTGTAGAGGAGTTAAAAAGAAACAATTTGAGATTTTAAAATTTTACTCAGTTCTCACGGGTGGATCAAAAAAGATAAAAAGAAAAGGAAACACGAACACGCGCCTCGCTCAGAAACATCCCTCCCGCACCACCGTCCTCTTCCGATCCGGACGTTTAGAGTACACCACCCTAGAGAGCAAGATGTTTATATGGAGTGTCTAAGGCCCCGGTCAGAGTTGGTGCTATTTGCATCTGTAACCCACCGACACCAGCCAACACCCACCCGGTCGATACGTATGTTTAAAATGATGGAGTGAGGTTGAGAAAATCACTCGGTGTATCCAACTAGATATGACGATGATTACGTGGCCAACAGGATTGCACCTGTTCAGAAAAATAGTGAAGGATAGTATGGTAAAGTAACGGAGGTAGCAGTAAGGTTAGCTTTCTAGTGATACGCAATGTTTTACCATCGGTCCGCCCACCCGGTGATTTTCTCATCCGCCGTCATCCACGTATTGCATGGATACACCGAGTGATTTTCTCAACCTGACCACACCACATTGTTCATACGTATCGACCGAGCTGGTGTCGGCGGGTAATGGAGGGATACACCGGGGGTCGTATTCGCCAACAGCCCGCCGAGGGTAGTCGAAGGGAAGCGGAAGGGATGATACCGCGCTCGGCAGAGGAGCAGATATACCCATCTTACACCATGTAAGATGGAAATGCAAACTGTGTTACGTATCGATATCACTGCAAAAAGATAAAGATTCCATCGCGAAGCGGCCATTCTTCAGCTATTCTATTCGAAAAATTCCGGCGGTCGCGAGGGAAGCCAAGGGAGGCGAGAGGTGGCCGTGGAGCGCGCGTTTTGTACTGAAATTTCACCTCATTTACCCTTCGACTACCCGGCGGGTACCCGGCGGGTTATTGGCGAATACGACCCCGGGTGATTTTTGCATCTCATTTCCAATGCTTTCTGTGTGTATCGACCGGGCTGGATACGTCGGCTCATCCAACTATGACCGGAGCCTAAGAAAACAATAACTGATAACGAAAAAACCCGTCATTTTTATGAACTAATATTGAGAGGCCGGTTTCTATGTTTGAACCGCCTTTAAGTGGTCCAGGAGACAAAATGGTGAGTTCTGCTGGTTATTTTTGGCATCCTCGTGCCCGATTGCCTCTGGTCACCGAGTTTTAAGCCATTTGGTCCACGCCGTCCAAAAAAATGAGATGTGACGGACGGAGGCGGTGGCGGAGAAAATTTTTGCGTCATTCGAGGCGCCATATCTTTTAAAGGCACAGTACACCCTCAGATATGAATTTTGTGATTTTCATTTGTTTGTGTAGTAGACCCCTTCTGCATAAGACTTGCCAAGTGCGAGATCTCAATTCCTCCAAATAAGCGAGATATAAGCGAATACCACAGGCCCGACCCCCTTCGCTCACCACCACAGGCCCGGCCCCCTTCCTGATTTTCGACCTCGATATCGGCTGGATGGATGGATAAATTTCAACCGAGTCTACGTTCTTGAGTACATTACCGGCCCTTCTCATAATCCTGGCTCGCTCTCGTGCAACGATTGCAACTGAAAGGAAATACATCCCTAGGACAACTCGTCCACCAATTTTTCGCCCTCAGACAGCAGGCTTTTTTGAGGAGCCATAACTCCCTTCGTTGGGGGTCTTGAACGATTTCAAAGATACCACTGTGATCAGCGTGTGACCATCTCCAATACAAGCATGAAAACTGAAAAACAATTTCCTGGGTGTACTGAGCCTTTGAGAGCGGTGACCGATCGCAATGAAACTTGGCTCAGATACGTATATTGATTAGACCCTTCGAATGTGCAAGCGGAAGGGATGATACCGCGCGCGGCAGAGGAGCAGATCAACCCATCTTACACCATGTAAGATGGAAATGCAAACTGTGTTACGTATCGATATCACTGCGAAAAGATCGGCCATTCTTCAGCTATGCTATTCGAAAAATTCCGGCGGTCGCGAGGGAAGCCAAGTGAGGCGAGAGGTGGCCGTGGAGCGCGCATTTCGCACTGAAATTTCACCTCGTCTACCCTTCGACTTCCCGGCGAGTTGATGGCGACTACGACTCCAGAAGTACACGAAATCCTTAAGTGTCACCCCGCCTTTCAAAGGCAGTGTTCACGATAATCTTCGATTTTGAGATTATTGGCTAAATCGGTTGACTGGCCCCCGGGTAGAACTGAAATGACGAAGAAACTGAGAAAAACGCACCGGAAGGGCACCAAATCCTTTTCTCTCACCCCACCTTTTTACTCTCACTGAAACTGTTTGCTGTGACAATTAAATCTTTTGTGGACCCGTCTTTTGGAATTCGCTATTCTCTGTTGCTCTGTTCATTCCTTTGGACCCTAACTAATACTGTTTTGCCTAAAACATTCTTCCATTTTCGATTAACACCATTCTACACCGGTGACAACCACCGTGAACATGTTCACCCAACCGGACAACTAGTCCATGTTATAGAATGTCACTGAAATACGACGTTATAATGCGTTTTTTCGCCGTTTCTTGGTAATTTTGGGAACACTTGGAGGCTAACGCATTGTTTTATGGGAAAAACTCGCGGACGAGAATCATCGTGAACACTGCCTTTAAACTTTTATGATTACATTCCGCTCATCTTTGTTCATCTCTAATGCAACTGTTGACACTGGTGTCCGGAGTTGGAGCCACTGATAGGCACTACACTTGGGCCGAATCGAATGATTCAATTGAAAAAAAGTCGACTTTGATTGAGTCGTTTCTTCGAAAAGTTAAAATCTTGTATAAATCAAAAAGTGCATCATTCGAAAAAAAAATCTTTAGCCCTAGTAAAGCAGGCGCCAAAAGCTAACCAACACAACCTGCAGTCATTTGAAACACTTTTGGGCTGATTTTTGAATACACTCGCTATCCTTGAATCTGGACTATTTACAGCAGGCTGACACCCTGTGTCAGCCTGAAATGTCCGTATGGTAGAACGGAACAGCAAACATTTCAATTTCAGGAAGCGGAAATTGGAACGTCAAAACCCATACCATCAGAAATCGTGATATCGAAAATCTATTCATACCAGATTTTAGACCACCGATAGTGGTATTTATGATTATCGTCCGCATTTGAAGCGTTTTGGTGAATCGGAAATGGGAAAGGTAAAAACCCATCAGACCTGACTAATAGACTCCACCCCGCTTACTGCTGAGCGAAGAACTTACTGCCCTTCCCAGATCAGAATTCCGTCCCGCAGTTGCAGCACGCACCTCGAGGATAATCGTCCTGAAGGAAAGGAACCGGGCCCAGCACGATTAACTTTGGGCTGCGCGTTACAACAACGGTTCGGTAAGGACAGTATACCACAAGACGTTGAATCCAGGGGAAAATTTTTCGTCCCCGCGAGTACCGTAGCTGACGGGAGCACAAATCCCGGCAGGACCCGCCTTCAACCGCGACGCACATCCGGCTCGACAGCGCTGGCTGGCGCTTTGCCAACTTTTTCCGGCCAGATATGACCCATCGCCTGGCGGATAATCATCAGCCGGCTCTCGTATTGATTAAGTGATGTTCATTCATGTAATGTAAGGGGCATTCAGAAAAAACTTCTGTGAGTGAGTAAAAAAACTGTGAGTAACGAAACAAACTTCGAACCGAAGTGCGAAGGACGACAAATAATGCCGGAAAATCAGAAAGTTAGAGAATTTAAAAATTTAGATTAAATTGGGTGATTAGAACGATTCTTCAGAGGAAATTTTGTTTATACGGACCACGTTCTACCCAGAAAACCAGTGTGGCATGACGAAAACCGAATCCTTACCCCTTCCGTCGACTCGGTTACCCCTTTGATGCTTGCCGGCCTAGCCTTTGCGTTATCAATAGGTGATTGCCGGAAAAAGTTGGCAAAGCGCCAGCCAGCGCTGTCGAGCCGGATGTGCGTCGCGGTTGGAGGCGGGTCCTGCCGGGATTTGTGCTCCTGTTAGCTACGGTACTCGCGGGGACGAAAAATTTTCCTCTAGATTCAACGTCTTGTCAGTATGCCCTATTGCGTAATTTTGACCTTCATCCACAACCAGTGTCTGAAAACTAGAAAAAAACATTCCTTTTTACGCGCAAAGCCGTTTTGCGTATGCCGATGCTCGAGTAGTCGTTCTCAGGAGAAGCCTTTTCCAACTTTGATAAGCTGTCGGTTGAGAGACTTTGCAGGAAATATTCTGAGCATTTCAGCCCACAAACGCGAAGTGTCAAACCTTGAGACCGAATCCTACATAACAATTCGATAAGACGAATGTACACGACAATACAGAGCACATAACCTTCCGAGCCTTTATCCCTTCACATACGCTACAAATCAAGAACAGTTTAAATCAGAGCCAAAAGTGAACAACATAACTTGTGATGGAAACCTTCTCCTAATGGTTAGTGGACAGGCGGAACTACTAAGTAGAAACCATCCACAACCGTCCAACAAGCAACAGCGACGAGCGACCTGTTAACAACAAATTCTAGACAATTGAAATTTTACATTACATGCAAAAAACGAAGACGACGAATGAACGGGGAGAAGAATAACAGCTGTGTGGGGAGTCGAAAAGACACAGCGCATATCTGTTAGATCCGCGACAGAACCAAACAGAGATACATAATTCTACCCGTCTTACTAGCCTAGAACAAAAATACATAGTCGAGAAATAAACAGAAGGAATTTAGGAGCGAGATAAACAGATAAGGACCGCCAATGCGGCTATAGAAACTACTCTCACGCCTCAAGCAGCCCAGTCAAGTAGCATCCTAGAAATGGAAAGATGAGGGGGGCATACAATGGGCTACAACTGCTTGGTGGTATTTTATGTACATCAAAGCGCCAAACGAATGTAATAGAGGGTAGCGTAGCGACGCAATCGAATGAACACAGGCAAATACCGGGAGTACGAACGGATATCAACTAGAATGGAACGAGGAATACCCGCACGAAACGACACAAGACAGCATCATCAACACCCGCACATAGGCACACCGCACGCGTGTATAGTAGTAGTGGGGGGGGGAGGAAGGACGAAACGTGCGCAGCGAGCGCATCACACCAGAGATCGGTGGGATACAGAGCATAGAGGAGACGAAGAAGACACTCCAACGGTCGTCGACCGATTATACACCATGACCATCTTCACTAGGCAGACATGGCATCACAACTAATACAATTACAAAATAAGAAACGAAAAAAAAAGAAAAAAACGAAACGGAACAGGACAATAGTTGAAGAAAATGCCTAGAACAACACCCCACATATACATCGCCGACTTCAAGACGCTCACAAGTACACACGTTTTGAAATATTACTCACTTAAAGCTCTGAATACATATAAGAACAAGTAAGAAACGACAATAATAATAATGTTGCGAAACAACACAGTACACTCGCCGACCAAACAATGAATAAATAACGCTCGTAGGTGTTCCACCTCTATTCAATAACATAGCCTAGTACTAAGTAATAGAAAAAGAACAGAAAGAGGTACACAAATTTGTAATAAGAAAGGGACAAGAGGCATCGGATCGTAGCACATCCTGAATGTAAATCTATACTTTTGTAAAGGTAAAGCTTTCAAATACAGTGGTATAGATGACTAAAATAAGTTTTTGAACGACAGGAAAATTGTTTGTCGTGAAAGTCAAACCAAAATCGCAAATGAAGATGGTAATGAAAATTCTCCTTCAATGATGTTTCTGTCGAAATTACGCCATGCAGACTAAAAAAATCGATTGATCGATTCGCTAAACCAAAAAAAACGTCATTCCGCGTCACATTCACCCAATATTCGAGGCATATTCACACCATTCTCACATACTCTAGCAGCAGTCTCACCCATACACTGAATTTGACGTGAAAAAAAAATAGACTTGATGCTCACACGTACAGAAGCATTAAGTATCAAGTCCGGAATTGGCAGAGAGATGTCTGATACCGTTATAAGATGAGAAATCAGAAGCCCGATAACGGTTTCAAACATCTGATTTCTCTTTCTTCTATTGGAAATTCGCGGCACCTGCCGCTACCGCAAAAGCATGAATAGTGTGGAAACACACACAGCCCTCGCACGTAGAGTCAAGTTTACTGAAAATGCCCAAAATATACTGTGCTTCTCTGGGCCAAATTCGGTCCGCAATTGCGTCTCGACACGCTCTGCGGCCGCACGCGCTCGAGTCAGTCGGGTTTCCGCCGTCAAAGCCGACTCGATGTGGCTTTTTTTATACAATTTTCTCCAATTTTTTTAGTTTCCAGTTTCCCAAACCCACCTAGAGTCAGCAGATCGGCGGCTGCGGCGCTGGAAGCTCTTCCAAATCGGAAGCGTGCGGCCACAAAGTGTGTCGAGACGCAATTGCGGACCGGAATTCGGTCCAGATAAGCACAGTAGCAATGGGAAACGGAGAGGCTGCAGAATCGGAGTGTTCGAACTAGGCTCCGAGAAACCAATGGACTACGCTGACGAGCTGCACTTACAACACACGTGAGGTGGCTTCTAAAGACGCGATCGAATTTCACATTATACAAGCCATAAAGATCGAGTACAACACTGCTGGGGCGACCGAGAGGACGTTTTCGCTCAATGTGGTCAACCTTCCGAGTCCATCGTGTGCTAGAGTAAGCAAACGCCCATCGCCTCCACTCACTCTTAGAGCTCGCCACTTGCGTGCATTGTTGGCTTTGCTAGACACTCGCTAACCTCTAGTTCAGTTGCTTTTCAAACGACAAGGGAAGAAAGTGCCAGAACAAGTGGAAGTTTTACTATTCTATGTAACAAAAACAGACGCAGAGGTAGAGAACCTAAGACACCTACTGAACAAAAATCCACAAATTTTTCACATAGTTTACCTCCAACTGAAGGTTGTAGGTTGTCGTTTCGAGACGTCAAACAGTGAAAAGGGCGAGCAAATAATAAGGAAGGGCCAAGCGCTGCTATTGGTCGACACCACTCCGCTGACTGCAGTGTGGTGGAGAGGCAGTGCAGCCAGCGGAGGTGTGTCGTACAATAAGGACCTACAACCCTCCCCTTTTCGCCAGCCAATTTCATGGCCCGATTCCAAGAGACTACCACCCGAAGCTTGTGGTCGAAAAATGGGTGATAGCGATGTAAGACTGCCTGAAAGGTCTACTTCACAAATATAAACAAGAACTAGTTGTAGGTTTTCTCACCTTGGCAATGAGGAATCGCTGCTTTTTCTGGCAAAATCTTACGGTAACCTTACAAAGCTCTGCCTTTCAGAAGCTAGGGAACGATCCCTATTAAAGACCTTCCCGTGAAACAAACCCGATCCAACGTTTTACTCTATCAAAGCAAATCACCGGTTCACACCCTGCTCCAATTGATAGTTTAAAGGCCGTGGAATGTCTTCGCAAATCAGTGCTAACAGTATGAAAAACTATTATAATGGCCTGATCGAATTGTCTGTTGTATCTGTTTTCTCAAAGGCCAACAAGGTTAAGCTTAGAATGCCAAGCGAGTGCGTGACGTAATCGCGACAAGGAACAATGAAGAATCTTTCGTAGTATCCTTCAGATTTACCTTCACAAAAGACAGTTTTGAAATGACTATAAAAACATGAACAAATTCTGAACGATTCTCTAGTAGATCCTAATTATGGGAACTCACTCAATTCTGCCAGTTGCCGAACCCACGAGCATTCTGATACGGCGCCTGCTGTTGGAATGATGTAGCTCCTGGGGGAGGGTGGACGCCAGAAGGTGCGAACCCGCTTGGAGCCTGGAATCCAGCTCGAGCCATCATTGGCGGAGCCCCGAAACCAGCTTGACCGAATCCAACGGGAGGCACTCCATTGAATGGTGCGACGCCTGAAATGAATCATCTCCGTAGAAACTGTTGATAAAGGAGAAGATTTCAATCACCGTGTGAAAAAGTGTTAGGGAATGAAATAAGAATCACCAAAAACACATTGGACAGTGATTCATTTCAAACAGCAGTCAACAGAGTCAAATTTTGTGAAATTGTTGGAAATGGATTGGAGGGCGCTCTATAAATTGTCAAGGCCACTTGGGATATCATATATTTTGAAAACGGGGGGAAGACTGGGACGACATTTTGGGCAGTCGTGTTATTATTTTTTGCGGTGGTTTCAATGATGTGCAGCATTTCTCCAACTACATTATGAAAGGGTGCTCTTTCAACTTGACATGCGCGCGGGAAGAGATCAGAGCCAAAAAGGTGTGCACACTCAGGCACTCAAGGGGACGGCCCGCCACACTTTTGAGGCCGAAACGGCGATCCGCTGACCTTGAGAGAGTCATTCGGCCATCCGCGCCCGTTCTCGACCGCGACGCAGCTTCTCGACCGCGACGCGTCTACGCACCAGGGCTGTGCGTAATTACGAATTACGGTTTACGAATTACGGGCGTTTTTGACAATTTTGTTACGATTTACGGAAATTCGGCCCAAAATCGTAACAAATCTTGAGAATGAGGTTGAGGGACAATATAAATTGGCGTTGTTTGCTTCATATGCGAGCCAGGTTGGTGGATCCGGTTATGCGGGACCACGGTTATTCATCTCCAATGAATGCTCTCGCCCCATGATGAACACGAGAGGTAAAGACATTTGCTGTTTATATCGGAGCGCGATTCCGGTCCGCAGTTGCAGAGAAGCGCTGTTGCAACTGGCAGTGAAAACAGAATCGTGCTGGGAAGACGAGGTCCTGGCACGATCTTCTCCCCAGTACGATTGTCTTCAAGCGGCAAGCTGCGAAAGCGGTCGTCTGCAACTGCGGACAGGAATTCCACCCCGGCATAGACATTAAATATTTGGCTCGACTCTAAAGACCTAACTGGCTTATGCAGAATTGTGGTGAGCGCGAAGCGCTCACCAGATTTGGCTTTGATTCGCCATCGCGCAACCCCCTGATCTCAGTATCAGGGTCCAGAGTGAACGTAGGAAGTCCGTTCTTTTTGCATTTAATATACTTTAGAAAGTTGAATAACTGTTCAAAAAATGGTCTGGAATGGTTACCTGAGATTCGAGAAAAATTGTCAAAACCACGTGATTTTGGTCGAAAAAAGGGTTCATCTCCTTTTTTTCAGTTGGCGTACATGATCTTGTTGGAACACTTATCGTTGAGCTAGAAAGCTGATTTTTGGCCAGAAAGTTTGTTATGATTGCCGTTAGCTCCTGACAAAATTTGAAGTTGGTAGCTCAATTTTTGCGGGACCTCAAAATTGAGGGTCAAGTGAGACAAAAACACGTAAACATGTTATTATAAACCATCCGACGTTTACTCATCCGTAAAAATGAACTAATGAAATAAACACCGTCACTGATAGGCTTTTGCTCAGGGGCCGTATGCAAGAACGCGTCGGCTGGGGCAGGGGCAGTGCAATCGGCGCCTTTGAAGTTCTCCATTGCTCACAAGACAGGACACGTCTTTAGTGGTTGGTCACAAGTCAAGACGCGTATGTCGTGCCCCATCGCTGTACCCTAGCTGCCCCAGCTAGGAGATTGGAGCGGCTGCAGGCAGCGAGAAAGACTGTTGGGGCACGACACGCGTGTTTTGACTTGTAACCAACCACTATAGACGTGTCCTGTCTTGTGAGCAATGGCGAACTTCAAAGGCGCCGACTGCACTGCCCCTGCCCCAGCCGACGCGTTCTTGCATACGGCCCCAGAATTGAACGCTCCCTGAGACGGGGCAACGCTTCAATCAATACGGCGGGATCTCGGAAGTACTTTTTATGTAACTCAGAAGTGCGCCACAGAACGCCGTAGATAGTGTGCGGGACCCCAGTAGGAACACGCAAGAGGCCGTACAAAGTGTGTGGGACCCAAATGAGAGTGCGCCGGACGCCGTAGAAAGTGTGTGGGACTCGAGTGGGATGCGCATGACGCCGTGGAAAGTGTGCTGGACCCAAGTGGGAGTGCGCCGAACGCTGTAGAAAGTGTGTGGGACCCAAATGAGAGTGCGCCGGACGCCGTAGAAAGTGTGCGGGACACAAATGGGTGTGCGCAGAACGCCGTAGAAAGCGTGTGGGACCCCAATGAGAGTGCGCCTGACTCCGTAGAAAGTGCGCGGGACCCAAGTGGAAGTGCGCCGGACGCCGCAGAAAGTGAGGCACCCAAATGGGTGTGCGCAGAACGCCGTAGAAAGTGTGCGGGACCCAAGTTTTAGTGAGCCGGGCGCCGTATAAAATGTGCGGTACCCAAGTGGAAGTGCGCAGGACGCCGTAGAAAGTGTGCGGGACCCAAGTGGGAGTGCGCCGGACTCCGTAGAAAGTGTGCGGGACCCAAATGGGTGTGCGCAGGACGCCGTAGAAAGTGTGTGGGACCCAAATGAGAGTGCGCAGAACGCCGTAGAAAGTGTGTGGGACCCAGATGAGAGTGCGCAGGACGCCGTGGAAAGTGTGCGGGACTCGACTGGGATGCGCAGTACGCCGTAGAAAGTGTGTGAGATCCAAATAACAAAGCGTCGGACGCCGTAGAAAGTGTGTGGGATCCAAATGAGAGTGCGCAGGACGCCGTGGAAAGTGTGCGGGACTCGAGTGGGATGCGCAGGACGCCGTAGAAAGTGTGTGAGATCCAAATATAAGTGCGTCGGATGCCGTATAAAATGTGCGGTACCCAAGTGGAAGTGCGCAGGACGCCGTAGAAAGTGTGCGGGACCCAAGTGGGAGTGCGCCGGACTCCGTAGAAAGTGTGCGGGACCCAAATGGGTGTGCGCAGGACGCCGTAGAAAGTGTGTGGGACCCAAATGAGAGTGCGCAGAACGCCGTAGAAAGTGTGTGGGACCCAGATGAGAGTGCGCAGGACGCCGTGGAAAGTGTGCGGGACTCGACTGGGATGCGCAGTACGCCGTAGAAAGTGTGTGAGATCCAAATAACAAAGCGTCGGACGCCGTAGAAAGTGTGTGGGATCCAAATGAGAGTGCGCAGGACGCCGTGGAAAGTGTGCGGGACTCGAGTGGGATGCGCAGGACGCCGTAGAAAGTGTGTGAGATCAAAATATAAAAGCGTCGGACGCCGTAGAAAGTGTGAGGAACCCCAGTAGGAGTGCGCAGAACGCCGTAGAAAGTGTGTGGGACCCAAATAACAGTGCTTCGGACGCCGTAGAAAGTGTGTGGGACCCAAATAACAGTGCTTCGGACGCCGTAGAAAATGTGTGGGACCCAAATAACAGTGCGTAGGACGCCGTAGAAAATGTGTGGGACCCAAATGAGAGTGCGTAGGACGCCGTAGAAAACGTGTGGGACCCAAATAACAGTGCGTCGGACGCCGTAGAAAGTGTGTGGGACCCAAATGAGAGTGCGTAGGACGCCGTAGAAAACGTGTGGGACCCAAATAACAGTGCGTCGGACGCCGTAGAAAGTGTGCGGGACCCCAGTAGGAGTGCGCAGAACGCCGTAGAAAGTGTGTGGGACCCAAATAACAGTGCTTCGGACGCCGTAGAAAGTGTGTGGGACCCAAATAACAGTGCTTCGGACGCCGTAGAAAATGTGTGGGACCCAAATAACAGTGCGTAGGACGCCGTAGAAAGTGTGTGGGACCCAAATGAGAGTGCGTAGGACGCCGTAGAAAACGTGTGGGACCCAAATAACAGTGCGTCGGACGCCGTAGAAAGTTTTTGGGACCCAAATGAGAGTGCGTAGGACGCCGTAGAAAACGTGTGGGACCCAAATAACAGTGCGTCGGACGCCGTAGAAAGTGTGTGGGACCCAAATGAGAGTGCGTAGGACGCCGTAGAAAACGTGTGGGACCCAAATAACAGTGCGTCGGACGCCGTAGAAAGTGTGTGGGACCCAAATGAGAGTGCGTCGGACGCCGTAGAAAGTGTGCGGGACCCAAATGAGAGTGCGTAGGACGCCGTAGAAAATGTGTGGGACCCAAATGAGAGTGCGTAGGATGCCGTAGAAAATGTGTGGGACCCAAATGAGAGTGCGTCGGACGCCGTAGAAAGTGTGTGGGACCCAAATGAGAGTTCGTCGGACGCCGTAGAAAGTGTGCGGGACCCAAATGAGAGTGCGTAGGACGCCGTAGAAAATGTGTGGGACCCAAATGAGAGTGCGTAGGATGCCGTAGAAAATGTGTGGGACCCAAATGAGAGTGCGTAGGACGCCGTAGAAAACGTGTGGGACCCAAATGAGAGTGCGTCGGACGCCGTAGAAAGTGTGTGGGACCCAAATGAGAGTGCGTCGGATGCCGTAGAAAATGTGTGGGACCCAAATGAGAGTGCGTAGGACGCCGTAGAAAACGTGTGGGACCCAAATGAGAGTGCGTCGGACGCCGTAGAAAGTGTGCGGGACCCAAATGGGTGTGCGTCGGACGCCGTAGAAAGTGTGCGGGACCCAAATGGGTGTGCGCAGTACGCCGTAGAAAGTGTACGCGACCCAAATGAAAGTACGTTGGACGCCATAAAAACTGTGAGGTGACCAAGTGGAAGTGAGCAAGACGCCGTAGAAAGTGTGTGGGACCCAAATGAGAGTGCGTCGGACGCCGTAGAAAGTGTGTGGGACCCAAATGAGAGTGCGTCGGACGCCGTAGAAAGTGTGTGGGACCCAAATGAGAGTGCGTCGGACGCCGTAGAAAGTGTGTGGGACCCAAATGAGAGTGCGTAGGACGCCGTAGAAAACGTGTGGGACCCAAATAACAGTGCGTCGGACGCCGTAGAAAGTGTGTGGGACCCAAATGAGAGTGCGTCGGACGCCGTAGAAAGTGTGCGGGACCCAAATGAGAGTGCGTAGGACGCCGTAGAAAATGTGTGGGACCCAAATGAGAGTGCGTAGGACGCCGTAGAAAATGTGTGGGACCCAAATAACAGTGCGTCGGACGCCGTAGAAAGTGTGTGGGACCCAAATGAGAGTGCGTCGGACGCCGTAGAAAATGTGTGGGACCCAAATGAGAGTGCGTAGGACGCCATAGAAAACGTGTGGGACCCAAATAACAGTGCGTCGGACGCCGTAGAAAGTGTGTGGGACCCAAATGAGAGTGCGTCGGACGCCGTAGAAAGTGTGTGGGACCCAAATGAGAGTGCGTAGGACGCCGTAGAAAACGTGTGGGACCCAAATAACAGTGCGTCAGACGCCGTAGAAAGTGTGTGGGACCCAAATGAGAGTGCGTCGGACGCCGTAGAAAATGTGTGGGACCCAAATGAGAGTGCGTCGGACGCCGTAGAAAATGTGTGGGACCCAAATGAGAGTGCGTAGGACGCCGTAGAAAACGTGTGGGACCCAAATAACAGTGCGTCGGACGCCGTAGAAAGTGTGTGGGACCCAAATGAGAGTGCGTCGGACGCCGTAGAAAGTGTGTGGGACCCAAATGAGAGTGCGTAGGACGCCGTAGAAAACGTGTGGGACCCAAATAACAGTGCGTCGGACGCCGTAGAAAGTGTGTGGGACCCAAATGAGAGTGCGTCGGACGCCGTAGAAAGTGTGTGGGACCCAAATGAGAGTGCGTAGGACGCCGTAGAAAACGTGTGGGACCCAAATAACAGTGCGTCGGACGCCGTAGAAAGTGTGTGGGACCCAAATGAGAGTGCGTCGGACGCCGTAGAAAGTGTGTGGGACCCAAATGAGAGTGCGTAGGACGCCGTAGAAAACGTGTGGGACCCAAATAACAGTGCGTCGGACGCCGTAGAAAGTGTGTGGGACCCAAACGAGAGTGCGTCGGACGCCGTAGAAAATGTGTGGGACCCAAATGAGAGTGCGTAGGACGCCGTAGAAAACGTGTGGGACCCAAATAACAGTGCGTCGGACGCCGTAGAAAGTGTGTGGGACCCAAATGAGAGTGCGTCGGACGCCGTAGAAAGTGTGCGGGACCCAAATGAGAGTGCGTAGGACGCCGTAGAAAATGTGTGGGACCCAAATGAGAGTGCGTAGGACGCCGTAGAAAACGTGTGGGACCCAAATAACAGTGCGTCGGACGCCGTAGAAAGTGTGTGGGACCCAAATGAGAGTGCGTCGGACGCCGTAGAAAATGTGTGGGACCCAAATGAGAGTGCGTAGGACACCGTAGAAAACGTGTGGGACCCAAATAACAGTGCGTCGGACGCCGAAGAAAGTGTGTGGGACCCAAATGAGAGTGCGTCGGACGCCGTAGAAAATGTGTGGGACCCAAATGAGAGTGCGTAGGACGCCGTAGAAAACGTGTGGGACCCAAATAACAGTGTGTCGGACGCCGTAGAAAGTGTGTGGGACCCAAATGAGAGTGCGTCGGACGCCGTAGAAAGTGTGCGGGACCCAAATGAGAGTGCGTAGGACGCCGTAGAAAATGTGTGGGACCCAAATGAGAGTGCGTCGGACGCCGTAGAAAGTGTGCGGGACCCAAATGAGAGTGCGTAGGACGCCGTAGAAAATGTGTGGGACCCAAATAACAGTGCGTCGGGCGCCGTAGAAAGTATGTGGGACCCAAATGAGAGTGCGTCGGACGCCGTAAAAAGTGTGTGGGACCCAAATAAGAGTGCGTCGGACGCCGTAGAAAGTGTGTGGGACCCAAATGAGAGTGCGTCGGACGCCGTAGAAAATGTGTGGGACCCAAATAACAGTGCGTCGGACGCCGTAGAAAGTGTGCGGGACCCAAATGGGTGTGCGCAGTACGCCGTAGAAAGTGTACGCGACCCAAATGAAAGTACGTTGGACGCCATAAAAGCTGTGAGGTGACCAAGTGGAAGTGAGCAAGACGTCGTAGAAAGTTTGCGGGATCCAAATACAAGCACGCCCATGCCGATAATTTTTTTCGCAGGGCTACCGTATTCATTCTTGAACAAAACATGATAACGAACGATAACACACGCTCATAACATGCGGGATATAAAAGGGGAGAGGAGCGGTATGCAGTCATTCACACACCGCTCTCTTCGAAAAGCCACTGGGAAGTGGCTGAGGAGGTCGAAATTGTGCAAAGATGATGGTTGGCTATAACGATGTGCTCATATCCAGGCTGACACTTGGAAAACTTCCGAAGGAGGGTTACGGTAGCCCTGCGGAAAAAATGATCGGCATGAGCGTGCTTGTGACCCAAATGGGTGTGCGCAGAGCGCCGTAGAACGATGTGCAGGACATCAGTGCGAGCGTGCAGGACGTCATAGAAGGGGAGGGCAGGGCATCAGTGGGTTTGCTTCGAATTGACAACACCAGGCATAAATCATGTTAGAAAGGAAACCTTGAGGAAAAATAAATGAAATTCCTGAAAGTTTAGGTTCCTGGCAAAAGTAAAGATTTCGCATGGCCGTTTTTCGAAATTTTAGAAATATACTCAGTTAAAAGGGAAGGTGAAGAAAAATGGGAAAAGTTTTGAAATATTCCTGAGAACGATTTGGCGTAGAATAATTTGATTTTTAGGAAATGTAATGAAATAGTTGAAAGTATGATTTGGCAGTCGAGTTTGAACCAACTATTTACAAGAGTTGTGCGAAACGAGAGATCGCATTGTATGAGCTTATCCGTGGAACATATCAAAGCAAAATCACGCGTGATAAGGCAAGCAGTAAAAGCTCGTTTGTGAGCTGGAATGCCGCGATCTTCACGTATTAAGTGAAGTAAAATCAAGTGTTTGTTTCATATCACACGTGATTTTGCTTTGATATGTTCTACGGATAAGCTCATACAATGCGATCTCTCGTTTCGCACAACTCTTGTAAATAGTTGGTTCAAACTCGACTGCCAAATCATACTTTCAACTATTTCATTACATTTCCTAAAAATCAAATTATTCTACGCCAAATCGTTCTCAGGAATATTTCAAAACTTTTTCCATTTTTCTTCACCTTCCCCTTTTAACTGAGTATATTTCTAAAATTTCGAAAAAACGGCCATGCCAAATCTTTACTTTTGCCAGGAACCTTAACTTTCAGGAATATTAGGGTTGGAATCCGTTTCATATAAAGGTCGTAGCAGAATTTCACGGAGATTTTAGAAACAACATTCACGAAGCATCTATTTTCTGCGGGTAAATGTTACTAACAAAAACTGGTAGTTCGTCAGTTGAAGTCGCGCTGAAGGATCGGGAAAATATTTTTCTAACTTGAGAACACTATTCAACGGAGAGTTTCACGGGAATTTCCCAAATAACCTTGATAGATATCCACCTCCAGAGGCAATTAGGCTACGAGAGAAAAAGTGGTAATTTTAAAATTTGGTTCAAAAACATTCCGATACAAATTATGGCTGCAGAGTCACACCTTTTTAAAAAGGTCATGAAATGCTTCAGAAGTGAGAATTCAAGCAAACTCTAAATGCGAAAGAAAATAAGAATAAGAAGTTGTTCGTTTTTCAAATAAGAGATGCGGAGGAAACCTCCATCTTTTTGCATGTTAGATTACTAAACAACCTTCACCTCTCGGAACGTTCTCTACACCCCAACAAACTTGTTTATGGTGAGGAAGGCTCATAACTCCGTTCAGAGTATAGCTTCACAAATATAGAGGTCAGACTCGATTTCTGCGTCAAAAAGCTGTTTTGCAAATGTATATTTCCTTTGAGAAACCACCTTGTCCAAGTATCCTCTTGAAAGACTGAACCTTAAACGTCGAGCCGCAATTTCTTTCACTACTCTGTTGTCCTTCTTCGCATTCATTCACCTGCGTTTGGTAATGCGACGCTTCTCTACGTTTTCGTATTCAAAAGTTGAGCGAGACGAGGCAAAGGTTTGCTAATTGATCAAGCTTAAAGTTTCAATTTCGTATATTTTGGTCATCTCTATCTCACAGTTGTGTACTGAAAATTGTTCCCCTGACTGTTAAACAGCGTTGTTTTGAAATCCAACCTAAATCCTTCTTCGATATGAAACACCTCATCACTGAAGTTCTGAAGCGTTTCCACATCGAATGAGGTTTGTGCTATGTGCGCGCTTATTACTCATTATCGGTTACGAATGACGAGGAATTTGAAAAATTACGATTTACGAAATTACAAAATTCAGTTACGCACAGCCCTGCTACGCACATCGGCAGTCGCAGCCATCCGCGCCCCTACGCAGTTGCTCGGGATCAAAAACATGTTTAGACAAAGGTATTAACAATGTTGCTGGTATAAAAGGCCCCTCATCTCACCGTGTGCCTCAGTCGGCTCTTCGGAGCCGGACCTGGAAGGTGGCATCGAGTCACTTTCCAGAAGATCCACCCGATACCGGAGGATAATTTTCCATCGCCGAAAAAAAGGAGGCTCCCCATGGATCGGGGGGGGGGTACCCAACCGTGGTGCCATGCCACCATATATGGTGCATACACGTTCCATGGTGGGTCCACCCCACTGTGGACCGTGGCAGTGGGGTCACCCCCCCCACGTGGGGATCCCAACAGAAATGATCCATGTGCGATGTCCCCGGGTCCTCTGTGCGAATCCGGAAACGCCAAAAATGAACATGGACAGTTTTTGAGCCTCTTATGGACAAATTTTGGACCGCTCGGGGGCCGGGGACCGACAGATTTTGCCGGAGGACGCAGATTCGCGCACCTTTCGACATCGACGCGCTGATCGGAGGCGCGGCTTGGCAGCCAATGGTGGGGCGGCCGTGCCCCCCCCCCGAGTTCCTGAGAAATTGCGACATACTGAAAAATGTTGCACGATCTTCGCCTCGCTTGATTTCATGGACGAAATCTATCTGTCAGAGTCGTAATGAGTTAAGTCTGAACAGTAAAGAGAAAATCGAAAGCAGTACTAACCACGATGAAATGTCGGAGGAAAACGATTCTGAGGTGAGCTGAAGTTATTCGCTTGCGCAGCGAAACCACGAGATGGCTGGCTGAATCCATTCACTGCATTCATGGCGAAGGGAGGACCGAAACCGTTCTGTACTGTTGCCGAAACTCCTTGTGAGTTGCTAAAGACAATCAAATCATATGAAGCCCAGATAAGAGTGGAAAAAAGAGAGCTCCCGTTTCGGATCTCTCGTTGCAAACTGACATGAGGCTAAACTAAAAAAACCATTACAATATTAATAACGGTCAGGACGGGATTATCCCTTTTTCTTAGGATTCGTATGTACTAGGGATTGGGTTCTTGCCAGCGACATAGATGGGAGTGGCTGCCATCACCATAAATAAAGGCAATCACAAAATGCAAGGTAAGATTCGACCACTTCTGAATTGGAATATTGACAAGGGGAACCATTTTAGCGTTGCGCGAGTTGAACAATGTGAAGTACCTTGCGAGGATGCCCTTGCCACGGGTAGTAACAACTGTGAATTTCACTTGCCCAAACCTATATCCCAAAAAGTTATGAGCTCGAAACTGTTGGTACAGCAGCAAATACAATTGGAAAAGTTGATAGAGATGTATTCAATTACTTTTTCCATTATCGTCCAGTTTTTTTTTTGGCACGTTCCCTCAACGTTCTTGAGAGAATGAGAATGCAATGGATTTCATGCATATTGATCTCCAACCGACCGCTTCTCATTGATATGCGGATGTGCAACTTTTAGTGGGCTTCACTATAAGATTTTGTGCACAATATTAAATTATTATTTGGATATGAATTGTTTCGGCCCTATCTTCCGACAATTCAGACACCAGACGAGTTTGGCGTACGTGAGTTTAGTGAGTTCATGAAATTGGAAGCGGACCTAATATTCATGTTCAGGGCTTCTGATTACCCCCCCCCCTTTGGACGATGTTTCGATGAGCTCTAAAGGAAGCTATAGGCAAGAATATACGAGCGGGAAAACTTTGGCGGCCGGCGGGCGCCTGCCAAGTGTATGCGTGAACTTCTACCGCATCGCCGTTCTTCACTCCCTTGCCGGTCTGTCTACTTATACTGGTTCGCTCGCGTGCAGTGACTGCAAATAAAGAGAAAAACAGGTCTAAGACAACTCGTCCAAAAATTTTCGCCCTCAAATTGGCATTTTTGAGGAGCCATAGATGGCCTCGAGCGCTTTCAAAGATGCCATCATGATTTTTGATTTTCTCCAAGATTAAGATAAAACCAGGAAAATAATTCCTTGGGTGTCATGTGCCTTTAAGTGTGTATCCGAAATGCACTTCAGAAACCGTTAATATCTTGGTTCTCCAAAATTGGCCCCAGTTTAAAGGCATCGTTCGCACTGGAAACCAATTTCCATTTTTCGGGCTCAATTTCATGAATGAGCCCGGTAGACCACACCGATGAGCTTGGGCGCGTCAAAAACGTAGGGTTATGAGGTTAGAAGGGATTAAAGGTTAGGGCCCGCCACCAGTTCTCACCAGTCATCTAGCACTTTTTCATATTAGGTCTAGAAGTTAATTTCCGCGTTTTGTTGTTATTGATATTTTGTAAAAAATAAAATTATTTTTATATAACGAATTTTTATGTTATAATGCTCACTGTATTATCAGCTTTCTATTGATATATAACTTGCTTCACGTACCTTATAAAAAATTATTATTTTAGTTTCAGAATATGTCAACTTTTGTGCCGGAAAAACGCCATTTGCAGGAAGCTCTCCTGTTCCTTTTTCAGCTCAAGAAGAAAGCCACTGACGCGCACCAAATGCTTGCCCAAGCTTACGGGGATGCTGCTCCATCCATAAGAACCTGCCAAGAATGGTTTCAGCGTTTCAAATCGGGTGATTTTGACGTTAAGGACAAAGATCGACCAGGACAGCCAAAAAGTTCGAAGACGAAGAACTTCAGGCTTTGTTGGATCAAGATTCGGCTCAAACGCAAGAACAGCTCGCGGCATCTCTCGGCGTCACCCAAAAGCAATTTCTATTCGATTGAAGGCAATGGGGAAGATTCAAAAGGAAGGAAAATGGATCCCTATGAGCTCTCAGAACGCAACAAAGAGCAGAGAAAAACAACTTTCACAAATCTTGTTGGACCGATTCCAAAGAAAGTCTTTTTTTACACCGCATCATAACTGGCGATGAAAAGTGGGTGTACTACGACAATCCGAAGCGAAGAAAATCGTGGGTTAGTCCTGGTGAAACAACAACTTCGACCGCAAAACCAAACATCCACGGGAAGAAGGTCTTACTGTGCATATGGTGGGATCAACGCGGTATACTGTACTATGAACTTCTTCAACCTGGCGAAACAGTTACTGCGAATCGCTATCAACATCAACTAGCGCAATTGCGGCATGAAATCGAAGCAAAGAGAGACCAGAATGGGCGAGTCGACACGAAAAAAGTCATATTGCTTCATGATAACGCTCGACCTCATGTTGCTCGAACGGTAAAGGATACGCTAAAAGAGTTCAAATGGGAAGTCTTACCGCACCCGCCGTACTCTCCAGACATCGCCCCGTCGGATTATCACCTTTTCCGGTCAATGGCGCATGGTCTAGCGGAGCAGCGCTTTCAAGATCGTCAAGATGTCAAAAAATGGCTCGATGAATGGGTGGAGGCCAAACCAGAAAAATTTTATTATGATGGAATCCATAAGTTACCCAAACTCTGGGAAATGGTTGTTATTAATGACGGAAATTATTTTGAATAAAAATTTTGTTTAAGTATGTCCAGTTTTCAATAGTGTAAAAGCGTAAAAACGCGGAAATTAACTTCTAGACCTAATAGAATGGTAATGCAACCGTCAAAGAACATGAAAAACAGTTACGGCACAAACCCCACATGCAGAAAAACCTCGAAAATTACAAGGATAAGGCCTCCAAATACAGAAAAACTCCAAAAACCATTTGAGCGCGAAATTCAAATTCATATTTACAATGTGTTCCGATTGACTTTTCTTTACAAATGAAGGTTTTTCATGGGTTCTTTCGACATTTTCGTTCACTAGAGAGCCCAAGCTTCACAAAAACATGAAAAAATAATATACGGTTTTCTGCGCGTACGATGCCTTTAACGCATGATCAAGCAGACCGTTACAATAGCTACGCCCCACCTTTTTTAAGAACCAAAATTTTTCGAAAAATGTCGGCAATTTCTACGTCCTCCCCTACAGAAACTTTTTTCGACAGCCTATTAATTGTATTTGTGCTTACATTTGAATTGACATTACGCTCCTTACTAGAGCTTCGTGGAGTTTCAGTACAACTCCTATGTATTAGAAGCATCCCCCAAAATTTTCACTTTCGGTCCAACAATTTTACATCCTCCACCCAATATTCCCTTTTTTTCAATTTTCGCCTCCCACCGTTGCTAGCTGGACAGTAACCGCATGACCCTGATTCAACGGGCAGTACCGCCTCCTCTCACACATTTGATCATGCATCAAGAAGACAATTATTTGATTTCTGAAACGATTTTTTCCTGCGATACTAGCACAATCAAATAGACTGAAAAAGTAATAATCCATCTCCAATTGTCGAATTTCAACAAGAAATTAACGACCCCCTCCTGTTCTAGGCTGGTCAGCGAACCGCCGTGAGCTTGACTCCAAGAGAGGGTCCAGCGAATCGTTGTGTGGGACCTCAGCGCAGCTAAGATTCCCTACTCTTGATGACCAAAATTTGTGGAAAAATTGGCTTCCACCCTCCACCAAAATTTTCATTTTGGGCCAAAATTCACATGACCACCAAATTTTCCACATTCCTCCAGGATTTTCACGATTCCCCTCACCACCCATTGTGTTGCGACGCGACCCTCCAAATCCACCGAGATCCTGGTAGTTGAAAGCGCGGCCCAGCAACACATTCTTGAAACCAAAAATCTCAACGAGAAACGTCTGAGGTTGTTGTGAAAATTTGTTGCGGAATAAACAATTGAGAAACTAAAACCGCTTTCCTATTCTAAGATTCCTGATGCTTTTTCTCGGCCCTCACTCCATCGTTGGAAACATCCTAACGTAAGCTGGCCCAAGCAACTAGGCTGACATACACCTCAGGTAAGCAGGTTCACACCTAAAATCCAGATTTATCCAGAATCACTTGGGGATGAATCTCGGCCAGGAATTGAGGCTTACGCACTCTTAGCGAGCGCAATGCATAGTTTCTCAACCAATTAACCATTTCACAACGCCCACGACACAAAGCTACGTCAAGCTTTAGCCATTGTTGACCTACCGGCTGTGCTCCACCCAAGCGAAGTGGGCTGAGGGCACCGGAACAGAACATAACAAATGCAGCACAATTGTTCATCTGTCGATCATCATGGTTGAGAACTTGTTAATTACGCCGACCAGTGGGCGTTGGCAAAGACTGAACACGAGTGGCTGGGGAATACCGTTCACGACAAGACCGCGCCGTCCTTCGCCCAACCATGGCGGGGCCTCACAATATAGTGGGAACTGCTACTATGAAATACACACTCCTTTCGACGTCACTGATAAGAAAATGACGCTTCAGTAGTTCGTCACTTTGACTAACAAGATTTTGCGGTGAGTCATGAAGTCAGTGATCCGAACTGGCAACTCGTTAGATACAAAATGACTAAATGAACAAAAACGGACCTGTACCCATTAGACCGACCTCCCACACCTCCGTTACCGCGGCGCTGATCAGTTCCACCAAAGCGTCTGTTGACTTGTCGATTATTTCCAGGCGTCCTTCCTTCAGCGGCCATTCGGATAAGGAATTCAGGAATTTCTTTGTTCGACTCGCCAAGAAGCTGGGACAAATCACGAGCCAATGCACGATTCTGCACAGAAAATGTTGCTTCACATGAGGAAACTACAATGGATCCTTCAATGACACCTACCTTTTCAGTGAAAAAGCTGGTAGCACGTCCTGTATTGCCGCAACGACCAGTTCTTCCAATTCGATGGACATACTCATCGATGTCACCAGGAAGATCGTAATTGATAACGTGCCGCACATTTGGGATGTCAAGGCCTCGCGCTGCCACCTGCAGGAAGTAGATAATATTCGATTTCTCTTGAACAGTTTTAGCTTAAATAACACACGGCTGTTGCCACAAGAACAGGGTTGGAGCCGTTTCTGAAGAGGTCCAAGTTACGCTCCCTATCGAATTGCTTCAGATCTCCATGAATCGCCACAGCGCTGAAACAAACGAAGTAAATTCACACAGGATTCTAGGGGACACAAATGATTCGCACTTGATCTGCTGACGCTGAAGTACATAGGCCAATTCGTTTGCACCACGTTTCGTCTCTACGAAAACCAGCACGAGCGACGCGTTCTCTAAAAACATGAAAATAAAAAGATGCAAAGAAACATTCGAATTCTCCAAACCTGCACTCGATTCCAATTGTTTCGAGTAAGGAAGTTGTTTTTCTATAACTCTAAAAATGTGGAATCTCTCTTTAATACCGCGTGGTATAACACAACAATTTTGAAGGGAAACAAAAATCAGAACGAGAGCATAAATAGGGGGACCAATTTCATTTTTGGACGATTACAGCATTTTACGGATGTTATGATGGAACCTTGCTCACTCTAACTCACCTCACCTTAATCGTTCAGGAATTAAATTCAAAAAACCCCATAGACAAGCTTTCAGCGGATTTTTTTTTACCTGCGGGGAAGCATGGGGGGTAACATAATCTCGTTTTTGGGGGTCCAAAGCAGGCATGTGCGAAAAACTTCGAAACCGAAAAAACCGAAAAACGAAAAATTTTCGGTTCTGAATTAGAAAATTTTCGAGAAAAAAACCGCGTATCAATGTAAGGAATTTTACCCTTGTTGCAGCGTCGAATCCTGGCGAAATTTTAGCGCTGAACACCTTCTTAAATTCTTGTTGTGATCATCTTGTTTAAAACTGCGGTGGTTCTCTGAACAATCACATCCACGTTTTTGATCAAAACTGTGGGCTCGAAGGTCGTCCCCAACTTTATGAAAAAATTACGAATTCGCAGAAGTTGAAAGTCGTGGGCAAGTCACAGATCAAAACGGAACAAACGTTGTACAGAGATGAACATCAATAGTTCTTGATGGATAGCACACTCTTGCGTGAATTTCTTGTGCTGTCATGTTGAATTTCAGTGTGAGCGATTGCGTCGTGGTCAACACTGACCAGTAGCTTAGTCTCTCGGCGCTATTGGACGGTAATGGCCGCGACGCAACCACATGCATTGAGTCGCGGTGTCTACACAGGGGTCACGTTCAATCAATTTCGCTTGATGGATCTGTACTTGATGCCATTCGCCTAAAAAGTTTTTATTCGCAGTTTTTTGGTATAGATCGATGGAGGGAGCAGAAAAATTTAGGTTGACTTCCGCTTGAAAATTATGAGCCTCCAAAGAGCGATTCTCCGCGTCTTTTCCATGAACACCTTGAAAGAAAACGAATTTTCCTGAACTTAAAGCAGTGTTCACAATAGATTGCACTTTTGATATCTCTTTCGTTTACGGAAACTCTGGTGCCCTATACAGCAAGGCATGCTTGAAGAAAACGCGGAAACCGTGTTTTGATGCTAAAAGAGGGCCACACTTTATTAAGTTGACTTTTGAGCGTGGAGGAATTAGCCGCTACGAAGGATGCTAAAGCCTATCTTGCTAGGATGAGTCAGAGCGGAGTAAAGAGCGGAGCGGCAGGCTCAGGCGTACGGTGTGACGATCACAAAGGGGGGCTGCAGCATTAGGCGCCGCGTAGGGGGGGGGGGGAAGGGAGGGCGCAGGCCCCCAGTCTGTCATCATGCCAAAAATTTCTCTCCTACCGTACCGATCAGATTTTTTTCAAGTCGAAACGGCGATTGGCGGCAATTTTGCGCGCCCAGAGCGCCGCATAGCCGTAACTTGTTTCAGAGTCCTACGAATTAAATTTTGATGTCATTTTTGAACAGCTTTCAACGAGTACCACACAACAGCGATACGAAATGACTGAGTCAATACCCGAAAACAAACAAAAATTGTATATTTCCACATTAAAATCCCTCATTGTGAACTGATCAGAAGGTCACCATAAGAGAAATCTGACGCGTTTCGACCAGTGGTCATTGGGAATCGCAGAAAGAAATGCAAGTATTACGGGGAAACACCGGAGTCAGAAAGACTTTTCACGTACCATTGCATTGGCCTCACTAACGGAACATGAAAAACCTGAAAATTTATTCCGTCAATTTTGAAGTGAGTTGTAGCGATGGGGCGCTCTGTCTGGACTTTGACGTCTGCAGAGATCGAAAATTGATTTTTCTGGATCGGGTTGCTGTAGTATTCTTCAGAGCCGGCATGGAATACTTGAAGATGAGTCATACTGTTCAGATACCGATCAACATGTTAAATTCAAAACACTTGTCAAAAATTACCTACATTGTCGAGCAAGGATCTATAAATTGTTTTATTTATTTATTTATTCATGCGTGGGGAACCGCGCGGGAAACATGAAATACAAAAAGTTAAACGGACCACAGACACAATTGACAAATCATGCTAAAAAATTATCCGATAAACGACCAGGGTTGTGTTGAGCCTCAAGCAGTCTCTTTTAGGTACTTGTCGGCAAGCTTTTTAAACTGCGCTAATGAAGTTGGTATAGGATATTTCTTTGAAATTTTCAAAAATTCAGACCCAGATCTCTGCGTGAAAAATGAGGCCCTCATACGAGTTTTGGCTGTTGTAAAACCCAGTTTAGCCAGCCCACCTCTAGTGGTTGAGTGGGAGAGTGTGTAAAAATCATTGAGGGGAACATGGATTTTACCGGTGATCAATTTATACACCATAATGAGATCATACTTCCTTCTACGGTAAAGCAGAGTGGGAAGTTTGAATGATCTGTTACGGACAGAAGCTGAAGGAATTGAAGCGTAATCATGTCCATGTAGGCGAATCCAGAGCTTTCTAGTGAAGTTGTTTTGAACTGATTCAAGTTTCTGAGTGCAACGTTTAGAAACAGGGTTAAACACCGTTGTACCATATTCCACTAGGGGGCGAATGTATGATTTGTAGGCTAGTATAAGATGCTCTCTTGATTTTGTTGATAGAGCTTTGAACAGATTTCGTATGGCTCTATCTGCTTCACTAGAAATCGTTCCACAGTGCTCAGTGAAGCTAAGCTGTTCGTCCAGTATGAATCCTAAATCTCGCAATGTGCTAGAGCTATTGAGCTCCAGCTCACCAAGGTAATATATGTGTCTATCAACGGAATCACCAAGATGAAGCACCTTAGTCTTAGGGGCTGACAGGGGAGCTGCCATTTTTCTGACCAATCAGCGATTGAATTGACTGCCGATTGTATAGCGATGCAATCTTCAGTGTTGACAATGTTTTTGTAAATCTTGATATCATCCGCAAACATTTTGAAAGAAACACTGGAGCTACTCCTCAGGTCAGGAATGTCTGAGGTATACAAACTAAAAAGAATTGGTGAGAGGACACCGCCTTGTGGTACGCCACTGGTAACTGGATATGATTGAGAAAATGAATCATTAATTTTTACTTGGGAAGGATCTCCCAGTTATAAAGTTGTTTATCCATTTGACTATCCTAGGATGAATGCTGAGAGACAGAAGTTTCGAAATGAGCTTATCAAAGGGAACCTTATCAAAAGCTTTCGTGAAATCAAAATAAATGACATCTACATTAATTTTCCGATCCAGCGCTTTGGTCCAGTCTTCCGTTGAGGTTAGCATTTGGGTTTCAGTGGACCTGCCAGCTCTGAAGCCGAACTGATTCTCCGGTATCAAGAAGTTGGTCTCAATAAATGAAACCAGTGTTTATTTTAGAATTCTCTCGAAAACCCGGGCAAACACTGATGTTAATTATGCTAATCAGGCGATAATTTGAAGCTAAGTTATGAGGCGGTTTCTTAGGAATAGGTGTAATAAATGAGAGTTTCCACCGAACAGGAATTTCACTATACATAAAACTGCAGTTGAATATGTGTTCTAGGGGGTAGGAAATAGCAACCGCGATCTTATTAATGAAGTATGACGGTACCTCATCGGGAGTAGTAGAGACTGAAAGTGGTAATTTACATAGGATATTGTAAATCTCCTCTTTATGAAACCATACACCGCTATCGCTTATTGGGTGAGGTGAATTGAGGTTGGACCAGTCAGCTGTAAACAAGGAGTCTTCAGAAAAAGACATTTTAAATTGTTTAGCAAGCATAGATGCCTTGGCTCGATCTGTAAATGCCTCGAGTTGACTAGCCCGTAAAATGAAGCTTTTTTAGGTCGTTGAAGTATTTTACGTTCAATATAATCATTTTGTTTTTTGAGCAGACGATCAAACTTGTCTGTAATGTATCTAAAATTATTGATTTTTTCTATACTGGTATCGGATTGTGCATCGTTTTTTCCTTTCGAAACTTGTCATTTTTTTTAATTCCTCGATGTGTTCGATGTTTTTTTGCCTCTTCTATATTTCTACACGTCTGCAAGGGCGTGTAATAAAGTTAAAGTCTAAGTTATAACAGTGATAATCATGCGGTTTAGCTCGCTCATCAATTATTTCCTTGACTTGAGTACTTCATGTTATCACAACCTCGAGTGCTCATTTCTTCACGTCGAGGAGGCGGAAAGGGGACATGATGCGTTTCGGTGACCTCGGAATGCTTGTTTGCTTCCGTTATTTAGCCATTCCTAGCTCTTTTTAAACCATTTTTTCGTCACTGAGAGCATAGAATTCTTCTCGCCTACCATTTTACTTCGGGAAGTCATCGAGAATGATTATCGTGAACGCTGCCTTCGAAGTACCGATGCAGATCATCTGCTTATGCGGAATCGATTAGCTTTATTAGATTGGTGATGTTTCCGCCTGTCAAAATTTATATTTTTGGTTTTTCGGAGGATTATTCCTGAAAGTTATGGCCATGCTCAAAAGATGCGCCGAGTCGTTTTAGTCTGCTGAAAAACGGGAAATTCAAGAAATTTCGGTTCCATCAATGTAATTTTTAATCGAAAGTGATGTAGTAGAAGGAACCGTTGTGCAAGGTGCAGATCATACGTTTGCTTCTGGTCGAATTGATTCTGCAATAAAGTCAGAGACGTGTGCAAACTTGCTGGAGACATCTGTAAGCAGCGAAGAATCGACTGCAGGTCGCATCAGAACCGCAAATTTCAGACCGAAAAAAAAACCGAAAAAAAATTAAACTTTTTCGTTTTTTTCGATATTGATTTTTGAACGAAAACCTGAAAAACGAAAAACGCACACCCCTGGTCCAAAGGTGGAAAAATTCCTGCTTATACTGCTCCCAGGAGGGTGATTTCGGGAGCTGAATACGAATATAGGGTCCGTTTTCGTGATTTCGGATTTTCAAGGTAGGTTGAATTAGACAGAACGTCCGTTTAGCACTCCAACCCATCGTTTCAAGCCTATAACTTTTTCAAATATGGGATTAGGCCAGACTCACAATTTTTACTACTCGTAGCAAGGACGTTTTACCCTAGGTATGCGCTAGCTCCCTCATTTTGAGCCGGTCGCAGTAAGGCTTATCGGTCTTATCATGTCAAAATCTCCTTATCATTGTTATGTTTTGCCATGACCGACCGCTCCGCTGCTTGCTCCGTCCGGACTCATCCGAGCAAGCTAGGCTTTACTTCTTTTTTAGAAAGCTCCGACTACACTTGAATGGTTTCTTTTGTCAGTCGAAAAACGGAAGCCCTCATCTGTATAAATTGAAGACAGCGACTGGCAATAGAAATGCGTTTTTCAAGTTTATAGGCACCAGAATTAAGCCTAGAGAAGGTGACTCTACTAGGACCTCTGACTACGAAAAAGCAGAGTTGCTTGCAAACACTTTTGAAGAGGTGTTCGTGTGTAGATCTCCGGTTGCACCTGTTTCGGATGCAATTTCATCATCAATAGTAATGAAGGACTCCGTTTCTTTTGATCGTAATACTATTTTGGAACTGCTTTCGAAATCGCCCCACTCCTCTTCTGTTAAGCCTGATGATATCCCATTTACTTTTCTCAAGAGAGTGGCAGTTCACATTTCTACCCCTTTGAAAATTCTTTTCAACGTGGTATTTCACAGAACTGAGATTCCAACTAGGTGGAAACATTCATCAGTTGTACCTTCGCCAAAAAAATCTCTCTATTCTGAGGCTACCAATTATAGGCAGGTTAGTATCACGTCAACTTTCTGTAGGCTTTTTGAAAAAATTGTGAAAAAGGCCATTGAAACCTATCTCGAGGATAATAACCTACTGTCGGATAGACAACATGGGTGCAGGAAAGGCAAGTCCACTGTGACCCAGATGACCGAAACACTTAATCAGTGGACTGCTAGCTTGGATAGTAAAAAGGATGTGAATGTAATCTATTTTGATTTCAAAAAAAGCGTTTGATAAAGTGGACCACACAAAGCTAATTTTTAGACTTGAACAACTGGGCATCCACAAAGTTTTTGACGGATAGAACCTTCCAGGTTAGTGTAAATTCCTCCGTTTCAGCCTGTAGAAGGGCGTTAAGTGGGGTGCCCCAAGGGGAAGTCCTGTCTCCCATTTTGTTCAATATTTATGCCTATGACACTCCCACTATCGTTGTACGCTGTGGCGTTAGGTGTGAAGTATTAGCAGATGATATTAAGGTGTTCGGTGAAGTAGTCGGTGATGGGGTTAGGTTAATACAAGATGGTATTGATACGGTTTATCGCTGGTCTCTAAATTGGGGTCTTCCTACAGGGCCCAATCACAAGAGGGCAAAAGTTCAAACTTAGCTTTCCAAGGCCTCGTTCTCAAAAAAGGCGGCATTTCTTCACAATTTGTGCGGGATTGGACTATCTAAGCTTGAGTAAGAAGTGGCACGTGCTGGCTACCTATGCTGGCTTCAAAACGGTGGTCGGTCGGTATCTTCAACAGGAACCATTGGTGTTCAAGTCGTTTTTTCACTGAATTTATGGTGATTGTATTGATTGTGTTCGGTTCGTTGATTTTTTAATGTCATATCACATGTGTAATAAATTTGAAATTTTCACATTGGCGTTATTCACGTTTTCTAAATCGCCTTAACAAGCAGGTGTGCTACTTCTGAGCAAATAAAAGTCGACTCTGGGGAGAAGAATATTTTAGTCCTTAAACAGCAGCATGTGTGACTTCCGATTAGGGTACATAGTTATAGAGATTCTTCTTCTTTTTATCTGCCACATCAGAGCTTCTCCTCACATGCGTAAAAAGGCAGCCACATCGCACGGCTTGTTTCACATATCCATAACTGTTAGAGAGGTTGGTCTTGCTGGACATGAAAATAAATGAAATGAATCGTGCCCTGTATTATGGCAGTCAGGACATTCGTCGGGGATCGACGAATCGATCCTATGGACGAAGGCCTTGAGGTAGGAGTGTCCACAACGAAGACCTGCCAGGAAGACGCGTGTACGTCTGGGTAGGTCCATTTCGCTGCTATCGATCTTGGGGGGCACGTCGCCAAGAATAGAATTTGGAGAAACACTGGAGCGGTATTCAGTGACGAATAGGGTGTGCTCCATCTGCAGCAGTCTGATGGGGATCAGATGATAGCAGGGGGAAGTTAGAATGTGTGGCATTCCTGACTATGCCGACATGGAACTGTTGCGCCTGGAGTTGACAATGCTGTGCAGGTAAGACATAAGCAATGGAGAATGTCCGCAGCGCAACGAAGCGAGGATACACCTGGCGCCTACCGAGCTCGGACTCGGTATCACATACCCTGGGCGGCACATCACCGAGAATAGGGTTGACGGCCGCTTTGGCGAGATGATCCTTCACGAACAGGGTGTGCTCCGGGCGTAAGAGACGAAGCCGTTCTTGATTCGAGTCGGTCCATCTCTGTACATTCACTTTGTTCGGAGCATCGGCAAACGGCACTCTGATCGATCTCTCTCTCACGGGATTTAATAGTCTTCTCGACGGATGATTAGGTTGCTTAAAGACATTCTGCTGAGCCTGGAGCTGACAATGCTCTTTCACTGGCAAGATGCGGGCCTCGGCGTGAAGGTGCTCAATCGGTGAGCTTTTTGCAAACCCAGTGGCTATTCGTAGTGCAGCATTCTGAATTCGCTGCATCTTAGTCCAGGAACTGTCCGACACGATGTGCTGCCAGACAGGTGCAGCATACTCCAATGCAGGCCGCAGAATAGCTCGATATGTCGTCAGGATTGTCTCTTTGCTGCACACCCAAGACGTTCCTCCTAGAGCTCTCAACACATTAAGCTTTGCCTTGATTATTGCCTGCTTCTGTTCAGCATTTTTGTGAAACTTCAGCGATAGGTCCAAAACGAGGCCCAGCAGTTTGGGAAATTGCGCTGTAGGCAAGAGGTCATCATCCCACCTGACACCAGGTTGGGCGCTGTGTTTCTTTGGGTCAGATGTGAATACCGAAACAGAAGACTTCGCCGCGGAAACTGTGAGCATCATACTATCGAGAAAGTTTTTAAGCTCGACGAGATAGTCGCTGATCTTGTTTGCGGCTACCTGTATGTCACGATTACGGCACATGATGGTGATATCGTCGGCATATGCAACAATTTTTATATCTTCACGAGGCTCAGGTAGGTCTTCAATATACAGGCTGAAGAGGGCAGGTGACATAACTCCACCCTGCGGCACACCAGCTGCTACAGGTATACTATCGGAGACGTGATTCTGGAATAGCACTTTGGCCCGACGACCTTTCGTACACGCTGCGATCCAACGCTTCTGCCACGGTTGTAGCGAGGACTTCAATAGTTTCTCGGACAAAAGTCCTAGGTTAACAGAATCAAATGCTTTGGTTAGATCGAGGGCAACGGCCACTGTTCTAAGAGGCTTTCTGATATTGAACCCATCGACCGCATAGCTGACAATCTCCAGAAGGGAAGTGGTGGTGGTGGAAAGCTTTCTAAACCCATGTTGATGTTGCTGTGCCTCATTCTGCTCTGCCAGGTCCCTTTCGATTAGCTTTTCGGCTACTTTCGCGATCGGTGATAACAGGCCAATAGGGCGATAGCCCTTCGCCGTGCTTTGCGATTTGCCTGGCTCAGGCAGGGGTATCACATTGGCGGTCTTCCATGCTTGGGGTAGAGTGCAGGTTCGGAAAGAAACGTTTATGATATCTGCGATCATCGGTAGAAGTTCCGTGGGAAGCTTCTTCAGGATGGCCGCTGATATACCATCAGGTCCGAGAGCCCTCGAGTTCCGCATTTCCTTGATAGCCTTATCCACTTGAGCAGGAGTAAAGGCCTCAGTGGCGTTCATCAGCGGCAGACGGCTTAGTTCTCTTAACGTAACTCTGTTTTATACGCCTCGCTTGGTACGTGTGATGAAGAAATTTTTGCCAAGAGCATATGCGGCAGCCTTTCCTGATTTGAAGACGCTGTTATCGAACTCTATGGTAGAGTTCGAGGAGGGGGCGCACTTGCCAGATATCTTCCTCAATACTTTCCACGCCGTTGTTCCGTCGGTTTTAAAATTCAACCTTTCAGTGGACTTCTCCCAACTGTCTTTCTTGTCCTTGTCCAGATCCTTTTTTATCTCTTCATCCAGCTTGACCACCTCAGGGTCCAAATGATTCTCAGCTCTCTTTTCATCTCTTCTCCTGATCTTCTATAGAGTCTCCCTGGTGACGTTAGGGTAGAAACTTTTCACACGTCCTTCAGGTGTGGCCGCCTTTGTAGCCTTCCGGATGGCGTCAGATATGTGACGCTCTTTCTGGTGCACATCGCCATTCCATGGATATTCAGCTGCCTGGCGGAGCGCAACCTCTCTGAACAGGACCCAGTCAGCAAGGCCTGAATTGAGATAAGAACGTCGACGAATACCAGTATAAGGGGCAAGAGAGTTTGAGAGATCAATATGGAGAATGTCGCGAATGTGGTCGCTGGAAAGAGTTGTGGAAGTGGACCATGTGCAAGCATTAGAAAGATTGGATGAAACGAGGGAGATGTCCGGGCTAGACGGTCGGCCGTAGGAAGGGAGACGAGTAGGCTGATCGTCGTTGAGGATAACCAGATCACACTACTCAGCCCATTCCTCGACGTCTTCCCCTCTGGCGTCGGACTCAAGCGCAGAACAGAACGTGTGAGCATTGAAGTCCCCTGCAAAGACAGCTGATGGGGAGAGAGAGCAGTCATGCAACTGCTTAAGAAGAGGTATGGGGTTATAGGTTGGGGGACAAGAAGTGGAGGGAGGGATGTAAATATTAAATAGAGATAATGGAGTTTTAAGAGGGAGGTGAACAGGAACGCACTCGAGAGTACCGTCCTTAGGAACATTTGGAATTAGATAAGAAGGTAAGTTAGAAAGCACAAACGTAGAAACTCCACCTCCAAGAGCAGTCCTTGGGATGTGATAGGCAGTGTAGCCTGGAATGTTTGGTTGGGGATAAGTGGTAGAGGGAGAGAGTTTGGTTTCTTGAACCATAACAACATCCGGATGATGAGTACGTGCAAAGAGTGAGAGTTCAAACGATTTGGTACGAAGGCCGTTAAGATTTATACGTACAATAGAGAGGGGGCGGTTGGTGAATGAGGAATCAGAGATGCTGGGGGCGGAGCACAGAGCACAACGGAAGGATGAGTTGTGATGCTTCACAGAACTAAGACCTGAACAGGAGAAGTGCACCCACCTTTGGCATCCAAAGCATTGGACGCTTATTCCATTCCAGGTGACTTTCTTGCTGCAGGTGGCACATTGATACTTCTGCACAGGTCCAGGATTTTGTAGTAGAATCTCTAGGAGAGCTGGGGCCAGCCAGCGACTCTTCCATGACAAAAACCCTCTCGGTGGAGGGAGTGATGTCGGTTTGCACGAAGGTGATGTTGTTTCCTCCACACTGCCACGGCACGAACGTACGACTTAACCCCGAACATTTGAGGTGTACCCAGCCGAGGCAACCACCGCACTGGACGCTTGCATGTTGAGCCGATAATCCACAATGACAACAGGGATATCGTGGAGTCTTGCTGCGTGGCCCTGGGTTCCTCTCAATGCCAGATCTTTTTCAGATTTCAGATGCCAGATTTCAGTCTCAATTTTTCGAAATCGGAGCGACCCCCAACCACCAAAATTTGTTTTCCAAAACACTAAATTTTTGCCATACCCCCCTTGAGGCGCAATTTCTGGGCTGTTTATATTTGATGACTAGAACTGTCACCCGCCGAACATTCGATCAGTAGTCGGTATCAAGCTTCTAAAACCTGAGCAATGCAACGACCCTTCCCTCTGGTGACCAAAAATATCGAGAATTTCTCGGGATATCTTAACCAAATTTTCATTTTTCGTTCGAAATTTCTGCGATCCCTCCCCTAACTTTCATTTCCGGGCCAAAATTTGCGACGCCCTATCCTCCGTCGCGAAATTTCGCAAACCCGCTTGACCCCGGTGCAGTGTATTGTACTAATGAACTGTGCCGTCCACAGCTAGCTTCCGCGAGCACCGGCCGGCCTTTTTTCCGCGAGCACCGGCCGCGAGCAATCTTTTACCACCCCATTTTCCATGCTTTCAGAACGTATCCACCGGGCCAGGCCGGTTAGAGCCGGCCGGCCACTCATTAACGATGAGTCCGGGGTTTCTGGGCAAGCTCTACCCCGGACTCCCTGCACTCCCTAGTGTTCTGTGACATTATCTCGCCACTCCTGTCAATCCCGAGCCATGGTTATCGCGTTAAAAAACAAACTGGTTTGGAACGAGATCATGTCTAATGATTTCGATAATACATCAGCGAAAAAAGAGAACAGTATTTCTGGAAATTTAGCTTCCTGGCAAAAGTAACGATTTGGTAATGCTATTTATGAGTCGAAAAAGTTTCAAAAATATCTTGAAATATCGTAAAAAATGATTTGGCGTAAAATAGCCTGAAGTAGTAAAAAAGCTAGGAAATGAAGTGAAATAACTAAAAATACGATTTGGCGGTTAATAATAAACAAACTAGCGATAAGTAAAGACTTAGTGATCAGATTTTACAAGCTTCTCCGTTAAACTTATCAAAGCAAAATCAAGCGCCATATGGAATGGAGCGTTGCGTTATCCTAGCTTGACCTATGCTAGTTCCCATATTACAGATTTCGAAAATAGCTTAATGTTTACGTTGCGCGCTTGATTTTGTTTTGATAAGTTTAACGGAGAAGCTTGTAAATCTGATCACTAAGTCTTTACTTATCGCTAGTTAGTTTACTATTAACCGCCAAATCGTATTTTTAGTTATTTCACTTCATTTCCTAGCTTTTTTAATACTTCAGGCTATTTTACGCCAAATCATTTTTTACGATACTTCAAGATATTTTTAAAACTTTTTCGACTCATAAATAGCATTACCAAATCGTTACTTTTGCCAGGAAGCTAAATTTCCAAAAATTTCACATATTTTTCCCGAAGGTTCCCCTTCTGACATGAATTTTGCTCAACGATTTCCAGTTTGGAAAGATGAAACATCTAACAGGCGATTTTGTCGTATGAGTGCAACTTCTGAAACTTGTGACGCACAACCATAAAAAAACCCCCACTCATCGCCGCATTTTGCGCAACAGGTGAAAAATCGATATTATTGGTCATAGATATTCGATTTTTCATGATGAGAACAATTTCCCAAGCAAGGTACTCACTAGGGAATCCCGCATGGCCGTCCCCACCATTTAAAAGATGATGAATGTTTTTTGGTCAATTCTGCCCCGCGGTCTCCGAATCTGACATCGGATTTTGCTACGGACACCGCTGAACGAAGTTATAAGCGTTTTTGAAGCTTCGTGAAAAGGTAAGGGTACCCATCAGCCAATTTTCAGAGTGTTTAAAAAAATTCGGATTCGGCTCAAAACTTTCAACTGGGGGTTATTCAGGGCGCCTGTTTGTGGTCTGTTTGTCTCTTTGTCGCTAGAATTATGGTTACTGTAGGTTACCGTAAACATAATGCCTTTTAACCGACTTTACCTACCTTAAATGGGAAGCTTTGAACGAATCAAGTCGAAAAGCTCGGAAAATCGTCAAATAAACCCCAGATTCGTGATCAGAACCCCAATTAACCCACCTGGAAGGATTTTGAGTGAAATCTGCAACATTTTTTTTTTGTAACACTTTCAGAGGTATAAATAAGCGCCCAACCGGAAATCCGCACAAGTCCTAAACGCTATCAGTCTGTGCAAAGTTTGGAAAATGTGCCCTCACCCTAAATCTGCTCAGTGGGATAGTTTTGGGAGCTGAACACAAGCATGAGGTCCGTTTTCGGATTTCGCAAACCCTAATGCGCGTTTTTCATAGAAGAAAAGGCGGGAAATACGAACTTTGACAGGCTACAACTTTTTTCCCAGATATCTGTAGTAAAATCCGAGTTCAGATTCGAAGAGGGCGTGCCAGAGTCAACTAGAAAACATCTATCAGCTTTCTGATCCGGGGGTACACCATGCGAAGTTCCCTAGTTAGACCCTCAACATTCAACACTCATTGCGGCAGTTTGTGCAACAGGCAAAAAATCGATATTATTGACTGGTATTAATCGATAATGTTTAATGAGTGAAATTCCCAAACCGAGAGATTCATACCCATTAACAATTACCACTCGTCGTCGCATTTCGTGCAATAAGAGCGAAAATCGATAATATTGATTATCGATCGATGACGTGTCATGAGTACGAAATCTGACAAGTTTAGTACTTACCCATAATGACCTATGTTAATTGGCTGCAGATCCACCCACATACCCTGCCCTCCACAGCCGAAACATGCCCCAGCAGTTTTCGCGCTCCACGGCTAATTTAGTATGTAAACCCACGATTTTGAGGTACCCTTCAAAGTTAATGTATCAAGTTCAAATTGGAATAGGAGCGACCTGCATCCATTTCCAGCCTCCTGTCCAAAAATGAGCTTCCTAGCTCAATTTTAAGTGTACCCACAAGTTGATGAACGCCAACTGAAAAAAAGGAGATTAACACCAAAATCGAGCGGTTTTTTAAAATTTTCTCGAAAACCAGCAAACCATTCCAAACCATTTTCGGGGGATATTACCAACTTTTTGCGCTCTTTTCAATGCAATTTGGAGCTAATATCTAGGTTCACTCTGAACTTGGATTTCGAAAAAGCGGTTCCGCACGTGGCCAGATCAAAACCAAATCTGGTGCGCGCTTCGCGCGCATCACAATTGATAAAAAATAGGTTTCAATATCTAGGGTGACTAAAATAGAAGATAAACCTTCTCTTGTCAGGATGTTCATGAGCATCTTCCGCTTGTCAAACTCTTCTACGAGCAGAATCTGCTGGTCGATGTTCTCCGAAGTCGATCCAACCCTGCCAACAGCCAAAAATACATAATTCGGCTTCAGGAAGTCCTGGGCTAGAGTCTGAAAAAAATATATCAGAAATGCGCAAAGTCGTCACAAAATCGACCGTTTGTGGAAAGTTAGGTGGACCTGGATCTGCTTCGGGAACGTTGCACTGAACATAGCAGTAGTGCGCTCCGTTTTCGGCGGCATTCCCTGACTAACGATTTTTCGAATTTGCGGCTCAAATCCCATATCCAACATGCGATCGGCTTCATCTAGCACGAGATAGCGACAGCCAGCCAATCCAATGTAACCCTGATTGATATTCGTAAGAAAAATCATGACCGCACTCTATTCGAAAGCGAAGTCCTATAAATAGATTGACCGGTAGTGCTAGCTAGCGCTTACTTGATCGAGGATGTCAATCAGCCGTCCTGGAGTAGCTATCAAAATGTGACATCCACCACGCAGGCGATTGATTTGCTCACGGTAGTTCTCACGACCACCATAGAGAATCGCAGTAATGATGTTGGTGCGATAGCTGAATTTAGCTGCTTCCTGAAAAAAAGACCATGCTCAGTTGAGTTCAAGACACACAAACAATTGAGCACCTTATGGATCTGGATCGCCAATTCTCTGGTTGGAGCCAGAACAAGTGCAGCAGGATAGAAGGTACGCCGGCCCTGACTTGAGACGTTCGACTGAAAAAAAATCGTTTAATAAACCTCCACCGCGAAGGTTGAGTGAAAATGGACAAGTAGCTTTGGCACTTACAGGACGGATTGCTTCAGGACCATTGACCAGGATGTGGTGAATGATCGGCAAGAGAAAAGCGGCAGTTTTTCCTGATCCCGTCTGGGCGCAAGACATCAGGTCGCGATTACCCAGTAATGTTGGCAGCGAATACTTCTGCAAATAGTGGATTTCTGAAGGCTGCTGAGCTGACAGATTTATCGGTAAACAGGAGACTAATGCCGATTGTTGCGTGAGAAAATAGCTCTGTAAATTGGGAAGGGGTGAAGGGATGTAACAGAAAGGATATGTGGTCAGACCCCGTCAGAGCAGGGTCAGGCGCAGCGTTGGTCCGGGTCGTCCTGAACAACACCCCCCCCTCCTGAGAGGGACGTTTTTTCGACTAAAAAACGACCCTCTAGGAAAAGTGAAAAAATTGGTTGACGTTACAGCCTATTTTCATTTTGGAGGTTTTTTTCAATTTTTGGGGCCTCACCATTCCAAAGGGAATGAATAGCGTTTTATGCGCTGCCGATATTGAAAGATTTCAGCCAGATGGAAAGCTGAAAAGTATATCAGAAACCGGGAAAATCTTCGCCCACCGTTTTTGGCCACTGTGGTCCGGTGGGGCTTTTTGACCACCGTGGGACCACCGCACCTTTGATCGGCCATGACTCGGCTCAAAATCGATTTCATGAGCTCATCTCCAGACGCTAACATTTTGTAACATCTGTCTACAGTTTCCACTCTTTTACTAGATGATGTATCTAGACGACCCTTTTTCGATTTTTGGGCCGATTTTTTCGATGTCCGGAGGGGGGTAGGTGAAGTTCAGTTTTTGAAAAAAAGTTATTTTTTCACCTATCTATAAATGATTTTTGAAACATTTCCAGTCGATTGGGACCCTCGTTATGGGTACTTTTTTCTGAAACTGACATTCCGCCACTTCCAGACTCGCTTGCACGATTTTGAACTTGTGTCAAATCTTTGAGTGCGAAGGATTTGAATGATGATGAGGATGTTGTGTGCTATCTTCCTAAAGTTTCGGAGCATTCGTGTGTTATTTTTCGGCATATTTTTCCTCCTCTGAGAGCTTCAGCACCCAAAGGTTTGGGGTGTTATGTGAACCGAACAGAGCAAAGCTCTAGATGATTCAGCTACAGTTTTTGTTTCCACCGACTCCGAATTTCTGGTCGCGGTCTGCCCCAGAACACGGATGAAGAGCTTCGACCTGATGCAGAAAATATTTGCAGACCTTATGCAAAGGGTGCAAAAAAGGAAGTGGGAACAGTATGAGGACATTCACACAATGAGAGCTCAATTGCTGAAGCTTGCGACAACTTTGTAGGGCCTAACAGAGATAGACGAGATAGAACTTGCAATGCCGAAAATTCTGAAAGCTCCAGATAATTTTCACGAGGGGTGAGGAGGTGTTCGCACAGAAAACCGTGTCAATCTCATGTTTTACCACAGAATGCGGCAAATTTTCTTAGCACGGACGATGACTTCATACCAAGCTTTCGATCCTACCTCGTATGTGGTATCGCTGCCAAGGAAGCTATCGTTCGTTAAACAATTCTCTGTTATTGTGATGACAGTGAAGTCTGATGCGACGCCTGCTAATCGCATTACGATCCCACATATGCCAAGCGTATGGTCAAGAATTTGCACAGCACATGCACATGAAGTTTGATTTGCCCAAATATTCAATGGGAAACAACCTCCCCTTTCCTCTGTTGACCGACGGCATTACCGACACCGATCGCTAATGGATTCTGTTTCTGATAAGGTTTATCTCACCCTCCTACACACCCGTAACTTTCCACTTCTCTTTGGTAGAAACAGAAAACGAAAGTCCGAAGACATCGTCGACGCATTCAGGAATTTTCTAATTGAGGAGGATTCATGGGTAGAAACAGAAAGCGAAAGTCCGAAGACATCGTCGACGCATTCAGGAATTTTCTAATTGAGGAGGATTCATGGGCAGACATGCAGAATGGTCTTTCTCACAAGCCCTTCGCGTTTGCCATAAGAAAGGTGATGGCCCTGCCTGCCGACGGTGCATCTGCGATGACAGGGCACATAAACGACATTCATGCAAGACTTCAGCGCATAGTAGATGACGAGACAACACTCTATGGAAATATGAGAGCAGGTGCGAACCCAACATGATTAAAAGAAATTTCAGGTATCTAAATATGTTTTGTTTTAGATTTTTTTTCTCAGCGTCTACGCAGCACATACACTGAATTCCGTCGTAACTGCTCAGAACAACTACGCGTATCGGCTCGCTCAGGAACAAATGAACTTTTCGTACCTCAAAATGGGGGCGGTACATCGGGTCCGCTGGTCGGCCAGCGTGCAGCAAGCGCTAGCAAAGATCCTACGCAACTACCCGTTTTGATGGGGAGCCTTCAAGCCATGGCGAACGGAGATACAACTGAAAATAACAAAGCAAGAGCTGTGGCTGTTGTGTGGACGGGCGCACGTTTCCAGTTCTTCACCACGTAAGCCACACACTATTCCAGCTGACATTATTTTCAGAGGAACTACAATAAGAAGAAGGTCTCATAGTATAATATGTGTCTCGCTGGTGCTATTTCGAACACATGGTGGGAGACAAGGGCGGCAAAATGGCGAATGCTGCACAAGGATTATTGAGAGAAAATAACGTTTTGAAAATTAAGAATCCCTTGAGCTTAAGATACGAAAGTGTGAGCACAGTTTCTCGATCAGTACTATACCTCTTTTGAAAGCCCAATTTCTGAATACCTGCTGTGGTATGACGCTAAGACATTTAAGGGCCTTAGTGGACCGACGTCGCAAAGTCATAAAACGCTCTCAGTTTCGGAGTCCCGAAACGTAAAGCCAGAAAAACAGATGAGGAGTCACACTCCATCAGAGACCAAGGCAACGCTTATCGTTACACCGAATACATTACCTTTGACATCGATGCTCCTAGCCATCGAGCCTTGGGTAAAATGTGTAACGAAGGGACATCTGTTGCTCTGGTTAGCACCCACATCACTAAGTTCTACTCCTGCAATGCCAATCAGATTCGAAGGTATATATTCCCAGGAGACGAGGCTAACGCAGGAAGCAGAAGGACTTTCCCTATCCTTTGGGTCGTCACATACTGCTGGAGATGATACAATGTGAAATAGGGAGTTTCGAAGACTTCAAAATGTATAAACCTACAAACCCCAAAATCAATACCAGAGGTTGGCCCAAATATATAGACGACGCGAACAAGATACAGATCACAGTAGGCCTAGATTCGATTACGAACTTAATCGCCTTACTTCAGAAGTACTGCGCTATACAGGATGCGATGCCATCGTGCGAAACCTTCGCTACCATTGCCAGTTCTGCACAAAGTTTGCAGTCGTGGCCCAACAAGTTCCGAGCGATAAAACAGTCTTCACTTCTATCGGATTTAGCTAGAAAACCCCAAAGCAAAGTCTACTCCGAATGTTGTAGTCGAGATAATGTTGAGCTAGTACACGCTTGATGATTTTCTCTATTTTTTATTCGGAAACTGCTCTTGTTCCAACAATAATTTTGACCATTCCATTGTGCTCTTATGGAGGATCGCCTACTCGTTGGCAAGAGCGTACGCGGAAGAAGAAGTCGTCTACAATGCCGTCATCCTTCCGAAGTCAAAGATCCTCGACCATACCTCCCAGATTTCACTCTTTCACGAGTCCTGGAGCCATTTTTCTCGGTCGCGGATCAGCATAAACCGGCGCTGCTGATCCGTTGTCTACTCATTCGTGCCGGAATCGAAGCAAACCCTGGACCCCCTCGCTGTATTCGATGGCCCTGCACCCAGTGTGGTACCTCAGCCGCAGCAGGGAGCGTCCAATGTATCAAGTGCAGGAAATGGACTCACGTGAAGAAATGTTCCGGTCTCAAGTCTTTCAAGGATGCAGACAGCTCGTACGTGTGCCTAAACTGCGTCATTGTGCCAACATCTCAACCGCAACAACCGAAACCCGACTCTTTGAAGGTGATTCAATGGAATATTAATGGTTTACGCAACAAATCGGCGGAACTAGAGGCTCTTGCACACCGTATAAGGGCCGAAATAGTGGGACTTCAAGAAACTAAATTGGATCCGAGTCAAGGAGCACCCACTGTTCGAGGCTACACATGCCTGAGAAAGGACAGAACGAGTTCCGGAGGAGGAGTGGCTTTTCTGGTCCGAAACGACTTACTGTGCAGTGTGATCACTCCAGGTACCAGCGATGGCACGACAGAGTGCATCTCCATAGCTGTGGAAACTAGGGCTGGATCACTTCAAATTCACAACATCTACTCTCCACCAAGATCCTCATGCCCACCCTCATACGAGCTGCCGATCGCCCAATTCTTGACATGTGTGGAACCCACGATCGTCATGGGAGATGTCAATGCGCACAGTCCCCTATGGTCGGAGGGTGAGGAAGACCAACGCGGACAGGACTTGGAGGAAGAGATAGCGCAATCCGATTTTGTGATTCTGAACGAAGCCGCACACCCAACAAGGAAACCGACATATGGAAGACCCTCGTCACCGGACCTTTCGCTGTGCTCGCAGGATTATGCATCGTCAGCACTGTGGGACACCATTAGCACAGGCGCAAGTGACCACCTCCCTATCTTGATGGAGTTCAGAAACGAGGCCCTGATATCTTCCTCGCCGAGGACCACTTTCGTGAACTTCAAGAAGGCGAATTGGCCTAAATTTCGGTCGGTGCTGGAACAACAGTCGGCGGATTTCGATTTTCGGACTAACCCACTGGAAATGGATAGATTCCTTACAGCCGCTATAAGAGCAGCGACTTTACAATCCATCCCTAGTGGTAGGCGTAAAGCGTTCATGCCGGGCCTGTCGGACACCGCTAAGGACCTCATTTGTGAAAGAGACGCTATTCGAAAAACGGATCCCACCAACACCCGGGTTTCCGAGCTGAACAAGGAAATCACAGATGAAGTGAGGAAGGACCGGCAGCAGACGTGGAGAGCATTCGTGGAAAGCACTGATCATCGTACGAACTCCTCCAAGCTATGGACCACCATGAAAGCTTTGGATGGCCGTTCAGCTAAACAGAATCCCCTCCAGCTTCTTCATAAAGGCGAGCCGGTTAACAACAAGTAGGCAGCCAACCTTTTATGCAAACAATTCAGTTCGCCATGCCCTCATAGAAGCCTGAAGTCGTCAAGAAGGACTTTCAGATGGATCAAGAACTTTTCGAGAGACGACGTTCCCGTTATCACGACCACCCTCATTGACGCCGCCTTGAAGAGATGCAAGGCGTCTAGAGCGCGAGATACAAGTGGAGTGGCCCCTATCATGCTCAAACATTCAGGATCAGTTTTTCGTGAGTGCCTGAGAGCGCTCTTCAACAGAACTCTATCAACTGGACTGATTCCGGCGTCGTGGAAGGAGGCAAGGATCTTCCCACTTCTGAAGCCCGGAAAACCTGCAGAGGATTTGAACAGCTACAGGCCCATTTCGATCATCTCATCGATGGCACGCACCTTTGAAAGAACTATTCTTCCTACACTGGAGACGCACCTGCAAATCCCTGGATGGCAGAATGGTTTTCGAAAAGGCTTCTCCACCACCACAGCTTTGGTCGAACTTACGGGATTCATTACGGATGGACTTAATGAGAAGAGACCGCCAAGCCGTTCAATTATGGTCGCACTCGACCTAAAGAAGGCCTATGACACTGTCGTCATCTCCATTCTTTGCCAGAAGCTTGCAGAGTCATCCCTACCGAGAGGACTTGCGCGCTGGATCTCCAGCTACCTGAAAGGGAGAACGATACGGACAGAGTTCAGAGGCCGGATGTCAAACGTAAGATTGGTGCGCTCCGGGGTACCGCAAGGCGCAGTGTTCTCTCCGCTTCTTTTTTCTAACTACATCGCCGATCTTCCAGCACCCCCACCAGAAACACGCCTTATCGGATATGCGGATGATTTAACACTGGTTACATCAGATCCCGATGTGAAAACCTGCGAAAAACGTCTGAACGACTATCTCCCGAAGCTGACAAAGGCTCTAGAAGATCTCCAACTGCAACTTTCGATCCAAAAGACTGCTGTCTCTCTTCTCACAACACATTCTGCTCAAGCGAGATACGTGCCGAAAGTCTTCATAAATGGAACGGCTCACACTGACCTACCGTGCCATTGGACAATCTGTGATGTCCTACGCGGCTCCAGCCTGTAGCCCGCTCATTGCATCTTCTCACTGGGATCGGTTGCAAGCTTGTCAAAACACGGCTTTGAGGACCGCGACGGGAAGCCTGGCAATGGCAAGCACAACTCATCTGAGTAGCGAGACAGGAATCATGCCAGTTCGAGCTCATAATGAGATGCTGACACTCCAATACCGAACGGTTGCGACACTCGACCCTGGACACCCGTCGCACGACATGTTGAAGAAGCCAGAACCGCCTAGACAGATTAGGAAACGCGTCAGAACTGTCAAACCAATGTTGGTGAAACCTGGAACTGCAGAGAGCATTCGCAAAGAAGTTCACAAGGAGTTTGTGAAAGAGTTCTTGGGTAATCTGAACTCTCCCTTGCTGAGTGGACCGCCGCCGAAGATATCCAAGGAGGAGGACACGTTGTCAAGACCTAGCCGAGTAGCGCTGTCTCAGCTCCGAAGTGGTTTCTACTCAAAATCGCAATGATAACTCCATAAGATAGGAGCAGCTGATAATCCACTTTGTCCGGAATGCAGACTGGAGGAACATACAGTACCCCACATGTTCTCATGCTCTGCAAAGCAAACGCACCTTACAATAGAAGATCTCTGGCTCAAACCAGTGGAAGTCACCAATTTCCTGTCACTTTGATCATGCAATGATGATTTTAAAATGTAAAAAAATATCAAAAAATCAAAAAAAAAACCCCAAAAAAAAAATAAAAAAAAGAGGGTTGAAAAACGCCCCACTCAGGGATCCTCCAAAGAAGAGGATCCTAGAAAACTTGCTTCGATTATGCCGTCTGCGTACCGGAAGTTTGGATCCAGGATCAATGGTTATGGTGGAAGATGGGCAACAACAACAACCATTCCATGGTAAATAATCATGGCCCCAAATAATTTTACCTCAAGATTCAATTTTTCAGCGATACAGACATTATTTTAGATGGGTCAAAAAAATAACGACCCCACCCAAAAATTTAAAGTTTTCCCAAAAAAATAACGACCCCCACTCGGTCCCACGGTGGTCCGCGGACGACCGTGAGCTTGACCTTGCGTCAGAGTTGGTCGATCGACTGACAAGGGAAGTGTTTAGAGTGGTAAACGCATCTGCAAAAACGACTAGTACCGTTAGTATTTCTTGTGGCTCAATAGTAAAACTGCGCAGTATCCAGCCCCGAGCTGCAGGTTCCAAGAAGTTACAAGCCTAAAAAAGTCGTTTTTGTGCTTTTTGCACCCTCCAAAAAGGGCATTAATCTTTTGAAAATTCGGAAACGGACCTCATAAATGTGTTCAGCGCCCAAAACTACCTCCCTTAGCGAAACTTGGGCGAAGGCGCATTTTCCGTACTTTGTGCAGACTGATATCGTTTTGGACTTGCACGAGTTTTCGGTTGGACGTTTATTCATACCAATGAGAGGGCTTTGGAAGTGCTTTAGAAAAATGTTCCAGATTTCACTTCAAATTCTCCCAGAATGTTTTTTTTGGGGCGCTGATCATGAATATGTGGTTTATTAGTCAATTTTCCGAAGTTTTCGGCTAATTTCGTTCGAAGCTTCCCAACCGGGGACAATTTCGAGGGGAAATCTTTTCGACACTTTCGAGATTTCCGGATTTCTACTATGGATATGTCTCAAAATCATTCTCTGAGAGTTATTTGGAGCGCTAAACACGGATCTGGAGTCCGTTTATCAAATTACGGTAGATTACGGTGGGTATACGGTAGTTTGGTCAAAATCTCGGATTTGAATCAAAATTTGTTTACGGTTGTTATTCGGAGTGGAGAATACGAATTTAACGTCCGTTTGTCGATTTTCAAAATACTAAGGTGGGTTTGCCCCCTAAATGACATGTTACCTATCGTCACCTACAGTAAACCTCGAAAATCTGACAGATGGACTCCATATTCGTGTTCAGCACCCTAGATTACCCATACATTTGTGCTAAATCCGAGAAATTTTTTTTAACTCCCAAAAAAATGCCGATGGGTACAGGCCATAAAACGGCCAATGTCTCACCGTCGACTGCGTATCACGCGCAGCGCGACAGCACGCGAGTCGGAAGCGGACGAGTTTTGGCCGCCGCGCGACGTTTCGGCCGGCGCCGTGCGGCGCCAATCAGCTGTTCCGGTGAGTTTTATTTTTATTTTTTTGGTTTTTCTCGATAATTTGATGATTTGTTTTGTGTTTGTTGATATTTACATGAATGATAGGACTATTAGAACTAATTCTGTGTTTCAGGTATGGCCGGCGGCGCTGAGGAATGCGAAAATCGCCACGAAATTTGGACGGAACGTTGGTTTTTTTATTTTATTTTTTATTTTTACCTTAATTTAACTTATGTTTAATATTCATAAAATTTGATTCATAGAAGTTCTAGGATATAGGTTGTTGTATGGTGCTTAATTTTTTTTATTTTAGGTGCTGGCAGCCGAAATCCACCTGGGCCGTCGCGGACCCTCCACCTACCAGGTTGGTTTTGTTTATTTCTTTTTCAAATGTGTTTTTTAGTGTTTTATTTTGTTCTGTGTTTGTTTAGAAATATATTTGCTTTGATTTAGGGTAGTTTGTTCTTTTCGAAAATGTTTTTTTTCAGGGAAGGAGGGCCGAAATCCACCTCGGCCGTCGCGGACCCTCCACCTACCAGATTGGTTTTGTTTATTTCTTTTTCAAATGTGTTTTTAGTGTTTTATTTTGATCTGTATTTGTTTAGAAATATATTTACTTTGATTTAGGGTAGTTTGTTCTTTTCGAGAATGTTTTTTTTTCAGGGAAGGAGGGCCGAAATCCACCTCGGCCGTCGCGGACCCAACAAACATAAATATCAACAAACACAAAACAAATCATCAAATTATCGAGAAAAACCAAAAAAATAAAAATAAAACTCACCGGAACAGCTGATTGGCGCCGCGCGGCGGCGGCCGAAACGTCGCGCGGCGGCCAAAACTCGTCCGCTTCCGACTCGCGTGCGGTCGCGCTGCGCGTGATACGCAGTCGACGGTGAGACATTGGCCGTTTTATGGCCTGTAGGTACCCTTGCCTTTTCTCGAAGCTTGAAAAATGTTCATAACTTGTTCGAACCTGCAGCTCAGGGCAGGATACTGCGCATTTTTACTATTGAGCCAGAAGAGATACTAACGATAGTGGTCGTTTTCGCAGATGCGTTTACCACTCTAAACACTTCCCTAGTGAGTCCCACCCGGTCGATACGGACCGAAATAGTGACAGACGGGTGCAGAAAATCCACCAAATGAGTCCGTCTGCTTGCGTATGCAATCCACCCAGTCGATAGTGGTGTTCCACACGCGCGCACGAGCCACGAGAGTAGGATATTTGAGTCCAGTGTGGTCGCTTTACTCCTTGTACTTACTTTCAGCGTCCAACATGGATGCTGAACAGTGCTACAGTAGCAGGGCTCACACTTTTCTCAAGTGTGGTCCCCGTCGGAAAGGAGCATTTTTGAAATTTAAATGTCACGTTGGTAGGATATTTGAGTCCAGTGTGGTCGATTTACCCTGTATACAGTCTTTTACAGTCTCAGTGTGACGGCGAAGACCGCTGCATAGATAGCGGAACAAGGTAAAAAAAAACCTGAAGCAGGGTTTTGAAACAGCCGTAACTCAAGTTCCAAATGAGCTAACCGGGGGTTGAGCAAAACTAAGAAACTACGTTTGTAACCCTACAGAATGAGACCCTAATCGACTCCAAAAGTTGCCTTTCAGAAAAATTTACTCGGTGTGGACTCTTGATGTTTTGAGCACAAAAGTCCACACCTAAATCCGCTGGCTAGGTGTGGACTTTTGTGCTCAAAACATCAGAAGTCCACACCTAGTAAACTTTTTTGTAAGGCGTTCTTTTGGAGCGAGTAAGGTTTCATTCTGTAGGGTTACAGACGTAGTTCCTCAGTTTTTCTAAACCCCGGTTAGCTCATTTGGAACTTAAGTTACGGCAGTTTTAAAGCACTACTTTAGGTTTGTGGACTTACACGTTTTTTTACGTCGTTCCGCTGTCTATGTAGCGGTCTTCGGCGTTACACTCAGACGGTAGAAGACTGAATGCAGAGTAAATCGACCACGCTGGACTCAAATACCCTACTCTCGTGACATCTAAATTTCGAAAATGCGCCTTTTCGGCGGGACCACATCTGAGAAAAGTGTGAGGCCTTGTACTGTAGCGGTGTTCAGCATCCATGTTGGAAGGTGAAAGTGAGTATACCGCGTAAATCGACTACGTTGGACTCAAATATCCTACTCTCATGACTCTTACATTTCAAAAATGTGAAATTGCGACGGGACCACACTTGAGAAAAGTGTGAGCCCTCGCACTGTAGCGGTCTCCGGCGTTCCTATGATGCCGTTAAAGTTTGTATATGGGGTATATCGACAACGCTCGACTCGAATACCGTATTCTTCTGACTCATACCTTGCAAAAATGTAGACTTCCAGCGGGACCGCACCTGCGGCAGGTGTGGGCCACACAATCTAGTGCCTTTCAGCGTCCATCTTAGACGGTGAGAGTTTGTATATATAGGGTAAATCTGCCACTATCAACTAGACTATCCTACTTTCGTGATCCTTACTTTGAAAAAAAATGTGAGGTCTAACGTCTTGCAAAAATTAAGCACCTTGCGTGATCGAACCCGTGCTGTTTGTTTCGTGTACGAGTGGGTTTCGGAGAATGAAATTCGCAACGTACTCAAATCAGATGACGCTCTTTCCAACTAGCAGTCCATACATCTGAAGTGACCTGTTCTTCTTGGACTTGCGAAATAAATTTACGAACTCATACTAGATTGAAAACACATTTACTTTTTCAGTACATCTCGTATTATTGGCCTTTGCCAATCACTTCATCTTCTCCACTCTTCTCTTACACCACATACCTTATAGTTAGCTTCCTACTCGAAATTATTCACAATTTCTGGATACACGTCCAAACCGATGAGTCTTATATTCAACGAGAGCCTTCACTATGATAAGAACCTTTACTATAGCTAAGTTATCTACCAACACAGACAGCTTCATGTCATCCGTCAAGAAAAGCCTCGCCCGCGATCAATTCACTGTGAATGTCTTGTTTGTTAGTTGTTCTTCTTTAAAGTATACATCTTTTGCAACAAGCTGTTACTCTTCTTCCAATTTCACAACAAAAAGAGACAAATAACGCTCCTGGGAGGGGGTCCGAGAAAATCGACAAAAATTTGACCTATAACAGCTCCTGGGAGGGAAGTCTGCCCAAACCGCCAAAAGTTTGTTTTGGAGGGGGGGGTCTGAGTAAATTAACCTTGTCCACACCTCGTGCCGTACCCTGATCGGCGCACGCCACAGGCGCGCGGACTGCTGGGTAGTCCGCAGCTATCCCTTTCGCGGTTACACCCACCATAGCAGTTTAATCCACTCATTTTCCCATACTTTTCGACATGTTATAACATAATTCAACACGTGAAACAGCACTGTTGCTTTCGCAGCGAGAATTTGGTATTGATAAAAAATTATAATCGTTTGTCCCTGTCCACGTCCAATCCCAGAATGGAAGCGGACATTCACAATACTAACATAAAGTGGAATATCGATCCTACCTGAACTGGAGTTGGCTTCCTGTAACCACTCTTGTCCACATTCTGTTGGATCCACTCATGCATATTCGCATCGGTGAACTGCAAGAAGGCATTTTCACGTTTGAACAATTTCAGCTGTCTTTGAAGAAGCATGGAACTGATATCAAAACCCAGGACCACCAACAAATACGGCGATCGACAAATTCGCTCTGACTCCATTCCTGCACAGATCTTAAGTTGGTGGCAGACTTCACTTTTAAAATCTCAAGGCCATGGTATTTTCGGTGACCTTGATGTCAGACCTACCACCCCCCCCCCCCACCATTTGTGCTACATGGGCTAGGCCCACAGAGTAGAAATGTGCTGTCGTGGGAACATTTTGCAACACCTGCCACGGTCGCTGGCTTAGAGAGGGATAGTATGCCTAAAATGTGCAAACAGTGCGATAATCGGTCACTGTCCCGGCTGACTGTCGCAGTGCAATGCACTGCGAAGTGCCAGCGACAGCGGCAGAGCGTCCAATCCAGTGTCGTCATGGGTGCTTTCCAGCCCCGATCGACAGCGACGGCTGGCTCTCCTCGACAGTTCTGTCGTAGACTATAGCAATGATCTATGTATTGTCAATCACTGGTTGAGAGGTAGCCGCGCCGCTCAAGTCGAGCCGTTGTTTCTGATAAAACAAAATAGCAGAAATGGAGAATCCACCGCTCAGCCTCCAAGGTAGCGTGGTAAAATTTTAACGCGGCTACCTGGATATAAGATACAAACCTAAGTTCCTAAAGCCTAGTTTTGACTGCAAATGGTCGCTGCCCCCATGCGAGGGACAACTGTTCGTTTTTCATCGCACGTAATGGAAAGGCGCTCCAATTGTGATCGCTTCGAGGCAAACGTCCTACATCGCTGGGTCGCGGCGACGAAATCCTATGTTTTACTGCCTCGCTGCTGGAGGAGCGATTCTCGATGGTCGCTGATCATCGCTCCATCGCTGCCATTATGGCAGCGATGGAGCGATTGCCAGCGAGTGACACGTTTCGTCTAGTGAACGTTGATCCTTTTACATGACAAGATAAGTGTTTACGAGTTGAAACGTGTTATTGATGACTACCAGCCGTTTATTTCACTGATTGATTGAATTTCTTCGATCATCCGTGAGGCTATGCACTATGAGCAAAATCGCTGCCGCTGCCAGATCGCTGCAGCAGCGGGTGCAAAATCGCTGCGATGAAAATCAGCAGCGATGCAGTCAAAACTAGGCTTGAGGCCCTCTTAATAATTGGCCGAGCGGCTGTGGGGAAACACAGACAGCGAAAAAAAAACGTGAGCATCAGTTTTGAAGATTCCCTAGCTACGGTCCTTAGGCATACAACTGTCATATCAGAACGTTTTAGAATCAATAAGGAAAATGCATAGCCCACCATAGCCGAGTTCGAAGCAGAAACTTTTCCTTAATTTTCGTTTTATTTTAATTGTATTATTTTGTAATTAACACTACACTCCTTTCCGAACTGACCGACCTTGGGAATGTTCGGATTGGCCCCTGAATCTCGGATGTCTTCTTTTTTGGAGTTTTGTCCCCTACCGTCGTCCCATGAGACACTGACCGCCTGACCGGCCGTTTCGGTAGATGCCTATGTAATACATATAAAGCCCAGCTCGCTCGGATGAGTCCAGGCGGAACAAGCAGCGGAGCGCAAAACATAAGTGATAAGGAGTTTTTGACATGATAAGCCCGATAAGCTTCAGATTCGACCGGCTCGAAATGAGGGAGCTAGGCTATATGTAGTGCTCATGCTCAGAGAAACTCACGGCCCGTACGCGGCGCTTTCGCAGGATCGTCCGCGGCCGACGACCGGAAGATCCTTCACCGAAGCCGGTAAAGCGCCGGTAATGATCCGCGGGCCATCCTGCTAGCGCCGCGGATCGTCCTGCAGACGCCGCGGATGGTCCTGAGAGCCGCCGCGGACCGTCCTCCCCGACGCAGTCATGACCTGTCCGCCTCTTGTTGAGAGATGCGTTAATGTCGCGGTCCAGGGCAGAGAAAGCCCCGCCTCGGTCCGGACAAGGGCGCAGCCTCCGCCGAAGTCTGCGGTGACTCTGCCGCTGGGGTCCGGCTACACCGGCCCATTTGCCGGCATCTTTAGTATAAGGCGGATGAATCAAAATCCGCTGATTCTGTGTGAGATGGCGTACAAAAGTTCTCACGCTTACCGGCTATCGCCGGCCTCTGCCGCTGGAGTCCGGTTGCGCCGGCCCATGAGCTGGTTTCGACGACAACACTCGAGCAATCAGAAAATACAAAGCATTTCAAACGTTGCAAACCCTGCTAACCTTTTTTCTTATGCAGTTGCACACCGATCCTTCCTTAGTTTTAAGAGGTCCCAAAATGGTAGTTCATTTATATTCATTTCTGTCATGATAAAGACAACCGCTGTTTGCGATTTAGTGAACCAACCGACACCCTGCTACCTTTATTGCCAAATGAAGTATAATGATGTTTGAGATTCCTGGGGTCGTATTCGCCATCCACCCGCGAGGAAGTCGAAGGGAATATGAGGTGAAATTTCAGTACAAAATGCGCGCTCCACGGCAACCTCTCGCCTCCCTTGGCTTCCCTCGCGACCGCCGGAATTCTTTGCATCGCTTCGCTGAAGAATGGTCAGTTCGCGATGGAATCTTTATCTTTCCGCAGTGACATCGATACGTAACACAGTTTGCATTTCCATCTTACATAGTGCTAAGCGCTTTTCACAGTCTGCCGGACGTTGCCGTCCGACACGTTGTAAGAGCGCCGCAGTGCGAGGGAAGCTGCGGTGAACAACCGTCAGTTCCAACTCTCCAGTACAAATTATGAGGCGAAACGAACACGTTTTGACCCGTCATAACTTGCTCCGACGTCGTTTCAATGATTTCGCCGCAGTGCGACGTCGGTCGGCCGACATCGCAGTGCGGGTGGCACCGACGCCGCAGCCCTATCTTATAACGTACCGGACGGCGTCGTCCGGCAGACTGTGAAAGGCGCTTAAGAGGGGTTAATCTGTTCGTCTGCCGCTCGCGGTATCATCCATTTTTGGCGAATACGACACCTGGATGCATATTTCGATTAACTCACATTTCCATCGTATATAAACCCGATTTAGAAAGGTTAGTGCATATAAACAGCTAAGAAGTTGAAATGAACGGTTAAGGGGGAGGAATGTGAAAAAAGGGGTGGTATACACTCTCTTATAGACGCACAAAACGATTTTGAATTTGATCACTCACTTCGGTCCCGCACACTTCCTACAGCGTTCGGAGCATTCCCACTGAAGTCCCTCATATTCTCTACGGCGTCTGGCGCACTCCCACTTGGGTCCCACACACTTTCTACGGCGTCCGGCGCACTCTACCTTGGGTCCCACACACTTTCTACGGCTTCGGCCGCACTCTATCTTGAGCCCCGCACTCTTTCTACGGCGTCCTGCGCGCTCCCACTTGGATCCCGCACATTTTCTACGGCGTCGGCCGCTCTCTACCTTGGGTCCCGCACACTTTCTATGGCGTCCTGAGCACTCCCACTTCTGTCCCTCAGTTTCTACGGCGTCTGGCGCCCTCCCACTTGGGTCCCACACTTTCTACGGCGTCCGGCGCATTCTATCTTGAGTCCCACACTCTTTCTATGGCTTCCTGCGCACTCCCACTTCTGTCCCTCACAGTTTCTACGGCGTCCTGCGCACTCCCACTTCTGTCCCTCACAGTTTCTACGGCGTCGGCCGCACTCTATATTGAGTCCCGCACTCTTTCTATGGCTTCCTGCGCACTCCCACTTCTGTCCCTCACAATTTCTACGGCGTCCTGCGCACTCCCACTTGGATCCCGCGCATTTTCTACGGCGTTCGCCGCACACTTTCTACGGCGTCGGTCGCACTCTACCTTGGGTTCTCCACACTTTCTACGGCGTCGGCCGCACTCTACCTTGGGTCCCGCACACTTTCTACGGCGTCGGCCGCACTCACATTTGGGTCCCTCACAGTTTCTACGGCGTCCTGCGCACTCCCACTTGGATGCCGCACACTTTCTACGGCGTCGGTCGCACTCTATCTATCTAAGCTTTATTCAGTCAAGGAAAAATAATAATCCGTAAATCACGGTTGGCAAACCATTGACTGAAAATGTTAGCAAAAAAGGACAATAAAAAGCAGAAAGAAATACGGGAGAGCTCAACTAACCATAAAGCGGTAGTAATCCAAAAGAGCGAAAAAATTGGAGGTCCAAATCACGCAGTTGATGGCTAGCGGTGCAATTAACTCGTTAATAAATCTCGTTAATAATCCTTTCTTGAACCCTTGTGCCCTTTTTTTAAATTCTTGTGCCGCATGTGAGATTGGAAAGTATTCAGATCTCTGTTTCGGAAGCAACGGTACACTCAATGAAATATATTCTCGCGTCAAGCACGCAACTGGATAAACCATACCGGGGCGGGCCACGCGGGACCTCTTTGATCTAAACACGGACCTCGGGCGATAGCTTGAGCCGATATTTACTGAGCGTACACGCTGAGCCATAGGTGAGATATGTCGCGGCATACTCTACCTTGGGTCCCGCACACTTTCTACGGCGTCGGCCGCACTCACATTTGAGTCCCTCACAGTTTCTACGGCGTCCTGCGCACTCCCGCTTGGGTGCCGCACACTTTCTACAGCGTCGGTCGCACCGCTGAGGTCTACGGCGTCCCGCTCACTCCCACTTGGGTCCCACACACTTACTACGGCGTCCGGCGCACTACCACTGGGTCCCGCATACTTTCTACGGCTTTTTGCGAAATCCCACTTAGGACCCACACACTTTCTACGGCGTTCTGCGCGCTCTTGAGCCCGTACCCGTAAGGTCGCCCGTCTTGAAAGACAGGTCGAATAAACGGTCAAAAAACACACAGAGAAACACACATACATACACATACACGCACACACAAATTTACAAACATATATCTAGTAGGATATATTTATTACTTGTCATGGTATCTGGACCCCCTAATTTTGCATGTATCCGTATTCCTAGTAGCTATCCTTGATTTTAGTTTTTGGACTGTTTTTCATGTATTAAACCTGTTTTCATTCACTCATTTTCTCCTCATTTACCTCCCACATCGCATCATATTCATCTGCCTATCTCTCGACTGTGCTCAGTGTTATGGTTTAACGGTGATCTCACCTCATTTCGCTTGTGGTTGTTTGATCTCATCCGTTTTGTGTTGTGTGGGTGGTGTCGGCGCGATCGATAGTACGTGGGGCGCCGGCACATATCGATCCTCTATGTAAACACGGCTGCTTGGCCGACACCACGTGAGGAGGGGTGTGGCGATTTCCTCGCCGCGCCGCGTCCGCACGCGGCCGGCCTCACCATATATAAGCGCAGCCACTCAATACAACCATTCATTCCACTCTCGGGCGGCGACGCCAGACGGACACGTACTCGGCTATCGAGCTCGACGGGACTTTCGGCTACGAGTAGAAGGCGGTTCCCGCCTCACTCCAATCCTAGCAGCAGTGCTATTGGGGCTTCGAGCTCTCTTCTAGCGGCGACGCTCAGTTCCTAAGGCCTGCTGAGTCCCATCAGGGCTATTACCACTTTGAGCTCTCCAATCATCGGTGAAGCTCAACTCTGTACACCCAGCGTAGTTCCACCAGTGCTATTATCGCTTTGAGCCCCCCATATAGCGGCGACGCTCAGCATCCTACGGCCTGTGTAGTTCTACAGTGTCCTAGCAAGGGGTTATCCTTGTCCAGCAACCAGTCAGGAGTGCTAAGGTGCCCGCTTGCGTCTGTCTTTGTGGTTGGAATCAGCCAGACTCCACTCACCCCGTTAGCCAAGCCGTCCGTAATCTCACTGCACAGTATTGTTGAAAGGGTTACCCTACAGATATCTCACACCGGTCATATTTGCATTTCATTGTAAACGTTGCGAAGTCTATTAAAGGTTACAATCTTTATATTTGACTGTCAACTTACCGGTTCAAAACCGTGAATATCTTGTAAACTTTTGACTGTCTAACCCATATTTTCAGAGGGTCGTCTAGGCAGGAAAAGAATCACTCGGGGACCGAGTAGTACTTCACAAGAGGCAACTCTCTCTCCACTAACACTTGTCCGGGTTGTCCGGTTTGGCAGTATAAGAGGGCAAACCCCGTTACCTATCGTGGCTAACGCGTTCCCTCTGATAAACGCGGTGTGATAGCGTGTCCCATATTGTGTCATCGCGGCATATAGCGTTTCACGGTTCACCTATTTCATATTTCGCGTACATTCTACATGCCTAAACCGCATAACAACCTCGACATGGGGGCCAAGCCTCCTGCCAACGAACCTTTTGATACATCAATACTTGCAGATATGATGGACACTTCTCAAAAGGCGGCAACGCCGGTCCATCCTCAACTGAACGACGATGCTGATGCAAATAACAATGGGCTGGAACAAGGTCAGCAGTCGGCATTGGACGCTGCCATGGTGGGTAAAATTGAGGATTCAATTCGTTCCACAGTGCGCGCCTGCGACGCGGCCATGTCAGAGCAACTAAGGAATCTTTCGCAAGGAAAACGCCAAATCATTCTACTAGCAGTGCAAGACGCGGCGGACACCGCCACTGCAGTGGTTTTTGATATGCTTCAGGACCAGCTAGTCATAAGTGCGGCTCTCGCTAAACTGGAGGTCTCTCCGCAGCAACTTTGTGATATCTTACCAAGCCTTTTGGAGGATGGGGAACACATATCAACGTTGGCGGACGCGCTTCACTGTGAGCCTAGCGAAATTGCCGCGGTGCTGCAGACAAAGGATTCCAAAATAAGCTACCTTGAGAGCAAAATTTCCTCATTGCAGGAAGAGCTAGATCTCAGCAGAAAAAATTCAACGATCGTAGCCAGAGCCCAGGCGGCAGCGCCTGCACCCATCGATGAGTATTCTGCTAGGATGTGGGACTGTGCGAAATCGCGCATACATTCGCGGGTCGCGAAAAATTGCACATCGTTTCAGCACGTCCCGCCCTGCCACCCTTCCGAAGGGCCCGCGCATCGTATTGATGGAGCAGGGTCGCCCTATCGAAGGAATTCTAACAGATTGTCGGACAGATCCTCGCACAAGTATTTCCGTCCACCTCTTCAAGGCTCTCCACCTTCAGCTCACAATAGTAATAGTAGTGAAGGGTACGGACAACCCTCAACCAAATCTAGCGTCGAGGGGGAACTCCTGGTCACTCTGAGGGAAGTCCTCAAAGCACAATCCGTCGCAGAGGTCAGGAGGTATGATGGTAAATCATCACTAAAAGACTTTGTGAGACAGCTTGAGGTCAAGTATCCAAAAACGGTATGGTCAGAATCGGATAGGAGGGATATCCTCATTAACCATCTAGTGGGCACCGCCAAGGCACTCTTCGAGAACTTACCCAAAGAAGTTCAAGAGGGTTCGTTCAACGGCATCGTGGACGAACTTCGCAAGGCACGTCACACACCATGTGAACGATGGGAAGCAGAAGCTCAATGGACGAACCTCAAAAAGACCGACAATGAGACTGTATTCGACTTCTGCTGCAGGATGCAAAGGATTGCTAATAGAATGGCACCAGGGCAGACCCTTGACTTTCAGTTGGGAAGCAAACTGTACGACTGCTTGTCGGAATGGAAGGATTCGTACTACATGCTCGCAGCGCTCGATGCTTCTGAAGGACAAGTCTTCGATGAAGTTCGAAAGGTCGCCTTACGCCTGGAACGGATGCGCCAAGCACAGCGCCAAGCAAAGGCTAATACTTGGGCCCATCGGAGTGGAAGGGAAACCTCCAGCCCAAAGCCAACTACCTCGTGGGGCAAACCCACTCAAGAAAGACTTACAGCTTCCGCTTCGACGGCGGTTAATAAGCGTTTCGGTAATGGCAATCAAGGACAAACCATCAAGGCGGGCCCAGCCAAGCACCAGTCGGGATCTCCTCAACTGACAAACGCTACCAACGCAATCGTTCAGCAGCCAAATGTCAAGCAATCATTTTCGTCACATCTTCAGTCATGGTGCTTTGCTATGAGCAACAGCGGAGATGCTATGCAAGCATTTGGAGAACCAACTTACTGTATGCTTGAAGTCTTTGGAATGAAGGCTAAAGCGCTAATTGACACGGGATCCGTTGTCTCTGTCATTCCGCTAGGATTCCTGAAGGAAGTCGAAAAGGCAGGAGTGGACTTCGACAGTATGGTCAACATTATGGATGAAGACCCAGAAGATACCGAAGTATTTGACGCTTCAGGTAACAAAATGGATTTCCTCATGCGCATAGCGGTTGACGTAGCGGTCATAGGAGGCAAGAAGGCAAAGACGCATCTTCACATACAGAAGAACGAGAGTCATCACCTTCTTCTGGGGACCAACGCCCTCGAAGCACTCGGGATAGAGATAAGATTCAACCCTGGACCAAATGCATCCCGAGCCGATCGGCGACAGACTGCAGAGCTAGGATCAGGGATACCTGTCATAGCCCGTGCAGCCAACGCGCCAATCATTAATTCGAAGACGGTTGGGCTACCAACTATAATGAACGGCGTCCACAGTACTCCTTGCAACAGGAAGACCCACAGGGGTCCTCGAACGCGCAAGCGTCGTACTCAGCCAACCTTGGGTAGCACCATGGCAACATCGTCTTCTGCAGTTTCTGGCAAACAGGACTTGTTGTGTAATACGATCATTTCCAGAAATGGACGTACGAACCATCTCGATCCGCCCACAAACATACGATTACCTGTACCCAGAAGAAATCGCGGCTACGCTCGGAGACGAGCGACTAGGGCTAACCCTCAGTTCGAACGATTACTTTCGGAAGACCAGTGCGGCTGCTATCACTGCGACGGTTCTCGTCACGATGAAGGGACTCATCGTGAGGGCGGCATCTGCCGACTGATAGCCGACGGCTCTCGTCGTGGTGAAGAACCCTGTCGTAAGCGCGGCTTTCCCCGAAAAGATGCGGGCGGCTATCGTCACGATGAAGGGTCTCGCCACAAAAGCGGCTTCCGCCGACAAGACTCTGACGGCTATGGTCACGTTGAAAGGTCTCGCCACGGAAGCAGCTTCCGCCCACAAAACTCGGACGGCTATCGTCGAGATGAACGGACTCGTCATGAGAGCGGTTATCTGCGACAAAATCCGGACGGCTATTGTCGCGACGCAAGAACTCGTCATGAAATCGGCTTCGGTCGACAGGACTGGGACGGTTCTCGTCGACAGGAATCTGACGGCTACCGTTGCCCAGGTCGTGATAGCTACAATGGTAATGCTGAAACGTGGTCCTCGTATCCACTAGCCAGACCCCGCGTCAGCCGTCCTCCCCGCCCCTACTCTTCCGGCTGAGTGGGACAGCCTCTTTCCAGAGGGGGGACGTGTCATGGTATCTGGACCCCCTAATTTTGCATGTATCCGTATTCCTAGTAGCTATCCTTGATTTTAGTTTTTGGACTGTTTTTCATGTATTAAACCTGTTTTCATTCACTCATTTTCTCCTCATTTACCTCCCACATCGCATCATATTCATCTGCCTATCTCTCGACTGTGCTCAGTGTTATGGTTTAACGGTGATCTCACCTCATTTCGCTTGTGGTTGTTTGATCTCATCCGTTTTGTGTTGTGTGGGTGGTGTCGGCGCGATCGATAGTACGTGGGGCGCCGGCACATATCGATCCTCTATGTAAACACGGCGGCTTGGCCGACACCACGTGAGGAGGGGTGTGGCGATTTCCTCGCCGCGCCGCGTCCGCACGCGGCCGGCCTCACCATATATAAGCGCAGCCACTCAATACAACCATTCATTCCACTCTCGGGCGGCGACGCCAGACGGACACGTACTCGGTTATCGAGCTCGACGGGACTCTCGGCTACGAGTAGAAGGCGGTTCCCGCCTCACTCCAATCCTAGCAGCAGTGCTATTGGGGCTTCGAGCTCTCTTCTAGCGGCGACGCTCAGTTCCTAAGGCCTGCTGAGTCCCATCAGGGCTATTACCACTTTGAGCTCTCCAATCATCGGTGAAGCTCAACTCTGTACACCCAGCGTAGTTCCACCAGTGCTATTATCGCTTTGAGCCCCCCATATAGCGGCGACGCTCAGCATCCTACGGCCTGTGTAGTTCTACAGTGTCCTAGCAAGGGGTTATCCTTGTCCAGCAACCAGTCAGGAGTGCTAAGGTGCCCGCTTGCGTCTGTCTTTGTGGTTGGAATCAGCCAGACTCCACTCACCCCGTTAGCCAAGCCGTCCGTAATCTCACTGCACAGTATTGTTGAAAGGGTTACTCTACAGATATCTCACACCGGTCATATTTGCATTTCATTGTAAACGTTGCGAAGTCTATTAAAGGTTACAATCTTTATATTTGACTGTCAACTTACCGGTTCAAAACCGTGAATATCTTGTAAACTTTTGACTGTCTAACCCATATTTTCAGAGGGTCGTCTAGGCAGGAAAAGAATCACTCGGGGACCGAGTAGTACTTCACAAGAGGCAACTCTCTCTCCACTAACACTTGTCCGGGTTGTCCGGTTTGGCAGTATAAGAGGGCAAACCCCGTTACCTATCGTGGCTAACGCGTTCCCTCTGATAAACGCGGTGTGATAGCGTGTCCCATATTGTGTCATCGCGGCATATAGCGTTTCACGGTTCACCTATTTCATATTTCGCGTACATTCTACATGCCTAAACCGCATAACAACCTCGACATACTTGCCGGTTGCCATGTGAAAAGACAAATAAAACAAATTAAACAATGTAACATGATAAGACATCCAATCTAACGCAAGTCAAAGAAATGAGATCTGATAAACAATTAAGCTCCACCAAGATGCTTATTGCAAGATGACTAACGAAATATTTGAAGTGGGACAGCCCGAAGGGGATTGTTTTCTAGGAATCAAGCGCTCAAAGATATCAAAGTCTCACGCGGCTTCCCAATGTTTAGATATCGACGATAGCCGATATGAGTTTTTTATCTTTGAAGAATAACTAGTGAGTGGCCACTACAAACACGATAGCGCCTGATATCGCTGCTATTTACCATGATTCGCTAAAATCCCTAAGGCCCCGGACACAGTTGGATGAGCCGACGTCTCCAGCCCGGTCGATACACACAGAATGCATTGGAAATGGGATGCAAAAATCACTCGGTGTATCCCCCCCGCACCCCCCAACACCCACCCGGTCGATACGTATGAACAACATGGTGAGGTGAAGCTGAGAAAATCACTCGGTGTATCCCCCCGCACCCCCCCCGGTCGATACGTATGTTTAAAATGATGGAGTGAAGTTGAGAAAATCACTCGGTGTATCCCCCCGCACCCCCCGGTCGATACGTATGTTTAAAATGATGGAGTGAAGTTGAGAAAATCACTCGGTGTATCCGACGCGGTCGATATCCATGCAATACGTGGATGACGGCGGATGAGAAAATCACCGGGTGGGCGGGCCTATGATAAAACATTGCGTATCACTAGAAAGCTAACCTTACTGCTACCTCCGTTACTTCACCATACTCTCCTTCACTATTTCTCTGAACAGGTGCAATACTGTTGGCCACGTAATCATCGTCATATCTAGTTGGATGCACCGAGTGATTTTCTCAACCTCACTCCATCATTTTAAACATAAGTATCGACCGGGTGGGTGTTGGGGGGTGCGGGGGGGGGGGAAACAGATGCAAATAGCACCAACTCTGACCGGGGCCTAACGCGATATATAGTATAGTGGAGTCCACCAAGAGTGTCTCATTTACTTACCAATAAGAAGCGGTCGGCTGGGGATCAATGTGCATGAATCCCATGCCAGCACGCTCGATACCAATTGAGCGAGAGCGGTTGTGCTGCAATGAGTTTCATGTTCATTGATCTCCAATCGACCGCTTCTCATTGATAAGTAAATGAGACACTCTTGGCGGACTCCACTTTACTCGCTGAGCACCGAGTACAAATTGTGTAAGGTCAAAGGGAAGTGACAATTTGAGAAACTATTTTCATAGATGGCAAGAAAATGACCACTACTCACCGCGGAAATGGCCTCTGGCGCGTTCTCGCCGCTGACTTCGACTGGAATGCTTTCGTAGTTATCAAAATTGATGCCGCAGTTCATGTTGTTGAAAAGCTGCCTGAAACTTGCTCATTCTTCCAAACCAGCATTCAATAATTACATGTAACCTTCAACTAGAACGACAGTTTACTCAAGCACAAACTTTCCGGGCAGCACTATGTAGGTTGCCCCTAGTACTTACAAGAGCAATTTCATGTAGAAACTATGGAGCCTAGACTCATAATAAAGTAATGCATTAAGAGTTCCGCTTTTTCGTCGACCGAATTCCAGAAAAAGTAATTGATGAGCAATAGCCTCGATGTGGTTCAAACTAGCTTCGAGGCTAATGAGCTGCTGATACTTTTGGAGGAAATCAAATGAGATCCTTTTTTTAAGTCACCAAGAGACGAAAAACTCTCAAACCGGTGCAAAACTAGTTGGAGTGGGCCACCAAGGATTGCGGTGAAGAATGGATGACACCGTTTTCAGAAACCGAAGAATTTCAATTGAAATTCTGGGTAACAATGACTGATAACGCTGTTAGACATCTGGTCTATATCCTAGACGGGGGGGGGGGTGGGGAAGGCACGAATTATTCATATAAATGAGGCAAAGATCTGATGAAAGATGCTTGATACTGCTATCAGTCGTTATTGTTATGAAAACAGTGACCCGACGAAATGTTCAGTTCAGCCTAACTGAATCCATGGCCCGTAGTAAACCCGCCACTCACAGAGGAAGTGCTTAGAGTGGTAAACGCATCTGCGAAAACGATAGTATCGTTAGTATCTCTTGTGGCTCAATAGTAAAAATGCGCAGTATCCCGCCCCGAGCCGCAGATTCGAAGAAGTTATGAGAATTTTTAAAACTTCGCGAGAAGGCATCAGGCATTTTTTTGGGGAGTTTTGAAAAAGATTTTCGGATTTTGTTAAAACTGGTACGTGGGGGTTATCTAGGGTAGTAAACACGATTGAGCTCCGACGTCGCCCAACGTTGACGGTCCAAGACAGAGACCGCAGCATGAAGTGGCGAGCGAATATGTCGGAAATGGGGACCAGATGACAGTAATGAGAAATTAGGGTGTGTGGAATTCCTTACAATGCCAACATGGAACTGTTGCGACTGGAGTTGACAATGCTGCTTTACAGGTAGCAGCGAACACTCTTGATGTAGATGAGATACCGGAGTGGATCTCGGGCATCCAGTGACGCGTAGAGCAGTGTTCTGTGCACGCTGAAGTTTGCTCCAAGAGGCTTCCGACAGGTGTATTGACCAAATTGGGGCTCCGTATTCCAGCACCGGCTGCACCATAGCCCTGTAGGTGGTTCGCAAAATTTTCTTGGAGCTGCCCCATGTAGTGCCTGCTAGCGAACGTAGAATGTTGTTACGTGTGTTGACCGCAGCAGCTCGAATACGTGTGTTTTCATGAAAACGTAGTGACGGGTCCAGGAATACACCAAGCAAACGAGGGTGTTTTAATACGGGCAGCAAATTTCCTTCCCGAAGAACCTTGGGATGCAGCTTGTGTTCGGCAGTCGCTGTAGTGCACAAAGTAACGCTGGACTTGGTTGGAGAGACCTTTAGCTGCTTCGATTCCAGGAACTTAGCCAGACTGACGAGCTATTTATTCATCTCAGCAGTGGCTCGATCGATAACAGGGTCAGTACAAACAATAGTGATGTCATCCGCATATAGACATAAGTGGATGTTCGACGACGGCTTCGGCACATCAGATAGAAACAAAGAAAACAGGCTGGGAGATAGAACTCCTCCTTGTGGAACGCCTGCCTTCAGGGGCACAGACTTCGACAAGTGTCCATCAAATTTCACACGAATGGAACGATTTTTGACAAAGTTATCAGTCCATCTTTTGCACCAGTCGGGAATAGTAGAGTCCAGTATCGATTTGGACAGCAGCGGGATACTGACATTATCGAAGGCAGCGGTTAAATCAACCGCCACGACTATACTTCTACCAGCTGGAGGTTTCATGTTGAAGCCAGCAATTATGTGTTCTGTGCAAGGGACGTGAGTGCCGTAATGGTAGAGTGGGCCTTCTTGAAGCCATGTTGATGCACGTTATGACGTAATGCTTCTTGGAGGTACGGGTTTATGAAATTCTCCGCTAACTTAGTAATAGGGGATAAAAGGGAGATGGGTCGATGCGAAGTTGCTTGATCTTCTGGTTTGCCAGGCTTGAGGATCGGAAGAACAATTGCTTGCTTCCATCTAGCAGGAATGACACCTGTGCTGAATGACGAGTAGACTAGGTCACAAAGCAATTCAAGGAACTATTCCGGCAAGTGTTTGAGATGGACGGCTGACACACCGTCGGAGCCCTGGGCTCGCGAGCTCTTCATGGACTTGATGAGGGAAGACATCTCAGAGGCAGTTATGGCAGGTACATCTTGTCGGCTGAGCTTCCTTATAGACCGGAGAGCGAGTCTGTTGAATCGATCACGGCGGGACGTCGCTGAAGCAAAGTGTTTTCCAAGTCGACATGCAGCCTTAAAGCCGGACTCAAATTTCCCCGAAGGGAACTCAAGCATGTTGCGGTCCGCTGCCAGTTTCTTCCCAGACAACTGCTTAAGAATGCTCCAGGTCTTCTTTGCATCAGTGGAAAAATTCAAGGATTCAGTGAACTCCATCCATCGCATCCGCTTGTAATCATTTAGCATTTTGGTGATCTCATCAGACAGTCGTTGAATGCTGGGATCTCCCGGATCAGCTCGGCGCTTCTCGTCCCGTAATTCAATCAGCTCCAGTACAACTTTGGGAACGTTAGGGTGGAACGTTCTAACGCGCCCTGTAGGAATTGCAGTTCTGGAGGCGTTGCATATGGCATCAACAATGAACTTGTCCTTCTCATGAACGGAGCCGGTAAGCGGATAGAAGGCTACCCGACTGAGTAACACCTCCTTAAAAGTGACCCAGTTAGCCTTACGGTAGTTGGTGTACAATTTGCTACGAGAGGCTATGAAAGGTGCCACGTGACTGTTGAGAGACAAATCCAATGAAGCACATATGGGTCGCTGGCCATAGCTATAGCAGTGGACCAGTTACAGGAGACAGCAAGAGAAGATGATACAAAAGTGACATCCGGAGAGGACGGCCTGCCCGTGGAAGGAAGGCGAGAGGGGGCGTCCTCGTTATTGGCAACAAGATCACAATCCTCAGCAAAGAGCTCAAGTAGTTCCCCTCTGTCATCAGGATCTAGAGAGGAGAACCAATGAAGTAGAGCGAGCATTAAAATCGCCAGCCATGACAACAGAAGACGATGGGAGGGCAGAGTGTACAGAATGTGAAAATGGAGTGGGGTCAAACGAATTGGGACATGAGGAGATTGGGGGAATATAAATATTAACAATATCTATAGGGCAACTTTGCAATACAACATGAACACCGATACATTCTACAACATTATCATTAGGGAGAGCAATAAGATGAGACGGTATAGAAGTTTTTACAAACGTAGAAACGCCACCACCATGGGATGTGCGGGGAAGGTGGTACGACGTATAACCGGGGAGGCGGGGTAGGGAGGATGCTGGGCTAAGTTTTGTCTCCTGAAGGAGAACGACATCTGGATGAAAGCGTTCAATGTACAATGTGAGTTCAGCAAGTTTGGCACGCAGGCCATTGATATTGAGTTGAAAAATGTCAAGACTATGAAGGGGAACACTAGGGGGAGAGTTAGAGCAAGAAGTACAACAATAAGCAACAGTGAAGTCGTTATAGCTGGTTAACCCCGAACATTTGAGGTGTACCCAGCCGAGGCAACCACCGCACTGGACGCCTGCATGTTGAGCCGAAAATCCACAATGACAACAAGGATATCGTGGAGTCTTGCTGCGTGGCCCTGAGTTCCTCTCAACGCTGGCTCGTAACAGTAGAATGCGAAGGAGTGCGGCAGCCAGCCATTCGCACTCCCATACAGAAAAAACTCCTCGTGGAGTTGTTGATGCCCGTTTGGTGAGTCTCCTTGATCTTGGTAGTCGACTCCACAGATCCACCACGCGTAGGTTGAGCATCTCGGATGCCTATAGGGAAGTCCGCGGGGTCCCCTCAGCGGACCCGGGAATACCCAGGATGTATTGAAAACCACGTGACCGGCAATCTGGTTCGGTTGTACCGAGGTGTGAGATCGGTTAAATGGCGGTGGAAGATGCCCCGCAGATGCCCAGCGGGCCAACCGACGTTCTCCCGCCGAATAACCGCGCACGTGTCTGTGCGGTTGTACGGAGGGAGAGTATCGGTTACACGCTGGATGACGCAACCGACATTCCCCCGCGGAATAACCGCCCCCACCAGGGCAACCGACATTCCCCAGCGGAATAACCGGCCCCATGTCTGAGCAGTTAATCGGTATCTCAGGTACTCATGGCGACGGCCGGCGAACCTCTTTGTCGAAAACGACAGCCGGCGCCCCACATTTCGAGGGTGCCGGCCAGCGGCAAACCATGCTGCATGCGACGCACACGCAACGCGGATAATGGCTCGCCCGCGAGCCACAAAACACGCCACGGCTGCTCCCGGTACACGCCACGCCATCTTCAATTCTTCCGGTTGGAAGGACAATTGATGGTGGTCACGAATGATCACTTCGTAACGTGCTTATCACGTGCACAGCCGGTATAAAAGGCGCCTTATCTCAATCAAGTCCTCATTCGGCATTCTAATGCCGGCCCTGGAAGGTGACTTCGACCCCTCTCCGGTGGCCAACATATTTTTGACCGCTGAGGGGAAAGGGATGTCCTCTCGGCTTGGGGGGGTCGGTTTTCGCCGCGATCCGCGACTAGACGAAAAATACCGTGCGGTACCGATTGCCACCAAGCACTGAAATACTTTGCAACTTCCATTTGAGAGCCTGAGTCCGTCGGTCTGATATAGAAATACAATTGATACCATCATTTCATGCCCTTGTGGCAATCGGTACCGCACGGTATTTGGAGTTTACTCCGAAACATAGAGAAAAATCGAACAAGCACCGTAATCCTCTGTAAACAAAAACATTAATGAAACTGATAACAGATGAGGAGTATAAGGCCCCGGTCATAGTTGGTGCTATTTGCATCTGCATCTCCCCCGCACCCCCCAACACCCCCCCGCACCCCCCAACACCACCCCGGTCGATACGTATGTTTAAAATGATGGAGTGAGGTTGAAAAAATCACTCGATGCATCCAACTAGATATGACGATGATTACGTGGCCAACAGGATTGCACCTGTTCAGAGAAATAGTGAAGGCGAGTATGGTGAAGTCACGGAGGTAGCAGTAAGGTTAGCTTTCTTGTGATACGCAATGTTTTATCTTCGACCCGCCCACCCGGTGATTTTCTCATCCACGTATTGCATGGATATCGACCGCGTCGGATACATTGAGTGATTTTCTCAACCTCACTCCATCATTTTAAACATACGTATCGACCGGGGGGGGGTGTTGGGGGTGCGGGGGGGGGTGCGGGGGGGAGCGGGGGGGATACACCGAGTGATTTTCTCAGCTTCACCTCACCAAGTTGTTCATACGTATCGACCGGGTGGGTGTTGGGGGTGTTGGGGGTGCGGGGGGGATACACCGAGTGATTTTTGCATCCCATTTCCAATGCATTCTGTGTGTATCGACCGGGCTGGAGGCGTCGGCTCATCCAACTATGACCGGGGCCTAAGAGCGTCGAAGCAAGGTTTGCATTCATTCTAGCAGTAGTCTTCACGATGGGATGGTGAACTGAGGGAACTAACATAGAATTTCGGCTAAGGCCCCCCGTCATAGTCGGCCGAAAAACCGGCCGTCCTAGTCCCACCCGGTCGATATCTATGAGAACCACGCAGGACGGAAAGAAATGAAGTGATAAAATTCCACCTTCTCTATGTCGTCCTTGGTCGTATCAGGTGGATATTTATCATTTTAGACGGTTTTTATCAGTTGGGGTCAAACTTTATCCATTATAACCATTATAGGACGATTTTTATCATTCGAGGATGATTTTTATCACTTCATTTCTTTCCATTTTGCGTGCTTCTCATACCTATCGACCGGGTGGGACTAGGGCGGCCGCTTTCGGCCGACTATGACGGGGGCCTAAAAGCTTAGAGCGGTTATCAGGGCCATCAAGTCTTCACGTCACATGCACAACCAGAACGCCTTCCAATGCAAATCGCAAATGACTTCTCCATTTCGAATTCTTTATTTCTGTTTAAACCGGATTACAGTGCTTATTCGATTTTTCTGTGTTTCGATGCTTGTTCTTAGAAATACTTCGTTTGGTAGCCTTATCAAATCTGTGGTTCTTTTCATTTGTCTTAAATCGTGGGTGCCCCCCCCCCCGTCTAGGATAGTGCCTTTTTCTGAAATTCTTCAAATATTTTTCTGGCCAGCAGTTGATTGGTAACTACAGTACTCATGATACTTGGAATTTCCTCCTTTTCGTCTTTTCAAGTGCCGATTAAGTATATTGCGTCCATGTTTGTTAACCTTTAAACTGCATTTCGCTGCAGTATATAATTGTTAATCGTTACTTCGTGAACGAGACTATGGGTTTTGCCTAATTCATAGCTCTTCGTGAGTGCGACCTAATGAGAAATGGAACGCGCGATGCGCTATCTGCCGCGCTCTGTTGTCGCGCCCAATGTGAGGCGATTTTCGTCGAGCAGCAGCCTGGGACGGATAGGCAGGATAAAGTTTTACAGATACATTAGAACTAAATGGGGCTCTATCCTAGACGGGGGGGGGCACCCAAGATTTACTCATAGAATTGAAGCAAAACTCTGACGAAAGATGCTTGATACTGATATCAGTCGCTGCTGTGATAAAAACAGTAGGTATGAAACTAGTTAGGGCGGGGGGACTCGCAGCTAACCGTCACGGCGGCTGCGTGGTGTAACTCGTCCATGTCCGCACGGTGTTCCCCGGGTTTGGGGTGGGGGATTGAAACCTCCGAGAGGGTGAGACCCATGTGGGAGCCCTCATTGCTTCGAAAGGATAGCGGATCCCAATTTTGGTTGCTGAGTGCCTTGAATTGGAGGTGGTGGAAGAGTTGTTCGTCACCCCTTAAAAACACAACTCAACCGATTTTGATAAGAAAAGGTCCAAATAAGGCTTCTGTTTACAGAAAGATGAGGCTAATTTCAATGCACTTTCGCGCATTTGGACGAATCCTAGTGTAGACAAATGAGAAAAATATGAGTTTCACCTCCCGCAGCCGCCGTGACGGTTAGCTTCGAGTGGCGGGGGGCACCCAGGGGTCGTATTCGCCATCAACCCGCCGGGGAGTCGAAGGGAACATTAGGTGAAATTTCAGTACCAAGTGCGCGCTCCACGGCTACCTCTCGCCTCCCTTGGCTTCACTCGCGACCGCCGGAATTTTTCGAATAGCACAGCTGAAGAATGGCCGCTTCGCGATGGAATCTTTATCTTTTCGCAGTGATATCGATACGTAACACAGTTTGCATTTCCATCTTACATGGTGTAAGATGGGTTGATCTGCTCCTCTGCCGCGCGCGGCATCATCCCTTCCGCTGCCCTTCGACTACCCTCGGCGGGTTGTTGGCGAATACGACCCCAGGATTCAGTTGGAGAATGGATGGTACCGTTTTCAGAAACCTAGGTATTTACATGGAGTTTCTACCAAAACAATGACTGATAATGCTATCAGGCATATATCAGCACAAATTTTCATGGATGAATCATTTCATTTTCTAGAGTGCCCCACCCCCGACTAGTTTCAAGCCAAACAGTATGGAAATACTTCGATTGATAAAGTCGGTCGTTCATTTGATTTATCTCCTGAATCCTGAAAAGCCCCCGTCTAAAATAGTGCCCTACCTAAATAGGTGCCCCACAGAACCAAACAGTTGGAGACTTCAACTCACTTTTCAACCGAATCGGTGCCGGCTGCTTGACAACTCCAATTTCCAACGAAATCCCCGCTAAAAGTGAACTATTAATCTGGAAAGCTCAAACGGAATCTTGCAAGAGACTTGCCAATTCTTGTCCTTAGGATCGAACGTGCCGCCGAATCCTTTGGTGACATAGCCAGCCGTGACTCCGTTGCTGTAGTCAGAGGTCATGCCATTCAACGTGCATGGCGGCTGGGAAAATCCATTCTGCGAGTATACGCTCTGTTGCTGCGGTTGATAACCACTATTCTGATAACTAAAATGGCAGCAATAAAAACACTGGCAAATACAAACATATCAGAGCAATCGAAGTTCTCCGTTATCGCCTTGGCAACTTGCACACTTCTCCATCATGCAGAGAGGTGGCAGCAGATGCGAGGGTTCTTCAAAATGCGCTTGCAACGCAGCCTGCGATTGCGTCCGTACGATAGGGAACACTTCAAAATGAAACGCCGTTTATATTTCATGTGTGGTTATCAATGATAACGGTAGCGATCATACGAAAAGTTACTATATCTCTTGTATTTCCCTGATAACCGCCCGGTTCGAAGACGAACAACTCAAACAGAAGGTGAGGGCGGCTCGAGGTGGGATTAGTAAGCGCGTAGAGGATAAGCCCCTGCCCGTCTTCACCTATTGTCGGAGAGGAGCAAAGCCCTATCAGTTTTAGCATATCGCTCCAGTTCAGCAAGAGTGGCTTGGCTTTTTCCTCGATTTTTGAACTTAAGGTGAAAAACACTTTTTTACAATATTTCAGATTTCTTTTCTGCATATTGTGGTTCGCGCGAAAGCGCACCAGGATTTGGCTTTGATCTCTTCCCGCGCGGATGCCCTACAATGAGATCACCTATTCATACCGTCACCAGAGGTATGAGCTGTACACCATTCGATGCGCTGCAAGAAATTACATATGTGTGCAACTTTTCATCCCAACTGGTCCCCGCTTTCTAAAGTTATGACCTCTCGAAGTACGCAAAAACGTTCTCGGCACTCTTTCGGAATAGACGACCCACTTGGGTAAAAAAGCTTTTTGCATGCAGCTCCATGATCGTTTTGTCACGTTTTCGCTTCTAAACATGTAGAAGCATAGAGCAACATGTAAAATTTGTGCAAAGAACGTATATGAAACGCCTCGAAAATTTGATTCTTCTAGGTGGGTCGTCTATTCCGAAAGAGTACCACGTTCTCCACCACCGCCTCCGCCCGTCGAAAACCATTTTTTTTTGGAAGGCGTGAACCAAATCGCTCGAAAATTTGTGACTACAGGTAATCGGCCACGGGAATGACGAAAATAATTGTCAGAACTAACCATAGTGACTTCTGGGCCCCTAACTGGCGTTTCATACTCGGAAACCGGCCTCTCAAGATTAGTTTAGGAAAAAGGTGGGTTTTTCGTTATCAGTCATTGTTTTCTTAGACTCCATATAAACACCTTGCTCTCCAGGGTGGTGTACTTTAAACGCCCGGCTCGGAAGAGGACACTGTGCGGGATTGATGTACTTGACCGCGGCGCGTATTCCTTCCAAGCGCACCATCGATAAGAAGGCGTCGCAGGGTGTGCTGAAGTGTCGGTTGACTATGTGAGACCTCAGTAGTGGTGTGCAGGACGCCGTAGAATGTATACAGGGCCTCAGTAGGAGTATGCAGGACATCATCGAACGTGTGCAGGACCTTAGTAGGAGTGTGCAGGACATCATGGAACGTGTGCAGGACCGTAGTAGGAGTGGGCAGGACATCTTGGGACCTGTGCAGGACCCCAGTAGGGGTGTGCAGGACGTCGTAGAATGTGTGCAAGACCTTAGTAGGAGTGTGCAGGACATCATGGGAACTGTGCAGGACCTCAGTAGGAATGTGCAGGACATCATGGGACCTGTGCAGGACCTCAGTAGGAGTGTGCAGGACATCATGGAACGTGTGCAAGACCTCAGTAGGAGTGTGCAGGACATTAAGGAACTTGTGCAGGACCTCAGTAGGAGTGTGCAGAACATCATGGAACGTGTGCAAGACCTTAGTAGGAGTGTGCAGGACATCATGGGACCTGTGCAGGACCTCAGTAGGAATGTGCAGGACATCATGGGACCTGTGCAGGACCTCAGTAGGAGTGTGCAGGACATCATGGAACGTGTGCAAGACCTCAGTAGGAGTGTGCAGGACATCATGGAACGTGTGTAGGATCCCAATAGAGGTGCGCAGGACATCATGGAACGTGTGCAGGACCCCACTAGGCATGAGCAGGACGTCATGGAATGTGTACAGGACCTCAGTAAAAGTGTGCAGGACATCATGTAATGTGTGCAGGACCTTAGTAGGAGTGTGCAGGACATCATAAAACGTGTGCAGGACCCCAGTAGGGATGAGCAGGACTTCATGGAATGTGTGCATGACATCAGTAGGAGTGTGCAGGACATCATGAAGCGTGTGCAGGACCCCAGTAGGGATGAGCATGACGTCATGGAATGTGTGCAGGGCCTTAGTAGGAAAGTGCAGGGCATCATGAAACGTGTGCAGGAACACTGTAAGGATGAGCAGCACGTCATGGAATGTGTGCTGGTTCTCAGTAGGAGTGTGCAGGAGATCAAGGGACGCGCGCATGACCTCAGTTTAATGTTCAGGACACTGTATGCAAGCCATGCCTCCGAATCAACAAGAACGATAGTTAAATGCACCAGAACATAGCTACCTTAATATCACTCGAGTTGGCTCTAAAAGTTCTGACTCCGAATTCGCTACATCTTCCCCACCGGTAGCGCTGTTTTCCTGCTTTGTAGTCCAGGTCCAGGCAGATTCTCAACTGCTGACCTCTGGAGAAGGACTGTGTGTGAATCAAGACACACCGCTCTTCTTTTCTTTTATACTTTACCCTTGATCACTTGGAAATCATCAAATTTAGATGCCTGATGATGTTGTACTCGACACGAGGTTGGTATATCTTCTTTATGGCCGACGTTTCGGAGAAACCTCCTTCTTCAGAGCCTGAAAGGATCGAATAAGATTTGCGCTTACTCCATCAAACGTCGCCTTAAACTTACCGATTCGAGAGCCTAAATTTCCCCCGCGTGGGTGTGAGAGAGGAGGGCAGATGAACCTCACCCAGCCAGGAACTCGCTAGTACACAAAACAGCGCGGTAAGTCAATAGTATAGCCGTCTCGCTCATTTAAGTCCGAGCAGAACAAGCAGCGGAGCGGTTGGTCATGGCAAAACACAACAGTGATAGGAGATTTCGACATGATACGAAGGAGGTTTCTCCGAAAGGAGTTTTCTCTGAAGAAGGAGGTTTCTCCGAAACGTCGGCCATAAAGAAGATATACCAACCTCGTGTCGAGTACAACATCATCAGGCATCTAGATTATTACCATGCCGAGGTTTATGGAGAGTCGCACATGGAGATCATCAAATTTGTTTACGAGAGACGAATAACATCACTCCCAAGATTACGGTAGTCCTCTTCTAGCGCACTTAACTATCGTTCTTGTTCCGAATCAGACATACGGGCCGGCGCAGACGAGCCACATCAGCATGAGCCGGTGAAGTTTGGCTAGAGCGGCTGACCCTGGGGCTATCCTACTCTGCCAATTCGAGACTTGATGCTTCGGGGAAAGCGGCCTTTATCACGCTCTGTTATCATTAGGCATCAAAGCTGAGCGGTTGGATATCAGTCAGCGCAAAGAGTGAAAATACCGACGTTGCTGGCATCTCAGAAATTTCTACACAAATGAAAACATCTTAGCGAAAACATGATAAAACGATTGATCACGTCTCGATGTGTTTACCATGAGCACAGCCGGTATAAAAGCCGCATAATTTTGGCTGCTGGGAGGATACAGTGGGTATCCTCACGGCGGGGGGGGGCGAGTTACGCCGCGGTCCGCAGAAGGTGGCTCCTCACCGCAGACCTCGGTGAAGATTACGCCCATGTTGCGGACAAGGCGGGGCTTCTTGCGCTGTGGACCTTCAAATTCGTGAAATTTTCGGGGTAAACTCACCCATTTTTCGATGTAATTTCACCTAAATTTCGGGGTAATTTGGACCCTCTCTCGCTGCCAGTTCGCACCATTTTCACGGGATATTCACCTCATTCTCACCTATCCTACCGGCAAATTCACCCATAAAGTGAATTTAACGCCGCTAATTAAGACTTCATGCCGACTTGTACATGAGCATCAAGTCTCTTTTGCTTAGGCATCAAGTCTCGAATTGGCAGAGCTAGACGGAATGGGGCCACCCAAGATTTACTCATAGAAATGCTGAAAAACTCTGATAAAAGATGCCTGATACTGCGCTAGCAATCATTGATTTTATAAGAGCTCTATAGAAATAATTCGACTGTAAGCCTTACCAATCGATGGCTCACTTCATTTCTGTCTTGAATGGTGGGTGCCTCCCCCCTCTAGGATAGTGCCTAGACCCTGTACAATGGGGTCATCTAAAACTCATTTCTTCATTTTTTCGACTTTGAAATTCAAAAAGTATACGCCTTGTATCTTATTTGTAGGAAGCCGCGTTGCAACTATTATCTTGCAGTCTTAGCAGCGGAGCGGTTGTTTCTTCATTTCTACCAGTATGTTTTCGAAAAAAAAACAACTTGACTTTAGGAGCTCGACGATATTGTTGAAGGGAAACCCTTGGAAAAAGTTGTGAAATTTCTGAATGTTGGGCTCCGCAGAAAATGTCAAGGATTTGGCATTGTTCTAAATGTCGTGAAATTGTTCCATTAGATTTGGCTATCAAACTGATTTCCTGAATGTAGTGAAATTGTTGAATCGATTTGGCTGTTGTTGGTATATGCAGATTACTTACTTACTTTGATACTTTGATGATCCATTCAGCTGGCGATCTTCTCAGCGTGGACCACAACTCTTCCATTCTGCGCGATTTCTGGCCACTTGCATCCAGCATGACTGACCACGATCCCTGAAATGTTTCGAGATCGAGTCAGACCATCTTGATGGAGGTCGTCCCAGCGGCCTCTTTTTATCTCTTGAGAGCCACTCTGTAACTCGGAGACTCCATCTATCATCGGTTCTTCGCAGTAAATGGCCGGCCCAGCGATGCTTCGACTTCGCCCTATACTGCAGCGGATCCTTCAAACGCGACTTCTGCCTCATTTCTGTACTTCGTATGCCTTGTTGCCACTGCTGGCGTCGGCTCGTCTTCAGAAGACACCTCTCCAGAGCACGGTGTGTTGTTTGCATGGCATTGGAGATAGTCTTGTTATCAGGCCAGGTTTCCGTCGCGTTGCACATTGCGGGCAAAACAGCCGCGTCGAAAATAGAAGCCCTCAAGTCTAGATCCACAATTTGGTCGGTCACTTCCCGAATTGATCCGAAAGCTGCCCACGCGCCGCGTCTCCTCCGTGATATTTCGGGGACGATGTTGTTCAGCATGTTCAGCTCTCTTCCCAAATATACGTATGAATCCACTTTCTGAAGAGCGACTCCATTCAGCTTCACCGTCCCACTGTCGCACCACATGCAGATTACATAATCATTAAATGTAGTGAAATTGTTGCAAACGGATTTGGCAGGAGCTCTATGAATTATCAGAGTCAAATCACGCGTCAGAAGGGGTTTTTCTTGGAGCGCATATTGAATCAAATAAGAACAAGAATAAGTCTAGCAGCAAAAACGTTTCCATACAATGTGAATCGTGAAAGCGTTGAGGACACAAAGACATAGCGTAAGTAGCTAATAAACTGCGTTAGATTTCATTTTCATGATTTTTAACTAATCGGTGAGGGAAGGTATCATAGTGGGAGCTACACTGAAAAGGCAGAATAACATTCGAAAATCTTGTTTCTAGTCCATAAGGCCACGTTTCGTTCAGCATTGTTGGCTGAAGATTATTTTTTTCTTTTTGTCTTCATTCGCTCGCCAGAGAACCTTCTGACGCTTGATTTGACTCTGATAATTCATAGAGCTCCTGCCAAATCTGGTTGCAACAATTTCACTACATTTAATGATTATGTAATCTGCATATACCAACAACAGTCAAATCGATTCAACAATTTCACTACATTCAGGTAATCAGTTTGATAGCCAAATCTAATGAAACAATTTCACGACATTTTAGAGCAATGCCAAATCCTTGACCTTTTCTGCGGAGCCCAACTTTCAGAAATTTAATGTAAGACAATAGCTTCACCCTGCAACACAATTTCGCTCGGAGCGGTTGACACAAGACAAAGTTATGGGTCAGAAAGCTTATGGGAATTTCATGGTGTTCGCCGTAGCCCGTGAGCCGACCCGCCTTTCATTCTTCACAGTCAGTGTTCACCGCTTATACTTGCTCATAACCTGGGGTCGTATTCGCCAACAACCCGCCGAGGGAAGTCGAAGGGAAGCGGAAGGGATGATACCGCGCGCGGCAGAGGAGCAGATCAACCCATCTTGCACCATGTAAGATGGAAATGCAAACTGTGTTACGTATCGATATCACTGCGAAAAGGTAAAGATTCCATCGCGAAGCGGCCATTCTTCAGCTATGCGATTCGAAAAATTCCGGTGGTCGCGAGGGAAGCCAAGGGAGGCGAGAGATGGCCGTGGAGCGCGCATTTTGTAGTGAAATTTCACCTCGTCTACCCTTCGACTCCCCGGCGGGTTGATGGCGAATATGACTCCTGGGGACGATATATCACTTTGACGTTGGACACATTGGAGCGCAAGCAAACCATTTTGTTTGGAAGCGCCCCTTTTTGGAAGAATTATGGCAAAGATTCAGCAATGACACGATTTGTGTACGATACCAAAATTCATTTATGCAACAGTGGTTGGGTCTATTTTAGACTTCGATCGCCGTGCGATGCGTTAGCATGACAATCATGAGCGCACGCCGATTCTCATTCGAAGCGTGCTATCGCAGCGGTCGGCGATGGAACCGTAAAAAAGACCCTAAACGGGAACTACTTTTAGTCAAAGTAATTACTGCAAATGAAATGTAAAGCCTAGCTTACTCAGATGGGTCCGGGCGGAGTAAGCAGCGGAGCGGTCGGTCATTGCGAAATATAACAGTGATAAGGAGATTTTGACATGACAGGCCCGATAAGCTTTACTTTGACCGGCTCGAAATGAAGGAGCTAGGCTATACTTTTATGCAACCATTTTAAACGTAGAAACCAGGTGTACCCTTCACAGCTGTCTAGAGTCTAGAGTCCCTCTGAAGGAGGTTATAGAGGGTTTTCTACCCTTCACGGAAAAGCAAGAGTACCCATCAGGTACTGTTTGAATGTCCAAAAAAACTTCCCAGGTTTGCTAAAAACTTGTATGTAGAATAAGAACTTAAAGGGCAACCGAACTTTGCTCGACACGACGCGATCGCGTCACGGCTCTCGTAAACAAAATTAATGATAACCATTTGATAGAGGTTAGGGTATAAAAGAACGGGAGAGCGGTGTGTCTCCATTCACTTACCGTCCTTCTTCAGGGGTGAGCATTTGAGGATCTGCCTGGACTACGAAGTAAGAAAACAGCACCACCGATGATCAAGATATAACAAAATCGGAATGAAGACTTATAAAATCATAGAGCCGTGACGCGACCGCGTCGTGCCGAGTAATGTTTGGTTGGCCTTAAAGTTCTTATGTATGTAGAGGGTAATTTAAGGTGCTGAACACAAATCTGGAATGCGCTTGTCGATATTCTCAAGTCTACTGCACAGTACCATGGGTAAGTTGCAATTCCTCTGTCGAAACCTATCCCTGTACTTCGGAAATCGACAGATTAATGTCAAATTCGTGTTCACCACCCCAAATAGCCACTACAGAAAAGTTTTGAGGCAACTCTGACTTTGAGCGGACAACAGTATACTCACCATATCCTACCGCAACCTATCGTAACACGATAATCGAACCTCAGATTCGTGTCAAGCGCTCTAAATACCCCCCCCCAGAAAAAAACCGAGCCAATTCTATTGTAGCATTCCAGAAATCTACAGAAGACGCGTTTTTTCCTCAAAATCGTCCTGAAAAGCCTTCAAAACTTTCGAAAATCGACAATCGGACCTTAGGTTCGTGATCACCACCCCCAAATATAACTCCCATGGAGAAGTTTCGAAGCAGATCTGGAAAATTTTTCGCAAACGCTCCCAGAAGGACCTGAGTGATGCAAGGATATACCATAACAACAACGGAAAATAGGGAAAAACGCCTATGACTTTGTTCAAAGCATTTATAGGCAGCTCTGACGGACAGAGTCGGATTCCACATCCGGAAATTGTTCAGGAAATAAACATCTCGCTTGGAATGGCCACTTTGGCTGATAGCAGTTTCCTTGTTAGGCTTTGATGAGCTATATGCATATTGATCGCTGACAGCTCCCAAAAGCTCGATTTGAAACCTGTCACCTCAGGTAAAGTAGGCCATAGACAAGCGGAGCAGCAAGTTTCGAAGAGACGCTCTGTTGATTAAATATCCATCCCTTCCAAATCGATGAATCGTTTGCCTAGTTATGGTACAATTTCCCTCCTTAATCCACCACTGCTGTAATCCTATTAGTATACCCGAACCTAAATTCCCGCCGAATTGTCTGCCAGAAACTTGAACACCGAATTCGTTTTGCGCATTAGCCCAAACTTTGAAGTACAGAATGATTCCCGTATTGTTAGTCAATCGTACAAAACTTTGAGCACCTGGAGTGGCATGCAAGAATGTGTCAGTGAGGGTAAGGGAGCGCTGCGCCGCACGCTCGCGCCACTATTTGTATTCAAGTTGCGATGCGTGCACGTGACGTTGCGCCTCCCTACCCTGGCCGCCGCATTCATGCATGCCACTCCTGTCCCAGAGCGAATTACAAAGTAAAAATCCATTGTCACTTACAACACAACAGAAACAACATGCTGAAGCGACGATGTAGAGGCAGCGCGTGAACTCGTACAAACAAAGTTTAGGTAAATCTACATGCCGTTAGCATTTGATTAATTGCATCAAAGTAACTGTTTCGCATACAGTTTTACCTCGATGGGTGTGCGCCATTCGACGTGAAAGTGATGGTTTGTCCATAACCTGGTGGTGGAATCGTGAACCCGTTCACCGACTGATTGCCATAGTCGAAACCATTGGTTGTGTTCGCGCTTGCGCCGCTATTCCCGTAGCCGTTAAAACCTGCTCGGGCTCCAACTGGGGGCACATCTGCCCATTGTCTGGAAAAAGAGATGAGTAGGTTTATGTCAATTTTGAAATCCAACACTCTTCTCAAAGAATGTGAAATCAGGGTCAGGGGGCTACTGTCCAGTTGAGATAAGGGGACGTGATTTTTTTCAAAAAATCAAGGGAACTGAAAAACCTGGGCGAAAATTAGGAGCACTCTTCGAATCTGACCAGTAGGTTAACAACAATACATATAAATGAAGAATATCAGGAGTTTCTCTTTCTTAATATTTTGTTTCAGTCCCGCAATGGCCGGAAGAGCATTCATCTAAAGGGACGTAAGAGTTTTGCTCCCCCGATGTCCGGGGCGACGGTCTGCTTCACCTCGAGAGTCAGGCTCAGGCTTGGTGCGTGGCTTGTCCATCGGGACTGCGGACCATTCCCCCTCCAGTCTGAACCTGACACCTCCCTCCCCCAGGTTTCTAATAACTAAGCATCTCTTCTAAGGAATGGACAATTTAGGGGCTCAAGAACAAACGTACCCTCTATAAAACGTCGTTATTCACATCATTCGAGGCGCGAGCTGCGCGCACGATACCTCAGCCTCCGTCTGCCCTGCGCTCTCTCACTGTCTATAACCTCCGCTCCGCAACCCCACGCGTGGGAACCATGTGAATTTCGCCGTTTTATAGCTTGTACAACATAATATTAAATCTTGAATCTTTTTTTTCGAAAAACAACCTACTCATTGAACCTACTTCATTGAATACAACTTATATCTTACTGTTATAATTTGTGGGCTGCCGAGATGTCGTACGTTCGTGCCGTGTAGAGGAGAGAAGATCGCCTCCGTGCAAACGAACGTCAACCCCTCCGAGAAGAGGGTTTTTGTCATGGGAGAGGTGCTGGTCGGCCGCAGCTCTCATGGGAATTTTACTACAAAGGGCGGGCGCCCCGCCATCCTGAAGAAGCTTCCCACTGAACTTCTACCGATGCTTGCAGATATCATTAACACTTCTTCTTTCCGGACCTGCACTCTACCCCAAGCTTGGAAGACAGCCAATGTGAGACCATTGCCAAAGCCAGGCTAGTCCCAAAGCACGGCAAAAGGCTTTCGACCAATAAGCCTGTTATCGCCCGTCGCTAAATTAGCTGGAAATTTGATCGTGACGGACCTGGCTGATCAAAATGAGCGACAGCAGCATCAGCATGGGTTCAGGAAACTTCACTCTACTACTACTGCTCTATTGGAGATCGTGAGCTTTGCGGTCGATGGGTTCAACATGAGAAAGCCCCTGAGAACGGTGGCCGTCGCCCTTGACCTGAGCAAAGCGTTTGACTCTGTTAACTTGGGACTGCTGTCCGAGAAACTGCTCAAGTCGTCGCTACCATCATGGCAGAAGCGATGGATTGCAGCGTTTACTAAAAGCCGCCGGGCTCAGCTTCTGTTCCAGAATCACGTATCCGATAGCTTTCCAATAGCACCCGGTTTTCCGCAGGGCGGAGTGCTGTCCCCTGCCCTATTCAGCCTGTATCTTGAGAATCTACCCGAGCCACTACAGGATATAAAGATTGTTATGTACGCCGAGGACATCACCATCATGTGCCAGGACCGTGACCAGCAAGTAGCCGCTAACAAGATCAGCGCCTATCTCGTCGAGTTGGAGTTTTTCCTCGATAATATGATGCTCACAGTTTGTGCTGCAAAGTCTTCTGTATCAGTGTTCACAACAAGCACCAAGGAACATAGTGCCCACCCAGATGTCAGATGGAATGGTAACCGTTTGCCAGCAGTAAGATTCCCCAAGCAGCTTGGTCTTATTCTCGATCCGTCACTGAAGTTCCACAAAAACGCGGAACAGAAACAGACAGTCGTCAAGGCTAGGCTTAATATCTTGAGAGCTCTCGGAGGAATACCATGGGGAAGTAGCCGAGAGACTATAATGAGAACCTACAGAGCAATACTTCAGCCGGCTCTGGAATATGCGGCACCAGTGTGGCAGCACCTGGTGTCTGACAGCTCCTGGAATAAGCTGCAGCGTGTTCAGAACGCTGCGCTTAGAATTATAGTTGTACACGAACGAAATTTTCGAAATTCTTTTCGTTCGTTCGAAAATTCGTCGAACGAAATTTTTTTCAGATTCCGTTCGTTCGAAATTTCGTCGAACAGAATTTTTTTCAAATTTCGTTCATTCGAAACTTTTTCGAACGAAAATTTTTCGATTTTCGTTCGTTTAAAATTTTTTGGAACGAAATTTTTTCATTTTTCGTTCGTTCGAATTTTTTTGAAACGAACTTTGTTTTCGTTCGTTCGAAAAGATTTCGAACAAAAAAATTCGATTTTCGTTCGACATTTTTTCGAAATTGTACACAACTATACTTAGAATTGCTACCGGTTGTGCAGGGAGCTCCCCAATAGAACATCTTCGCGCGGAGGCCTGCATATTGCCTGTCAAGGAGCATTGTGAACTCCACGCACAACAGATGTATATTAATGTTCTGAGACAGCCGAATCATCCAGCAAAGAGAATTATGAAGCCCATTAGAGAGAGATCGATTAGGACGCCGTTCGCCGATGCTCCTAGTAAAGTTGATGTACAGAGATGAACCGACTCCAACATGGAAAGGCTCCGTCTCCTGCGTGAGGAGCACACCCAGTTTGTTCGAGGATGTCTAGCGAAAGCGGCTGTGAACCCTATCTTGGGAACAGTGCCGCCTCGGGTTTGCGAGTCCGAGTCTCAACTCGGCAGACGAGCCAGATGTGCTTTTGCATCGCTGCGCTGTGGTCACTCTATTCTGCTCATGTCTTACGTCAACAAGATCGACAGCAGCCGACCAGACGCATGCCCGGACTGTGGTGCTCCCGGACACGACACGGCGCACTTATTCATGTGCCCGAAGAGACCTACCCCCTTAACAACAATGGACCTTTGGACGAATCCTGTGAAGGCCGCCCAGTTCCTCAACCTATGACAAAAACCACTTTGAGGCTGCAGAAGAAGAAGAAGATAATTTGTGCCTTTTTTACGTTGAAAAGTGAAAGAATAATTTGAGTAGCGAAGAGTTTATGGTCTACCCACCTCTCCCCCCACAACATGGGCTTGATCCTTGAAAGTAGCATATAAGTTTGCGCAAAAAGGCTAGTATTCATTCTAGAACAGCATGCATGAAATTCAACGCTGCCTAGATGTCGTACGTTCGTGCGGTGGCCGTGTGGGGGAAGCTACTTCACCTCCGTGCAAACCGACATCAACCCCTTCACGGATAGGGTTTTTGCCATGGTAGAGAAGCTGGCTGGCCAGCCTCAACACTCCTGTGATTCTACTGCAAAGGGTTGGCTTTTTTTTTTCTCAGCGGCAGCAAAGAAGAAATTGGTTAAGCAGCGATACCAATGTGGAGCCCTTCCACCACTGTAATTATTCTTAGAAGCTACTACGATGGCAGCTTGAGTCTCTCTGCGAAAGCAGTAGCTTGACGCAGTATGGAGTGAGCAACACTTTCGGTCCACAACCACGCTACCCAGCATGTTTGAGCCGCATGTTCCTTCACTGAGTCAGATGGTACTTGAAACACGTAAACTGTATCATTTTTCGCCTCCGTTCTTCCATATGCGTATTCAAATTCAAACCAAAAATACCTTACCAACAAGATGAGTGCGAGTGGCACAGCGCCTTCGGTGGTCGGATGAGATAAGGGGGGGGGGAGATAAGTTCTGCCCCCCAAAAATCATGACTTAAGGCGGCCAGCCACCAAGGTTACAGGCAGCGCCACGAAGACACCTGTGGTTACTAACAAGGGAAGTTTTTAGAGTGGTAAAAGCATCTGCGAAAACGGATTGTATTGCTAATATCTCTTGGACATCCATAGTAAAACTGCGTAGCATCCAGTCCCGAGCCGCTGGTTGAACGGAGTCATAAACTCAAACCGGTGTTTTTTCTACGTTTTGTAACTTCCAAAACGCGCAGTGAACTTTCGAAAATCTGAAAACGGACTTCATAATCGTGTTCAGCATCCAAAATACCTCCCCTATACAAAATTTGGATGAGAGCATATTTCTCGAGCTTTGGGCAGCGTGGTAGCGTTTTACACTTGAACGGATTGTTGGTTGAGCATTTTCTTCCATCAGTTAGGTGGCTCTGAAATAACTTAAGAGAAATGCTTCAGATTTGACCTGAAATTTCCCCAGAGAAGTTATTTGGGGTGCTGATCACGAATCTCATTGACGAGTTTTCAAAGTTGTTGACTTAATTCGTTCAAAGCTTCCCATCGGGGGAAATTTAAATGCAAAACGCGACCTTTGAAGATTTCCAGAACGCTACGATATGAATGGCTCAAACTTTCTCTAGAGGTTACTTGGAGTGCTTAATACGAATCTCAGGTCGTTTTATCGGCCTATGAGAGCTCACGTATAATAGATTACGGTGGGCATACGGTAATTTGGTCAAAGTCTCGGCGCGACATCTGGACAGTTTATATTTGATTACTAAACCTGCCAGACGCCGAAAATTAGTTCAGTCGTCGGACTTCGAAAACCTGAGCAATGCTACAATCCTTCCCTTTGGCGAATGAGAAAATCAAAATTTTTTGGATATCCTCATCGAATTTTCATTTTTGAACCGAAAATTTGGCGATCCTCCCCCCTAATTTTCATTTTCGGGTCAAAACTTTTGCAACTGCCGCGCACCCCCAGTTGCGAAGTTTCGCCACCCCGCTTGACCCTGGTCTCAGATTTGACTAAACATTTTTATGCGAGGGTTATTCGGGGTGCTGAATACGAATTTGGTGTCTATTCACCAAGTTTTGAAATCTTAATGTCGTTTTTGTCCCCCCCCCCCCCAATGGCATGGTATAATGGAGTCCACCAAGAGTGTCTCATTTACTTATAAATAAGAAGCGGTCGATTGGAGATCAATGAACATGAAACTCGTTGCAGCACAACCGCTCTCGCTCAATCGGTATCGAGCGTGCTGGTATGGGATTCATGCACATTGATCCCCAGCCGACCGCTTCTTATTGGTAAGTAAATCAGACACTCTTGGTGGACTCCACTATACCTACCGTAACCTGAAGTAAACTTCCGAATTTCGACAAACGGATCCCATATTCGTTTTCAGCACGCCAACTACCTCTCAATTCATGTTTGCAGCCAAATCCGAAAAGAAAATTTCAAAACACCAAAAAAATGCCTGATGGGCGACTACAGAATTTTTACGACCCCCCTCTCCAGGGTCAAGTGGAGCGTTGCGTAATTTTCCGAAATCGGAGCGACCCCCCGTCACATTTTTTTCCAAAAACCAAAATTTTTGCGATCCTCCCTCCCCGAGTCCGCCCAGCTTATAGTTGATTACTAAAATTGTCAGACGCCGAAAATTGCTTCAGTAGTTGAGCCCATGCGCCTAAAACGCCTTTTCTTTGGGACCAGAAGTAATCGAGAATTTATAGGATATCCACGAGATTCTCATTTTTAGACCAAAATTTTTGCGATCCCCACTAACATTCACTTTCGGATCCAAATTTTTGCGACCCCGTTGCGAAATTTCGCAACCCCGCTTGACCCTGCCCCTCTCCACCCGTTGAGAAATTACATAACCGCTTTCGACTTTAACACACAGACTGAGAGTAACGTCGTGCTGTGAACGAACTGAGAACATTGTCCGAACTGGCGTCGCATACAAGCCAGTAACGGTCAAAATTTCCAAGGGTTGCCCCCGATCCACAGTACCCCTTTTCGCGGCGGGACCAGCATGAATTCTCGGCTCGCATGCACCCATAGATTCTTGGCACGGTTGTTCGATCAATGTGCCTCACACATTCGACATCACAGGGTACGCCGTGGAAAACTGTTCAAATTGGACGTTTTTTTTTCAAAAACGGCTGAAATTCTGTCTGCAAGACCATTTTCTCGTATGTGACGTCATTTTATCGAGCGAATCGATGTTTAGTCGCAGATAGCAGAAATATTGAAGAAAAACGTGAACGAGAAGACCTTTTTCGTGGTTAATGATATTTTTCACACATTCTAATCATTTTACTCTTCTGTGCGCTTCAAAAAAAAACGAATTGACTAACTTCAAATTTGCTTCTCTTCAATCCAGTATGTTATTTTAGCTTTATTTCATCTGCTCTTGAAGCCCTTTATTGGAAACACCATGGAGAGCATGACCCTGCGTGAATTGCTTATGCTTGAGTAAATAACGTATTAAATGAACAATTTCAAGTGTGAACGGAAAACACAAATTTAGCATGCACTCACACCGTTCAGAATGTGTTGAATCAACCATACATGAGTTTATGATTTTACACATCAATACGAATTATAGTCTTTTAATAAATGACTTCACAAGAGAGGCGGCTGCAAGCAGGAAATTATTGGACATACCGATCGATCAAGTGTGCCAAGAATCCATACGAGCCAAGAATCCATGCTGGTCCCGCCGCGAAAAGGGGTATATATATATTTATTTATTTATTACATAGGCAAGCCTATGTAGTCAAAAACAATGTTCAAAACGACCGCGAAATACGAATGAACCATAGGAAGTTGAAAGCATGGAAACGATAAAAAAACAACATAGCGGAACAGAAAAGAAAAGCGCATTGCTGTAATAATCAACCTAAAAAAAAAGGAATCAAAAGCTATCCAGCCAGTCAGGAAGGGCTACTCGTACGATCAGCCAGCTCAACATTTTCTCGAATGAAATTTTTTGAATGACGTAAAGTTGCAAGGAATGGAATGATTTCTACCAAGGTTCTCAAAAATGGGTATTGTTCTGTTGATGAAAAAGTGACGCCTGCAGTTGAGGTTAGATGTGTAACGGTGGAGTTTGATGGGGCCACCCCTAGTGGTTGACTCTCTCGTTGTCACAAGGTCCTCAGGTTTAAGACCGAAATCTACGCCAAAAAGGATCTTGTGGAGAAGAAGTAAGTCATTCTCTACTCTTCTGAGGGATAACGGTTTCAAATAAAATAGCTCATTTCTTTGTATGGAATCGGGTATGCGGCCATAAACGAAACCATGCATCCTAATAAACAATTTCCTTGTGAAGTTGCCTTGGACTTTCTCCAAACAGTTGATGTCCTTCACGTTGTAGGGATTAAACACCGGCGTGCCATATTCAAGAATTGGCCTCACGTAGGTGGTGTAGGCTCTTATCAGCACAGATGGATTACGTGTTGCCAAAGCTCTGAATATCTTATTTACTGCAACAGTAGCCTTCCTCGACGTGACCTCACAATGCGCATCGAAGCTAAGACTCCCGGTGATGACGAACCCAAGATCAGTTATCTGATCAGTGATCTCAATGGGAGTCCCTTCAATGTTATAATTGAAGTTATGATTGTTGGCACCGAGGTGGAGAATTTTGGTTTTTTCCTTAGACAGGGGCAAATCCCAATCACGAGACCACATGCTGATAGCATTGACTGATTGCTGTAACGATTCACAGCCCCCAGGGAGAGTAACCTCATGATAAATTTTGATATCATCAGCAAAAGCACTGAACCCGGTGCCGAAGTGAGTGATCAAATTCGCGATTTCATACGTGTAGATGTTGAAAAGGATGGGAGAAAGTACTCCTCCTTGTGGGACTCCGCTATGAACGCGTCGCGGACTCGAAAAGGACGAGTTGTCGCGGACAGAAAACGTCCTATCAGTCAAAAATGACGAAATCCATGAGACAATTCGCGGATGGATACCAACAAGTGAAAGTTTTTGCAACAATTTATCATGGTGAACCTTATCAAAAGCCTTGGTGAAGTCAAAATAAACAACGTCCACATTTTTTCCTTGATCGATGAGAGCTGTCCAGTTGTTCAACGCTTCTATCATTGCCGTCACCGTGGACTTGCCCTTCTGAAACCCATGCTGAAGAGGGGAGATAACATGGTTATCGTCGAGATGTGCAACTATCCGTTTTTTGAGATTTTTTTCAAAAAGACGTGAGAAAATAGATGTAATACTGATGGGTCTGAAGTTGGACGGGTTAGTGAACGGGGACTTTTTTGGTATTGGAGTAACTAATGAGTGCCTCCATTTCAGAGGAACTTCAGCCGTCATAAAACTTAGATTAAAAATGTGTTCTAAGGGACCAGAAATCTCATTGGCGACGCTTTTGGTGAAACTAAGCGGGATGTCGTCAGGGGTTTGAGATCCAGAGTTAGGCCATCGTAAAAGTTCATTCAAAATTTCATCCCTGTGGAACCAGCATGAGTCATTCATAACGGCAAATGCACCGGGAACAGAATGTCTCGACGTATCGGCAGCTTCAAAGAAGGCCTCTTCAAAAACGCTTGCCAGTAACTCGGCTTTTTCATCATCCTTCCTCAGAATCACGCCATCGGAGCTATAAAGTACTCCAACACGTGGCTTTTCTTGAAGTTTCGAGTTGAGGAATCTGTAGAAAGAGTGTCGTTCTTCAGATTCCACAGCCTTTTTCTCGATTTGATTGTTAAATTTTTTCATTTTCCGCACGAATCGCTCGCTAATTTCCTTGAAGTGGCCCCACTTTTCACTACTATTGGGGAGTTTAGCTTCATACCACGCCCTCGATCTCAGACGCTTAAGTCTAGCTAAGTGAGCAGGAAGTTTTGGTTTTCTTCCCGTAAATTGTTCAAAGGGGACAAACATTTCAATGCAGTGTTGCATGACTGCAATAAGAAGTTCATACTAATCATTAACACTACCCGCAGCGTTCAAGGAGCTGAACCAGTCTACATTTAGTAAATAGTCACGTACAGCATCGAAATTGACTTTTTTGAAATTCCTTTTGTATATAACTGGGGCCGATTGTTTTTGAAGGTTGAGTGTGAACTGAACTGCGGAGTGATCGCTAGAGCCCAAAGGGGGCAAAATTGTGACGGAGCTAACAAGGTCTCGGTCATTGCTCAAAACCAGATCAAGGATGTGATCACCACGAGTGGCAGCCTCGACAAATTGCACCAAATTGTGGGTAGTACACATAATAACAAAGCCACTGGAGGTACTGTGGATCGGGGGCAGCCCTTGGAAATTTTGACCGTTACTGGCTTGTGCGTCACATAGACACTTTGGAAGTTTTCTCTACACAAACTTTGAAAGTTTTCACTGCAGAAACGTGTCATGACAAGCAGCTGGCATTGAAGGTTTTGAAATCCCACTACTTAGGCCCTAGTTATACACCGGCGGGACGCTGCGGAAATAGCAAGACAACTATCACTTATATGCGCCCTAACTGCGCTCAGGCATGCCAAAAGGAACAGTAGTCGCAGAAAAACGCGCCGGAAGGCCGCACAGAGCAGTTATACACGGTTTAATTACCCAAGTTTGAGGTATCTGGTGTCTGTGGTTGGTCAGTCTCAAATGGCAATGGGCAAGGACGACCTTTTGAACGTAGCTAATGGTTCGGACGTCGAGCGGGCCGTCAAAGAACTTATGGAAGATGATGCAGTGCCGCACTATGCTCGGGCAATTCTGGCGCTCCTGCTGGAGGGGCGACGTCACACGGATGCTGCTTTACGTCTGAACGCCGAACTTCTGGACAGGCTGGACAACCTCAACAAGGAAAACACCATGTTGAGAAGTTCTCTCCAAAGTCAGTCTGTTAATCCTGAGCTTGCGAATGGAAGTATTATACCTTCTCAGACGTATTCCATTTGCATTACCATCTTCTTCTCAAGTCTCATCGCCTCCTGTTACCACTCGTGATAGTGAGTGAGAAGGAGCGCGCTCGCTCCCTAGTTCTTAGTGGTGTTCCTGAGCCGAAGCATCTTCCTGTACGGCAAAGATCGAGTCATGATGCCAATTTTGTGATGGATGTTCTTTCTCATTTAAATGTGGATTGCTCTCCGGTATCTGTTTATCGCTTAGGCTCGCCGTTTCAAGGCAAAATCGACTTTTGAAGATTATCATGCCGTGTTCTTCTTATCAGAAACAGGCGTTGAGAAATCCCTCCCGTCTGAAGTTCTTCCCCGTTAAGGGCTCTATCTCAGGGAATCCCTAACGAAGGAAGAACGGTTTAAAAGAAGGGAAAAATATCGGAGGCGTATGAGGGCTGGCCCTGTAGGTGGTGTCGAGCCAGTCTCGCCTTCTAGGGGTGAGGTGGACCGGCCGATTCTGCCTCTGGGGTAACCCCTTCTGCGGCCTCCTCATCGAACCACGATGAGTCAACGCCTGCGGATCAGGGAAACTGATTCATCCTCTCCGGTATCATTGTAGTGTTTTGAAATGTTTATATGCAAATGTAAGATCTGTCTCAAAAAACAAGGAACATATTGACCTGATTCTTTCCAGTAATTATGATATTTATGCCTTCACTGAAACATGGCTCAAGTCTAGTCATTCGGTTTCGTCCTTATTGGGAAATTTCTCTCTGGACTATGAATTCAAGAGGTGTGATCGCGTTAGGAAGTCAGGCGGCGGGGTGATGTTGTTGGTGCATCGAAGGCTCTCAATATCTGTGGTTTTCTCTGAGTCGGTGGAACATGCTTATGAGATACTTTGTGCCGACCTTTACCATGAAAGTTCGAGCTTTAGGGTCGTGGTTGTTTACAGGGCCCCGTCTTGTGATTCTGCCGGAACCGAAATGCTAGTCAAAGTTTTGAGTGATTTGATAGCGTGTGAAATCCACACGATCATCGTGGGGGACTTCAATTTGCCGGACTTCGCTCGAAGGAGTGAAGGGGATGTGGTGACAACAAATCTATCCTGTTTGGAGGAGCTAGTTTACTGTTACGACCTGTTCCAATTTGTTCATGAGCCTACTAGAGGTCATAATGTTCTGGATCTAGTGTTCTGCACCCATGAAACTCTACTGGAAAACCTGGAAATTTTGCCTCCGGTGGAGGTTAAGCGATCATAATAGCATTTCATTTTGATATTCAATGTTGTGAAACGGGCTCTTCACCGGTCTATCGCAGGGTTTACGCAAAGTGCGACTATGCAGCCGTCAATGGATATCTTAGCCAAATTCACTGGGTCAGTCTTTAGAATCTACCAACAGCGTAAATGAGAAATATGAACTTTTCTTGTCAATTATCCAAGCAGCTATTGATCTGCATGTGCCGTGAAAGCTTGTGTCCTCTATTAAGTCTATTCGCCTGCCTGCTCACTTGCAAAAAATGTCTGAACATCGTGAATGCCTATTTTTATGAAGCAAGGCGCACTGGAAATTGGGAAACATATAACGCATTCGCGAAAAAGTTCCATTCTCAGTTGGGTAGGTATAACAGTTATTTGGAGAAGAAAAAGATAGAGTCGGGAGATAAGAACTTCTATCGTTATCTGAATTCCAAGTTACAGGAAAGGAGTAGTATTGGCTGTCTTAAGAACGGAGACCTTCTTGCAACATCGGCCAGTGATAAGGCAAACATGTTGGCGGATCATTTCGTGAATCAATTCCAAGAAGATGACGGAAATTGTCCGTCTTCATCCTTCTCAGGTATTCAGCCTATGACTGATTTTCCGTGGTTTCATTCTATGAAGTTGCAGGATTTGTTAGTAAAGTGGTCTAAATCTTCCTCGATCACCCCGGATTTCATTCCTCTGTTTTTTATTCAGAAAATTGCACCCGTTATTTGTGGTCCCTTGGCCTATATCTTCAATCAGTCTCTTATCTATGGTGAAGTCCCAATCCGCTGGAAACACTCTTTTGTAACACCAATTTTGAAGAAAGAGCCGGCCACTGATCCAGGAAGTTATAGGCCAGTTAGCCCAACCTCACTCTTCCGCAGACTGGTTGAGAAGGTTCTTACAGAGCACATCGCCCGACATCTCTTTTCGAATAATATCATTCCCAGGAGCCAACATGGTTTTGTACCTGGAAGATCGGTAGAAACGAACCTTTGGAATGCATAAACGATTGGACGGAGGCCCTTGACAAGAAATGCAGTTGTGATGTCATTTACTTTGACTTTGCAAAGGCATTTGATCGTGTCTCACATTTGAAACTGCTATCAAAACTACGGGATCTGGGATTTCATCCGATTTTGATAGAATGGCTCGCCCAATTATTGTCTGATAGAACGTTTCAGGTGAGGGTCGGGGATTGTTATTCCAAGGTGAGAAACATAGCGAGCGGGGTCCCACAAGGGGGTGTATTATCACCAATATTGTTTAGTATTTTTACAGCTGACATTCCTATCATTTTTCATGACAAAAGTGTTACAGTAAAATTTTATGCGGACGATATAAAGCTCTACAAAGTCATTTCTGATCCATTAGATACCCAAGTGCTGCAGGAGGGGATTGACCTGATAGTTGACTGGGCGAGAGAATGGCAGCTGCCACTGGCTCCGCAAAAAACCGTATTTATGCGGGTTCATTTGAGTCCGACGTCGACGGCCCATTCATATACATGTGCTGGTGTCGCGCTGCGAGCGGTAGACTCGGTTCGAGACCTCGGTTTTCACTACGACAGGAAGTTGGATTTTTCTGAGCATGTCAAAATCAAATGCCAATCGGCTCACAGGCGGATTTTTCAGATTTATAAGGGTATCTCCACTAGAAACAAACAGGTGGATCCGAGATGCTCAACCTACGCGTGGTGGATCTGTGGAGTCGACTATCAAGATCAAGAAGACTCATCAAACGGGCATCAACAACTCCACGAGGAGTTTTTTCTGTGTGGGAGTGTAAATGGCTGGCTGCTACACTCCTTCGTATTCTACTGTTACGAGCTGGCATTGAGAAGAATCCTGGACCGCGAAACAAGACTCCGCGATATCCATGCCGTCATTGTGGATTGTCGGCACAACATGCGAGCATCCAGTGCAGTGGTTGCCTTGGCTGGGTACACCTCAAATGTTCGGGGTTAACTAGCTACAATGATTACACTGATGCCTATTGTTGTATGTCTTGCATTAATTTACCTTCTACGGTTCCTCTTCATAGTCTCAACATTTTTCAACTCAATATTAATGGCTTGCGTGCCAAACTTATGGAACTTACATTGTACATTGAACGCTCACAACCTAATGTCATCCTCTTACAAGAGACCAAGCTTAGCGTGTCCTCCCCTTCTCAGCCCCGCCTCCCCGGCTATACGTCATACCATATTCCCCGTACATCGCATGGCGGTGGCGTGTCGACTTTGTAAAATCATCTATTCCATCTCATCTTATTGCACTTCCTAATGATAATGTTGTTGAATGTATAGGAGTTCATGTTGTACTGCAAAGTTGTCCCCTTGACATTATCAATGTTTACATTCCCCATCCACTTCCTGTCCCAATTCATTTGACCCCACTCCATATCTATATGATGTATATGCAATCCTCTCGTCTTCATCTGTTGTCATGGCTGGTGACTTTAATGCTCACCTCTTCCTGGTTCTCCTCCCTAGATCCCGATGACAGAGGAGAACTACTTGAGCTTTTTGCGGATGATTGTGACCTGATACCTATAAACGAGGACTCTCCTACTCGTCTACCGTCGACGGGCAGACCCTCCTCACCGGATGTCACGTTTGTTTCCTCTTCTCTTGTCATGTCTTGCAGCTGGTCCACATCTGTGGCAATGGGCAGTGATCATGTACCTATTTGCACATCATTGGATCTTTCTCTTAATAGTCAGCTTGCACCTTTTTCTGGCTCCCGTAGCAAATGTTACACTAACTATCGTAAGGCTAACTGGGTCCTGTTTAAAGAGGTGCTACTCAGCCGGGTAGCCAACTATCCGCTAGCTGGCTCGGTACATGACAAGGAGAAATTCGTCGTCGACACCATATGCGATGCCTCCAGAACAGCCATCCCGACCGGTCGCGTTAGAACGTTCCACTAACGTGCCAAAGGAAGCCCTGGAGCTTATTACTCAACGGGACGACCGACGCAGAAGTGACCCTCTGATCCGTGCATTTCTCAATTATCCGAGGAGATCTCTAAAGTGCTGAATGACCACAAGCAGAAACGCTGGAGAGTACACCGAATCCATCAACTTTGCGACTGATAGCAAACAGGCGTGGAGCATCCTCAAACGACTATCTGGGAAGAAGATTGCACCTGCGCGCAACATGCTTGAATTCCCCTCGGGCAGATTTGAATTCGGATATAAGGCTGCCTGCCAGCTTGGAAAACTCTATGCTTCTGCCTCTTCACGACGCGATAAGCAACACAGATGTACCTTACGTGCTATCAGGAAACTCAGTCGCCAGGACGTACCTGCTATTACTGCTTCTACTGTCACTGCGATTATCAAATCAATGAAGAACTCAAAGGCAGAGGGACCTGACGGCATTTCAGCCGTTCACTTGAAGCATTTGCCGGAACAATATGCTGAGTTACTCAGTGATCTTATCTATTCGTCGTTTAGTAGTGGTATTATTCCTGCTCGATGGAAACAAGCTCTTGTTCTCCCCATCCCCAAGCCTGGCAAACCAGAGGATAAAGCCACGTCACATCGTCCCATATCCCTATTATCCCCTATCGCTAAGCTGGCGGAAAAATCATAAATCCGCATCTCCAAGGCGCACTACAGCAGAACGTCCATCAGCATGGCTTCAAAAAGGCGCACTCCACCATCACCGCACTAACGTCAATTACTGAGCACATCATCGCCGGTTTCAATAGGATAGCTCCGCCGGCAGAAGTCTGGTCGTAGCAGTCGATCTGACTTCCGCTTTCGACAATGTCAGCACTTCATTGTTGTCAAAATCGATACTGGATTGTAATATGCCCGACTGGTGTAAACGATGGACTGACAACTTCGTCAAAGATCGCTCCATACGTGTGAAGTTCGACGGACACTTGTCGAAGTCGGTTCCCTGAAGGCAGGCGTTCCTCAAGGTGGAGTTTTGTCACCAAGCCTATTCTCTGTATCTATCCGATATTCCGAAGCCGCCACCCAACATCCATCTATGTCTGTACGCTGATGACATCACAATTGTATGTACAGACCCTGTTATCGACCGTGCCACTGCGGAGATGAACAAATACCTCTGCAGCCTGGCCAAGTTCCTCGAATCGAAGCAGCTAAAGGTCTCTCCTTCAAAGTCTAGCGTTACTCTGTGCACTACTGCAACGGCTGAGCATCAACTGCATCCCGGGGTTCTCTGGGAAGGCAATCGGCTGCCCTTGTCTAAGCACCCTCGGCTACTTGGAGTCTTCCTAGACCCCTCACTGCGCTTTCACGAGAACACGCGCATTCGAGCCGCAACTGCTAACACGCGAAATAACATCCTCCGTGCACTGGCGGGCACCACTTGGGGTAGCACAAAGGAAGTTCTACGCACAACGTATAAGGCCATGATACAGCCTACTCTGGAGTATGGAGCTCCGATATGGACTAGACACCTGTCGGATGCCTCTTGGAGCAAGCTTCAACGTGTACAAAATACTGCACTACGTGTCATCACTGGCTGCCCAAAGTCTACACCTATATCCCATCTTCATCAAGAATGCGCCGTACTTCCTGTAAAACAGCACTGCCAACTGCAGTCGTAACAGTTTCACATTGGCATAGTCAAGAATGCCGCACATCCCAACTACCCACTCCTGTCATCTGATCCCCATCCCCGTAATATTCGCACACCGCTCCATATTGCTATTTCTACATTGGATCGTCAAAGATGGGCTACCTCTGAGCTCACAAGGAAGAGGCTGCAGCAAATTGAACACACCAGATTCGTGTCTGAATACCTGTCCTGCGCCCTTCCAAATCCCATCTTTGGTACAGTGCCTCCTACGGTCGATGACAGCGAGAAGACTCTGCCCAGACGCTCCCGCGTCACTCTAGCGGGTCTACGTTGCGGTCACTCTACGTACCTCAAAGCCTACGTACATAGGATCGACGAATCGGTCCCGGATAAATGTCCTGACTGTCAAAATACTGGTCATGATTCACTACATCTATTTTCATGCTCTGCCAGACCTACTTCTCTGTCTGCTCGTGATATGTGGAACAAGCCGTGTGATGTGGCCACCTTTCTACGCCTATGAGAAGAAACTCCGATGTGGCTGATAAGAAGAAGAAGAAGAAACAAACAGGTTCTGCTCCGAGCATATAAGACTTATATACGACCCATTGTGGAATCTGGAACATCAGTATTCGCTCCGCACAAGAAAAAGGATATTGACGCGCTCGAAAAGGTCCAGAATAGTTTCACTCGCAAACTGTTGATTCGCATCGGTGGTTTCCTGAATTCCAAGATACCCAGGGCCCACTTAAGGAACAAATATTTTGGGTTGCCAACGTTGGATTCTCGGCGCAGAGTGTTTGACCTTTGCATGGTCCGCAAACTTCTGGAAAACAGCAGTATTTTCAGGCTTGCACCCTATTTCAAACTAGTCACATCGAGAACTAGAGGTGAAATAATGAAAATATTTCTCGGTCGGCCAATTACCAGTGTTAGGGTTAGGTCTTTTCCACACAGGGCGGGTAGCGCATACCTGAAAATCGCTAGAAGAGTCACCGGCGCTGCTTCCTTGGGCCAGTTTAGGCGACGGGTATCCCAAATAGTTCTTAGCTACGAAGCATAGCATTTTCGATTGTTTCTTCTTTTCTAGAGATAGATCTTCGTTTGTTTGATTGGTAGGGTGTATGAAGAATAGGAGTATTTTTGCTCAAGTTTTGCTGTCTGTTTTTTTTCTTTCTTCCGGTCTTGTTAGTTTTTCTGTGCATCTCTTCTTATTCTTATCACGCATTCGCCTTATGTGAGTGTAATAAACATATACATATATACATATACACGCCGCGGCACCGTATACTGCATCCTTACGGGACCTACCCTGTTGGAAATTTGCCAATTTCCACCAGCTGATTATTTTTCAGATTTAAAATTGCTAAAATATTACCAAAACGACATAACGAGCACTGTAATGACGAGTGGAATTGATTATTAGTGCTATTCTGCAAATAAAAAGTGTCAGAAGCGAAAAAACCGATAAAATACCATTAAAAACGCCTGGAAAATTTTTTCCGCAGTATTGCGTCAAAGACGCCGAAGACGCAACATTGCAGACGAATCCCAGATTCAAGCAGCAAGCGGCGGCAATGTCATCGCGAGACGTTTTCATTCCGCTGGTGTATAACTAGGGCCTTAAAACCATAATGGTTCCACATATCGCCCACATATGGCATTTCTGTAGAAAGGCGCGACGCATCTACGTGGCATATGAGGAAGCGAAGAGGCGATGACTATCGATCAAATAGTGTCGAGTTACGGCTTCTTGCAGAAATGACATAGACCAGATACTCAGACAGTCGGTGGTACTCGGACGCCGACTTCTAGGTGTCGTGTCCGGTGAGCGCACCTTGGAGTGAGCGGGATGAGAGACGCTGACCGGTAGCTCTCCTAGCGAGACGGCTATGTCGATTTTCCCGGACGCAGACCAACAACCGTCAAGCGACCAACACGAGAGTACATGTTGGAGGATTAGTGCAAACCCGCGCTGTATACGGGACGCGTGGAGGTTAGGTGGTCGGCCGATTCATGGTCGTCAAAGGGCAATGTAAGGTCTTGGTTTTGCACAGATGGCCCAATAAGGAAGTAAGGCCTGGGGGCTCAATGCCCCCAGGCAAATTCTGTAGGAAACAGGTCTTTCGGCTTGTTTCCTAACAGCTTTCGCGATCCGTCATAAAGCATCACGAAAAACCGACGGCCTACAGTAGCGTGAAGGGGCGCTCACGGCCAAAATTTGGTAGAGGTCGGTGTCCGAGAAGGTTCTGTGGCTGGTGAGCGCCCGTCTTCCAGGCCAGACGTCGCTGTGGGAGCGTCCGAGCTCCGCATCGGCGGCGTCCGAGTACCACCGACTGTCTGAGTATTAGACTGCAAATCACAAGTATCATTAAAAATATCGATTCTGGTGACCCGACATGATGGACTGACACAAAACAAACTAGGCAACCGAAAGCAACGCAATTTTGTCAGCAACTTGGACTACAATCAACGCCTGTGGTTTCTGTAATTATATTTTTGGTAGCATATTCGAAAAAGGCTAGCCGCCCCCTTCCATCATGAGCTCCAGGTGCTTGGGAAATGTATCTCCTTTAAAAAGACGAGAAACAACAATTAAGGTAGAAAATCTACAAATCGGTAAGGATCGATGAGAAATTTCAGATCAACATGAACTTCTAAAAATTTGATGTGGCCGATGCACGGAGGGGAGGAGAAGATGGGATCCAAAAACCATCAATTCCAGCGGCTTATGGTTGCCGCTTTAGGGTCTACAAGTGTACATATTATTACAGGAAAAACACCTATAGTTGGTTTCCCGTTTGGTATGCCCCACATATCCTAGCGGATGTTTCCAGCAATAACAGCATAAAGCCTAGCTGGCTCAGATGAGTCCAGGTGGAGCAAGCAGCGGAGCGGTCGGTCATGACAAAATATAACGGGGATTAGGAGATCTTGACATGACTAGCCCGACAGGCCGAGATCATAATTGCAGCGACGAGATGCTTACCATCAATATCAACCGAAAATCGATATTCCTGATATGCAGCGTCGCTGTCGCAGGAAGTATGATCCCCGCAGATTGATCAATCTGCCTTACCTTCTCATATTATTCCTAATACTCCTAAGGACGGTACTCTTGAGTGCGTTCCTGTCCACCACCCCCTCAAAACCCCTTTATCTCTATTTAACATCTATATCCCCCCTGTAACATCTTGCCCCCCGTCTTATAATCCTATACCTCTCCTTAAGCAGTTGCACGACTGCTCACTCTCTCCCTCAGCTGTCTTTGCGGGTGACTTCAATGCTCACACGTTCTGTTCTGCTCTTGACTGACGCCAGAGGGGATGACGTCGAAGAATGGGCTGAGGAGTGCGATCTGGTTATCCTCAATGATGAGCAGCCCAGTCGTCTCCCTGCCAACGGCCGACCTTCTAGCCCAGATATCTCTCTTGTGTCTTCCAATCTTTCTAATGCTTGCACGTGGTCCACCTGCACCACTCTCTCCAGTGATCACATTCCCGTCTTTGTCTATATTGATCTCTCTGACTCTCTTGCCCCTTTCTCTGGTTTTCGTCATCGTACTTATCTTAATTTAGGCCTAGCAGACTGGACCCTGTTCAGAGATGTTGCACTCCGCCATGCGGTCGACTACCCATGGAATGGTGATGTCCATCAGAAAGAACGTCATTTAACAAGTGCCATCCGCAAGGCCATGAAAGCAGCAATTCCTGAGGGTCGTGTCAAGACCTTTTTTCCAAGTGTCAGCAGGGAAATACTGCAGAAGATAAGAACCAGAGATGAGAAGAGAGCCGCTGATCATCTAGACCCGGACATAGCTGTGCTGGATAATGAGATCAAGCAGGATCTGGATAAGAACAAGAAGGAATGCTGGGAAAAGTTCACTGAAAAGCTGAACTTCAAGGCTGACGGAACTACGACGTGGAAAGTGTTGAGGAAAATTTCCGGCAACTCCGCTCCCTCGATGAGCTCCGCTATTGAGTTCGAGGAGAACGTCTTCAAATCAGGGAAAGCGGCTGCCTATGCGCTCGGCAAGAACTTCTTCATCACACGTGCCAAGCGAGGCGTGCAAAACAGAGTCACGGTTAGAGAACTGAGTCGGTTGCCGCTCATGAACGCCTCTGAGGCCTTTACTCTCACGCAAGTAGAGAAGGCTATCAAAGAAATGCGGAATTCGAAGGCTATCGGACCTGACTGTATCTCCCCAGCCATCCTGAAGAAGCTTCCCATGGAACTTCTACCGATGCTTGCAGATATCATTAACACTTCTTTCCGGACCTGCATTCTACCCCAAGCTTGGAAGACAGCTAATGTGATACCGTTGCCAAAGCCAGGCAAGTCCCATAGTACGGCAAAAGGCTTTCGACGTATTAGCTTTTTATCTCCCGTTGCCAAATTAGCTGAAAAGTTGATCGTGAGGGACCTGGCTTATCAAAATGAGCGACAGCACCATCAGCATGGGTTCAGGAAACTTCACTCTACTACTACTGCTCTATTGGAGATCGTGAGCTTTGCGGTCGACGGATTCAACATGAGAAAGCCCCTAAGAACGGTGGCCGTCGCCCTCGACCTGAGCAAAGCGTTTGACTCTGTTAACTAGGGACTGCTGTCCGAGAAACTGCTCAAGTCGTCGCTACCATCATGGCAGAAGCGATGGATTGCAGCGTTTACTAAAAGCCGCCGGGCTAAGGTTCAGTTCCAGAATCACGTATCCGATAGCATTCCAATAGCAGCCGGTTTTCCGCAGGGCGGAGTCCTGTCCCCTGCCCTATTCAGCCTGTATCTTGAGGATCTTCCCGAGCCATCACAGGATATAAAGATTGTTTTGTACGCCGACGACATCACCATCATGTGCCAGGACCGTGACCTGCAAGTAGCCGCTAACAAGATCAGCGCCTATCTCGTCGAGTTGAAGCTTTTCCTCGATAATATGATGCTCACAGTCTCTGCTGCAAAGTCTTCTGTATCAGTGTTCACAACAAGCACCAAGGAACACAGTGCCCACCCAGATGTCAGATGGGATGGTAATCGTTTGCCAGCAGTAAGATTCCCTAGGCTGCTTGGTCTTATACTCGATCCGTCACTGAAGTTCCACAAAAACGCGGAACAGAAACAGACAGTCGTCAAGGCAAAGCTTAATATTCTGAGAGCTCTCGGAGGAACATCATGGGGAAGCAATCGAGAGACTATACTGAGAACCTACAGAGCAATACTTCAGCCGGCTCTGGAATATGCGGCACCAGTGTGGCAGCACCTGGTGTCTGACAGCTCCTGGAATAAGCTGCAGCGTATACAGAATGCTGCGCTTAGAATCGCTACCGGTTGTGCAAGGAGCTCTCCAATAGAACATCTTCACGCTGACATATTGCCGGTCAAGGAGCATTGTGAACTCCACGCACAGCAGATGTATATTAATGTTCTGAGACAGCCGAATCATCCAACAAAGAGAAATATGAAGCCCATAAGAGAGAGGTCGATTAGGACGTCGTTCGCCGATGCTCCTCGTAAAGTTGATGTACAGAGATGGGCCAACTCCAACATGGAAAGGCTTCGTCTTCTGCGTGAGGAGCACACCCAGTTTGTTCGAGGATATCTAGCGAAGGCGGCTGTGACTGAGCGACTCGGACTCGCAAACCCGAGGCGGGACTGTTCCTATCTTGGGAACAGTCCCGCCTCGGGTTTGCGAGTCCGAGTCTCAACTCGGCAGGCGAGCCAGATGTGCTCTCGCCTCGCTGCGCTGTGGTCACTCTATTCTGCTAATGTCTTACGCCAACAAGATCGACAGCAGCCGACCAGAAGCATGCCCGGATTGTGGTGCTCCCGGACACGACACGGCGCACTTGTTCATGTGCCCGAAGAGACCTACCTCCTTAACAACAATGGACCTCTGGACGAATCCTGTGAAGGCCGCCCAGTTCCTCAACCTATGACAAAAACCACTTTGAAGCTGCAGAAGAAGAAGATGATCCCCGCCATAAGAATTACTTCGACCGGCTCAAAATGAGGGGGACAGGCTATATGTTAATTACGTATCGAATGAAAATTCATTCATTGACAGTTCAATACCGAGATTTAACCAATGTAGAACATTAGATAAATCTCGGTATTGAGACTGTCAATGTAAAAAAAAAAGATCTTCTGTCACCAGCGAAATCGGCCTTGAAGATGTGAGTGTCGACCGCCGGACAAATAGTTTGATTTCTTCTTGAAAAACGTCAGCATGTTTAGACGAATGTATAACAATGATGTTGGTATAAAAAGCTCCTAAACTCACCGTGTACGTCAGTCGGCTTTTCGGACCCTGATCTGGAAGGTGGCCTCTTGCCATTTACCAGAAGATGGAGGGTAGTTTTGGTTGCTGAGGGGATCTCCCTACGGCTTGGGGGGGGGAGTATTTCCCAAGTGGGGGTCCATCTCCCCACGGTCTGTAATGGAGTGCACCCCACCGTGAATCGTGGTGGTGGGATTACCCTCTTTGTGGAAACCTTTAATAGGGGTCGACCGCGAGCGGAATGTTGGTCGAGCGGAAGTGTCGTTGGGCGTCACAACCACATAGCCCGCGGTCGACATCTGATCAGGTCGACCGCCAGGGAATCGAGGGCTAGCCATGCGGTTGTGACGCCCGACGACACTTGCGGTCGAACGGCATATGGCTCGGGGTCGGCATCCACGAGTGCCTGAGTATTTGCAAGTTTTGGTGATGTTACGTAAAGATACCTCTAGTCGCCGTCGCGCGGCGTGGCTGGGACGTGGCGTTGCGATGGAGCGCGCTCTTCACAGTACACATTCACCGCTAGTCGCATCGTGATGAGGCCCTAGCCGCGCCGCGCGACGGCGACTAGAGGTGTCTTTACGTAACATGAGTTTTGGTTGACTCTACTATAAACAGGAGATATCCTCATTCTCGCTTTTTTTGGCAACTCAACCTGGCATACGGGTAAGCCCAAGGACAATTCTCGACTGTTGCCCATCATATCCAATTGAAGTGAAATCGACAGATTAAACTGCGCTCTATTGGAAGGTTGTGGATGGTGGCAGATCAGACATTGCCAGCCCTTTAGATTGTGTAGCGCTCATATAGCGAACACCTAATTTGTCAGATTGAAATTGACTTCGCTATGAACCTTAGGTGGCCACGGCCGCTCCGCTGTCCTACAGGTGCCCACGATTTGGGCGCATTGATCAAGCTTTGCAAACTCAATTGCTTCATTTTTAATACCAAAGAGCAGGGCCTCGGCCACTGAGTCCCTAGATTTTCACGACAGCACATCCACTATTTACTTTGTCGATGAGAGAAAAAAACGGAGCTGCCATCCCTGCTCCAAATCGATAGTAAGCAGCATTTTAAAAATTAATGAGAGGACTCACCCAGTCGTTTGCGAACTGTAGAAAGCTTGCTGGGCTGCGGTCGAGTTCATCATGAAGTTCTTGTTGATCTCCTCAAGCAACTATCCTCTCCAGTCAAAACAACGACCAACAAGCACCAGCGCGCGACGCGAATAAAATAATCGGGAGGAAAATCGCGCCGCGGTTGCATTCTATCCGACGAGGCGTCAATGAACAATTGCAGCGTCACACGTCTGCCTCTCCTCGCACTGCACACTGTCTCACTCGCATAGGATGTTTTTCATGTTTGGGGCTTCCGGCCATTTTCAGGCCACACCGTCCAACAATTTCTCGACTGTAGCTTCGGAAAAACCCTTGAAAGAAGGATTTCTTGCGAGGTGGTCTCCCGCTGGTGCTAATTATATCCTATAATATTTATATTCGAAGGATCACTTCGGATGAGTGAATTGCTCGAATGCTGGTTTTCAAAAATGGATGATTACCTCGGTTATTGCGTATTTGAACCTTCCGAACCAGTGAAAGATTCGAATTTTGGTTATGGAAATTCTTGAATGAATGAGCGATTGGAAAATTCCTCCCGTGTCCAAATTAAATTAATATAATATTTGAACAAATGGTAGTGTGATCGATCACTGGTGAGAGATCGCCGCGTCGAACACACGTGGCACGCACCAATATTTGATTTTTTTTACAATTGGAAAACGTCGAACAAGTGGGCGAATTTTCGGTAGCCGAATATTTGCCGGAAAGTAAACGTATCCTGTGAAAATCTATTGTTTTGGATTTTCGGTTGAACACAACATTATGAAATTTCAAAAAAAAAGACTTGATTCATAGATTAAGGCGAATAATTAAATTCTTCTGAATGAAGTGAGGATTTGAATGATCAATTACTGTTTTATTGCATCAATCCTTTTAGGAATCCAATACTCTAGTTTCTCCCGTGGAAATCTATTTGGCACGCACCCCTGGTTGCTGTGGATAGTATACGTTGACCGAATCGAATGATTCGAAAAATCATGGATTGAAAAAAGTCGACTTCGAATCATTCGAGCAGTCGAATATTCAAAAAAGGCGGAATCCCGAATGATTCGCAAACCCCAATATTCGAGAAAAGCCAAAAAACAAATTATTCGGAAAACCGAATATTCGAAAATCTACATAAACAGAATTCCACAGTCGACTTTTTTTTTCGAATGATCAGACTTTCCAGAACATTCCATTGATCCACGAGCAAAGAGCGCGCTGAGGATGCGTACCAGGGATGAGAGGAACAGAATTTTATGAATTCGGAAATCGGATTTCTGGCTTCGTCACAAATTTTTTACTCTCGATTTCCGGAAATCGGGTGCGAAACACCCATAAATTCACGTAAATGCGGTTTCCGGAATGCGAGGCGAGGAAAATTTTCGTACTGTGTCATAAGCTGTCTCTGCCTCAATGAACTCGATATTTCCGAAAATCGCAGCACTCTGTGCGATTTTCGGAAAGCGGAACGCGGAAGGCCAAAAACGAGCCAAGCTGGGGGTTTCGGAACGCGGAATTCCGCTCTTCCAACTCTGAAGTTTTCGATAATGTTACGAGCAGGTTAGAATGCTAAAATCATGTTTCTATGGGCCTTATGGGCGTGAAGAAACTTGCAGTTTAGTTTTCGTTAGTTACAAATAGCGCTATTCGGCAGGCAACCTAGTAGACGTGGAAGCGTGACAAATATTTGCAGGAACAACTAACTGAGAGGCTTTTGCAACCTCTTCCTTTATTGATCAGTTTCATCGTTTTCCACCCTTCACTATGCTCGGGCGTTACACATCCTTTCTCAAATTGTTTTTCTTTACTGCTTATCAAATTTCTTGTTTGAAACCTGTTATTGTTTGCGTTAATTTCGAGACGAGGTAGCAAGCGCGAGTAAAAAAAAGAAAACAGCGTGTTCAGAAGTCAGGTTTTGACGGCTCTGTGGCATTTGATTAACAGAAATCTCAAATACACAAAATTATTAGCAATACAATCATATTGGACTGCCTCGTTGGACTTGTGGCCACATTATATATGCAACATTCCGTTTAGCTTCTTCCGTTCAGGTGAACGTGAAAAAATGAAAGAAACCCAGGACAAAAAAAGAAAGCTAAATAAGAATCCCTTCTGGAACCCTTGCTAAGTACCTGAGACATCGTGCTCTCTCAAAATGACTCAATTTCTAGGCACAATTTTCAGATTGGGGCTAGCTGAGATCATCAATGAGACTCTAAAAATGCGCTCCCAGAGTGTTATGGCCACCCAAAAACGGATTTGGGATTGATAATCTAGCACATCTGGGTCGATAATCCGTGCGAATGTCTAACAACTTTGAAAAGAATAACACCAAGAGCTCTACTGAAAAATTATTTGGTGGTTTTCCAACTGATGATATTATATTATACTTATGATGTAGTTATTAACTGATAATATTGTTTTAAATTAGATAGACAATCTAAATATCCTTATCAAAAAAGATTTGGCATAAAGATTAGAGTTACTACAATACGTTTCTTGTACCTTATGGCTATTTTGTTTAACAAAGAAGTTTTCGGGCGATATTTTGAGCTTTCATGCTTTGTAAAAAGGTTTCGAGAAGTTTTCTACGACCTTCTCTTCGTCCTGATCATGGTGCCGAAAATGAATAAAAATCTTTCTATTTTTGCAAGAAAAACGAGTTTTCTTCGCGTGAAATTGCTTCTTTTTGAAGCACTAACTTCATATGTAGCTGAGTAATACGAGCATTTCCCTTTTTGAACCTGTTTATATCACTAATTATTTATTTACTTGACTTATATACTTGGCTCAAACGGTTAGCTTTCGCCTGACGCGGTCATTCCGCATCTTCATCTTCACAATTATTTATTACTGTATCAAACAACCGATTCTAAGTTTTTTTTTCAGTTTTTGAAAACAAAATCAATACTTTGCAAAATAAATATTGCTGATTAGTGGTTTGTTTTAACTTTTCAACTAGCAAAATTGGCGTCTCAAATTTATCGCACAAAGAAAAAATTTTAAGAATCAAAGTTTGTGAAAAAAATTGCTATATTTGCTCTATTGAAAGAATCCCGTGAGTCCTTGTGGGTGTCATCATCTAGTGCTAATAGAAGCCGAATGTTCTTTCATTAGAGGTAGATTAGGCGATTCTAAAGGAGACGAGTATCGACAGATATAGTTATTCACTACTGCTATCGCACTATTTATTCAAATGCAAACTTCTAAAAATAAAAAGTTTCACGGGAAGCAATAAAGAGCCTGGTTCAGTGTTAGAAACCGAATATTATATTGCGCCTTGCCTAAACAGCCTGAACAGAGAAGAAAAAACTTTTTTTTTATCAAAAACCGCAGTTATTTCTGCATTCAGTGCTCACTGTGCTCACCTTGGGTGGTGGTTCAGTCAGGTTACAACACTTTTATGCTCCTATGATCGGTTTTAACCGCTACCAATACATAGACGCACATGCAAGTAACTAACACACGGGTGTAGCCCCGCGCCCGATCGCCCGTCGTCGCAATGCGAACTTCGCGGCGCCGCGACCTCATGGCAGCGGCGGAGGGTTCGCTTCGCGATCAGTCGATCGCGGCGAGACACTAATAGTTGGAATCAACATTTTAGAGAGTTACAGAACAGTTCCGAAAATGTTGCGAACACATTAGGGCATGAGGCTGCGCAACTTACGATCACGATTTCAACAACTTACGGAAGACTTCGGTAAGTTGTCGAAATTAGTGTTCGCAACATTTCTGAAATCTTCAGAGAAGGCGCGTACACAAAACCCTGGAATTCATCGGTGAATGCTAGCAGCGCGACGGTTGTTTCACTTTACGATTAGAAATTAGTAAGCAAATTGAATGTTTAGATGTTTTTAAAGGTCCTATATCAAATGGAGCCACTTCCACAGTCTTTCATTGATTTTCGCGAAAAGTCAGCAAAGTCGATAAAACCATAAAATCGATAAAATTCTACGGCGGTGATTTCTGGTGATGAAAAATTCTTAAAAACGCACAACTGCTGAGTTTGACGACTAATTTTCTTCAATAAGCTGAACTACCTTCACACTGCTAGCGTTGACCGATGAGATTCAAAGGTTTGTGGTGCGAACTGACGCACATCGTATCATCTGTTCCGGACTAAAGGTACTTAGCAGGGGTGTGCGTAATTACGGTTTATGATTTACGATTTACGGTGTCTTTGGGTCTCGTAAATACGGTTTACGGTTTACGACATTTTGGACCGTAAATCGTAATCTTTCGTAAATAAAAATACATGCAATGGAAATAAATGTTTTTGTTCAGGAGATGGGACCAACCCGGGCGTGTGACTACAGCACGATCCCATTATCATTCTTTGACGTTATTCTGTCATTATAACGCGGGACACACGGTCGGAGTTGGAGCCGCTGGATAATAGGTACGCATTGCGCTCCGCGCAGGTCTCACTAGCTGCCGCCAACTCTGGAATTTCTGAACAAGCTACTTGAGACTTTGACGCAAGTTGCGTGATGGCTTCATACAACTTAATCTGAATTCACATGTAACTTGTCGTGATTTTCGATTAAAGTCAAGTGTAGCTTGCCTCAATATAACACGTACGATACCGCTGCTATCCAAGGGTAAAAAATGGGCAAAGTGGGCAACTAAAGCGTCTTTCAACCACAACTCGCCTCAAAGCGCTCCGTTTCCAATTTCGAAAGGACCAAAATGTTTCCCGCCCCACAATCTATCTAACGGTATGGGGAGAAATTAGAATTCACTTATGAAAACGCTTAATAAGATGGAGTTAGTTATGAATTTAATAATGTTATCACAAGATAACGAGCTCATTCGATCAAAAGCAACCAAACGCGATCTCTCGCATGGTCAAAATGAAAATGTGTTTTACCTTGGAAAATAATGATCCTCCCGAATTACCAAAAATGTTTTTGCACGATTGACTAGATCACAACATGCTGTACATTTCGGCGTTTTCGAAATTGAAAACGGAGCACTTTGTGGCGAGTTGTGGTCGAAAGACGCTTTAGTTGCCCACTTTGCCCACTTCGCCCATTTTTAACCATTGGATAGCGGCGGTATTGTAACTTACGCAACATTTCGAGTAACTTGCAATCTTGTTATATGTAACTTAACACCGACACGCGACGCGGTTAGCACACCAGCACGTGACACCGCCGTCGAACCGACGCGCGATGCTGCCGGCTCGCCGGGGGCCACCTGGGGCTGCCAGTGGTTGGGCGGGCCTCCAGCGGCAAGGCGGATCCAAGTACCTCAAACCACGGTAATTGAACCGAAGATGGTGCACACATCTTAGTCCGGCCTCAGAAGTGCGTCGTATACTTCCCTTGGAGACGCCTGCCGCGTAGATAAGTTACATGTACGATGAAATAACACATTTAAGTTACACGCGAGAACTTTATGTCACTTGAAGTTCAACTCGCACAGTGCAACATACTCACTGTATTGAAGGTCACATGTAATTTAAAGTTGTGAAGATAAGTCGCAGGTAACATGCCAAGAGTACCTAATCCTCATGTAACTTATTCAGAAGTAATTACCAGCCAGCCGCTGGTGAGATTCAAACCGCCGCTCCAGTCGCGGTTTAAATTTAATTTTTTTTCTGAGGAAATAAGCCACGGGCCTAGCTATACATATCAGTGCGATCCTTACCGAATGTGTAACCGGTGTTGCGATTCCGCTAGCAAATGGGAGAAGTTCTCAAATTCGGCCGTTGAGAATCGCTCAAATATGGTCATTTTGGCACGTTTCAACGCTTACAACGGCGTTAGCGTTTCGGGAGAGGCTTTACCAATATAATTGGGTCCCTGTTGCCCAGCAGATACGCGGACAACTGAATTTCACTTCCGGATTTCTCAAGATCTGGGGAGTTGTAGAATGAGTGACGAGGGAACGCAGAGAAGTACGGGTAAGACGGTCCCATTAGGCCAATGGTATTTTTTTGCGACACGCGGTCGCGTCGCTCTGCACAGCGAGAGCGACGGTTTCCCGTCCTTTAAACCTGTCGCATTCACTGTGCGCTGCACAGCGACAGGCTTCGGCACATTTGCAGTATGTTAGTCCTCCGCGACACGTCGCTGCGGCTCACGCGCGATTACTGTTCCTACGACAGCCGATGCCGCTGCTCCGATGCGGGTCCAACCGCGATTTGTGCTAAATTTCATTCCAGTCGCTCATGACAGCAACAAAGTATGCCATCCCTCTTAAACCTTGTTAGCTGTCAAATCCTGAACGCAACCTAGTTACGAAAATACGTAGTTCCTCTTGTTTCAGCATAGCAATAATAGTTTTAATGGTTATTGTTATTAGTTGCTGGTTACGATTTACGGAATAATGCTAACCAGACACCCACTTGGCGCGACGTGATTACGGACCCCGCACACAATCTCACGCCTAGTGGTATTTTTGGCACTGGGCGAAGTGGTAATGCAGTTTTCGTCGTTGCGAAGGATTTTAAGGCTATTATTCTCAATCAGTGAAGAAGATTTTAAAATATACGAATTGGGAATTGGAAACACTCGAATTGACAAAAAACATTCACGCTTATACACTTTTTTGCTATTTCCACTATTGTATTATTTTGTTTCACCTCTTTTTCAGTAAGGTAAACGGTGCATGTGATCTAAATACTGAAACCTAGTTGTTTTTATTCTTTTTTTTCGTAATCTTTTTTTGTTGAGGCTCTCACAAATTAGGTGTTTAGGGTCGTAAACGCATCTGCCAAAATGACTAGTATCGTTAGTATCTCTAGTGGCTCAATAGTGAAACTGCACAGTATCCCGCCCCGAGCTGCAGGTTCCAAGAAGTTACAAGCCTAAAAAGTAGTTTTTTTTGTGCTTTTTGTACCCTCCGAAAAGGACATTATTCTTTCGAAAATTTGGAAACGGACCTCATAAACGTGTTCAGCGCCCAAAACTACCACCATAAATTTGGGTAAAGCGTATTTCCCATACTTTGTCCAGACTGAAAGCGTTTTGGAATTGTATGGATTTTCGGTTGGGCGTATATTTATACCGATTAGAAGGCTCTGGAAGCGTTTTAGAAAAATGTTTCAGAGTTGACTTAAAACTCTCCCAGAGTTTTTTTTGGGTCGCTGATCACGAATCTGTGATTTACTATTCTATTTTCCCAAGTTTTCGGCTAATTTCGTTCGAAGCTTCCCAACCGGGAAAATTTCGAGGGAAAAACGCCACTTTCGAGATTTTCGGAGTGCTACGGTAGATAGTGCTCAACTTGTTCCTCTGAGTGTTATTTGAAGTGCTGAACACGAATCTGGAGTCCGCTTGTCGATTTTTTTTTGTAAATTACGGTAGATTACTGTGGGTACGCGGTAGCTTGGGCAAAATCTCAGATTTTACTCAAAAATTGTATACGGGGGTTATTCGGGGCGGTGAATACGAACTTAACGTCCGTTTGTCGATCTTCAAAATACTAAGGTGGGTTTTTCCCCCTAAAAGACATGTTACCCACCGAAACCTAGAGTAAACCTCGAAACTTAGACAAATGGTCTCCAGATTTGTGTTGTCACCCTAAATTACCCCTACATACAAGTTTTGAGCTGAATCCGGGAAAATTTTTTCGAAACTCGCAAAAATGCCTGATACCCTTGCCTTTTCGCAAAGTTTGAAAAATGCTTATAACTTTTTAGAACCTGCAGCTCGGTGCGAGATAATGCACATTTTCACTATTGAGCCAGAAGAGATACTAACAATACTAGTCGTTTTAGCGGATGCGTTTACCACTCCAAGCACTTCCTTTGTCAGTTCTTTCCTTTCTTACGTGGGAAACGTAATCCATTGTTCATTTGGCTTATTTTCATAAACTGTTAATGTAGTGTGCTACTATTCGCCCAGGTCGTTGAGAAATCATCAATAAATTTACAATAGTAGAAAAAGAAAAAAGTATATAAACGTGAATGTTTTTGTCAATTCGAGTGCTTCCAATTCTTATATTCAAAAATCCTCATCTCAGATTGAGAAGAATAACCCTAAAATCCTTCGCAATGAAGAAAACTGCATTACTACCTCGCCCAGCGCCAAAAATACCACTAGTCGTGAGATTGTGTACGGGGTCCGTAATCACGTCGCGCCAAGTGGGTGTCTGGTTAGCATTATTCCGATTTACGGTTTACGATTTACGGTGGTTTTGTCGTAATTACGGTTTACGATTTACGAAATTTGAAATTCCATTTAAGCACGTCCCTGCATCGAAGCAACCATCAGCACACGAAAATTCCAGGTGACCACGCTCGTGCTGCGACCGGATCTCGACACCACTGGAAATGAAATGTCTTTTTCTCCGGACCTGTACACGTGGTTTTCTGCCTCTTTCACCCCTACTGGTGACTGGGTCGATCCGATCATCTGGAATGTAGGTCGGCACTACCCTGAGAGTATCAAAATTGACCCTAATAGGTTCCGAATGTTCGCCAATCCTATTGATCAAAGCTGAAGTTTCGCTTGTCTGGATCACTCGGAATGGCCCCGCCCTTTCGCAAACTATTTTGGATGGAAACTTGCCGCTTTCCCTCTCGGGAACCTCATGTACGCACGCTCACCCACTTTTGGGAGCCTGTCCACCTCTACCGCGTTCTTTTTATCGTACTCCCGTTTCATTTTCTCTCTTATCCTCTCATTATACCCTCTCTTGAATTTTTTACACAGACAGTAATAGTTGCGCCTTATAATCTTCCCTTCTCTAGTCCATGCTGTACCAAGTTACGCCTCCATTCGGGATCACTATAGGGGGATATGCTGGATCCATCCCATGCAATATGAAGTATGGACTCTCTCCCGTTGCACTGTGATGAGTCACATTATATGCGAACATACAGAAAGGTAGACGTATATCCCATTCCATAGGCACAACAGTACTCCGTCGAAGCATTGCTATTATAGTACCATTCAAGCGCTCCGTAACCCCATTCTCTCTCGGGTTATAGCCATTGGTCGTCACGTGATTCACGTTGGTGATCCTCTCCATGATTCTATTCTCGAACTCTCCGCCTTTATCCAACAGTATGGTTTTTGGCCAGCGGCACCCCTAAGCTATCCATCGAGAAAATAGAATTTTCGCAACCGTTTCTGCGCTCTTATCCGGAACTGGGTACGTCGCAGCAAATTTTGAAAAATGATCGATGACCGTTGCTGCGTAGCGATTTCCGCTCGACGGAAATCCTAATTCTAGTATATCTACGCCAACTATTTCGTACGGCCGCACAGTAACCACAGGTTTCAACGAGGGCGTGATCACAGTTCTTGGGTTGCTTACAAAACATTTCTGACACTCTCGCGTCCACTTATGTACCCTCTACACCCGGTGGACTCGCAGGGCGTGGCTGTGGCTTGGGGAAGCGACGCGGGTCTGCGTCGCGTTGCGAAGAACTCTTTGCTTGTAGGGTGACCATTTGTGGGTGGTACTAAAGCCAGCAGCCTAGGTGGCCTGTCGTTGATCGATATCAGAAATGGCCGCCGCGATCACCTGATTACCCCTACTGAAAAGGATTTTCGTCCCATTCCTCTATTTTACTAGAAGCCACTGAAACACAGTGGGAACAAATTTTGTGCGAGCGGTGGCCGCGTCGCGCTCTCATTGGAGCGCGCCAGCCTAGCGCAGCAGTCGAACAGCGCCAAGCATCCACATTCGGTCAAATTGTGGTGCGCGCGAAGCGCGCACCAGATCTGGTTTTGAACTGGCCACGCGCGGAACCGCTTTTTCGAAATCTAAGTTCAGAGTGAACCTAGAAATTAGCTCCGAATTGCATTGAAAAGAGCGCAAAAAGTTGGTAATATCCCCGAAAATGGTTTGGAATGGTTCGCTGGTTTTCTAGAAAATTTAAAAAAACCGCTAAATTTTGGTGTTAATCTCCTTTTTTCAGTTGGCGTTCACGATCTTGTGGGTACACTTAAAATTGAGCTAGGAAGCTCATTTTCGGACAGGTGGCTGGAAATTGATGCAGGTCGCTCCTATTCAAATTTGAGATTGATACCTTGACTTTGAAGGGTACCTCAAAATCGTGGGTTTACATACTAAATTAGCCGTGGAGCGCGAAAACTGCTGGGGCATGCTTCGGCTGTGGAGGGCAGGGTATGTGGGTGGATCTGCAGCCAATTAACATAGGTCATTATATGTAAGTACTAAATTTTTCAGATTTCGTACTCATGACACGTCATCGATCGATAATCAATATTATCGATTTTTGCTCTTATTGCACGAAATGCGACGACGAGTGGTAATTGTTAATGGGTATGAATCTCTTGGTTTGGGAATTTTACCCATCAAACATTATCGATTAATACCAATCAATAATATCGATTTTTTGCCTGTTGCAGAAACTGCCGCAATGAGTGTTGAATGTTGAGGGTCTAACTAGGGAACCTCGCATGGTGTACCCCCGGATCAGAAAGCTGATAGATGTTTTCTAGTTAACTCTTGCACGCCCTCTTCGAATCTGGACTCGCATTTTACTACAGATATCTGCGAAAAAAGTTATAGCCTGTCAAAGTTCGTATTTCCCGCCTTTTCTTCAATGAAAAACGCGCATTAGGGTTTGCGAAATCCGAAAACGGACCTCATGCTTGTGTTCAGCTCCCAAGACTATCCCACTGAGCAGATTTAGGGTGAGGGCACATTATCCAAACTTTGCAAAGACTGTTAGCGTTTAGGACTTGTGCGGATTTCCGGTTGGGCGCTTATTTATACCTCTGAAAGCGTTACAAAAAAATGTTGCAGATTTCACTCAAAATCCTTCCAGGTGGAGAAAAAAGAAAAAAAAGAAAACAGAAAAACCAGAAAACAGAAAACCTAAACGGGCAGCAGCGACCGTTTATCCATACGTGTTTCGATGTGCTCTACCAGTTTCCTCATGTATCCACGTCCCAACTTTGTGCGTATTCAGCACGCGTTGGGTTAACTGCAGTTCATTTGCCTGACAGTCTTCGCTTAACGGCTGTGCAGAGTTCCGACAACCAGCTGCAAGCGGCCGAGCTAGAGGTCTGGGGCGTGCTCTAAACCTGACGCGGCGTAGGGCGCGAAGGCTTCGCGAAATCGCAGCGCCGATGTCGCTAGCTCCGCTTTTTTAACCTCGTTCATTCGACACCAAATCTAGCTTAGACTCTGAGAGTTTTGGCCGAGAAATAGACGCGAAATAACCCACCAGGCTCCGCAGCGCCTCCTGGTGGGCTGTTTCCCGGCTGATTCGCGGCTATTTCTCGACTTCTCACGAAACGGACAAGAAGTAGCGGAGAAATAGCCGAGTTATAATCGAGTAGCTCTTACTGCTTTGATATGTTTCAAAAGTTCAGAAAATTCCTGTGAACATTTTCTAAAAAATGATACGCTCAGAAAGCTGTTAGGTGAGCTTGGAGCTTGTATTCAGTAAAGTGAATCTATTGAAAAATAGATTTCGAGGTACCGAAATTAGCAGACGGTTTGCGGTAGTAGTCGCATAAATCACAGCTGTCACACGTTAGAACAAAAAAGTAGTAAAAGTAAAACCGAAAATCCAAAGTACCATTTTCCGTCGTCGCTCGCTGACGGCGTCACTCAGGGAAACACTGCTGTCGCAGCGGCAAAAACACTGTAAGGTACCCGTGTCGCACGACACGATGCCGACCTCCTCCGCTGCTTGGCGTCCCCTACTCTCCATTATTTCGCGATGCTACTTCGCAGACCGCCTTAGGGTTTGGGCAGAGAAAAGAGCTGTACTCACTTCCAAACACGCCGTGACCTGTCCACTGGCAACAAACGTGATGAAACACATATGGCTAAACGGTCGCTGCTGCCCATTTAGGAGGCCCCGTTAATTGGGGCTCTGATCACGAATCTGGGGTTTATTTGACGATTTTCCGAGCTTTTCGACTTGATTCGTTCAAAGCTTCCCATTTAAGGTAGGTAAAGTCAGTTAAAAGGCATTATGTTTACGGTAACCTACAGTAACCATAATTTTAGCGACAAAGAGACAAACAGACCACAAACAGGCGCCCTGAATAACCCCCAGTTGAAAGTTTTGAGCCGAATCCGAATTTTTTTAAACACTCTGAAAATTGGCTGATGGGTACCCTTACCTTTTCACGAAGCTTCAAAAACGCTTATAACTTCGTTCAGCGGTGTCCGTAGCAAAATCCGATGTCAGATTCGGAGACCGCGGGGCAGAATTGACCAAAAAACATTCATCATCTTTTAAATGGTGGGGACGGCCATGCGAGATTCCCTAGTGAGTACCTTGCTTGGGAAATTGTTCTCATCATGAAAAATCGAATATCTATGATCAATAATATCGATTTTTCACCTGTTGCGCAAAATGCGGCGATGAGTGGGGGTTTTTTTATGGTTGTGCGTCACAAGTTTCAGAAGTTGCACTCATACGACAAAATCGCCTGTTAGATGTTTCATCTTTCCAAACTGGAAATCGTTGAGCAAAATTCATGTCAGAAAGAGAACCTTCGGGAAAAATATGTGAAATTTCTGGAATTTTAGCTTCCTGGCAAAAGTAACGATTTGGTGATGCTATTTATGAGTCGAAAAAGTTTTAAAAATATCTTTAAATATCGTAAAAAATGATTTGGCGTAAAATAGCCTGAAGTAGTAAAAAACCTGGGAAATGAAGTGAAATAACTAAAAATACGATTTGGCGGTTAATAATAAACAAACTAGCGATAAGTAAAGACTTAGTGATCAGATTTTACAAGCTTCTCCGTTAAACTTATCAAAACAAAATCAAGCGCGCGCCGTAAACATTAAGCTATTTTCGAAATCTGTAATATGCGAACTAGCATAGGTCAAGCTAGGATAACGCAACGCTCCATTCCATATCGCGCTTGATTTTGCTTTGATAAGTTTAAAGGCAGTGGTCACGATGGAAAACGTTAACGAAAAAAACTACAAAAATCAGCTTAGATTGAAAACAGCTGAAAAACTATGGAGGTAGCGCGGTGAAAAACGGCCTAGAATTAGAGTTTCTAAGGCCCAGAGTTGCCAGTTCGTGCACACGTGCACAGTGCTGACGAAAAAGATCGCAGTCTCATGCCGAGCAGTCAAAAATCATCGACATTCAGAGGGAGAAATAAATGCAAATTTTCCCAATAAAAACAGTTGAGCAATGAAAGAAAGCACTCCAGTCAATGTTTTGACTAGATGTGTACATAAATCCGAAGGTTCATTGAATGAAATTAAATTTCAAGCCAGCTGATGTTCTTGATATAAGTGGTTATCGATGCCGATGATGTGGAGTGGGCTCGTCCACAATCAAAAGACAAGAAAGCTAGGGCTCCAAATTTGGCCCAAAACAGTGGTATTTTCGCGATTTTTTCTTTTAAGTCCTACTACTCTAGACCCATAAGAGGGTTTAGAGGGAAAAAGACGACAAGCACATTTGTTCGCGACCACTGCCTTGTAAAATCTGATCACTAAGTCTTTACTTATCGCTAGTTTGTTTATTTCTAGATTTGTTTTTACACAATCAATCAATTGCAGCAATTTCATTGAAGATTATTGGGGCAGTGTAGACCGCGAGGACTTGGTTCAATCTTGTATTTAAAGCTACTTCCTACTGATATTCCAGGATCTACTTTTATCAAAGTTTTACGTTTTTTTTGCACCAACTTTCGCCGACTACTCTCTACCTAACTTGAAAAATCAGTCTTGCCACAACGTTTTATGCTGCCTGCTGCGTTTTCGCCAGTGATTTCGTGAGCTAGTTTTCAAACAGCACTTCGTTGTGCGTTTTTCGCTGGAATTTTCCTGAACAACACTTTTTCGCTGTGCTGTTTTCTTGTTGGTTTCTGTAGGCTTCTTTTCATCAACTTTTTTTCGCCGACATTTCTTACTGACTTTGACAAGCTATTTTCCAACCAAATTCTAACCAATGCATGAAATCCACTGTTTTCTGTTGCGACTTTTGTTTGATTCTCGCAAGCTACTTGAGAACAGCTTTTGGGGCAACCTACCTCCATCACGTGCCACAAAACCTCGACAAAGAAGTAAAAGCAAATCCAAAATTATATCTGAAATGCAGAATGGAAAGTAAAGTTCGTGGGACTCCCAAACTGAATAGGGTGTAGGTAAATAGATGTGGTCAATTGTATGGGTACGTATGTATTCCAACTGGGTGTACATCTAAGGGTGTTTTTAAATCTAGCTTTGCAGCTGCTGAGGAGAGCCTCGAATAGGGTTACGGAGGGTTTTTTCTAGATGAGCGGAAAGGCAGGCAATTTTTAGGGTGTTCAAAAATTAATCATGATTTGGCTAAAAACTTTCATTCGGGGTTTATTCGTTGTCCTGAAGATAAACATGGGATTCGTTTCTTTTTTTTCTGAGACCTATTGTAGGTCTCAGAAAGGTTATGGCAGATATAATGGCGACGGTAGACATAATATTATTTTGCTGGCGTAACCTAACTTAGTGTTTCGAAATCTTATAAGAGAACATCAAATTTATGTTTCGCACCCCCGAAAACCCCTCTTAAAACAAATCATCTAAATTTGAGACTTTGACTAAACTACCACATAACCACCGTAATCTATCGAAAGTCGATAAACGGACCTCAGATTTGTGTTGAGCACTCGACCTCAATTTCGAGTTCGACAACCTAATAACCCTCAGAAAAAAGTTTGGAGCTAAATCCAAAAAGATTTTTTCTTAGCACCCTAAAATTTGCCTTTTTCGAATTTGTTCTATTTTAATTGTCATGACCCCAGATGAGAAAACCATTCCTCAATCACACTCAAAACTCTTCAGCAGTAAATTTAGGCACGCTGCTGGAATTACTCCTATTTAAAATGTATTTCGTTGGAAACGGCCGCATCGTCCAATACCACTCCCATAGTGAGAGCTCTACACTAGCGAGGAGCTCTTCGACGTGGAACTGGCATCCATGATAGTTCAAACCAATCATGGTCACTGATACGTCACGCTCCTCTTCGCTATTGCGCAACTGATGTAGGCTGGCCCACTGAAATGACAACGGCGCGCCCGAATGACAACGCGCGACGCGACGACCGCTCGCACGAAATTTGTTCCCACTGTGTTTCAGGGGGGAACCTTACTTGGAGCGATCTCAGACAATGGAGAAACCTGACCGCAGGCAACTTCTCGAGTTAAGACCAACCGCCGCACACGATACCGCGCCGCTGTTGGACCGCAGGCACAACTATGCAGGCGGTCGGGCCGCTTGAAAAGCGGTCGGACCGCATTCAGAAACCACTTGACCGCAGGCAAAGCCGCAGCGCTCGGCGACGCGGCGCGTACTGCCGCAGTTCAAATCACCGCTGTTTTCAAGGCGCGGCGTTGCCTTCATTTCTTTCATTGTTTCACTTTTATCGGTTTATATATGAGTTAATGTTGTAGTAATATGCTTCTTTCATCAGCTTGGTAAGCTTCTCTTCGTATTCATTATTGGTATTAGCGCTTCATCGATGGATGGGACAATTTAAAGAATGTAGCAATCCAGATTTATTGGGTTGGTTTTGACTGGTTTGGTGACGGATAACGAAACTAATTAGTAGATGTTGTGAGGATAGGCTTTAGTAGATTTTTGATATACTTGGATCGAGCAATTCACAGCTGGATTAATCCGAAAAGGTCAGAACTGTGATTTGTTTGAAACATGTCGAGTCACCCTAAATCACAGTAAGCGGTATTGGTATCGGGACACCTCATTGCGTAAAATACAATATTCCGTGTATTTATCTATAACAATCAGAATTTTAAATGAAACTTTAATCCCACATGAACGAGCTCTCAAAAAAAACACCATAAGATAGGGTTTAAAGCCGAAATCGAAGCTCTACAGAGACTTAACCATTACATGGTAAATTTTGGATTTGGGTGCTTAGTATATTCTCATTGAACTCACTATACTGTAATTATATACTCTGTGTTCGAACATTAATAAAACTCCATAGCGAATACAGTAGGGGTTTAATGACCATGCGTGCGAGGCCCGTCACCAATAAAGGTCGCAGTTGATGGCAACGGCCGCCCACACCGTATGACCACAGGTGATAATTAACAGCCGAGGCCGCAAGAAAGCAAGCCATGCCTCCTTTCAGCAACAAGTCAGATCAGTCTTCTGTACCACGTTCCTCGCAATTTCTCCATTTAATAAAGGTTATTAGTGCTTTTAGTTCTCATATAACACCGTGGTTTCGCCTTGAATCCTTCTGAATTTCGACCTACTCAGGCACCGGTTGGATTCGAGCGCCGTCAGAACGAGGTTGGACCGTTGAACCGCTCTGGCTCGAAACGAAAAAAGGGGCGGGGTCGAACCGAAACGTGGCTCGTTCGTTTCGGGAATGACATCGGTCCACCTCTCAAAGCCGGGATTGCAGTCTCGATGATTTCGTAACTACTCCGTGGATCGTGTCTCGGTCCACCTGTCATAGCCGGGACTGCAGTCTCGTTGATGACGTCACTACTTCGTGGATCGCGCATCGGTCCACCTTTCATAGCAGGGATTCTAATAACATGGTGACGTCATCATCTTGTTACCATCGATTCTACGCACTTACCCTTCATAGCTGATATCGCGATGACGTCATCCTTGATTTTCGGAGCATGTGGTTATATGGCTTTGCCACCATGCTCGAAAAATCAAGGATGACGTCGTCGCGGTGACCGCAATGCAGGGTGTAGGGCGTAGAATCGATGCTAACAGGATGCTGACGTCATCATCCAGGTTTTGACCGTAAAATCCCACGCCTCAACAAATACTTGAATTTATTAATACTCAACAATCAGTTTTCTAGTGATTGGTCTACAATGATTTATAGTTCAGAGATTTTGTTCATTCTTGCCCTGTTTTTGTTGTCATACTGTCGTTTTCGGAGCTAAATTCCGCTCTGCAATTGCGGATTACCTCTCTTGCATCATGCAACACGGTATTCGTGCTGGAAGAAAGGTAAATCGTATTCACGTATTCTTCAAGGCCTGGCGGCAAGGTAGGGGACGGCCCCACGAAATTTTTATGGTGTTCTAAAAAAAACCGGATTTGGCTCAAAGCTTGTATACAGGGGTAGTCTAGGGTGCTGAACACGAATCTGGAGTCCGCTTGTCAAAATTTTGAAGCTTATTGTAGGTTATGGTAGGTACCATACCATTTAGTCTGCCAAACCTATCTTACTGTTTTGGAAATCGACAAAATGGACACTAAATCAGCATCCACCACCCCGAATAACCCTCGCATACAAATTTTGAGTCAAATCTGAGACTTTGACCGAACTACCGTACACCCATACATGATCTACCATAATCTGCCAAAAATCAACACTAGTTTTCCGATGGTCAACATTTTCCAATTCTTTTTTTTCGGTTGAAACGGTAAATTCGTTGAAGTTCCTAGATCTAAGTTCCTCTACATATTCCATGCAACCAAAAGAATGAATCCGAGTGATACTATACAGCGCAAATTTTTTGCAAAAAAAAAAGGTTTTGCGGCATTTTTTGCGCCCACAAAGCGCCACATCGCCATAACTAGCTTCAAAGTAGTCCGATTTCAAATTGGAAGTCATTTCTGAATTGCTGTCATTGAGTGCTACACGATAGTGTTACAAAATGGTAGATTCAACTCCAGAAGTTCATAGAAAATTACATAATTGCACTACAAAATATATCACTATAAACTGATCACACGGTGATGATTGCAGACATCTGTCATGTTTTGACCTGTGGTCAACGTGAATTTTAGAAAGAAAAACGCATTTTTCAACAAAATACCGGAGTCCAAAATACTTTATACACATATCGCTGCATTTGTCTGACCGAGGGGAACACGAAAACTCCCTGGAAATCTAATTTCGTCAAATTTCAAGTGAGTTACGGCGATGCGGCGCTTTGGAGCACAAAAAACGCCGCAAAACGCCGTTTTTGCGAAAAAAAACGTGCGCGGTACTGTACGTTGCGTTCACTACTGAAGGTTGGCGCAAACTCGGCGCCATATGCTGCCACATACTGTGCTTCTCTTAGCCATATTCCGGTCTGCAATTGCGTCCCGACACGCTTTGCGGCCGCACGCTCTCGAGTCGGTCGAGTTTCCAGCGCCAAAGATGACTCAATGTGGGTTTTATACAGTTTTCTCTAATTTTGTTTAGTTTCCAAAACTCACCTAGAGTCAACAGATCAGCGGATGCTGCGCTGAAAACTTTTCCGACTTGTAAGCGCGGGGCTGCAAAGCGTGTCGAGACCGGAATTAGGCCCAGAGAAGCACGGTAGGTGCCCCGAATTTGCCCCAACCTTCAATAGGGAATGCAAAGTATCGCCAGTGTGTACGCCAACAAACCTCTTAATGACTGACTCCTAACAATGAAATGTCAATTTAGTACAAGAAATGACGTCCCGCAATGCTATTTTCTCAATGGTCCGTTGGATTTGAGACGGGGTACGCTGTGGAAAGTTTCAAGTTCGCCGGATAGAGGACCACTTTGATTAATCTTCTTGACAACAGTATTGGGAAAAATCAGCAAGAAACTGGTGAGAAAAATATGAAAAGTTCCAATTTTGAGAGTGATAGAGCTTACAGCTATTTCAAAACACGGTCTCTCTTCTCCACCCCATACCTACCATTTGAAGCGCAGATAGAACTCACGAAAACTTGCCATTTGGTCGTGGAGTTCCAGTTCGGAAAGGTGAAATGCCAGAATTAACAGGACGTTTTGATTCGTTTTCACGCTTTTGCAGCAATCCTCTCCAAATTTTCGCTACATTAAGGATCAGATCTAGATCTTCCTTCAGAAAAAACTCAGGATTTTTTTATCGCGGTCCTGCGTTGAAGGCACAGTACACCCTCTGATAATAATTTTGCGATTTTCTTGTAAACGTATAGAAGAACCCTCCTGTATGACACGTGCCAAATACAAGATCTCAATTTTTCCAAACAAACGAGATATAAGGGACCACCACAGGCCCGACCTCCTTCGCTCAGCTGACCACCACGGGCCACATCCCTTGCCCGTACAAACCCCAGTATCTCATCGGTCAACGCAGGAAGATTACGGTAATTGCGTAAAGTGTACACGGAGTGTGCAACCTTCCTCTGCATCTCTACCCGACAGAGCCGCGACCGTGGGAGAGCGCAGACAGCGAGGGTGACCGCAATGCAAATGCATTGAGTGACTCGAATGGAAAGGTGAGGCACGTATTTGCGCGGTGAGTTATGTGTAGGCTTTTCAGGCCAGATTTTAGCCGCACACGAGTTCCTGGGAAGAATCAGGGGAGATTTCAAGCGTGGATCGAAATCAGGGGAGGTTTCAAGCCTGGATTGGAATCATTCAAAATCCCTCGGTTGCAAATCAGATACCAAATCTGAAAAGAAGCACTGAGCAGGGTCCAGCAGCCCTTTGGTATATGTAGGAGGAGTTACGGCCAGCTGAGGCCTTATTCGGAAAACTTTACAATCCCAATTCAATGTGTAGAATTTTTGTTGTCTTCCAACACTGGCAAAAATTGCTGGGTCAACTTTTGTGTTTTTTCGAACAAGGGCAAATCTTGCTGAGTTGGAACTTTCATTTTTCTAAGACTTTTTTCTGTATTTCTTTAATTTGAAGGTTTTTTTTAATAAAAAATCATCAACCAATTACGAAATTCGGGACAAACGCTTCCTGGCTCAGCATATTCCGCGCCCTCCCCTTCACCTAACATTTGGGTACATAGTTACCAAAAACAAACTGCTCATGAAAAAATTTCAAACTAAAATATCTCACACATCACTCCAATTTTTCATTTTCTCCTCGTAAACTTTCACGTTACTTCTGGATAGCCTGCCACTTCCCATTCGCAGGCTATCCAGTTCTGCTCGGCTCTGCCACTGAACACAGAAGCGGTGTCTGCCAGTTCCAGAACTGTCTCCGAATTTGAAAAAAAAGCTTAGATGTGGACGTTTGGTCTGACCTAGGAAACTTGGAATAAAGACGTAGTGGAAGCTTATTTTCCCAGCTATCACACAAAAATGGCTATACTAGACGAAGTTTGGCAGTGAAATTCCTCACCACAACTGTGACAAAACATGCGAAACTGGAGTTGTTTTTCATTTTTCAGCGTTCAGTAAGTAGTACGCGAACAGTTTTGAATTTTCAGTTGCTCTGCATGTGCTCTACCCTTCGGACTAAGCGTCGCGCACCCCAAAAAATCTGAAGCTCATTTTGTTGATAATTGTTCCGCCCTTACCATGTTAGTTTTTGGCAAAGTTATCTTCTATCGCTGGCGGCTATCCGTTTATCCTAGTTGTTCACGAATTTATTCGCATGAGCGAATAACTTGTAGCAGAACTACTAAAACTTGAAACATCTCCTTTTATTCCCGAAAAATCATCAGGAATGGCGCTAATACCTGCAAACTAAGGGATTCGCATGATTTGGTGAGATTAGACGTCATCAAGCCCCGATAAACATGAACATTTGCCATCTTCAAAAATGTTTTCTACAAATTAGTCATGAAATCCATTGCATGTTGTGCAGCGACCACTCAATGCATTTCAGTCGCCGCCACCCTCGCTGTCTGCGATCTACCACGGCCGCGGCGGGCAGGGATGCAGAGGCAGGTTGCACACTCCATGTACACTTTACGCAATTACCGTAATCTTTCTGCGTTGACCGATGAGATACTGGGGTTTGTACGGGCAAGGGATGTGGCCCGTGGTGGTCAGCTGAGCGAAGGAGGTCGGGTCTGTGGTGGTCGCTTAAAGGCAGTGGTCACGATGAAAAACGTTATAGAAAAAACTACAAAAAGCAGCTTAGATAAAAAACAGCTGAAAAACTATAAAGGTAGAGCGGTGAAAAACGGGCTAGAATTAAAGTTTCTAAGGCCCAAAGCAGCCAGTTCGTGCACACGTGCACAGCGATGACGAATTAGATCGCAGTATCATGCCGAGCAGTCAAAAATCATCGACATTCAGAGGACGAAATAAATGCAAATTTACCTAATAAAAACAGTTGAACAATGAAAGCAAGCACTTCAGTCAATGTTTTTGACTAGATGTGTACATAAATCCGAAGCTGCATTGATTGAAATTCAATTTCAAGCCAGCTTATGTTCTTGATATAAGAGGTCATCGATGCCGATGATATGGAGTGAGCTCGTCCACCGTCAAAAGACAAGAAAGTTCATGCTTCAAATTTTGCCCAAAACAATGGTTTTTCGCGATTTTTTCTTATAGGTCCTACTACCCAAGACCCAGAAAAGGGTTTAGAGAGACAAAGACGACAAGCATATTTGATCGCGACCACTGCCTTTAACTCGATAGCGACTAGATGGATGGATGAATTCTCAACAAGTACTTGTTTTTCAGTCTGTTTCCGGTCTATCTCCTCATCCTATTTTGCTCTCGTGCAGCGATGGCGAATGAAGAGAAATACAGGCCTGAGACAACTCGTCCACCAAATTTTGCCCTCAGAATGCAGGCATTGAAAAGGAGCCATATCTCCGTTGATAGGATTTCGGACGATTTTAGAGATACCATTGTAATCAGAGAGTGGCTCTCTCCAAGGTAGGCATGAAATCTAGAAAAAAATTTTAAGTAGACTTTTTGGCTGGAATGGATTGGACTCGATTCATACTCTTAACCGTCCTGATCGAAGAGCATGACTTAGCACTATTGAAGGCATCAATATCTAATTTTGAGAAGCCAAACGCTAAGACACCAAAAGGAAACATGAAAAGTTCCACGAAAAAAGACACGGCAATCAGTAGCGTGAGAATGGTAGAAAAACGTGGTTTAATGCAGGTCAAAATAGGCTTTATTCATGAAATTAAGGCGAGAAATGGATCCATTTAGCGAAAAAAGTTGCTTAGGTTTGATCGGGTAAAATTTCGGTAAATTTCGAGATTAAGTCGGTAAATCGGGAAATCAAAATTTACCGGAAACTCCCAAACCGGGTAATTCGGTAAACGGTAAGTGCACACCCCTGGTGGGGAGTCCGAGCGAAATTGCCATGTTTCACATCTCGTAGACCTGCACCCTGGTGTTCGATTAATTTCCGCTTATTTCACGATTTCTTACATCGAGGAGCAACAGAAGTTGACGAATATGTTTCAAGACGTTTGTATATTCACCAAACGGATTCATTTTTTTACTTTTAGCGAAAAATTAAAAAGAGATAAATATCGGCCGATTTAATGAGGCTGGCTGACCAACGGTAGAGGAAGAAAACAGTGAATAATCCTTCTTTGAAGGATTTGAGTACATTCCGTATCGTAGGAGACAAGAGAAGCCAATGACAGCTGCATCTGTTCAAAATGTGTTGGCTACCATTCCGGAATTTCGCAATGCTCCGTTTCGCTGTCGGTCCAATCGAGCCGATTGATTAGTACGGCGCCAACCCCCGACGTCTCCCGTTTCTCTCGTGGAAAACGGGAAGGTGGAGCTTTGCCGAAGCGTCTCTCGTTCGCCCCGACGTGGCAGAAAAAAGCGGTTCGGCCATCGGTCGAATCGAACTGGTGCCTGAGTACGTCCAGTATATATGGTTGGAATAATATCTCTACGAAGCCGCAACGCAGCATTTATATCGCTATCTTGAGTGAGGAGCGGTTGTTTCTCTACCTCTACCATTGTGTTTTCTACAGAAAAAGCATTCGGTTTTCGTGATCAAGATATCATGTTAGCATCGCCGCTTCCCCAAGTCAAAATATGGACGATATATGGAAGGATATTTCGACTGGTGTCCCGACATTTTGACCTCTTAAACGAATAACAAGACCAGCCAGAGTGAATTGAATTACCATCCGAATGCAACATAATTAAATTATGATTAGCAGCGGTATTTCTATATTTTTCCTAAATATCCATCTGATTCGGATGACTGAACAGATTTTCTGCGAACATTACATAATTCCACGCATTCTCAAGTGGTCTGAATCGGAAATTCGAATCGTTCTTTTTTTGGGAACCGGCCCTATTTTGAAACCAAATGCGCGCGTGTAGCAATAACTCTGCACATATTTTTCAAATGTGTGATATCATCCGCAGTAAAGGAACGCAACACACCGAATCTCCCCAGCGATTCCACTCGAAAAGCCCTGAGTATCACGTTTTTATAGGAATTCCCGGTTTGCGCGTGAATTTCGGTGTCAACCTCAATTGTGAAATAGTCTGCACTTACGGACAGAAACACACCGAAAATCACGCGTGATATTTGAATTCTTCTCGTTCTAGTTTTGGAATCGGATTTTTCGTTATTTTGCAATGTTTTTCATTCCCGAGTGCTTCAGCCCCTCTGTGTTGCCTTTTTTTATCGTCTGTACTAATGAAACGCAACACACTAAATATTACCCGCGATTCCACTCGAAAAGCCCCGAGTAGTTTGTTTTCGTAGGATTCCCCGATTTGCGCGTGATTTTCGGTGTCAACGTGAATTGTGAAATAGTCTGCATTTACGGACAGAGACACACCGAAGATCACGCGTGATATTTGAATTCTTCTCGTTCTGGTTTTGGAATCGGATTTTCCGTTATTTTGCAATGTTTTTCATTCCCGAGTGCTTCAGCCCCTCTGTGTTGCCTTTTTTTATCGTCTGTACTAATGAAACGCAACACAATAAATATTACCCGCGATTCCACTCGAAAAGCCCCGAGTAGTTTGTTTTCGTAGGATTCCCCGATTTGCGCGTGATTTTCGGTGTCAACGTGAATTGTGAAATAGTCTGCATTTACGGACAGAGACACACCGAAGATCACGCGTAATATTTGAATTGTTCAGGTTTTTCTCTTGAGTAGCGCTCTTTTCTCGTTTAATTCTCCGTTTTTGATTTCTGCCGGACTTAACACCTGTTTGTTGACTGTTTTTTGATCGTGAGCGAAACACGAATCCGAATCTGACGCTGTAAGCTCTCATGACCAAGAACACGAGCATGATGATGAGGATCTTGTTAAGGATTCCGACGAATAGAACTCTGCGGATGATAATGGCTGCGATGATGGTTAGCCTTGCGTCATTCGCAGTCATATGTGAGCGTTGTGATAGTCACTAATACTTTCCGTTTTTGCAGCGTCGTTGTTTGACTCTGTTAGCCAGGGTGTGTTGAACGTCTCCGAGGCTGCGCACTTTATTTACGATCAAAAAAGATCTTCCAATTTCAGTGAAGCTGCTTATAACGTAAGTTATCTTTCACCACCGCTGACACTGCTGTATGCTGCTTGCCAACCTGTCATTTTAGGAATTCGTAACGTCCGAGGCGGTCTTAACGATTACGCGATATGATTTTGCTGGTATGGAGAACGTGAATTCCTCCACCGCTGTGGAAATGATGAAACTTCAAGGCATTGAGAATCAGTTGACGGTATTGACTTACTTTTTTGACTTAATCGGTTGGCTTTCGCCTGACGCGGTCATTCCGCATCTTCACCGAGGTGTGCCGTCCTAGTAGTCAGCCGTGTCCATTTTTCACGGTCTTCAGCCACAATTTGAACACATTCCATCCAGCTGTCACTATTCCATTTCCTGCGAAACGAAACATCGCGCCTGAACTGTCTTTCGATGCCGAGTGACTTTAAATCCTCTTTAACCACATCCGTCCAGAACTTTCGCCTACGCCCAGGTGGCCGTTTCCAGACAGGATTTGGAAGCATTTTTAAAGCGTGTTGTACGAGACGATCCGGCGTTCTTCTTAGTATATGCCCGAGCAGTCGAAGTCGACTTTCCATTGCTGCTTGAGATGGCGTTAGGAGATGCTGGCACCTCCCTCGTGTCAAGCGTTGATGTACTGCGTCGATTTCCTTGTAAAGGTCTTCGTTATGGCATACACGCGGCCAGAAATATCCAAGCAAACGCCTAAAAGCTTCCTCTCCGTGCAATCCAACCTTTCCATCTGCGTTTTCGGTGCTGCCCACGTCTCCGATCCGTACATCATGATAGGGCGAATAGCGGATAGGTAGACGCGCAACTTGACTTCCTTCGCGATGGTGGTAGACCACAAACACTTGGTTAGAGAATTGAATGCAGACGTAGCTTTCGCACATCGTTGTCGAATATCCGCTGCATAACTACCATCGTTCTTCAGCAAACAGCCCAAATAACAGAAATCGTCCACCAGTTCGATACGTTGTCCGTCCACACAAACTCCAGTTGAAGGCATCTGAGAGACCCACATCTGCTTGCATTTGTCGGGACGAAGACGAAGTCCATAGGCTGCGGCATACTTCGAAACGAGGTTCACAATCCTTTGCAGTTTTGCGTTGTTTTCAGCGAATAACACAATGTCGTCGGCGTACTCCAGGTCGACAAGGGAGCGTCCTGATGGTGTTAGGATCACATCCGCAGGAAACTGTTCTGCAACTCTACGCATGATGTCATCAACGGCGAAGTTGAAAGAAAAGGTCCTGCAACGGCTCCTTGCCTTACTCCTGTTTTCACCTCGAAAGCTGACGTAAATCCGACAGGTGTACGAACTGCTGCTGTTGTTCCTTTGTTCATGTCCTCGATTAACCGAACATACTTTTCCGGGACTCCATCTGCTCGCAGAGCATTGAGCAATCGATCACGATGAGGAGAGTCGAACGCGGCTTCAAAGTCCAAAAAAGCAAGCTGTAATGGCTTCGAAAACCGCTGCCACGATTCAATTACTCTTCTCACGACGAACACTTGGTCGATGGTCGATCTTCCAGGTCGAAAACCGGCTTGCTCATCTCTGGTCGTTCCTTCAAGATGTTTGATAAGTCGCTCGAGAATGATACGTTCTAAAACCTTGTACATGACACGAAGTAGAGAGATTCCTCTGTAGTTCTTAGGATCCGTGACGGATAGCTTCTTGTGAAGAGGTACGATGATCGCATGTCTCCACGAATCGGGTATCCTTTCGCTCATCCATTTGGCACGGATGGTGTTGGTCATTTCACGAATCCCAGACGGAGGAAGAGCTTTCAGCATTTCAGCAGTGATGTTGTCATCTCCACCTGCCTTTCCATTCTTCATTTTCCGGACACAATCCAAAACTTCAGACTCAGTCGGCGGTTCCTCACTGACATCGTAATGTGCTCTCTGAACATGCGGGAGCTCAGGTACTGATGGCGCTGGACGATTCAGTAGTGAACTGAAGTAATCCTTCCATATTGGCAGCGTCGCATCACCAACTGCAACTCCATTGGTAGTGTTCAAGACAGGAGAACATCTCTTCATCTTCCCGCTATACTGTCGCAGCAACGTGTAGGCTTTCCTCGGATTCTTCTCCTCCCAAGCCTTCTCGAACTCCTTAGCTCTACACGTCCACTCTCGTTCGCGGTCACTTTTAAGCTGCCGACGCAACTTCCTCCTCAGACGCTTCTCCTCCACGAAGTTTCCTGCAGTTCGGAGAGCACATACTCTGTTGTAGGTAGATGTTGTTTCTTCTGAGACGTAGGCGAACTTCTTCTTAGGCTGTACAACCGGGAGTGCCTCTTTCGAAGCGTCCTGGATGCATTTGACAAAAGAATCCGCGTCGCAAAGTTTCTTCTTAGTCCGTACTCCGATGTGAATAGAAACGCGTTGTCGGAAATTCCTTCTGCACTCTTCATCTCTGAGACTTGTCATGTCAATCCTCTGGAGAGGCTGAGCCCCTCGCTTCCTCTTATGAATCCTCGCAGTGAAGTTCAACAGAACAGGACGGTGATCCGAATCGAATGCGACATCCCACACAGCTCTAGATCTTCGAATGTCCGATACTGGAATATTCCTCGTCAGGACATAGTCAAGCTGTAGTTTCAAAGTTGTCATCTTCCGCTTCCGCTGCTCTTCTGGAGATAGCCGGGTTGGTCCCTGCCACGTAAGCTGATGGCGGCGATGATTCCTCTTGAATGTCGATGCAATAATCAGACCACTGCGTTCACAAAAGTCGACAAGGCGGTAGCCATTGTCCGATGTTTGCTCCACTGGGTAGAACCATTTACCGAGTACTTCGGATTCCTGATCAAGTCCCATCTTCGCATTTGCGTCAATCCCCACGACAACAGCATGTTGACAAGGTATCCTGGCCAGCAACGTATTGAGTTCCTCATAAAACGCATCCTTCGAATTGTCTTCGGCGGTTTCAGTGGGCGCATGAGCACTCACTATCCACAGATTGAATCCTCTGTGATCCCGCAGTCGTACGAATGCATTCCGACACGACGTTGAGCCGAACTCCTTGACCATACCATTGAAATCCTTCCTTACAGCTATTGCACAGCCTCCCACTCTCCTATCGTCAGCGTTGCCGCAGTAGATGGTGTACTCTCCGACGCTGATGACGGGTCTATCCTTGAGGCGGGTTTCCTGCAAAGCAGCAAACGGTGCATGGAAATAGCTCAGAAGTCTGGATAGCGCAGTTTTTTGGATATCACTCGACAGCGATCGACAGTTCAGGGTGGCGAAATTGTGGCTTGTGGCCAAAGACTCCATGACTATTAGGTACGGATCCTAAGGTGTTATGGACCAGAGGCCTTAGTGTGCCGGACGGCGACACCTTTATGCAATGTGCGGGATACTTTCGCGATATAGTTGTGCACGCTATATCGCTCGAACGTTCCCTGTGTACACTCAAACGTCTGCTGGGTTCAGTAGAAGCAGGGGCACCAACGAGCAGGTACCAACAGACTTGTATACACACCCCCAAGTTGACGGTATGTATTTTTTATACAGGCAGAGGCAATAATAATTATAAGCTAATATGGATTCAGGCCGACATTTCACTTGCGCAGAGCTCACGTGCTTTGAGAAACTCTTTGCGTGGTCGAAAAGGATCTACCACAAGGACGACATTTTCAGTTTCTAACTTGTCGCAGCAATGGATTCTGGAGGCTTCACCGCCTTTTGTAAAGGTCTCTAAATGCTTTCATCATACTCGACACTTGAATCGTCAATGCATTTTTAGCTCGATTTGGGAAAAGTGTTGAAGCAGTGGACCGCTAGGAGGGCGGACAACCTATTCCAGAAAATTACCTCCTTCTTCAGATTCCTTTTCATGAGGGTAGGCTGCAATATAACGCAAATTCACCACTTGTTCGCGAAATCTAATTATTTCCAGATCACGGGCCCTCCTGAAAGAATTCAACAGTATTCGCTTCGTATGAATGGCGTGTCTGCCAAGGACGCGAGTCTCAAGAACGTCCCCTTACACGTGTCGAGCCTTATCATTGGTAATCATTACACTTCTACGATTTTGTATCGCACGTCTAAGTATCTTTTTCAGATTTCGCCGAAGATTTAATCAACGACGACGATGACGACGAGCTACGCGCGGATATCTTTAAGGCTCTCCAAAAGGCGTTGTAAGTTTCGTACTCAGCTGATAACATCTCATGTAATCTAAGTTTTATATTGTCAGAAAAAAAAACTGCTTCAGGCGCGATGTTCGAGCCTATGGCCATAAATACGATAGTGTTACCGGTGCTTTCGAGTGGATTCCGAGCACGGTACGTTAAAGTCTGTGTATTTATTTCAAGATATTGTGTTTGACTACTTTCCTTCAAATTTTTTGAAGAAGGGGTCGTTTTTCTCGATGGGTTATTATTGGGGATAAATGAGGTAGACGGATACAAAGTAGAACAGCGGAACCAATTAATGGGGCTACCAGAAACCTTTGTCATGAATATGGTTTTGAGACACGTGCCGTCCTCGGGCACGTTGATTGCGCCAGCCACCGAGCGTCATGCGCCAGCGTTTTGGACATGGTATGACGCCTGCCGCTGGTCGCTGACGCCTGCAGCTGGTTGCTGGCGCCTGCCGCTTGTCGTCTGCTATGGACGGAACCGAAGACAGACTTTGGAGAAGGAATACGAAATTAAAGGCAGGGTTCTCGAAAAAATCGGTTGTTGTGCTATACCCGTGGAACGGTAGATTAGTCCATCACAGAAGGGAAAATAAGTAAAAAATTGGAGAAGCTCTCAGGAGCAAGTTATGGCTTGGTGTCCTCCCGCCCCCAATTATCGAGATTTGGCTAAAAGCCTGTTTTGTCAACTTTAATTTTGCTTTTAAAGTAATTTCTGAACATTTCTGGAGACTACTGATCACTTTAGCAGCAAAAAGAATGTCGGAATGTCGGATAAGCAAGCATTAATGAAAATTACGTTAATTAGGGGACCGGCCGACACCGGTAATTAGCCGTTATGCTTTGTTTTTGAGCGTTCTCCCGCGGGTTTCCGGGTTTTTTCACTTATTTTTACTTTTGTGATGGCCAACTCTACATTCTTATGAAGAGAGCTCAAAAGTTGTTTTTATCGCGAACCCTGGCTTTAAGGCTGCAAAATCTTAATCGCATGACACAGAAGAAGCGAATCTAGGATTACCAATAAATGCAACCTGGACTACGCCTAATGAACGAGGATGACTTTGGAGGCTATTTTTTTGAAAGAGTGATGTCGCGAGGGCCGAGAATGAAGGTTACAACGATAATTGGACGCTTGGAGGTAGTAGAGGGAAGAAATGCTGAATTTAGAGGGTTGGGAGTGAGGAATAAGAAGTAGACAAATATGCTAAGGAAGAGTGGGAATGAGGGTAATCGGGTTCGGATTAGGGCAGAGAAATAATTTTTTGTTTCGAAAATTTTGTGCGAAACACACAAAAACCCACGGAAATGAGGTTTCTGGGACTCAAAACGCTGAAAGATTTGAAACGATAGATCATGTGCTCCGCCTCGATAGTCCAAATATTCCCGTACCTGCCTGACGTTTAGCGGTTTACGTAGTTTTGAGTTCGAAACGCCTAGAAACATGCGAAATTGTGGTTTTCGGAGCGTAAAACGCGAAATTTCGCAAATAGGTGGTGTGAGTATAATCAGTAGGGGTTGTGGATGCCGGCAACTACTTTTAGTCTGCATTTTCAGCGCCAGAGCAAGGTGTACAACTCGCTGGATCTGGATAATGCATAAATCATAATTTTTTGTTCGTACAGACACCGGTTTTTTTTTGCAAGAGCGTGCATTAATTTTTCCTACGATTTTGTCGCTTTCTGCCATAATCATAATACGGTTCCATCAGTATCACTTATTCTCAACCTCACTTGTACTACCTACTATTTGGCTTTATAATACTCACGGATCTACCTGGCTTTAGAATGCTCATTAGTCGTCTTTTTACCTGTGTACGTCTACCGGTATAGAGGTCTCACATACATATTATTTAGTTTACTATGCCATATTTTTTACTGTTCTCATATGCATTGTTGCCTGCTGGAAGTTTACATTGTTTTCTGTTGGAGGTTGACATTGTTGTCTGTTCGATGTTGACATTTTTGTCCGTTGAGGAACTTTAAGAAGAAATAAATCTGGAGAGAAACATTTCTGCGTATACGTGCATGTCTGGTGGTGCTCGAATGTGGTGGACCCTCAGGGGAGAAATCGCTAGAGCAGGGTATATTCTCAAATTCGACCTATTCATCTATGCTTGGGTTTGAACGCGCTGGGTGGCGCAGTAGACGTGTGTTATGTTAAAAAAATAGACCTTACGGAGTCATGGTTCAGTCTATGCCAACGATGGGGGGTTATGGGCTACGTACGTGACCTCACAGGCTAATCGCAGCTGAACCGGGATGAATCGAGGTACCTGATGGGCTGGTCATGGCTGGATCTGGACCGACCGCTGCAGTTTGCAGGACGACCGCAGGGAACGTGTTGACTGACCGCAGGAACCTGCGGGCCAAACGCAGTCACCGGTGGTCCAACCGCAGAAAATTACAGACCAACCGCAGGAACCAGCGGACAACCTGTAGGTCCGCCAGACCAACCGCAGAAGCCTGCGGTCTCACCGCCGACCAACCGCAGGAATTTTCAGACTAACCGCCGACGAAAACCGACCAACAAACGCCCATCCCGGTGGCGGTCGTCTATTGGTCGGCGGTCAGGTTTTTCCATTGTCTGAAATGTTATCGCAGTCAGGAGGGTGATCTAGCACTGGTGGCCGAACGCGACAAAGGAATCGAGGAGTCGCTGTGAGGTCAGCCGTCGCGTGCGGCGTTTGCGTGGCAGCTGCTACGCGCGACGGCATCGGGCCCACATCGCGTCTAAACCATAGTTTTTTTGGGCGATTGCCTGCTGTTTAGCGTGGTTCGCGATTTCATCACATCGCAGCGCCCTGCACTGCGATGTGAGGACATCGCGGAAGCTTTTTTTCTCATGTTTCGTAGTTTCCTCAGCGTATTTCATTTTTTTCCTCGTTCTTTGTATTCCCTTTTTATTATATGTCTCATTATGCTCTGTGAACCCAGTCACGACCGCACGCTACCACTACCACTTCGGCCCGCACGCTTTTCAGAAATCTAATTCTCTGCCACTACGACAAATTTCCAAGCTTTCTGACGTTCAATGTCAATGTATTCTCTACGGAAGTCGTGGTCCGTTGGCAGCTCCACTATAGCATAATCCTGAAAACTTTTGTGAAAACAGCTGAGGCTCAATCGGAAAAAATCGTTGCGAAAACATTTCTTCAAGCACATTATTGGGTGCTTGTTCTTTTCACTGCAATTTCTGAGCTCTCTTAGCAGAAAACCTTAATTCGAATCACGTTCTGTCCATCTGGACCGACCAAACGTGCCACGACCATGACTACACCTACCATGACCTCGAAACATCGTTTTTCCTCAATTTGAGCGTTTCACCCAATCTAGAAGCGCCCAAAATCAGTGAATTACATGAACCCCAAAGTCAGCGAATTATTAGCGGACAACTCTGAAAAAATAAAGATCTGTGAAAACGAAACAACAGCAAAAATAAGCACGAAAACTTCTAAAACCCTGCTCTATCAGATTTGTGCATGTTTGGACGCAAAATGGCGTCGAAGTATGGTTTCTTTTTAGCGCGATGCCATGTGTTGGCGCGATGTACATCGCAGAGCAAATCACATCGCGCACGATTTTCGTGGCGCGATGTAAGTAAGGTTCCCCCCTCAGTGGCTTCTTATTTTACTCAGTCCTACTGTTCTCACTTCAGAATTTTGTGTTCTACTATTTAACTTCTGCTTACGTTTCAGGTAAGTTTTTCTGTTTTCACTGTTTTTCGAAGAATTATTTCGTCTGTCAATTATTTTTCACATTTGTTTGCTGATTCCGGAAAAATTAGAAGAACTTACGTGAAATGTAAGCAGAGGTTGAATAATAAAACACAAAATACCGAATTCAGAACAGTACGACTGAGTAAAATGAATAAATAAGACAAAAATCCTTTTCAGTAGGGGTAATCAGCTCAGGAACTCGGTGCTCGCGACCCGCGCGCATTTCGAGCCTTGCTCGCCACCCGCTAACCCCTCGTTTCAAAGTGCTCGCCAGCCGCTGCCCCCTCGTCTCCGCTCGCCACCCGCTATGGGTACAGCAGGTCGCGAGCTCGAGTAGAAATGGTATAGCGGGTCGCGAGCTGTTTGCGAGCCAGTCGTCCGCGGATTTTTAAGAAGCGTGGTCAGCGTCTCCTTACTCTGCATCATTTTCTTTTCTTCTATTCTTTTCTTTTCATTTATTTCGGGATCTAACACCACAGTAACGTTTCAAGGCAATTCGAAAATGTGACAAAAGGCTAGAAACATCAACAATCACCATCTAGACACTCAAACAGATGTTATTCGTTCAGGCCAAGGTTCGAATTGAATAAACATCTCGACCAGTTTTCAGAAACTTTCCATCTTGCGACCTATGCATCATAATGTATAGATTACCTTTTTCTCCGTGATTACGCTGACCCGTTAGCCAAAAGATTTGTGCGACCTCGCGTTGTCATTCGGCGAGGCAGCACATAAATATACCCTGTCCCAAACGAGATGGCAAGCGTAGAGCCCAAAGAAGCAGCGCGCCGCCCTCTGCGTCTCTGACATTTTCGTATTTTTGGACGTTTTTAACTTTCTCACTTCATTTTCTTCCATACTCCATTGCTCTTTTGCGTTCTTTTCTCTTGAAATGCTCGTGATATTCACTCTCGATACATATTTTGTTCTTCACGTGACAGGGAAAGTTTTTCAGGATATAGGTTGCAGGGAAAGTGATTAACCACCGGAGGCCGGCTGGCGCGGCGCATGCAACGCAAATCTGCGGCGCGCGCGTCTGACACGATTGGAGCATGATTGTACACTCCAGCAAAATCCTATACAGGCCAAACGAGGCCTAGCTCTGCTTAATACACTACTGACGAGCCTCGGGAAGTGTAAATAATGCAATATGTGGTATGAACACTGAATTTCACACTTCTCCGAGGTTAACAGGCGAAAGTAGTCTCAGCTCTTCCTATTGCTGAAGCACTTTACTTTCAAATCCCATTACCATTGTACTCATGTTTCATTCGGCTGTCTAAAACGTCGTAATAAATCAAATCGAATCAAATCAAACATCACTAACAAGGTAGGGTTGCACACGTAAGATGGAGTTTCGAAATGCAACTTTAATATGGGGAGGACAGTGATCCCGTATTCCATACTCAGAATCGGCTAAATGCCACAGAGATTTACAAGAGATTCGCAAAAGTGGACATTTTCATAGCTTTGCCTGGAGAAAAGGGGTACACGGATGACAATTTTTAGGGTCTTCAAAAAAATGTCTTGGATTAAGCTTGAAACTTGGTTCTAGGGGTTATTTTGGGTGCTGATTGCGAATCTGAGACCCATTTGTCAATGTTTGAAAATTCCATCTGATTTGGTCCGGAGATTCAAAATGGGGGAAATTCTGCTGCCCAAACGCGACTTCTGACGATTTCGAGAATGTTACGATCAAATCGCCTTAAAACTTGTACGTAGGGGTTTTCGATAAATTACGGTAGGTTACGGTGGGTATTCGGTAGCTTGGTAAAAGTCTCAGAATTGTCTGAAAATTTCACCGTGGATCTTAGTTGGGACGCTGAACACGAATTTGAGGTCCAATTTTTGATCTTTGAATCTGTAAGGTAAGCAACGCCAGTTAAGAGGAATTATGACTACCGCATCCCAAAGTAGCCAAAGTCTGGCGAGGAACAGATCCCAGATTCGGGTTCAGCGCCATAAATAACCCACAGTTGAAATTTTAGAGCCGAAACCGAATTTTTTCTGGACACCCCCAGAAATTCCCTGATGAGTGATGGACCACCATGACCTTTTTGTGACGCAATGAAAATGCCATTTTTGAAATCCCCGCGGCCATTTCGGAAAATTCAAGCACGGGTCATTTATTTGTGGTCACAGACACAACTACAGCAAGGACAACATGATTTTCCAAATTGCCAGCGGCAGGTGGCAAATCTCCCTTGGAACAGAACCCAAAAGACCAATCTTACCAGCTGTTGAAAAGTAGTCTATTGCTCCACTGCTGTACCTGATTTATCTTCTTGAGACGATTCCTCAGATTCAAGTAGTAGAATATGTGAAAGGCATGCGACTATGGAATATTGAATGTTTTCTAATGAATTGTTATTCATGCTATTTCTAATGCAGTTAGGCTTAGCCTACCGTCGAAAACCTCAAAAATTACGAGTAATACCGAAGCTTTGAAGGGTGAGGGGTGTAGTTCAAAGGTTTCGCTCTGCAGAAATGTTTCTCAAATCTATCAGTCATGTCGATTCCGCTAGGTTCTCCAAGTTTGATGTTGTTACGAGCGTGATTTATTCATAAGAAATCCGATCTCATATATCTTTTTCTAAGGATGAAATGGATCGAACCTAAGACGGACTGTGATGATGAAGAAGACTGCTAACTAGTAGGCTAAAATATTCCTCTGTAGTCCTAGGACTGATTAATGACGGTTTTTTCCTTGCATGAGTGGAATCACTTACTTGGGAATTGGAAAAAGATGTTCTTCCTAAACCAGTTCAGAGGATGGTATTAATGGTCTGTTCTACACACTTTGAGCTTTTGATATGTTGTTGAGATTGGTCTCGTGGATTATCTTAGTGATGCTGCTTCTGTAATGGGAAGAGCTGAGACTAGTTTCGCCTCTTAACCTTAGAGAAGTGTGAAATTTAGTGTTAATACCACATATTTTATTAGTTTTACTTCTCAAGGTTTTTCAGTAGGGTATTAAGAGGAGCTAGGCCTCGCTTTCCCTGTATATCACTCTCTCGCTTGGACAGGATTTTGGTTGAGTGTATAATCGTGCTCCAATCGCGTTAGACGCGCGCGCCGCAGATTTGCGTCGCATGCGCTGCGCCAGCCGGCCTCCGGTGGTTAATCACTTTCGGTTGCAGGTCGGAGCGCACAGAGCCGTCTAACCCGTAGATTTCACCGTAAACTCGATACAACCGCAGCTGTTTTAACTTGTCTGACTTCATTGTTTGGTTGCAGTCTCTATAGTGTCTCAGACAACTTTAACATTGATCCAGATGCTTCAGGTCGCTGATGATATCAGAGACGCAGAGGGCGGCGCGCTGCTTCTTTGAACTCTAGACTTGCCATCACGTTTGGGACAGGGTATAACTGCCTTAGGTATACCCACGAGTATCCCAGATAGGTGTTAATGACCCTCTCCATTATCAGAGTGTGAATTGCCCCACTTCGACAAGTCCTTCGATACGCCTCCGTTATCCACATACGTGTATGATGACGAGTCAATCGTTATTCCGTGATCATTTTTTTAAAATTCTCACTAAACACAGCTAATCTACTAGGGCTGTTCCCTATACCCCTATTTAAATATTTTCCATCTAGATATGAGCAACCGAGGCATATTTCTAAACGATTGAATAAATCAAATACGGTATTTTGAAGCACCTCTTTTATTCCCAAAATCGTTTGGAGAAAACCTTATTCGTAAATTCCGAATGACTTCTGAATGCAAAAATGTGATATATTTATATTCGATGAAAGTTTTTAATCGGGAATTTATTCGGATGTCCGTGTAGGTAATCGGTTTTTTCACGGTTTTCCACATTTTTATATAATAATATGAATATAGTAGTTGTTTTGTTTAACTGGACCACGAGGTTGGTAATATGAATATAATTAATTTATCGCGTGCTGAATAATTTTTGCCTGCCATGTGCCCACAATCTAAATTTTCTTCCTGCAAATAAACCTTTTTTTATACTGTCGTACCGTCTATTGCATCCTAACAGACTTTTTACAGATGAAAATGGAATCTCCATTGCCACTCAATGCTTTATTCCCGAACTTCTCCTCATAGTCCACAATGTGGGAGTTAGCGCCTATGAATGTAAGATGCCCTTTTCGGTGTTTTTTTTTGTTTGTTTTTACATAGACAACTTTTCCACTAAAGCAGTAATACCGTATCATTTCAGGAGAGATAGTCACAGCTATAAATTTCGAGAGGACAGTGGCAGATCCAGTGGATCCCTAATTGAGTAAGTGCTCTGCTACTACTTAGACGTACCACTTAATTCTACGAAAATCTTTTTTTTCAGCGGCATGGAACCCCGAGAAGCAGCCAAGGTGTTGGAAACGAAGAACCCTTGCCGTCGTGTACACTGGAGGAAACATGAAGCAAAGGTGCCATGTTGATGACGTAACTATTTGATCATTTCCTAAATATGGTCTGTATTAGAGTATGAGTATGGATGGCAACGAATATTCGGCCGAATAAACGAATAATCGAATATTCGATTATATTCGACTATCTCCAGGAAGCCGTGCTGCAGCTATGATCTCGCTATCTTGGGAGCGGAGCGGTTGTTTATTCATTTCTACCATAGTGTTTTCTTGAAAAAAAAGCCGCTCTGTTTCTATGATAGAGATATCATAGCAGCGTCGCGGTTTCCCCTCATCCAGAGATTGACGATAATTTATTTGCACTTCCTGAAATAGTTTCATCGAAAATAAGAATGTCTATGAATTAAAGTGATGTGACGCACACGCGGAATGTCTTAATTAGTCGGATGATGGATATGTAGAGTTCGAATATAACTATGAACCTATATCGATATTTGGAGATCTATCTTTTCATCTCTTTCTTGGAGAAAAACTAGTAATTCGATGAGAAATGCTTGGTACTATCCTAGACGGAGGGGGGGCACTATATAAATATTATTATACATAACACTGATTGATAGCGATATCAAATACCTTTACTTTCTTCCTATGAACTATTTTTGAGTGCCCTCCCTATTTAGGATAGAACCAAATACTAAATGACGTATGATCTAGTTCCGCAATGGCGTTCAGTCCGCAAAGTCTCATTATCACAATCGTAGAAGTGAAGCGGTTGTTTTGAGAATGATTTCTTTATTTTCATAGTTGAATTTTTCAAAAACAACCGCTTCGCTTCTACGATTGTGATAATGAGGACTGGACGCGATTGGGGAACTGAACTATACAGAGGATTGTTCATGATTTTCCTTCATGCCATAACTTATTGCTGACCAATGATTGATATGGATTTTAGATGTGAAACCGTGGTTTTGAATATAGTTCGATGTTGAACATTCGCGTGACGTTGAGCGTTGATGTAAATATATTGATCGCCGCAATAATGAATAAATTTTTTACCGACTGTGAATCATAAATCTGTGACTGGAAGGTTAGATTGGGTGGGGCATGCCAGTTTATTAATAGGAGCGAGAGAGGATGTGATAAGCGATGAGTGTCCGCCAACCGCTACCATTTCGTCGGCGACCAGGGGAAGGCGAGCAGGTGGTTGTGTTGTGGCGAGCGCGCCGCCGAATCAATGGTGGCGGGCGGCGAGCCCCAGCCGGCGATTGTTCGCCACCCGCTGCCATTGCGCTCGCTTCCCGCGAAAAGGGTTGCTCGCCACCGGACTTTTGGTTAGCGGGTGGGGAGCTCCAAACTTCTGAGAGGTGATCGCGGCGGCCATTTCTGATATCGATCAACGACAGGCCATCTAGGCTGCTGGCCTTAATACCACCCACAAATGGCCACCGTACAAGCAAAGAGTTCTTCGCAACGCAACGCAGACCCGCGTCGCTTCCCCAAGCCACAGCCACGCCCTGCGAGTCCACCGGGTGTACAGTTCACCTCCGCAGTGCCGTTCAGTCCGCAAAGTGCACGCTGATTGCGAAAGCGTGCTGCGGCGCGGTTGCAAGTATCCTCAGACAGGGATGTGAGATCATCCGGGCGGTTTTTGCCTTTGGTGCCCGGGTGATCCCACACCCCTGTCTGAGGATACTCGCAACCGCGCCGCAACACGCTTTCGCCATCAGCATGCACTTTGCGGACTGAACGGCAGTGCGGAGGTCAACTGTAGAGGGTATGTATTTGCGGCATCGTTGGCCAGGAAACCTCCTTTTTGAGCCTGTTCAACAATTTATGCGCACTGAAATGTCCTGCAAATGTGCCCGCATGCGCTTCGTGAAAGATTTCGTAACGCGCCCTTTTCGGAACCCCATATACGAAACTTTTTTACATTTTCAAATCACCATCTTCTACTACGAAATCAGCAACTCGTGAAGGTTTCGCTGCTCCATTCCATGCTACTTTACCATGAGTATCTCCATCTTTTAGTGCCTCCACAACTGCTTCAAAATCTTCATCATCTTCCAGTTCAGTCATCCATCTGGCCTTTTCCTTCACTCTCATCACATTCACCACTGCCTCATTCAATCCTACCATGGACTCCTCACTAACCCATTGTGCTGCTCCTCTACTTAACGCGTCTGCCACTGCATTCGTTTTACCTTTTATATACTTTAATTCCAGGTTATAACGTTGCAGCTCGAGGGACCATCCCAATACTCGGGCTGAAACGTTACTCCGATTGAACAGCGCCGTCAATGGCTGATGATCTGGTAATATTTTTGTCCGCAGCCCATAAATAAACATGCGAAAGCGCCGCACTGCGAAAACCACGGCTAACGCCTCTATATCTGTTACGTGGTATCTCTTTTCAGCTTTACACAGCCCTTTCGATGAGAAATACACTGGATGGAGATTCCTATCATCACCTTCTTGGGAAAGAATCGCTCCCAATTGCGTAGTGGACGCATCCGTGCGTCTAGCCTACTCAATATCAGGCTACATAAGAACCGGAGATGACGAATTAATTTTTTTTCACTTTTTCAAACGCTTCCTGATGTTCATCAGTCCATGTCCATAACGATTTCGGCGACGTTAAAGGCAGTGGTCACGATGAAAAACGTTATCGAAAAAATTACAAAAATCAGCTTAGATCAAAAACAGCTGAAAAACTATGAAGGTAGCGCGGTGAAAAACCGTCTACAAATAGAGTTTCTAGGGCCCAAAGAAGCTAGTTCGTGCACACGTGCACAGCGATGACGAAACAGATCGCAGTCTCATGCCGAGCAGTCAAAAATCATCGACATTCAGAGGACGAAATAAATGCAAATTTAACGAATAAAAACAGTTGAATAATGAAAGCATCACTTCAGTCAATGTTTTTGACTAGATGTGTACATAAATTCGAAGGTTCATCGATTGAAATTCAATTTCAAGCCAGCTGATGTTCTTGATATAAGAGGTCATCGATGCCGATGATGTGGAGTGGGCTCGTCCACCATCAAAAGACAAGAAAGCTCAGGTTTCAAATTCGGCCCAAAATAGTGGTTTTTTCGCGATTTTTTCTTATAGGTACTACTACTCGAGACCCAGGAAAGGATTTGGAGAGAAAAAGACGACAAGCATAATTGATCGCGACCACTGCCTTTAAGGAAAACAAGCAACCTGTTATTTTTGCAAAACCAAGGCAAAATTTCCTATAGAAAGAGGCCATCCCTAGGAACGTTCTCAACTCCTTAGAATTCTTGGGAACCTCATGTTTTCCAATAGCCTCAACTTTTTCCGAATCCGTGTGAATGCCCTCACTGTCAATGACGTGTCCCAGGAAGTTCAACCTGGTCTGCAGCAGAACACATTTCTGGGCCTTGAGACGTAGTCCCGCATCGCGCAGTAACGTTCAGACTTTCCTTAGCAATTCTATGTGTCCCTCCAGTGTACTCGTACATATGATTACCAGCGGCGTCGGCCGGCTGACGCCGGCCTCTGCCGCTGGGGTCCGGCTACGCCGGCCCATTTGCCGGCTTCGCCGGCATCTTGAGTACAAGGCGAATGAATCGAAATCCGCTGATTCTATGTGAAATGGCGTACAAAAGATCTCACGTTACCTCTCTAATGCAGTTGTACACCGACCCTTCCTTAGCTTTAGGAGGTCCTAAAGTGATAGTTCATTTATATTCATTTCTGTCATGATAAAGACAACCGCTGTTTGAGATTTAGTAACCGCCTCCATGACCAACCGACACCCTGCTACCTCTATTGCCAAATGAAGTGTAATAATGTTTGTGTTCTCTGGATGCATATTTTGGGGCCTCCTAAATGGGCAGCGACCGTTTAGCCATATGTGTTTCATCACGCTTGTTGCCAGTGGACAGGTCACGGCGTGTTCGGAAGTGAGTACAGCTCTTTTCTGTGCCCAAACCCTGAGGCGCTCTGCGGAGTAGCACCGCGAAATAATGGAGAGTAGGGGACGCCAAGCAGCGGACGAGGTCGGCATCGTGTCGTGCGACACTAGTACCTCACAGTGTTTTTGCCGCTGCGACAGCAGTGTTTCCCTGAGTGACGCTGTCAGCGAGCGACGACGGAAAATAGTCCTTTGGATTTTCGATTTTACTTTTTCTACTTTTTTGTGCTAACGTGTGAATTATTATATTTATGCGACTACTACCGCAAACCGTCTGCTAATTTCGGTACCTCGAAATCTATATCTCAATATATTAACTTTACTGAATACAAGCTCCAAGTTCACCTAACAGCTCTCTGAGCGTATCATTTTTTAGAAAATGTTTGCAGGCATTTTCTGAACTCTTGAAGCATATCAAAGCAGTAAGAGCTACTCGATCATAACTCGGCTATTTCTCGGCTACTTCTTGTCCGTTTCGTGAAAAGTCGAGAAATAGCCGCGAATCAGCCGGGAAATAGCCCACCACGAGGCGCTGCGGAGCCTGGTGGGTTCTTTCGCAACTATTTCTCGGCCAAAACTCAGAGTCTAAGCTAGATTTGATGTTGAATGAACGAGGTTAAAAAAAACGAAGCTAGCGACATCGGCGCCGCGATTTCGCGAAGCCTTCGCGCCCTACGCCGCGTCAGGTTTAGAGTGCGCCCCAGACCTCTAGCTCGGCCACTTGCTGCCGGTCGTCGGAACTCTGCACAGCCGTTAAGCGAAGACTGGCAGGCAAATGAACTGCAGTTAACCCAACGCTTGCTGAATACGCACAAAGTTTGGACGTGGATACATGATGAAACTGGTAGAACACATCGAAACACGTATGGATAAACGGTCGCTGCTGCCCGTTTAGGTTTTCTGCATATTTTGATTAACTCACATTTCCATCGTATATAAACCCTATTTAGAAAGGTTGGTGCATATAAACAGCTAAGCAGTTTAAATGAGTGGTTGGGGGAGGGGACGTGAAGAAAGGGGTGGTATACACTCTCTTATAGATACGCAAAACGATTTTGAACTTCTGTGATCACCCACTTCGGTCCCGCACACTTTCTTCGGCGTCCTGCGCATTTCCATTTGGGTCCCGCACACTTTATTCGGCGTTCGGCGCAATCGCATTTGGGTGCGCACTTCCACTTGGGTCTCGCACACTTTCTACGGCGTCCTGCGCACTCCCACTTAGGTCTTGCACACTTTCTACGGCGTCCTGCCCACTCCCACTTGGGTCCCGCACACTTTCTACGGCGTCCCGCTCACTCCCACTTGGGTCCCGCACACTTTCTTCGGCGTCCGGCGCAATCGCATTTGGGTCCCACAAACTTTCTACGGCGTCCTGCGCACTTCCACTCGGGTCCCGCACACTTTCTACGGCGTCCGGCGCACTCTACCTTGGGTCCCGCGCACTTTCTACGGCGTCCTGCGCACTTCCACTTGGGTCCCGCACACTTTCTACGGCGTCCTGCCCACTCCCACTTGGGTCCCGCACACTTTCTACGGCGTCCCGCTCACTCCCACTTGGGTCCCGCACACTTTCTTCGGCGTCCGGCGCAATCGCATTTGGGTCCCACAAACTTTCTACGGCGTCCTGCGCACTTCCACTCGGGTCCCGCACACTTTCTACGGCGTCCGGCGCACTCTACCTTGGGTCCCGCGCACTTTCTACGGCGTCCTGCGCACTTCCACTTGGGTCCCGCACACTTTCTTCGGTGTCCGGCGCAATCGCATTTGGGTCCCACAAACTTTCTACGGCGTCCTGCGCACTTCCACTCGGGTCCCGCACACTTTCTACGGCGTCCTGCCCACTCCCACTTGGGTCCCGCACACTTTCTACGGCGTCCCGCTCACTCCCACTTGGGTCCCGCACACTTTCTTCGGCGTCCGGCGCAATCGCATTTGGGTCCCACAAACTTTCTACGGCGTCCTGCACACTCCCACTTGGGTCTCGCACACTTTCTACGGCGTCCTGCGCATTCCCACTTGGGTCCCGCACACTTTCTACGGCGTCCTGCGCACTCTCACTTAGGTCCTGCACACTTTCTACGGCGTCCGGCGCACTCTACCTTGGGTCCCGCGCACTTTCTACGGCGTCCTGCGCACTTCCACTCGGGTCCCGCACACTTTCTACGGCGTCCTGCGCACTTCCACTCGGGTCCCGCACACTTTCTACGGCGTCCGGCGCACTCTACCTTGGGTCCCGCGCACTTTCTACGGCGTCCTGCGCACTTCCACTTGGGTCCCGCACACTTTCTTCGGTGTCCGGTGCAATCGCCTTTGGGTCCCACAAACTTTCTACGGCGTCCTGCGCACTTCCACTCGGGTCCCGCACACTTTCTACGGCGTCCTGCCCACTCCCACTTGGGTCCCGCACACTTTCTACGGCGTCCCGCTCACTCCTACTTGGGTCCCGCACACTTTCTTCGGCGTCCGGCGCAATCGCATTTGGGTCCCACAAACTTTCTACGGCGTCCTGCACACTCCCACTTGGGTCTCGCACACTTTCTACGGCGTCCTGCGCATTCCCACTTGGGTCCCGCACACTTTCTACGGCGTCCTGCGCACTCTCACTTAGGTCCTGCACACTTTCTACGGTGTCCGGCGCACTCTACCTTGGGTCCCGCGCACTTTCTAAGGCGTCCTGCGCACTTCCACTTGGGTCCCGCACACTTTCTTCGGTGTCCGGCGCAATCGCATTTGGGTCCCACAAACTTTCTACGGCGTCCTGCGCACTTCCACTTGGGTCCCGCACACTCTACGGCTTTTTGCGAAATCCCACTTAGGGCTCACCCACTTTCTACGGCGTCCTGCGCACTTCCACTTGGGTCCCGCACACTTTCTTCGGAGTCCGGTGCAATCGCCTTTGGGTCCCACAAACTTTCTACAGCGTCCTGCGCACTTCCACTCGGGTCCCGCACACTTTCTACGGCGTCCTGCCCACTCCCAGTTGGGTCCCGCACACTTTCTACGGCGTCCGGCGCAATCGCATTTGGGTCCCACAAACTTTCTACGGCGTCCTGCACACTCCCACTTGGGTCTCGCACACTTTCTACGGCGTCCTGCGCATTCCCACTTGGGTCCCGCACACTTTCTACGGCGTCCTGCGCACTCCCACTTAGGTCCTGCACACTTTCTACGGTGTCCGGCGCACTCTACCTTGGGTCCCGCGCACTTTCTACGGCGTCCTGCGCACTTCCACTCGGGTCCTGCACACTTTCTACGGCGTCCGGCGCACTCTACCTTGGGTCCCGCGCACTTTCTAAGGCGTCCTGCGCACTTCCACTTGGGTCCCGCACACTTTCTTCGGTGTCCGGCGCAATCGCATTTGGGTCCCACAAACTTTCTACGGCGTCCTGCGCACTTCCACTTGGGTCCCGCACACTCTCTACGGCTTTTTGCGAAATCCCACTTAGGAATCACCCACTTTCTACGGCGTTCTGCGCGCTCTTGAGCCCGTATCCATAAGGTAGCCCGTCTTGAAAGTCAAGCCGAATAAACGGTCAAACAAACATACAGAGAAACGCACACATTCATACATATATACATACAGGGTGGCCCACATGAAGTGTGACGCGTGAAACTACCCACGATTTTGCACAAAACGATTCAAATACAGGCTATAAACTTTGATTCTATACATACAAACGTTCTGGATAAGATTTTACAGATCGCATACGAAGTGACCTCCTTTTTATTCAATACAAGCGTCCAGTCCCTTTCGGAAGTTTTTGAGGATGCGCGCGACCGTTGCTGGAGAAATCTCGTCCCATGCTTTCACCAGAGCTCGTTTCAGCCAATCCAATGAGCTGTGTTTGAAAGAGCAGACTTTTTGCTCCATAATCGACCAGATAGCGAAATCCAAAGAGTTGAGGTCAGGCGAGTTTGATGGCCAGATATCCTTCAACCAAAAACTCGGAAAATCGGCCTCACACCATTCCAAAGTCTTCTTTGCGCCGTGGGCCGGTACCAATTCTTGTTGGAAGGTCCAATCGATGCCTTTGGCATTTTCTTGAGCCCAAGAAAGAGCGGCATTCTCCAAAATTTGTTCTCGATAGACTTCGGCGTTAATTTTGACTCCCTTTTGAACAAAAACAAGCTTGGTCTTGCCGAGACCCGATATTCCAGCCAGCCCACACCATGACGGACTGTGGAAAATGTGACTTTTCAATCTTGACGATTCTCGGAGGTCCTCTTGACAGCAGCTCCCGTTGGTTCTTCGTGTTTGGACTGCTTCAATAGTGAATATTTTCTCACCTGTGAGGAGAATCCGGTCGAGCTTGCCACCGCGCGCAAGCGTCTTCATCCTCCTGCATTTTTCCGACCTGGAGGACTTCATTTCCTCGGCGAGGCATTGTCCTCTGGCGATTTTGAAAGGATGCAATTCGAAATCATCTCCGATCAGTCGTGGCATGGTAGACCGGCCTACATTGTGCTCCTCAGCCAATTTTCTCATGCTTCTTGCAGGATTTCGGCGAAGCTTGCCTTTGATGGCCTTCCGAAGGGCAGGAGTCCTCGCAGTTACTTCTGATCTTCCTCTCGGACGATTTTCAATCCCACCAGTCTCCTCAAATCGTTTTATTACCCGATGCACCTGCTCCCGATGCAGTTTGAGCGTCTTCGAAATGTCGGATACTGAGAACCCCCGGTTGTGCAGTGCGACTGTGGCCGAACGATCTTCGTTCGATACCAACGTTTTCTGGGAAAAGGAAATTATGATGGCCGTAGTATAACAACAAAATGTGGAGTGAACGAATAACATCATGAGAAAGCACGAAAGAGGCAAAAAAGTTGCTAAAAATTGATTTTCTGAAGCCCGTCACACTTCATGTGGGCCACCCTGTACACACACAGACGCACACACAAATTCACCAAAATATATATAGTAGGATGTCATCAATGTAAAAAAATACTTCTGCATCCAAAACCTCATGGAGCACTGAATCCATCAGCCGTTGAAAAACACGAGGGCTCGCGCTCAATCCAAATGGAGTAACCCTGAACAGAAAAAGACCTTCTGTTGTCACAAAAGCCGATTTTTCCGTTGTCTCCGGAGTTAGCGGGATCTGGCAGTACCCACTACAGAGGTCAAGTGTGGAAAAATACGATTTCCCTGATAGACTTTGCAAAACCGCATCTATCGTAGGTAAGGGATACGAGTCCAACTTGATTCTTTTGTTTAACTCTGTAGTCTACGCACAATCTCAGACTACCATCTTTCTTTTCTACCAATACAATAGGAATAGCCCAATCTGAACTTTTTTTTTCGATAATTTTCCTGTCTTCCAAGTCGGACAGCAATTCTCTGAGTTTCTCTCTTATGCCCAACGAAACCGGCCTCGCCTTCATTTTGATTGGCTTATGATCTCCAGTATCAATGCCAATTTCTACCCTATTCGTTCTCAGATTTTCGCGCCTTAGTAAGGCAGCACGAGGGGATTACTAACGCATTTACTCGTCGAGGTATAAGCCCCTTTCGTTCCCTCAACTACTGCTCAGGGCAGCACGTTGTGCTGTCACTGCCCCAACTGCTGCTCGTATAGTGGCCCCACGTGCTGCTACAGTCGCCTCAACTGCTCCGGTCGTCTCCCCAACTGCTGCTCCTCATTGTAGCCCCAACTGCTGCTCCTCATTGTGGCCCCAACTGCTGCTCCTCATTGTGGCCCCAACTGCCGCTGTTCTTTCCCCAATTGCTGCTCATCATGGCCCCAATTGCTGCTCTTCATTTATGATCTTTCCTTTCTTTCTCATAACCCTTCTCCCGCAGGGGATATGTCGAGCTCAGCAGCAGCGCTGGGTCGACCTATCAAAAATTGAGACCTCATTGAGGCTCATTCATATCTACAACGATTGATTCATCCTTGATTATATCCATTGATCTTCGCCACAGTTGAAGGAAATGATGCTGGCACTACGGGCTGTCTCATGCCCACCCTAGGCGGCCTCGTATCTGGCACGAGTTTGCGAGAGCCGTTTAACACAGGCCTTGGTCAGTAGTGATTGTGAGTCTCCAAAAACATTTCTTGACACAGAATTTCCCTATACCTTGATCAAGAATTGGTTTTCACTCGGTTTCGTGACTGTAGAGATGTGGATCAGGAGTGATAATGTGTTTCTCTCGTTTCGAAAGAGGAATTATGACTTTCTTTGTACAAAAATTTATATCCACATATTCCAAGAATAAAGCTATCCTCAAAATATTCTTAAGTCGCTGAAATTCGCACTGTTTAGATAAATGTCCAGGGTTAAACGGAATCCCAATATCAGAGTTTTCATCATTTATTGATCTCCCTGTAAATGGCGATTTCTTCTCTTCCAAAAAACAAAAATTTTAGAATTTCTTGAACATTTTTTCTTATTTCTAAATTATTGTCGTGAACATTTTTTAGAAGTGTTCAAATTATTAGTTTTATTGGAAAGTTGTTTTTTAGAAATGTCGGCTTTGAATTCTGTGAGCATTGTGCTTTTCGTGAGAAAATGTATTCTCCATTTTGCTCAATTTTGGCAATCCATCGCCGCTCAGCACTTAAAAAATACAATTCTTCGAACCAAAACAATTGGTTTTTCTGTGGTAAAGGCGAGTAAAGTTTGAGTTCGAGGAAACGCATTTCAGAGTGAGAAGGGGATTTTTTGAAATTTCCGACTTACACCTTCCAGATTAAAAAAAGGCAAATTGTTGCAAATATGGAAGAATTTGCTAAATAAATCATTTTAGAAGAGCCGACCGTCTCTTGAATTCTCGGCCGGTTTCACACATTCACCATCCGATGAGAATGACGAATCATCCCTTTTTCCAGAACAATTTATCAGTTTTTTAGCCGAGCTGTACCTTTCAAATTGCTCTCAAGGAACTACTTTTCTCGAGGCTGTCATTTTTACATGACATTTTCTTCAGAGTGAAACGTTTGATTTGATAATCAGTAAAATACCAAAAGTTTTTCTGAAGACTCCATGCAACGAAAATGCGAATCCCGCATAAAAGTACCACGTTTGAGAGGTGAGCTCTCCGCGCGATTCATTGGCCGTCACCTCGCGTTTAGCCTGAGATTGAGTCATAGAAAGGCGACCAGTCGGAGATGAAATGAAAGTGTTGAAAAATGGCTTCGAGCAGTTGGCAGTTAGTAGCGTCAGGTCGCGGCGATTTGGCGATTGGATGGCAGCGTGTCTTGGTCGACGGCGAGCGGGCGGCGCTTGGTCTTTGACACGAAGACAGACTGAAGACAAACTGGCATTAAATTGACAAACTTTTGCTGCAGAATCATGAGTAGGGATCGTCTGACTTCAACTCCCTCTATTGTTTTTTGCGAGCAACAGATATTATTACAATCGACATGATAACAGGACTGTCGAAAAAGCGTACACCCGGGAAGGTGTGCAAAAATCATTCAGATGCACACACTGAACCAGAAATTCAAAAACACCAGCAATATCGGAGAAAATGGCTACGAACGAGCACAAAAAGACCTGTGCGGCCCTAAACCTGAGTTCCGCTCACGCCACGCCCACTCCTCTCAACCGGTACCGATCCGTTAATTACTGAAAACCCGGCTTTAGGAGTAACAACATACCCCCAGGAGGTTGCAATCCACTCCGCTCAACAAAACTCACCCCATTTGATAATCGGTTGCCTTCTTATAGCCGGATTTTCAGTCAGACACTTTTATCGGTAGCCGTTGAGGAAGTGGGCGTGGCGTGAGCGGACATTCAAGTTTAGGGTCGTATAGGGCTATTTTGTGATAGTTTTTAGCCGTTTTTTTTAGCATTATTGATGCAGTGAGGCCTGGTTCTTCCGGTTTACGCTGGAAATCCGAACTGTTTTGGTCGTGGGCACTGCCTTCAAGGTATTCCGTGTGATTTGTCTGGAGATCGATTGGTTGTGTTAACTCTATACAACTTCCCAGGGAGTGGGCATGTTCTTTTTCTTTCAAAGGAAAGAACTCTCCATGTTGATCGTAGTATGGTCGTAGTTACTTAAAGGCAGTGTTCACGATAAAAAATGGGTTTCATTTTCCACTAGGAATGGCTAGTGGAGGGGCACACTGTAACGTTGACGTTGAAAGAACGCATGAAAACGAGCCAGGAAAAGCTCCAAAAGAGCCCGAAGTTGCCACTTCGAGCGCAAGGCAAACCCCAAAAGCGCAGCACACGCCCATCGACGTGAGCAAATGAATGCTCGAGATCGTGAGATGAGCGATGATTTCCAGTCATTAGCCCCGTTCTTCCCTTCATTCTCAACTTCTCTCTCTACTCAGGTCAGCTCGCATACATCGGCAGGGAAAGACGCAAGTTACAAGCCTCGGACAACCCGTCCACCATGTTTCCTTAGCTCAATGTTTGAGGGACCATAACTCAGTTCCCAGAAGGTCTTAAACTAATTCAGAGACATTATTGGAATCAGCATGGGGCCGTTTTCAAGATAGGCGGGAAAACTGAAAAACGATTTCTATCGTGAACACTGCCTTTAAAGGACAAGAAAGTTCTTCCTTCAAATTTGGCCCGAACAGTGGTTTTTTCGCGATTTTTTCATATAGGTCCTACTACTCGAGACCCAGAAAAGGGTTTAGAGAGAAAAATACGACAAGCATATTTGATCGCGACCAGTGCCTTTAAAGGCAGTGTTCACGATAAATTTCACTTCCGATATCTCCACGGTTTACGAAAGGTCTGGTGCCCTATATAGCGAAGCACGCTTGAAGAGGACACGAAAGGCGCGTTTTTGAGCAAAAATAGTCCCTCTCTTGTTTACGTTGATTTTTGAGCGTGGAGGAATTGACCGCTAGAAAGATGATACCTATCAGTGCAATGAAGCAAACAGCTCACTTATCAGCACTTCCTTCACTTGATCATTCCTATAATCTGAGTCTTCATTTGTTCCTTTCGAGGGGCGGATCTGGGGCACGGGGCGTGTCTGGGGCACCAAAACGCTTGTTTGCAGCCGTCATTTTGCAGCTCCTGGCTCGTTTTCTACCGTTCTTTCGACACTGGGAGACTAGGATCCTTCTCGTCTATCATTTCATTGTGGAAAGTCAACGAGGATGATCATCGTGAACGTTGCCTTTAAGGGACCACTTTGAGCAGTGTTACCACACTGTGCTGGCCATAACACAGAGCAGCAGCTGAGGCGACGAATGGAGAACGAGGGCAGCACGTGCTCCTCGAGCAGCAGCTCGTCCCCTTGTGCTGCTCTCGCCATTCCAGTAAAAGTGAGAGCTAGTTGTGCTCCTTGACAGCTCACGATCGTCTGAGATGATAATCAATCGATTGCTTTAATTCCATACACCTTGTTTGAGGGGAGAAAAGAGAAATGGTGAATTGACATATAAATAATCAGATGTCTATATGTGCATGCTCAAAACAAAAAAGCTCCCCATGCTGACTGTAAATATGCTCGTAGCTGTCTAAATGGACCACTTTGAGCAATGCTACCACACTACGATTTCCACAGAAAAGAGCAGCAGCTGAGGCGACAAATGGAGGACGAGGGCAGCACGTGCTGCTAAAAGCGGCACAAAGGCAGTACGTGCTGCTCGAGCAGCAGCTCTTCCCCTCGTACTGCTCTCGCTATCCTCGTCAAGGTGAAAGCCTATTGTGCTCCATTACGACCCCGCGATCCCCTGAGTTCCTGTCAACTCCCTATCACATACTGCAAATGCGTCCGGTTATTCGTCTAAAACTTTTTCGATATCATCACTCAACTGTTCCACTCACGAGCTCACTTTCACCTGATCATGAAACATCGCTCTCCTGTCTTCTTGATTGACATCTAGTACCTCACCATCCATCAGCAGAGAATTCAGATCTTCCCATCCTTCCTTCCCCTTTTCTGTGCCCCGATTTCCGATTTCCTCGCCTTCTTTCAAAATCATGGGCGCCTCGCTATCATTTATGACTTATAGTTGCACGGTGTGATTTCTAGTTTTGAAAACTCCAGCAGCCATGCCATTTTTGCTGGGCCATACTACTTTCTCACCACTTTCCTCCTGCTTTGCCGTATTGGGGAATATAAATGCGCCGAGCTACCACAACTTTGTTCGACTCGTTAACCGGCGCAATAGTTTCTGGTGACAGTATCATTTGCAATCCCAGTTTTTCTAACGCATTCGTTCCTAATAATATTTATTCATCATTGTCATCCGAAATATGAAATGCCACCTCAACTTTCCTTCCCCTTTCTACCTCCACCATTATCTTCACAGCTCCTAGGAATTTCATCTGATTGCTTGATGCGTCATAGACCGGGACCATGGATTCTTTTGCTACCACCTCCAACTTGTCCACATCGACCCCAGCCTTCTGAGCCCTTGCCAATACTCCCACTGGTACCATGCTGATCATCGATCCAGTGTCTACCACCGCCGCTACGCGCCTATCAAGCGACTTCGCTCAAACCGTCATTGTCTTCCCAAGTAACAGCGTCTGACCTCTCGCATTCACATCACACCTGAGCCCTAAACTCCGGGCGTTTTCAATTATTGCTGACACCCTGTGCTTATTGTCAGCCGTGTCACTGCCTTTAAAGTGTCTGCCTGTCTGGTTTCATTCCTGATTGGCTTATTTCCTATTTGTTTCACCTGGGGCCTCTTCAATGGACAATCTTTACCAATATGACCCACCTTCTCACAATTATAACACCTTCTATTGTCCTTGATATCACTGCCGGTCGCCTTTTCTCGTCCATATTGATCTTCACCAACCCCATTCCCTGTTCTTGATCGATCCACCTCCCCTTGCCTGCTACTATCACGTCCACCGCGTACTCCTTGATTGCTGACCAGGACCGGCATGCATGAACGCAGTAGAAGGGTGAGGGGAATCGCGTCGCGTCGCACCGCGCGCGAGAGTGAACGTCGAGCGCTGAGACCCATGCGCGGAGGGAAGAGCGAGAGAGAACGTCCAGCACGGAGGTGTGCGGCAATTGCCGTTTGCCGATTGCCGGCCATTTTTGGGGTTTGCCGTTGCCGTTTGACGAAATTTCCGTCTAAAATGGCAGAATTTCGGCGAAAATACGTTAAAACAACAGGATTTGCCCTCACCGCGGCTTCTGTTGTGGTCAGCGATTTGAAGCTGCTACAATTAATTCATTTAAGTAGTTCCAGCTCATGTAATGTATAATTGTACCCATTCAATCGGTAACTGATGAGAACATATTCACTGGGTAATCAGAGGAGTTCCTTCGAGTTCTAGGTTGTTCGGGAGCCTCCAAACGTGTTTTTCTAAGCATCAAATTCTCAACCCCTTGAAAATGCCAAAATTGCAAAAAAAAACATTTTCAGAAGCATACCGATTACTACAATCAAGTGATATCAAAGTTGTAGCGTGAAAGCAGTTCTCTTTAGACATATGAACCAGTTGAGAACTCGCGTAAATCGGTCCGTTTATCTTCGGTTAGGTTATAGGTTTATTACGTTTGCATAAGGCAAGCGTTAAAGAGGCGCGCAAACAATACAAAAATGCTCAAACAACAACAATTATATGATATGCATTAAAACTACACAATGTATGGTAATGGAGAACGTGATAATATAATGAAAGCGATCGATGACAGAAAAACTCAAGGCAACTCATAGCACTGCAACAGTTGGGACACACTCCTCCTGAACTGAGGAAAGGTCATACTGGAACCTGGATTATTTTTTGTAACCTTGAGGAAAAGACTTTCAGCTCTGAAAGAGAATAATTTCGCTCGAATGGTTGTTTTCGGTCTAGACAACGTGACCTTAGAGTGACTTCCTCTGGTTCTAGTGAAAACAATTTGAAAAAAGTTTCTTGGCCGAAAAGCACCTGCTGGACAGGCTACGGCGCGAGGTGTGATACAACCCAACATTGGTCCGACCCCCCACCCAAGTCAAGCGATTTGCTCAACCCCCCCCCCCTGGGAAAAAGTGATGGCGACGACCGAGGGGGGGGAGGGAAGTCCACACTTCGCAATTTTTTATAATGAACGAATTTTAGAATAAGACTACATTGATCCATCGATTGTATCAATCACTCCTACTAATGCAATGAACAAATGTTTTCCACGAAAGCAGACAAAAACAACTCTCCTGCGACAATGATACCAAATTTTTGTTTAAAGGCATCGTACGCGCTGAAATCCACTTTCCATTATTTATGCTCAATCCCTTCCTCGGGCCCCTGTGAGAACGTACAACGAGCTTGGCTGCTCAAAAACGTACCATTGTGAGCATAGAGGATGTGGAAAGTAAGGAATTTCGTAAAAAGGGGCCGGCCCTTTCGTCAGTCATTTGGCACTTTCGCAATATTTGAGCAAAACGTCGTGTCGCTAAGTACAGGGCATGCCACTGTACGCTGACGCACCGTCGGACGAAAGTGGCATTATCGACTGGAAATTTCTCGTCACACAACGAGCGATTGCTTCTAACGCTGCGCCAATGGACGAATTGTAGAACTGTTCCTTGCGCCCTCCGCGTAACTATCCCGAGTCGATGCCGGCGCGAATTTCAAATGATTTTCAGAAGTTTTTTTTAAACGTTTTTTCTTGAAAAGTTAACGTTTTTGAGCGGGCTTTTCGCTACCTTTAGTCATTATAGGGGGCTAATAACTCAAAAACGCTTAAAAACGAAACATGGTTTTCAGCGCGTACGATGCCTTTAATGGCTGAACATTCATTAGTGCCCTGAGGGCACACAGGTGCGGTTTCGGGCATGAAAACCACATTTCTCAATTCGTTTTGAGATGTTTAAACGCACACAGAGTTTCATTAACGAAGCTCTAAACAGAACAGCGCTACAGAGGGTGGGCGGAGCCTGTTTTCATGTCCTGAGGGCACAAAGGTGCGGTTTCAGACATGAGAACCACATGTAATCATTGGCTATCCGAATGTGAAAACGGACCCAAAATTTCATGGACGCAGCTTTAAGCCGAACAGCGCTACATGGCGTGGGTGCCATGAAAAAATCGATAGCTGTGAAATATTTACAAGTATTTAACGAAATTTGAATTAGGGAGTTTCGCGTTGCTACAACGTGCGGAAAACCTAGTCACGGACCCAAGTAATCGATTTCATTCTTTTAACCGGTATATAACTGTCTTTGAAGACCCAATTTTAGGTGCGATACAATCGATTGTATCACACCTAAATCCATACAAATTAGGTGCGATACAATCGATTGTATCACACCTAAAAATGGGTCTTTAAAGACCGTTTTTAACCGGTTTGACTTACTTACTTGACTTAATCGGTTGGCTTTCGCCTGACGCGGTCATTCCGCATCTTCACCGAGGTGTGCCGTCCTAGTAGTCAGCCGTGTCCATTTTTCACGGTCTTCAGCCACAATTTGAACACATTCCATCCAGCTGTCACTATTCCATTTCCTGCGAAACGAAACATCGCGCCTGAACTGTCTTTCGATGCCGAGTGACTTTAAATCCTCTTTAACCACATCCGTCCAGAACTTTCGCCTACGCCCAGGTGGCCGTTTCCAGACAGGATTTGGAAGCATTTTTAAAGCGTGTTGTACGAGACGATCCGGCGTTCTTCTTAGTATATGCCCGAGCAGTCGAAGTCGACTTTCCATTGCTGTTTGAGATGGCGTTAGGAGATGCTGGCACCTCCCTCGTGTCAAGCGTTGATGTACTGCGTCGATTTCCTTGTAAAGGTCTTCGTTATGGCATACACGCGGCCAGAAATATCCAAGCAAACGCCTAAAAAGCTTCCTCTCCGTGCAATCCAACCTTTCCATCTGCGTTTTCGGTGCTGCCCACGTCTCCGATCCGTACATCATGATAGGGCGAATAGCGGATAGGTAGACGCGCAACTTGACTTCCTTCGCGATGGTGGTAGACCACAAACACTTGGTTAGAGAATTGAATGCAGACGTAGCTTTCGCACATCGTTGTCGAATATCCGCTGCATAACTACCATCGTTCTTCAGCAAACAGCCCAAATAACAGAAATCGTCCACCAGTTCGATACGTTGTCCGTCCACACAAACTCCAGTTGAAGGCCTCTGAGAGACCCACATCTGCTTGCATTTGTCGGGACGAAGACGAGGTCCATAGGCTGCGGCATACTTCGAAACGAGGTTCACAATCCTTTGCAGTTTTGCGTTGTTTTCAGCGAATAACACAATGTCGTCGGCGTACTCCAGGTCGACAAGGGAGCGTCCTGATGGTGTTAGGATCACATCCGCAGGAAACTGTTCTGCAACTCTACGCATGATGTCATCAACGGCGAAGTTGAAAGAAAAGGTCCTGCAACGGCTCCTTGCCTTACTCCTGTTTTCACCTCGAAAGCTGACGTAAATCCGACAGGTGTACGAACTGCTGCTGTTGTTCCTTTGTTCATGTCCTCGATTAACCGAACATACTTTTCCGGGACTCCATCTGCTCGCAGAGAATTGACCAATCGATCACGATGAGGAGAGTCGAACGCGGCTTCAAAGTCCAAAAAGCAAGCTGTAATGGCTTCGAAAACCGCTGCCACGATTCAATTACTCTTCTCACGACGAACACTTGGTCGATGGTCGATCTTCCAGGTCGAAAACCGGCTTGCTCATCTCTGGTCGTTCCTTCACGATGTTTAATAAGTCGCTCGAGAATGATACGTTCTAAAACCTTGTACATGACACGGAGTAGAGATTCCTCTGTAGTTCTTAGGATCCATGACGGATAGCTTCTTGTGAAGAGGTACGATGATCGCATGTCTCCACGAATCGGGTATCCTTTCGCTCATCCATATGGCACGGATGGTGTTGGTCATTTCACGAATCCCAGACGGAGGAAGAGCTTTCAGCATTTCAGCAGTGATGTTGTCATCTCCACCTGCCTTTCCATTCTTCATTTTCCGGACACAATCCAAAACTTCAGACTCAGTCGGCGGTTCCTCACTGACATCGTAATGTGCTCTCTGAACATGCGGGAGCTCAGGTACTGATGGCGCTGGACGATTCAGTAGTGAACTGAAGTAATCCTTCCATATTGGCAGCGTCGCATCACCAACTGCAACTCCATTGGTAGTGTTCAAGACAGGAGAACATCTCTTCATCTTCCCGCTATACTGTCGCAGCAACGTGTAGGCTTTCTTCGGATTCTTCTCCTCCCAAGCCTTCTCGAACTCCTTAGCTCTACACGTCCACTCTCGTTCGCGGTCACTTTGAAGCTGCCGACGCAACTTCCTCCTCAGACGCTTCTCCTCCACGAAGTTTCCTGCAGTTCGGAGAGCACATACTCTGTTGTAGGTAGATGTTGTTTCTTCTGAGACGTAGGCGAACTTCTTCTTAGGCTGCACAACCGGGAGTGCCTCTTTCGAAGCGTCCTGGATGCACTTGACAAAAGAATCCGCGTCGCAAAGTTTCTTCTTAGTCCGTACTCCGATGTGAATAAAAACGCGTTGTCGGAAATTCCTTCTGCACTCTTCATCTCTGAGACTTGTCATGTCAATCCTCTGGAGAGGCTGAGCCCCTCGCTTCCTCTTATGAATCCTCGCAGTGAAGTTCAACAGAACAGGACGGTGATCCGAATCGAATGCGACATCCCACACAGCTCTAGATCTTCGAATGTCCGATACTGGAATATTCCTCGTCAGGACATAGTCAAGCTGTAGTTTCAAAGTTGTCATCTTCCGCTTCCGCTGCTCTTCTGGAGATAGCCGGGTTGGTCCCTGCCACGTAAGCTGATGGCGGCGATGATTCCTCTTGAATGTCGATGCAATAATCAGACCACTGCGTTCACAAAAGTCGACAAGGCGGTAGCCATTGTCCGATGTTTGCTCCACTGGGTAGAACCATTTACCGAGTACTTCGGATTCCTGATCAAGTCCCATCTTCGCATTTGCGTCAATACCCACGACAACAGCATGTTGACAAGGTATCCTGACCAGCAACGTATTGAGTTCCTCATAAAACGCATCCTTCGAATTGTCTTCGGCGGTTTCAGTGGGCGCATGAGCACTCACTATCCACAGATTGAATCCTCTGTGATCCCGCAGTCCTACGAATGCATTCCGGCACGACGTTGAGCCAAACTCCTTGACCATACCATTGAAATCCTTCCTTACAGCTATTGCACAGCCTCCCACTCTCCTATCGTCAGCGTTACCGCAGTAGATGGTGTACTCATTTACTGATTCACGTTAACTACTTTACTTCTTACTGCTTATCATATCATGTGATATTATCAGTTGGTAGATCAACTCGCCAAAACACGTCGTAGGCTGAACTTTTCGATGGGAAGGGACAGGGAAAGTTACTAACAAGTTTGTTATTTACTGATTCACGTTAACTACTTTACTTCCTACTGCTTATCATATCATGTGATATTATCAGTTGGTAGATCAACTCGCTAAAACACGTCGTAGGCTGAACTTTTCGATGGGAAGGGACAGGGAAAGTTACTAACAAGTTTGTTATTTAATGATTCACGTTAGCAACTTTACTCCTTACTGCTTATCATATCATGTGATATTATCAGTTGGTAGATCAACTCGCTAAAACACGTCGTAGGCCGAACTTTTCGATGGGAAGGGACAGGGACAGTTACTAACAAGTTTGTTATTTACTGATTCACGTTAACTACTTTACTTCTTACTGCTTATCATATCATGTGATATTATCAGTTAGTTGATCAAATCGCTAAAACACGTCGTAGGCTAAACTTTTCGATGGGAAGGGACATGGAAAGTTACTAACAAGTTTGTTACTTACTGTTTCACATTAACTACTTTACTTCTTACTGCTTATCATATCATGTGATATTATCAGTTGGTAGGTCAACTCGCTAAAACACGTCGTAGGCTGAACTTTTCGATGGGGAGGGACAGGGGAAGTGACTAACAAGTTTGTTACTTACTGTTTCACATTAACTACTTTACTTCTTACTGCTTATCATATCAAGTGATATTATCAGTCGGTAGATCAACTCGCTAAAACACGTCGTAGGCTGAACTTTTCGATGGGAAGGGACAGGGAAAGTTACTAACAAGTTTGTTATTTACTGATTCCGGTTAACTACTTTACTTCTTACTGCTTATCATATCATGTGATATTATCAGTTGGTTGATCAAATCGCTAAAACACGTCGTAGGCTGAACTTTTCGATGGGAAGGGACAGGGAAAGTTACTAACAAGTTTGTTAGTTACTGTTTCACATTAACTACTTTACTTCTTACTGCTTATCATATCATGTGATATTATCAGTTGGTAGATCAACTCGCTAAAACACGTCGTAGGCTGAACTTTTCGATGGGAAGGGACAGGGAAAGTGAATAACAAGTTTTTTACTTTCTGATGACGTCATCAAAGTGCATGGGGCGTGTGATGACGTCATCAGGGTGTCATATAAAGTGCATGGGGCGTGTGATGGCGTCATCAGGGTGTCATCTAAAGTACATAGAGCATCTGGTGACGTCATCAGGATGTCATGTAACGTACAAAGAGCATCTGATGACGTCATCAGGATGTCATGTAAAGTACATAGAGCATCTGGTGACGTGATCAGGATGTCATGTAACGTACATAGGGCATCTGATGACGTCATCAGGGTGTCATCTAAAGTACATAGGGCATCTGATGACGTCATCAGGATGTCATGTAAAGTACATAGGGCATCCGATGAAGTCATCAGGGTGTCATCTAAAGTACAAAGGGCATCTGATGACGTTATCAGGATGTCATGTAAAGTACATAGGGCATCTGGTGACGTCATCAGGATGTCATGTAAAGTACATAGAGCATCTGGTGACGTCATCACGATGTCATGTAACGTACATAGGGCATCTGAAGACGTCATCAGGATGTCATGTAACGTACATAGGGCATCTGATGACGTCATCAGGATGTCATATAAAGTACATAGGGCATCTGATGACGTCATCAGGATGTCATGTAACGTACATAGGGCATCTGATGACGTCATCAGGGTGTCATCTAAAAAACAAAGGGCGTCTGATGACGTCATCAGGATGTCATGTAACGTACATAGGGCATCTGATGACGTCACCAGGGTGTCATCCAAAGTACAAAGGGCATCTGATGACGTCATCAGGATGTCATGTAAAGTACATAGGGCATCTGGTGACGTCATCAGGATGTCATGTAAAGTACATAGAGCATCTGGTGACGTCATCAGGATGTCATGTAACGTACATAGGCCATCTGATGACGTCATCAGGATGTCATGTAACGTACATAGGGCATCTGATGACTTCATCAGGATGTCATATAAAGTACATAGGGCATCTGATGACGTCATCAGGATGTCATGTAACGTACATAGGGCATCTGATGACGTCATCAGGGTGTCATCTAAAGTACAAAGGGCATCTGATGACGTCATCAGGATGTCATGTAAAGTTCATAGGGCATCTGATGATGCATCAGGATGTCATGTAAAGTACATAGGGCATCTGATGACGTCATCAGGATGTCATGTAACGTACATAGGGCATCTGATGACGTCATCAGGATGTCATGTAAAGTTCATAGGGCATCTAATGACGTCATCAGGACGTCGTGGAAAGTGAGTAGCGCTTCATTTGTAGCGTGCGCAACAAGTTTGTTGCTTACTGATTATTATAGCAATCCATGTTATTTGAAAAATATTAAAGATTTTTCAGGGATATTACTTCGTAATATCAATAAAAAGTGAACAATTCTATCAAAAAGGGGTCTTCCAAGCGAAAGAGGTTTGGTTGGCGTCAGAAACGTTCCAACAAAAAGGGAAAACTAGGTAAGTAGATTGAGGAGAGTCTACAAAAAGTGAACAATATTTTCTGAAGTGAACAATATTTTCTGAAACTGATTTTCCTGGCCGATACTTCCTAACAGCAAAAACAAACCGTTGTGGAATTTCACGAGGATGAGTTCAATAGTTTCCAAAAACGGACTTTAATTCTTTGACGAGATTATAAAAAATACTCTTATTAGGTTCTGCACTTTAGTTTCGCTTCTCGTAGCAGCTGGAGCTAATCTGTCCGTCTTTTTGACATCATCTTCTATTCTGATGGTAAGTATTAGGTTTACATGCACTTACATTTAAACGGTTCTCGCGTAATCAAGACCATTTTTGGAACCACAGAGTGCTTCCGTGTAGAACACCGCAACGGTTTGTTTTCGCTGTTAAGAAGTATCGGCCAGGAAAATCAGTTTCAGAAAATATTGTTCACTTCAGAAAATATTGTTCACTTTTTGTAGACTCTCCTCAATCTACTTACCTAGTTTTCCCTTTTTGTTGGAACGTTTCTGACGCCAACCAAACCTCTTTCGCTTGGAAGACCCCTTTTTGATAGATCATAGTAGTATCTCCTTCCAAGTTAATTGTTGTCAAGCCTTAGCCACACCTGTCTATCGAAGAGTGTTCTCTGCTTGTGATTTTTCCATCATTTGCGCAAGTCTACCCCCCCCCCCTTCGGAGAGGTTTGCCTTATTCAATGAATAGTGTTGGCGAAAAGTATGAAAAATTTCTTGAAGTTCTAAATGAAACAATTGAACATTTTGTCCCGTGGAAATCGGTTTCTTCAGTCAAATCAGCTCATCTTCCAAAGTACCTTCAGAATATGCAGAGCCATCGGGACTGCTTGTTTTATGAAGCTAGGCGTACAAATAGCTAGACAGAGTACAATAATTTTTCGCAGAAATTCCTGAAGAAGTTTAGGAAGTACAATGAATCCATCGAGCGAAAAATCATTGGATCAGGTAGTACGCGAAGTTTCTATAATTACCTGAATTCCAATCTTCAGGATAAGAATTATCATATAGGGTGCTTGCAAAATGATGGGATCATGGCATCCATCATCTGCGGTTGACAAGGCGAATATGCTAGCTGATCATTTTTCTAGATCTTTTGATGATGATAATGGGTTCATTCCTGAGGCTTTTTTCGATATTTGCTCGCCCATGGAGCATTTCCCGTGCTTCCATTCGGATCAAATTTATAACTCGCTGAGTAAGTGGCCTAGTTCTGCATCTAACACGCCAGATTTCATCCCTTTTTTCTTTATCCAAAAAGTAGCTATCGCTATTAGTGGCCCTCTTGCCTACATTTTTAATCAGCCACTGATGTCTAATCAAGTTCCTTCTCGTTGGAAGCATTCTATAGTAACCCCGATACTGAAAAAGCAGCCTGCGTCTGATCCTGGAACTATCGTCCAGTGAGCATAACGTCTATATTTTTCAGAATTTTTGAAAAAGTCCTCAAGGAATGTATTCTTAGTCATCTCGCTATCAATAACGTAATTCCGAACATCCAACATGGCTTCGTCCCCGGTCGTTCAGTTGAAACCAATTTGGATGGATGAATGCTTATATGACTGGTCTCTGGCCCTTGACAACAAATCTTGTTGTGAAATTATCTACTTTGATTTCGCTAAAGCTTTTGATCGCGTTTCTCACAAAAAAATTATTAGTAAATTGCATGCTCTACAGCTGCACCCAGTAATTTTACAGTGGATAGAGGAGTATCTTTCAGGACGAACTTTTCAAGTAAAAGTGGGACAACAATCATTGTCGAACATCGCCCATGTTAGGAGTGGGGTTCCGCAAGGAGGTGTCCTGTCACCGATCCTTTTTAACATCTTCACGGCTGAAATTCCCAATATCATACATAACACTGGTTCAATATGTAAAATGTATGCTGACCATTTAAAAGCCTATAGGGTACTGTCTCAGGCGGGTGATGAGTACAAAGTGCAGGATGCCATAAATGTTATGGCCGAATGGGCTAAAAAGTGGCAATTGCCTCTGTCTCCAAACAAGACAGTTTGCATAAAGTTGGGTTCGCGATTGGCTATGTCGAAGTAGGCATATATGATTGATGGGGTAGCTATATCTGAAGTGAAAGAGGTGAGAGATCTTGGATTTCTATACAACGATGGACTTGACTTTACTGCTCACATAAGGGCTAAATGAAAGCAAGCTCTAATGCGAACATCTCATATTTTTAGAGGGCTTTCAATCAAAAGTAAACCCTTGCTTTTACGAGCTTACAAAACTTATGTCAGACCTATTGTGGAATCAACTACTACAGTTTTTTGTCCGTTTAAGAAAAAGCATATTTATGCCATAAAGAAGTTCAAAACAACTTCACTCGTAAGCTGCTTGTGAGGATTGGAGGATTTTTGTACCACCGGATCCCGAAAGCTGCATTCCGGAACAAGTATCTAGGTTTACCCACACTTGAATCTCGACGCCGAGTATTTGATCTATGCATGGTTCATAAGCTTCTGTATTCAGCAGCAGGGTTCGGCGTGAGGTGTGATGTATCACAGAAGGGAGGTCGGACCCGACGAGATCCGGTGGGATGCAGGGGCGAGTCTTCGCTCAACCAAGAACCAAGATGGACTTATATCAGTGCGGGGTGGGGGGGGGGGGGTTGAGAGCCATACCTTTAGTATAAAAAATGACGGCAAACAGAGACGGCAAAATGAGATCGCAACAAGAGGCCAAAATAAAACTGGAGATCATACTGAGAGAACAAAATGAGACAGAAGATCAAAAAAGAAACTGAATAGTGAGAAGCAACTGCGAAAAAAAACAAATGAGGCAAGGAATGAAATGGAGATGTAAAAATAAGGCAGAAACTCACAAGAAAAGGTGACAATTCACTGGTGATAAAGCTTGCAAGACAATAGACGCCAGTAGCATGGCCATCGTTAATGACTCTGACATGGAGGAGGAGTCTTGGCCAGGTAAAGTGTGTCGCCAAAGTGCTCCTGGATATGTCAGCAGCGGTGGTGTTGAGTACTCACTGTCATCGAGGGCATTACAAGTGGACTATCCTGTCAACGAAATGACGCAGATGTTCTGGAATTTCGTAATCGGAGATGCACTTTTAGGCGATTTAGAATTCATAGGTTCGATCCCGCTAAAGGTCAAAAACTTCGCGATCCTGAGAAATAATGGCTAGTTGACTGTTTGAGAAGAGCATTTTTCAGTGTTATATCTCTTGCAATTTACTCCACGACTCGTGATATCGCCTGAAGCATAGGTTTTTAATGCTCTGAGGGCACCTAGGTGCGGTTGCGGGCGGGAACCCACATTTTGAAAACAAATGTCCGCATGTGAAAACGCACCCAAAATTTCATGAACGCAGATTCATGAAATTTCATGAACGATTTCATGAAATTTCAAGCCCGAGGGCGCTACATAGGGTGGGCGGAGCCTGTTTTCATGCCCAGAGGGCACATAGGTGTGGTTTCAAGCATGAAAATCACGCATAGTAATTGGCTTTCCGGATGTGAAAACGCACCCAAAATTTCATGGCCACAGCTTTAAGCAGAACAGCGCTACATGGAGTGGGCGGAGCCTGTTTTCATGCCCTGAGGGCACATAGGTGTGGTTTCAAGCATGAAAATCACGTATGATAATTGGCTTTCCAGATGTGAAAACGCACCCAAAATTTCATGGCCACAGCTTTAAAGGCAGTGTTCACGATAATCTTCGATTTTGAGATTAATAGCTGAATCGATTGTTTGGCCCCCGAGTAGAACATAAATGACGAAGGAATCGAGAAAAACGCACCAGAAGGTCACGAAATCCTTTACTCTCACCCCACCTCTTTACTCTCACAGGAACTGTTCGTTGTGATTATGGAATCATTTGTGGGCCCGTCCTTTACAATTATTTGCTTTCTGTGGTTCCGTTCTTTTCTTTGGACCCTAACTGGTACTATTTTGCCTCGAATATTCTTCCATTTTCGACTGATCCCATTTTTCACCGGTGACAACCACCGTGAACATGTTCATACAACTGGACAACTGGTCCAGGCCAGAGATTAATGTCACTGAAATATGACGTTTTAGTGCGTTTCTCGCCGTTTCTTCGTAATTTCTGTAACACTCGGTGGCCAACGCTTTGTTTTGGGTGGAAAACTCGGGAACGAAAATCATCGTGAACACTGCCTTTAAGCAGAACAGCGCTACATAGAGTGGGCGGAGCCTGTTTTCATGCCCTGAGGGCACATAGGTGCGGTTTCAGACATGAAAACCACATATAATCATTGGCTATCCGAATGTGAAAACGCACCCAAATTTTCATGGACGCAGCTTTAAGCCGAACAGCGCTACATAGGGTGGGTTCCATGAAAAAATCGATAGCTGTGAAATACAGTGCGTTTCATTGTTTATGGACAACCTACTTTTCAACTATATTACTCTCCAGCTTGACGCTGGGCATTTTTCACTAACATTAGCGTATTCAGAGTGTCAAAAAAACCTATATATATACATCAGAATTTTACCTCTGAGAACTTTTTTTATAACAATTTATAACAAATTTGTCAATTTTCGACCGTTTCATTGTTTATGAACATACAAGTTTCAAAACAATTTATTCTTCAAGCATAATAACTACGCACTAATTAGTAGTCTACATGAGCTCCATGTTTCATGGCTACTTCGAAAAGCTGACCTGGCATGCTCTTCGCTAGGTTACACAGTACCACGACGTCGATTTCACTTCATGCTTCGAGGATCGCAGTTCTGAGCTCATCAATCGAGTGAAATTGCCTGCAGTTGGCGTACAGTTTGCGCGAAATGATCCCCCACAGGTTATCCATGGGATTCAAGTCAGGGTTACATGCTGGCCAGTCCATAACTTTGATTCTATGCTCACGAAGCCAAGAGGAAGTCGCTCTGCTACGGCGCACGCTTGAGTTATCCTGTTGAAATGTGAAGTTTCTCCGGCTTCGACCTCCCAAAAACGGCAGAAGGTGATGCTCCAACATTTCCTTATACTCATCTGAGTCCATGCGACAGGATACGAAGGCAAGGTCGAGCGTGCTCTCGCAACTAAATGCCCCCAACACCATCAAAGAGCCACCGCCGGAGTTCCGCCTACTGAAGTACCTGGGCTCCTTCCTTAGGTCACGCCAGTAGGACCTCACGCCATCAGGGCCATCCAAGTTGAATTTCTTTTCGTCTGAGAAGACCACCTGAACCCCATAAATCAACTTCTCGTTAACATAAACTGAGCTGACCTTTACTGTATCTACGGCCTCACCTTATCCCAATCGGTCGCCATGTTCTATTGCGCGAATCGAAGACGAGCGGTCCTGTGGGACCTGGTGAGGTGTGGAGCCTCCTGCATTCTCTCTCTCTCACAATGTTTCCGTCGCGTTTAATAGCCCTCCAGACGGCAGACTTCGATACAGGCAATCTCAATTCCGCACGGACTTGATTTACACTAGCCGTGTTGTTAGATAATCGCTTGCAATTCTAGGGTTCGTCCCTTCGGGAGAGCTTCCGCACACGTCCTCAAGATAATTGTGTTCGTAGGCGTCTTTATCTTTCAAATAAGTGTTAACGACGCCAGGGCTTCTTTCACTTTGGGCGGCGATATGACGTGGCCCCAAGCCGGCATCTTTGACGGCTCTGATCTGAGCTTTCTTCAGAGTAGAGAGTCGACAGCCGCGCGCCATAATGAGACAATAAATGCCTCGTCATTCTCGACCCACCTATATAGGTAGGTTTAGACCGGGAATTGTTTTAAACATTGTTAGTAGGAAGTGTTCATAAACAATGAAACGGTCGAAAATTGACAAATTTGTTATGAATTGTTATAAAAAAAGTTCTCAAAGAGGTGAAATTCTGATGACATGTATATATAGGTTTTTCGACACTCTGAGTACGCTAGTGTTAGTGAAAATTGCCCAGCGTCAAGCTGGAGAATAATATAGCTGGAAACTCAGGCCAGACCATTACGGGAAAATTCTGAAAGATTACGAAAAAAATCTGTCAGATTACGAGACGATGTTGCCCTCTGACAGATTTCTCCCGTAATCTGGCAGAATCCTTTCGTGATCTGCCAGAATTTTCTAGTAATCTGGCAGAATAATCCCGTATACGGAATTGAGAATACAAGAAAATTCTGCCAGATTACTAGATTTTCTGACAGATTACGAGAAGAATCTGCCAGATTGCGAGACGATGTTGCCCTCCTCTGACAGAATTTTCCCGTCTTCTGGCAGAAATCTCTCGTGATCTGGCAGAATTTTCCAGTCATCTGTCTGATTTCTCCATTACTCACATAGGCTAAAAAAGATTTAGGGGACCTCCAAAAAGTTTCTATTTAATCAAAAAATCTTCCGATAAAACGGTGTCGATAGGCCGAAAATGGAACTCAAAATTTCCGAAACTTTAGAGATGAACTCAAATTTTTTGGATAAGTGCAGTATTTCTGCCTGAGGATTTCCGCCATTTTTTTTTCTCTGCCGGAATTCTTCGGTAATCTGTATAACGTACTTTCTTCGATCAGTACTATTCGCATCAGGCTATTTCATCGCGAAAGTGGTGCACACACGTTACTGCCTTATTCTCAATTTGAGTAATGCCACTAAAGCAAAGCTGATCCTGCCCATATTCATTCATTTATTACGCCGTATAAGACAAGCGTGAGATAAAACGCTACAATAATTGTGTAAAACAACCCTAATACATATCTAAAAACTCAGTAACTTCATACCAGCCATACGTTTGAACGAACCGTAAGTAAGCATATTTGGTAAGGCGATATACTTCAGCTTCAAAAAGATTAAGCCTGCCCTGCATGTAAACATGTGCCTCCTCAAATTGGTTCTAGGCATTGAAAATGAGATCTTGACCTGTCCTCCCCTGGTTCTCGATTGTATCAAACTGTAGAATCGGGACACTAACACCAAGCTGCCCAGATAGTAGTTTGAATACCATACACGCGTCTCTTAGCTTTCGACGAGATTCTAACGAGTTTAGATTGAGAATAGTGTTTCTCATCTTAGCACACGGTATCAATGAATAATCAAATCCTTCTGTCCGAATCAAGAGTTTCCTAGTGTAGTTGTTCTTAACCCTTTCTAAAACATCGTTATCCCTTCTTTTATATGGACTCAAGGCCTTGACTCCACTTTCAACTATAGGTCTGACATATGTTTTTTATGCCTTCATTAGGACACTTCTATTTTTCGTGGATAAACCTTTGAAAATTCGATACGTCTGTAAAAAAGCCTTCCTTTGCAAGATTTTATAATGTTCTTGAAAATCTAGTTTGTCATCGTAACAAAAACCAAGATCTCTCACCTGAGACACAGTGGGAATTTCAGTATCCCCTATAGTGTAGGTATTCGGGAGGTTGGACACCCCTAATCTCATATGCGCCGATTTTTCGGGTGCTATGGGTAAGCCCCACCGATTTGACCACTCCGCAACTTTGTCTATTGCACTCTGTATCGCCTCCCTTTGCCCTGGTTCACTGATGTCACCGTATAGTTTTATGTCATCAGCGAACTGTTGTACTTTTACAACAGAGTTTTCGACAAGGTCTGGTAAATCAGCTGTATAAATGTTGAACAGTATTGGCGATAATACTCCTCCTTGAGGTACGCCGCTTTTTACTACTCTGATGGAAGAAAAAGACGAACCAACCTTCACTTGGAATGTTCTTTGTTTTAGATAGTTAGAAATCCAGTTGAAAATATTGGGGTGGAGTTTTAGTTTCTCAACCTTATGCAGAAGTTTGCTATGCTCAACCTTATCAAAAGCTTTTGAAAAGTCAAAGTAAATCACGTCGCAGGCTTTCCTTTCTTCCATGGATTTGGTCCAGTCTTCAATGGACTCCAACAGATTTGTCTCCACTGATTTGCCCTTCAAGAACCCATGTTGACAATCAGGAATGATTTTGTTTTCCTCTAGATGATTTGTGATATGTTCTTTTAGTACCTTTTCGAACATGCGACAGAATAGTGATGTTATACTTACAGGGAGATAGTTTTTGGCATCTTATGAGGGACCCTTCTTTAGTATCGGTGTGACAAGAGAATGTTTCCACCGCTGAGGAATCTCCGAGTACATCATAGACATATTGAAAATGTAAGAGAGGGGGTGCGCCAACACATGAGCAATGTTCTTGACAAACGTTGATGGGATAAAATCAGGGGTGGTTGTCCTAGAGGAAGGCCACTTGGTCAGTAAGCCATATAGCGTTATTTCATCGAACCATGGAAAGGTACTTCCAGTCTTTTTGACTGTAGGCATATATTCATGACAGACTCCTTCATCATCTTGAAAAACCTTACAAAACCTGTTAGCGAAAACGTTTGCCTTGTTCTCGTCGCTAACAGCGATGGTTTCTTTATATATAATTGTTCCTATGCTTGTTCGACTTTTGAGTTTTTTATTAATGTACGCATAAAAACCGTTCTTTTGACCTTCAATAATTCTTTTCTCAATGCTGGTATTATATTTCACCAATTTAGCATGAAATTTTTTTTGAGAATTTAAAATATTCAGCCCAATCGTTTTCCGATTTTGATTTTTGTGCAAGTTCGAAAAGACAAGTTCGATGTTCCAACATGTTATGCAAATATGGAGGTAAATGTTTTTGATTGCTGTCATATGGAACCAGGGGTACGAATTTGTCAACTGCCTCCCATAGAATGCTTAAGAATAATTCATATTTATCATTCACGGTCGGAACGCTATCGAGGGTTTCTCTCCAAGCTATGGAATGAAGCCAATTTGACACTTCGTTGTAATCACATCTTGAGAACTGTCGACAAAATGTGCGGTTAGGTGGTGGAAGTGCACAACTAAGTGCAAATGTCACACTACAGTAGTCGCTCGTGCCTACAGGTGGTAGAACTCTGGTATTTGTTATCATGCCATCTTGATTAGACATCACTAAGTCTAGCACATGATTACCTCTTGTCGGTGTATTTACATGCTGATTCAAGTTATGACTCAGTACAAAATCCGCAAAAGAGGCTTTTTCAGCTGAAACAGGTTTACTCAAGTCGCCCCAATCAATATCAGGATAATTCATATCACCTACGATTATTGATGGGTGCTCGCATGTGAGCAAGTCGCTCATGGCTTTATTCAATTGATCCCCAAAGATAGTCCTGCATGATGGGGTACGATATACTAAGATGAGACGCAATTTCTGATTCGCATGAATAACGTCGATAGCCAAAAGTTCGTAGGAATCAGGTACAGATTCAGAAAAGATCTCAAGAAAACCGATATTATTTCGAAGCAGGATCAATACTCCTCCACCTGCCTTCGTTGGTCTATCACAACGTATGGTCAGGTACTCTTTACATAATGAACATAACATCAATGGTACGCAGTGATTGGGTTTTAGCCATGTTTCAGAGAACAGGTACAAATCAAAACTTTTCCTCAAAACCAAGTCAACATAGATAGCGTTTCTCGGAAGTGATCGAATGTTGGAATAAAAGCATGATACGGTATTCAGATTAGCCTGAGAAGTGCTATCTAGCTTAAAGTTGGTGTTGTTGTAATTATCAGCTTGCGCACACTTCATTTCCTCCTCTTACAAGAGAACTCTCTGATTGGGGTGGCCATTTTGGATGAAATGCACTTTTAAATAACCACTTTTGGACGTTGTGTATGATATATATCCTCCCAGGCTGCCTAGAATTGCCCTAAATCAAGGCATATTTGTTTACATACGCTTCGCGGCAAGGAAAGCCTCGCCAAAATGTACTCGATATAGGTCTCGTTTTTGGCTTAAAATTGCCCCTGATGGGAAGCTTCGAATAAACGCGCTCAAGTCTTCGAGAAATCACCTAACGGACCTTACATTCGTGATCAGCAACCCAGATAACCTACATGGAGAAGGTTTAAAGGCAGTGTTCACGATGATTTTCGTTCCCGCGTTCTCCACTCAAAACAAAGCGTTAGCCACCGAGTGTTACAGAAAATACGAAGAAACGGCGAGAAACGCACTAAAACGTCTTATTTCATTGAGATTATTCTCTGGCCTGGACTAGTTGTCCAGTTGTATGAACATGTTCACGGTGGTTGTCACTGGTTAAAAATGGGATCATTTCAAAATGGAAGAATATTTTGGGCTAAATAGCACTAGTTAGGGTCCGAAGGAAAGATGGGAGCAACACAAAATAGTGAATTGCAAAAGACATGTCCACAAACGATTTCATTGTCACAACAAACACCTCCAGTGAGAGTAAAGAGAAGGGGTGAGAGTAAAGGATTTCATGCCCTTCTGGTGCGTTTTTCTCGATTTCTTCGTCATTTCAGTTCTACCCGGGTGACAAACAATCGATTTAGCTATTAATCTCAAAATCGAAGATTATCGTGAACACTGCCTTTAAAGCTGTGGCCATGAAATTTTGGGTGCGTTTTCACATCTGGAAAGCCAATTATCATACGTGATTTTCATGCTTGAAACCACACCTATGTGCCCTCAGGGCATGAAAACAGGCTCCGCCCACTCCATGTAGCGCTGTTCTGCTTAAAGCTGTGGCCATGAAATTTTGGGTGCGTTTTCACATCCGGAAAGCCAATTACTATGCGTGATTTTCATGCTTGAAACCACACCTATGTGCCCTCTGGGCATGAAAACAGGCTCCGCCCACCCTATGTAGCGCCCTCGGGCTTGAAATTTCATGAAATCGTTCATGAAATTTCATGAATCTGCGTTCATGAAATTTTGGGTGCGTTTTCACATGCGGACATTTGTTTTCAAAATGTGGGTTCCCGCCCGCAACCGCACCTAGGTGCCCTCAGAGCATTAAAAACCTATGCTTCAGGCGATATCACGAGTCGTGGAGTAAATTGCAAGAGATATAACACTGAAAAATGCTCTTCTCAAACAGTCAACTAGCCATTATTTCTCAGGATCGCGAAGTTTTTGACCTTTAGCGGGATCGAACCTATGAATTCTAAATCGCCTAAAAGTGCATCTCCGATTACGAAATTCCAGAACATCTGCGTCATTTCGTTGACAGGATAGTCCACTTGTAATGCCCTCGATGACAGTGAGTACTCAACACCACCGCTGCTGACATATCCAGGAGCACTTTGGCGACACACTTTACCTGGCCAAGACTCCTTCTCCATGTCAGAGTCATTAACGATGGCCATGCTGCTGTCGTCTATTGTCTTGCAAGCTTTATCACCAGTGAATTGTAAGCTCTTCTTGTGTGTTCCTGCCTTATTTTTACATCTCCATTTCATTCCTTGCCTCATTTGTTTTTTCGCAGTTGTTTCTCACTACTCAGTTTCTTTTTTGATATTCTGTCTCATTTTGTTCTCTCAGTATAATCTCCAGTTTTATTTTGGCCTCTTGTTGCGATCTCATTTTGCCGTCTCTGTTTGCCGTCATTTTTTATACTAAAGGTATGGCTCTCAACCCCACCCCGCACTGATATAAGTCCATCTTGGTTCTTGGTTGACCGAAGGTCCGACCCCCCATCCCACCGGATGTCGACGGGTCCGACCCCCCTTCTGTGATACATCACACCTCACGCCGAACCCTGCTGCTGAATACAGAAGCTTATGAACCATGCATAGATCAAATACTCGGCGTCGAGATTCAAGTGTGGGTAAACCTAGATACTTGTTCCGGAATGCAGCTTTCGGGATCCGGTGGTACAAAAATCCTCCAATCCTCACAAGCAGCTTACGAGTGAAGTTGTTTTGAACTTCTTTATGGCATAAATATGCTTTTTCTTAAACGGACAAAAAACTGTAGTAGTTGATTCCACAATAGGTCTGACATAAGTTTTGTAAGCTCGTAAAAGCAAGGGTTTACTTTTGATTGAAAGCCCTCTAAAGATATGAGATGTTCGCACAAGAGTTTGCTTACATTTAGCCTTTATGTGAGCAGTAAAGTCAAGTCCATCGTCGTATAGCAATCCAAGATCTTTTACTTCTTTCACTTAAGATATAGCTACCCATCAATCATATATGACTGATTCGACATGACCGATGGCAAACCCAACTTCATGCGAACTGTCTTGTGTGGGGACAGAGGCAACTGCGATTTTTAGCCCGTTCCACCATAACATTTATGACATCCTGCACTTTGCTCTCATCACCCGCCTATGACAGTACACTATAGACTTTTATATCGCCAGCATACATTTTACATTTTGAACCAGTGTTATGTATGATATTGGGAATTTCAGCCGTGAAGATGTTAAAAGGATCGGTGACAGGACACCTCCTTGCGGAACCCCACTCCTAACATGGGCGATGTTCGACAATGATTGTTGTCCCACTTTTACTTGAAAAGTTCGTCCTGAAAGATACTCCTCTATCCACTGTAAAATTACTGGGTGCAGCTGTAGAGCATGCAATTTACTAATAATTTTTTTGTGAGAAACGCGATCAAAAGCTTTAGCGAAATCAAAGTAGATAATTTCACAACAAGATTTGTTGTCAAGGGCCAGAGACCAGTCATATAAGCATTCATCCATCCAAATTGGTTTCAACTGAACGACCGGGGACGAAGCCATGTTGGATGTTCGGAATTACGTTATTGATAGCGAGATGACTAAGAATACATTCCTTGAGGACTTTTTCAAAAATTCTGAAAAATATAGACGTTATGCTCACTGGACGATAGTTCCAGGATCAGACGCAGGCTGCTTTTTCAGTATCGGGGTTACTATAGAATGCTTCCAACGAGAAGGAACTTGATTAGACATCAGTGGCTGATTAAAAATGTAGGCAAGAGGGCCACTAATAGCGATAGCTACTTTTTGGATAAAGAAAAAAGGGATGAAATCTGGCGTGTTAGATGCAGAACTAGGCCACTTACTCAGCGAGTTATAAATTTGATCCGAATGGAAGCACGGGAAATGCTCCATGGGCGTGCAAATATCGAAAAAAGCCTCAGGAATGAACCCATTATCATCATCAAAAGATCTAGAAAAATGATCAGCTAGCATATTCGCCTTGTCAACCGCAGATGATGGATGCCATGATCCCATCATTTTGCAAGCACCCTATATGATAATTCTTATCCTGAAGATTGGAATTCAGGTAATTATAGAAACTTCGCGTACTACCTGATCCAATGATTTTTCGCTCGATGGATTCATTGTACTTCCTAAACTTCTTCAGGAATTTCTGCGAAAAATTATTGTACTCTGTCTAGCTATTTGTACGCCTAGCTTCATAAAACAAGCAGTCCCGATGGCTCTGCATATTCTGAAGGTACTTTGGAAGATGAGCTGATTTGACTGAAGAAACCGATTTCCACGGGACAAAATGTTCAATTGTTTCATTTAGAACTTCAAGAAATTTTTCATACTTTTCGCCAACACTATTCATTGAATAAGGCAAACCTCTCCGAAGGGGGGGGGGGGTAGACTTGCGCAAATGATGGAAAAATCACAAGCAGAGAACACTCTTCGATAGACAGGTGTGGCTAAGGCTTGACAACAATTAACTTGGAAGGAGATACTACTATGATCTATCAAAAAGGGGTCTTCCAAGCGAAAGAGGTTTGGTTGGCGTCAGAAACGTTCCAACAAAAGGAAAACTAGGTAAGTAGATTGAGGAGAGTCTACAAAAGTGAACAATATTTTCTGAAGTGAACAATATTTTCTGAAACTGATTTTCCTGGCCGATACTTCTTAACAGCGAAAACAAACCGTTGCGGTGTTCTACACGGAAGCACTCTGTGGTTCCAAAAATGGTCTTGATTACGCGAGAACCGTTTAAATGTAAGTGCATGTAAACCTAATACTTACCATCAGAATAGAAGATGATGTCAAAAAGACGGACAGATTAGCTCCAGCTGCTACGAGAAGCGAAACTAAAGTGCAGAACCTAATAAGAGTATTTTTTATAATCTCGTCAAAGAATTAAAGTCCGTTTTTGGAAACTATTGAACTCATCCTCGTGAAATTCCACAACGGTTTGTTTTTGCTGTTAAGAAGTATCGGCCAGGAAAATCAGTTTCAGAAAATATTGTTCACTTCAGAAAATATTGTTCACTTTTTGTAGACTCTCCTCAATCTACTTACCTAGTTTTCCCTTTTTGTTGGAACGTTTCTGACGCCAACCAAACCTCTTTCGCTTGGAAGACCCCTTTTTGATAGAATTGTTCACTTTTTATTGATATTACGAAGTAATATCCCTGAAAAATCTTTAATATTTTTCAAATAACATGGATTGCTATAATAATCAGTAAGCAACAAACTTGTTGCGCACGCTACAAATGAAGCGCTACTCACTTTCCACGACGTCCTGATGACGTCATTAGATGCCCTATGAACTTTACATGACATCCTGATGACGTCATCAGATGCCCTATGTACGTTACATGACATCCTGATGACGTCATCAGATGCCCTATGTACTTTACATGACATCCTGATGCATCATCAGATGCCCTATGAACTTTACATGACATCCTGATGACGTCATCAGATGCCCTTTGTACTTTAGATGACACCCTGATGACGTCATCAGATGCCCTATGTACGTTACATGACATCCTGATGACGTCATCAGATGCCCTATGTACTTTATATGACATCCTGATGAAGTCATCAGATGCCCTATGTACGTTACATGACATCCTGATGACGTCATCAGATGGCCTATGTACGTTACGTGACATCCTGATGACGTCACCAGATGCTCTATGTACTTTACATGACATCCTGATGACGTCACCAGATGCCCTATGTACTTTACATGACATCCTGATGACGTCATCAGATGCCCTTTGTACTTTGGATGACACCCTGGTGACGTCATCAGTTGCCCTATGTACGTTACATGACATCCTGATGACGTCATCAGACGCCCTTTGTTTTTTAGATGACACCCTGATGACGTCATCAGATGCCCTATGTACGTTACATGACATCCTGATGACGTCATCAGATGCCCTATGTACTTTATATGACATCCTGATGACGTCATCAGATGCCCTATGTACGTTACATGACATCCTGATGACGTCTTCAGATGCCCTATGTACGTTACATGACATCGTGATGACGTCACCAGATGCTCTATGTACTTTACATGACATCCTGATAACGCCATCAGATGCCCTTTGTACTTTGGATGACACCCTGGTGACGTCATCAGATGCCCTATGTACGTTACATGACATCCTGATGACGTCATCAGATGGCCTATGTACGTTACATGACATCCTGATGACGTCACCAGATGCTCTATGTACTTTACATGACATCCTGATGACGTCATCAGATGGCCTATGTACGTTACATGACATCCTGATGACGTCACCAGATGCTCTATGTACTTTACATGACATCCTGATGACGTCACCAGATGCACTATGTACTTTACATGACATCCTGATGACGTCATCAGATGCCCTTTGTACTTTGGATGACACCCTGGTGACGTCATCAGATGCCCTATGTACGTTACATGACATCCTGATGACGTCATCAGACGCCCTTTGTTTTTTAGATGACACCCTGATGACGTCATCAGATGCCCTATGTACGTTACATGACATCCTGATGACGTCATCAGATGCCCTATGTACTTTATATGACATCCTGATGACGTCATCAGATGCCCTATGTACTTTAGATGACATCCTGATGACGTCATCAGACGCCCTTTGTTTTTTAGATGACACCCTGATGACGTCATCAGATGCCCTATGTACGTTACATGACATCCTGATGACGTCATCAGATGCCCTATGTACTTTATATGACATCCTGATGACGTCATCAGATGCCCTATGTACGTTACATGACATCCTGATGACGTCATCAGACGCCCTTTGTTTTTTAGATGACACCCTGATGACGTCATCAGATGCCCTATGTACGTTACATGACATCCTGATGACGTCATCAGATGCCCTATGTACTTTATATGACATCCTGATGACGTCATCAGATGCCCTATGTACGTTGCATGACATCCTGATCACGTCACCAGATGCTCTATGTACTTTACATGACATCCTGATGACGTCATCAGATGCTCTTTGTACGTTACATGATATCCTGATGACGTCACCAGATGCTCTATGTACTTTAGATGACACCCTGATGACGTCATCACACGCCCCATGCACTTTATATGACACCCTGATGACGTCATCACACGCCCCATGCACTTTGATGACGTCATCAGAAAGTAAAAAACTTGTTATTCACTTTTCCTGTCCCTTCCCATCGAAAAGTTCAGCCTACGACGTGTTTTAGCGAGTTGATCTACCAACTGATAATATCACATGATATGATAAGCAGTAAGAAGTAAAGTAGTTAATGTGAAACAGTAACTAACAAACTTGTTAGTAACTTTCCCTGTCCCTTCCCATCGAAAAGTTCAGCCTACGACGTGTTTTAGCGATTTGATCAACCAACTGATAATATCACATGATATGATAAGCAGTAAGAAGTAAAGTAGTTAATGTGAAACAGTAAGTAACAAACTTGTTAGTCACTTCCCCTGTCCCTCCCCATCGAAAAGTTCAGCCTACGACGTGTTTTAGCGAGTTGACCTACCAACTGATAATATCACATGATATGATAAGCAGTAAGAAGTAAAGTAGTTAATGTGAAACAGTAAGTAACAAACTTGTTAGTAACTTTCCCTGTCCCTTCCCATCGAAAAGTTTAGCCTACGACGTGTTTTAGCGATTTGATCAACTAACTGATAATATCACATGATATGATAAGCAGTAAGAAGTAAAGTAGTTAATGTGAAACAGTAAGTAACAAACTTGTTAGTAACTTTCCCTGTCCCTTCCCATCCAAAAGTTCGGCCTACGACGTGTTTTAGCGATTTGATCAACTAACTGATAATATCACATGATATGATAAGCAGTAAGAAGTAAAGTAGTTAACGTGAATCAGTAAATAACAAACTTGTTAGTAACTTTCCCTGTCCCTTCCCATCGAAAAGTTCGGCCTACGACGTGTTTTAGCGAGTTGATCTACCAACTGATAATATCACATGATATGATAAGCAGTAAGAAGTAAAGTTGCTAACGTGAATCATTAAATAACAAACTTGTTAGTAACTTTCCCTGTCCCTTCCCATCGAAAAGTTCAGCCTACGACGTGTTTTAGCGAGTTGATCTACCAACTGATAATATCACATGATATGATAAGCAGTAGGAAGTAAAGTAGTTAACGTGAATCAGTAAATAACAAACTTGTTAGTAACTTTCCCTGTCCCTTCCCATCGAAAAGTTCAGCCTACGACGTGTTTTGGCGAGTTGATCTACCAACTGATAATATCACATGATATGATAAGCAGTAAGAAGTAAAGTAGTTAACGTGAATCAGTAAATAACAAACTTCTTAGTAACTTTCCCTGTCCCTTCCCATCGAAAAGTTCAGCCTACGACGTGTTTTAGCGAGTTGATCTACCGACTGATAATATCACTTGATATGATAAGCAGTAAGAAGTAAAGTAGTCAATGTGAAGCAGTAGGTAACAAACTTGTTAGTCACTTCCCCTGTCCCTCCCCATCGAAAAGTTCAGCCTACGACGTGTTTTAGCGAGTTGACCTACCAACTGATAATATCACATGATATGATAAGCAGTAAGAAGTGAAGTAGTGAATGTGAAACAGTAAGTAACAAACTTGTTAGTCACTTCCCCTGTTCCTCCCCATCGAAAAGTTCAGCCTACGACGTGTTTTAGCGAGTTGATCTACCAACTGATAATATCACATGATATGATAAGCAGTAAGAAGTAAAGTAGTTAACGTGAATCAGTAAATAACAAACTTCTTAGTAACTTTCCCTGTCCCTTCCCATCGAAAAGTTCAGCCTACGACGTGTTTTAGCGAGTTGACCTACCAACTGATAATATCACTTGATATGATAAGCAGTAAGAAGTAAAGTAGTTAATGTGAAACAGTAAGTAACAAACTTGTTAGTCACTTCCCCTGTCCCTCCCCATCGAAAAGTTCAGCCTACGACGTGTTTTAGCGAGTTGATCTACCAACTGATAATATCACATGATATGATAAGCAGTAAGAAGTAAAGTAGTTAACGTGAATCAGTAAATAACAAACTTGTTAGTCACTTCCCCTGTCCCTCCCCATCGAAAAGTTCAGCCTACGACGTGTTTTAGCGAGTTGATCTACCGACTGATAATATCACTTGATATGATAAGCAGTAAGAAGTAAAGTAGTTAATGTGAAACAGTAAGTAACAAACTTGTTAGTCACTTCCCCTGTCCCTCCCCATCGAAAAGTTCAGCCTACGACGTGTTTTAGCGAGTTGACCTACCAACTGATAATATCACATGATATGATAAGCAGTAAGAAGTAAAGTAGTGAATGTGAAACAGTAAGTAACAAACTTGTTAGTCACTTCCCCTGTTCCTGCCCATCGAAAAGTTCAGCCTACGACGTGTTTTAGCGCTTTGATCAACCAACTGATAATATCACATGACATGATAAGCAGTAAGAAGTAAAGTAGTTAATGTGAAATAGTAAGTAACAAACTTGTTAGTAGCTTTCCCTGTCCCTTCCCATCGAAAAGTTCAGCCTACGACGTGTTTTAGCGATTTGATCAACTAACTGATAATATCACATGATATGATAAGCAGTAAGAAGTAAAGTAGTTAATGTGGAACAGTAAGCAACAAACTTGTTAGTAACTTTCCCTGTCCCTTCCCATCGAAAAGTTCAGCCTACGACGTGTTTTAGCGAGTTGATCTACCAACTGATAATATCACATGATATGATAAGCAGTAAGAAGTAAAGTAGTTAACGTGAATCAGTAAATAACAAACTTCTTAGTAACTTTCCCTGTCCCTTCCCATCGAAAAGTTCAGCCTACGACGTGTTTTAGCGCTTTGATCAACCAACTGATAATATCACATGATATGATAAGCAGTAAGAAGTAAAGTAGTTAATGTGAAATAGTAAGTAACAAACTTGTTAGTAACTTTCCCTGTCCCTTCCCATCGAAAAGTTCAGCCTACGACGTGTTTTAGCGAGTTGACCTACCAACTGATAATATCACATGATATGATAAGCAGTAAGAAGTAAAGTAGTGAATGTGAAACAGTAAGTAACAAACTTGTTAGTCACTTCCCCTGTTCCTCCCCATCGAAAAGTTCAGCCTACGACGTGTTTTAGCGAGTTGACCTACCAACTGATAATATCACATGATATGATAAGCAGTAAGAAGTAAAGTAGTTAATGTGAAACAGTAAGTAACAAACTTGTTAGTCACTTCCCCTGTCCCTCCCCATCGAAAAGTTCAGCCTACGACGTGTTTTAGCGAGTTGACCTACCAACTGATAATATCACATGATATGATAAGCAGTAAGAAGTAAAGTAGTTAACGTGAAGCAGTAAGTAACAAACTTGTTAGTCACTTCCCCTGTTCCTCCCCATCGAAAAGTTCAGCCTACGACGTGTTTTAGCGCTTTGATCAACCAACTGATAATATCACATGACATGATAAGCAGTAAGAAGTAAAGTAGTTAATGTGAAATAGTAAGTAACAAACTTGTTAGTAACTTTCCCTGTCCCTTTTCATCGAAAAGTTCAGCCTACGACGTGTTTTAGCGAGTTGGTCTACCAACTGATAATATCACATGATATGATAAGCAGTAAGAAGTAAAGTAGTTAATGTGAAATAGTAAGTAACAAACTTGTTAGTAACTTTCCCTGTCCCTTCCCATCGAAAAGTTCAGCCTACGACGTGTTTTAGCGAGTTGACCTACCAACTGATAATATCACATGATATGATAAGCAGTAAGAAGTAAAGTAGTTAATGTGAAACAGTAAGTAACAAACTTGTTAGTCACTTCCCCTGTCCCTCCCCATCGAAAAGTTCAGCCTACGACGTGTTTTAGCGAGTTGACCTACCAACTGATAATATCACATGATATGATAAGCAGTAAGAAGTAAAGTAGTGAATGTGAAACAGTAAGTAACAAACTTGTTAGTCACTTCCCCTGTTCCTCCCCATCGAAAAGTTCAGCCTACGACGTGTTTTAGCGCTTTGATCAACCAACTGATAATATCACATGACATGATAAGCAGTAAGAAGTAAAGTAGTTAATGTGAAATAGTAAGTAACAAACTTGTTAGTAACTTTCCCTGTCCCTTCCCATCGAAAAGTTCAGCCTACGACGTGTTTTAGCGAGTTGACCTACCAACTGATAATATCACATGATATGATAAGCAGTAAGAAGTAAAGTAGTGAATGTGAAACAGTAAGTAACAAACTTGTTAGTCACTTCCCCTGTCCCTCCCCATCGAAAAGTTCAGCCTACGACGTGTTTTAGCGAGTTGACCTACCAACTGATAATATCACATGACATGATAAGCAGTAAGAAGTAAAGTAGTGAATGTGAAACAGTAAGTAACAAACTTGTTAGTCACTTCCCCTGTTCCTCCCCATCGAAAAGTTCAGCCTACGACGTGTTTTAGCGCTTTGATCAACCAACTGATAATATCACATGACATGATAAGCAGTAAGAAGTAAAGTAGTTAATGTGGAATAGTAAGTAGCGAACTTGTTAGTAACTTTCCCTGTCCCTTCCCATCGAAAAGTTCAGCCTACGACGTGTTTCAGCGATTTGATCAACTAACTGATAATATCACATGATATGATAAGCAGTAAGAAGTAAAGTAGTTAATGTGGAACAGTAAGCAACAAACTTGTTAGTAACTTTCCCTGTCCCTTCCCATCGAAAAGTTCAGCCTACGACGTGTTTTAGCGAGTTGATCTACCAACTGATAATATCACATGATATGATAAGCAGTAAGAAGTAAATTAGTTAACGTGAATCAGTAAATAACAAACTTCTTAGTAACTTTGCCTGTCCCTTCCCATCGAAAAGTTCAGCCTACGACGTGTTTCAGCGAGTTGACCTACCAACTGATAATATCACATGATATGATAAGCAGTAAGAAGTATAGTAGTGAATGTGAAACAGTAAGTAACAAACTTGTTAGTCACTTCCCCTGTCCCTCCCCATCGAAAAGTTCAGCCTACGACGTGTTTTAGCGAGTTGACCTACCAACTGATAATATCACATGATATGATAAGCAGTAAGAAGTAAAGTAGTGAATGTGAAACAGGAAATAACAAACTTGTTAGTAACTTTCCCTGTCCTTCCCATCGAAAAGTTCAGCCTACGACGTGTTTTAGCGCTTTGATCAACCAACTGATAATATCACATGATATGATAAGCAGTAAGAAGTAAAGTAGTTAATGTGAAATAGTAAGTAACAAACTTGTTAGTAACTTTCCCTGTCCCTTCTCATCGAAAAGTTCAGCCTACGACGTGTTTTAGCGAGTTGGTCTACCAACTGATAATATCACATGATATGATAAGCAGTAAGAAGTAAAGTAGTTAATGTGGAACAGTAAGCAACAAACTTGTTAGTAACTTTCCTGTCCTTCTCATCGAAAAGTTCAGCCTACGACGTGTTTTAGCGATTTGGTCTACCAACTGATAATATCACATGATATGATAAGCAGTAAGAAGTAAAGTAGTTAACGTGAATCAGTAAATAACAAACTTGTTAGTAACTTTCCCTGTCCCTTCTCATCGAAAAGTTCAGCCTACGACGTGTTTTAGCGAGTTGGTCTACCAACTGATAATATCACATGATATGATAAGCAGTAAGAAGTAAAGTAGTTAACGTGAAACAGTAAATAACAAACTTGTTAGTAACTTTCCCTGTCCCTTCCCATCGAAAAGTTCAGCCTACGACGTGTTTTAGCGATTTGATCAACCAACTGATAATATCACAAGATATGATAAGCAGTAAGAAGTAAAGTAGTTAATGTGAAACAGTAAGTAACAAACTTGTTAGTCACTTCCCCTGTTCCTCCCCATCGAAAAGTTCAGCCTACGACGTGTTTTAGCGCTTTGATCAACCAACTGATAATATCACATGACATGATAAGCAGTAAGAAGTAAAGTAGTTAATGTGAAATAGTAAGTAACAAACTTGTTAGTAACTTTCCCTGTCCCTTCCATCAGAAAAGTTCAGCCTACGACGTGTTTTAGCGATTTGGTCTACCAACTGATAATATCACATGATATGATAAGCAGTAAGAAGTAAAGTAGTTAACGTGAATCAGTAAATAACAAACTTGTTAGTAACTTTCCCTGTCCTTCTCATCGAAAAGTTCAGCCTACGACGTGTTTTAGCGAGTTGATCAACCAACTGATAATATCACAAGATATGATAAGCAGTAAGAAGTAAAGTAGTTAATGTGAAACAGTAAGTAACAAACTTGTTAGTCACTTCCCTGTTCCTCCCCATCGAAAAGTTCAGCCTACGACGTGTTTTAGCGCTTTGATCAACCAACTGATAATATCACATGACATGATAAGCAGTAAGAAGTAAAGTAGTTAATGTGAAATAGTAAGTAACAAACTTGTTAGTAACTTTCCTGTCCCTTCCCATCGAAAAGTTCAGCCTACGACGTGTTTTAGCGATTTGGTCTACCAACTGATAATATCACATGATATGATAAGCAGTAAGAAGTAAAGTAGTTAACGTGAATCAGTAAGTAACAAACTTGTTAGTAACTTTCCCTGTCCCTTCTCATCGAAAAGTTCAGCCTACGACGTGTTTTAGCGAGTTGGTCTACCAACTGATAATATCACATGATATGATAAGCAGTAAGAAGTAAAGTAGTTAACGTGAAACAGTAAATAACAAACTTGTTAGTAACTTTCCCTGTCCCTTCCCATCGAAAAGTTCAGCCTACGACGTGTTTTAGCGAGTTGACCTACCAACTGATAATATCACATGATATGATAAGCAGTAAGAAGTAAAGTAGTTAATGTGAAACAGTAAGTAACAAACTTGTTAGTCACTTCCCCTGTCCCTCCCCATCGAAAAGTTCAGCCTACGACGTGTTTTAGCGAGTTGACCTACCAACTGATAATATCACCTGATATGATAAGCAGTAAGAAGTAAAGTAGTGAATGTGAAACAGTAAGTAACAAACTTGTTAGTCACTTCCCCTGTTCCTCCCCATCGAAAAGTTCAGCCTACGACGTGTTTTAGCGCTTTGATCAACCAACTGATAATATCACATGACATGATAAGCAGTAAGAAGTAAAGTAGTTAATGTGAAATAGTAAGTAACAAACTTGTTAGTAACTTTCCCTGTCCCTTCCCATCGAAAAGTTCAGCCTACGACGTGTTTTAGCGAGTTGACCTACCAACTGATAATATCACATGATATGATAAGCAGTAAGAAGTAAAGTAGTGAATGTGAAACAGTAAGTAACAAACTTGTTAGTAACTTTCCCTGTCCCTTCCCATCGAAAAGTTCAGCCTACGACGTGTTTTAGCGAGTTGATCTACCAACTGATAATATCACATGATATGATAAGCAGTAAGAAGTAAATTAGTTAACGTGAATCAGTAAATAACAAACTTCTTAGTAACTTTCCCTGTCCCTTCCCATCGAAAAGTTCAGCCTACGACGTGTTTCAGCGAGTTGACCTACCAACTGATAATATCACATGATATGATAAGCAGTAAGAAGTATAGTAGTGAATGTGAAACAGTAAGTAACAAACTTGTTAGTCACTTCCCTGTCCCTCCCCATCGAAAAGTTCAGCCTACGACGTGTTTTAGCGAGTTGACCTACCAACTGATAATATCACATGATATGATAAGCAGTAAGAAGTAAAGTAGTGAATGTGAAACAGTAAATAACAAACTTGTTAGTAACTTTCCCTGTCCCTTCCCATCGAAAAGTTCAGCCTACGACGTGTTTTAGCGCTTTGATCAACCAACTGATAATATCACATGATATGATAAGCAGTAAGAAGTAAAGTAGTTAATGTGAAATAGTAAGTAACAAACTTGTTAGTAACTTTCCCTGTCCCTTCTCATCGAAAAGTTCAGCCTACGACGTGTTTTAGCGAGTTGGTCTACCAACTGATAATATCACATGATATGATAAGCAGTAAGAAGTAAAGTAGTTAATGTGGAACAGTAAGCAACAAACTTGTTAGTAACTTTCCTGTCCTTCTCATCGAAAAGTTCAGCCTACGACGTGTTTTAGCGATTTGGTCTACCAACTGATAATATCACATGATATGATAAGCAGTAAGAAGTAAAGTAGTTAACGTGAATCAGTAAATAACAAACTTGTTAGTAACTTTCCCTGTCCCTTCTCATCGAAAAGTTCAGCCTACGACGTGTTTTAGCGAGTTGGTCTACCAACTGATAATATCACATGATATGATAAGCAGTAAGAAGTAAAGTAGTTAACGTGAAACAGTAAATAACAAACTTGTTAGTAACTTTCCCTGTCCCTTCCCATCGAAAAGTTCAGCCTACGACGTGTTTTAGCGATTTGATCAACCAACTGATAATATCACAAGATATGATAAGCAGTAAGAAGTAAAGTAGTTAATGTGAAACAGTAAGTAACAAACTTGTTAGTCACTTCCCCTGTTCCTCCCCATCGAAAAGTTCAGCCTACGACGTGTTTTAGCGCTTTGATCAACCAACTGATAATATCACATGACATGATAAGCAGTAAGAAGTAAAGTAGTTAATGTGAAATAGTAAGTAACAAACTTGTTAGTAACTTTCCCTGTCCCTTCCCATCGAAAAGTTCAGCCTACGACGTGTTTTAGCGATTTGGTCTACCAACTGATAATATCACATGATATGATAAGCAGTAAGAAGTAAAGTAGTTAACGTGAATCAGTAAATAACAAACTTGTTAGTAACTTTCCCTGTCCCTTCTCATCGAAAAGTTCAGCCTACGACGTGTTTTAGCGAGTTGATCAACCAACTGATAATATCACAAGATATGATAAGCAGTAAGAAGTAAAGTAGTTAATGTGAAACAGTAAGTAACAAACTTGTTAGTCACTTCCCCTGTTCCTCCCCATCGAAAAGTTCAGCCTACGACGTGTTTTAGCGCTTTGATCAACCAACTGATAATATCACATGACATGATAAGCAGTAAGAAGTAAAGTAGTTAATGTGAAATAGTAAGTAACAAACTTGTTAGTAACTTTCCCTGTCCCTTCCCATCGAAAAGTTCAGCCTACGACGTGTTTTAGCGATTTGGTCTACCAACTGATAATATCACATGATATGATAAGCAGTAAGAAGTAAAGTAGTTAACGTGAATCAGTAAATAACAAACTTGTTAGTAACTTTCCCTGTCCCTTCTCATCGAAAAGTTCAGCCTACGACGTGTTTTAGCGAGTTGGTCTACCAACTGATAATATCACATGATATGATAAGCAGTAAGAAGTAAAGTAGTTAACGTGAAACAGTAAGTAACAAACTTGTTAGTCACTTCCCCTGTTCCTCCCCATCGAAAAGTTCAGCCTACGACGTGTTTTAGCGAGTTGATCAACCAACTGATAATATCACAAGATATGATAAGCAGTAAGAAGTAAAGTAGTTAATGTGAAACAGTAAGTAACAAACTTGTTAGTCACTTCCCCTGTTCCTCCCCATCGAAAAGTTCAGCCTACGACGTGTTTTAGCGCTTTGATCAACCAACTGATAATATCACATGATATGATAAGCAGTAAGAAGTAAATTAGTTAACGTGAATCAGTAAATAACAAACTTCTTAGTAACTTTCCCTGTCCCTTCCCATCGAAAAGTTCAGCCTACGACGTGTTTCAGCGAGTTGACCTACCAACTGATAATATCACATGATATGATAAGCAGTAAGAAGTATAGTAGTGAATGTGAAACAGTAAGTAACAAACTTGTTAGTCACTTCCCCTGTCCCTCCCCATCGAAAAGTTCAGCCTACGACGTGTTTTAGCGAGTTGACCTACCAACTGATAATATCACATGATATGATAAGCAGTAAGAAGTAAAGTAGTGAATGTGAAACAGTAAATAACAAACTTGTTAGTAACTTTCCCTGTCCCTTCCCATCGAAAAGTTCAGCCTACGACGTGTTTTAGCGCTTTGATCAACCAACTGATAATATCACATGATATGATAAGCAGTAAGAAGTAAAGTAGTTAATGTGAAATAGTAAGTAACAAACTTGTTAGTAACTTTCCCTGTCCCTTCTCATCGAAAAGTTCAGCCTACGACGTGTTTTAGCGATTTGGTCTACCAACTGATAATATCACATGATATGATAAGCAGTAAGAAGTAAAGTAGTTAACGTGAATCAGTAAATAACAAACTTGTTAGTAACTTTCCTGTCCCTTCTCATCGAAAAGTTCAGCCTACGACGTGTTTTAGCGAGTTGGTCTACCAACTGATAATATCACATGATATGATAAGCAGTAAGAAGTAAAGTAGTTAACGTGAAACAGTAAATAACAAACTTGTTAGTAACTTTCCCTGTCCCTTCCCATCGAAAAGTTCAGCCTACGACGTGTTTTAGCGATTTGATCAACCAACTGATAATATCACAAGATATGATAAGCAGTAAGAAGTAAAGTAGTTAATGTGAAATAGTAAGTAACAAACTTGTTAGTAACTTTCCCTGTCCCTTCCCATCGAAAAGTTCAGCCTACGACGTGTTTTAGCGATTTGGTCTACCAACTGATAATATCACATGATATGATAAGCAGTAAGAAGTAAAGTAGTTAACGTGAATCAGTAAATAACAAACTTGTTAGTAACTTTCCCTGTCCCTTCTCATCGAAAAGTTCAGCCTACGACGTGTTTTAGCGAGTTGATCAACCAACTGATAATATCACAAGATATGATAAGCAGTAAGAAGTAAAGTAGTTAATGTGAAACAGTAAGTAACAAACTTGTTAGTCACTTCCCCTGTCCCTCCCCATCGAAAAGTTCAGCCTACGACGTGTTTTAGCGATTTGGTCTACCAACTGATAATATCACATGATATGATAAGCAGTAAGAAGTAAAGTAGTTAACGTGAATCAGTAAATAACAAACTTGTTAGTAACTTTCCCTGTCCCTTCTCATCGAAAAGTTCAGCCTACGACGTGTTTTAGCGAGTTGGTCTACCAACTGATAATATCACATGATATGATAAGCAGTAAGAAGTAAAGTAGTTAACGTGAAACAGTAAATAACAAACTTGTTAGTAACTTTCCCTGTCCCTTCCCATCGAAAAGTTCAGCCTACGACGTGTTTTAGCGATTTGATCAACCAACTGATAATATCACAAGATATATGATAAGCAGTAAGAAGTAAAGTAGTTAATGTGAAACAGTAAGTAACAAACTTGTTAGTCACTTCCCTGTTCCTCCCCATCGAAAAGTTCAGCCTACGACGTGTTTTAGCGAGTTGATCAACCAACTGATAATATCACAAGATATGATAAGCAGTAAGAAGTAAATTAGTTAACGTGAATCAGTAAATAACAAACTTGTTAGTAACTTTCCCTGTCCCTTCCCATCGAAAAGTTCAGCCTACGACGTGTTTCAGCGAGTTGACCTACCAACTGATAATATCACATGATATGATAAGCAGTAAGAAGTATAGTAGTTAACGTGAAACAGTAAATAACAAACTTGTTAGTCACTTCCCCTGTCCCTTCCCATCGAAAAGTACAGCCTACGACGTGTTTTAGGGAGTTGACCTACCGACTGATAATATCACATGATATGATAAGCAGTAAGAAGTAAAGTAGTGAATGTGAAACAGTAAATAACAAACTTGTTAGTAACTTTCCCTGTCCCTTCCCATCGAAAAGTTCAGCCTACGACGTGTTTTAGCGCTTTGATCAACCAACTGATAATATCACATGATATGATAAGCAGTAAGAAGTAAAGTAGTTAATGTGAAATAGTAAGTAACAAACTTGTTAGTAACTTTCCCTGTCCCTTCTCATCGAAAAGTTCAGCCTACGACGTGTTTTAGCGAGTTGGTCTACCAACTGATAATATCACATGATATGATAAGCAGTAAGAAGTAAAGTAGTTAATGTGGAACAGTAAGCAACAAACTTGTTAGTAACTTTCCCTGTCCCTTCTCATCGAAAAGTTCAGCCTACGACGTGTTTTAGCGATTTGGTCTACCAACTGATAATATCACATGATATGATAAGCAGTAAGAAGTAAAGTAGTTAACGTGAATCAGTGAATAACAAACTTGTTAGTAACTTTCCCTGTCCCTTCTCATCGAAAAGTTCAGCCTACGACGTGTTTTAGCGAGTTGGTCTACCAACTGATAATATCACATGATATGATAAGCAGTAAGAAGTAAAGTAGTTAACGTGAAACAGTAAATAACAAACTTGTTAGTAACTTTCCCTGTCCCTTCCCATCGAAAAGTTCAGCCTACGACGTGTTTTAGCGATTTGATCAACCAACTGATAATATCACAAGATATGATAAGCAGTAAGAAGTAAAGTAGTTAATGTGAAATAGTAAGTAACAAACTTGTTAGTAACTTTCCCTGTCCCTTCCCATCGAAAAGTTCAGCCTACGACGTGTTTTAGCGATTTGGTCTACCAACTGATAATATCACATGATATGATAAGCAGTAAGAAGTAAAGTAGTTAACGTGAATCAGTAAATAACAAACTTGTTAGTAACTTTCCCTGTCCCTTCTCATCGAAAAGTTCAGCCTACGACGTGTTTTAGCGAGTTGATCAACCAACTGATAATATCACAAGATATGATAAGCAGTAAGAAGTAAAGTAGTTAATGTGAAACAGTAAGTAACAAACTTGTTAGTCACTTCCCCTGTTCCTCCCCATCGAAAAGTTCAGCCTACGACGTGTTTTAGCGCTTTGATCAACCAACTGATAATATCACATGACATGATAAGCAGTAAGAAGTAAAGTAGTTAATGTGAAATAGTAAGTAACAAACTTGTTAGTAACTTTCCCTGTCCCTTCCCATCGAAAAGTTCAGCCTACGACGTGTTTTAGCGATTTGGTCTACCAACTGATAATATCACATGATATGATAAGCAGTAAGAAGTAAAGTAGTTAACGTGAATCAGTAAATAACAAACTTGTTAGTAACTTTCCCTGTCCCTTCTCATCGAAAAGTTCAGCCTACGACGTGTTTTAGCGAGTTGGTCTACCAACTGATAATATCACATGATATGATAAGCAGTAAGAAGTAAAGTAGTTAACGTGAAACAGTAAATAACAAACTTGTTAGTAACTTTCCCTGTCCCTTCCCATCGAAAAGTTCAGCCTACGACGTGTTTTAGCGATTTGATCAACCAACTGATAATATCTTAAGATATGATAAGCAGTAAGAAGTAAAGTAGTTAATGTGAAACAGTAAGTAACAAACTTGTTAGTCACTTCCCCTGTTCCTCCCCATCGAAAAGTTCAGCCTACGACGTGTTTTAGCGCTTTGATCAACCAACTGATAATATCACATGACATGATAAGCAGTAAGAAGTAAAGTAGTTAATGTGAAATAGTAAGTAACAAACTTGTTAGTAACTTTCCCTGTCCCTTCCCATCGAAAAGTTCAGCCTACGACGTGTTTTAGCGATTTGATCAACTAACTGATAATATCACATGATATGATAAGCAGTAAGAAGTAAAGTAGTTAATGTGGAACAGTAAGCAACAAACTTGTTAGTAACTTTCCCTGTCCCTTCCCATCGAAAAGTTCAGCCTACGACGTGTTTTAGCGAGTTGATCTACCAACTGATAATATCACATGATATGATAAGCAGTAAGAAGTAAAGTAGTTAACGTGAATCAGTAAATAACAAACTTCTTAGTAACTTTCCCTGTCCCTTCCCATCGAAAAGTTCAGCCTACGACGTGTTTTAGCGCTTTGATCAACCAACTGATAATATCACATGATATGATAAGCAGTAAGAAGTAAAGTAGTTAATGTGAAATAGTAAGTAACAAACTTGTTAGTAACTTTCCCTGTCCCTTCTCATCGAAAAGTTCAGCCTACGACGTGTTTTAGCGAGTTGGTCTACCAACTGATAATATCACATGATATGATAAGCAGTAAGAAGTAAAGTAGTTAATGTGAAACAGTAAGTAACAAACTTGTTAGTCACTTCCCCTGTCCCTCCCCATCGAAAAGTACAGCCTACGATGTGTTTAAGCGATTTGGTCTACCAACTGATAATATCACTTGATATGATAAGTAGTAAAAGGTGAAGTAGTTAATGTTAAAGTAAGTGAGTAAGTAATCATATCTGTCCACATACCAACTTACCTACCTGCCCAACTGATCGCCTGGCAGTAGCCACTGGCAGTGGCTAGTGGCAGGAACGAGGAACGAGGAACGAGAAACGAGGAACGAGGAACGAGGAACAGGACACGAGGGACGCGTTACAAGAAAAAACGCGAATTTTCGCTAAGCTTCCGCCGATCTACCTTTGTTAATTTTCAATCGATTTGGCTCAAATTTTGTCAGCGGGTGTCTTCTAGACTCTCTCACTTATATCCGGAAGGAAATCTCTAGAAAATTTGTTTTACAGGTTTTATTAACTACTTTACCAAAATCTAAGTGATCACAAGTGCCAGGCAAAACCAAACCTCTCCAGCCGCTTCGCGGCTGGAGCGATTGCTATTACCCACCGGAGGAAGGATGTGTAAGTCATTTATTAGAGTTTTACTACTGGAACGAAACCAGGTCAAGTACAGGCTATAAAACGACGAAATTCACATGGTTCCTACGCGTGCTGGTGCGGAGCGGAGGTTAGAAACAGTGAGAGGGTAGACGGAGGCCCAGGCGTCGCGCGCGCCGCTCGCGCCTCGATTGATGTGAATTACGCCGTTTTATAGAGGGTGCGTTCATCCCTCTGGCAGGATCTTCAACAAGTTGCATTGTCCAGTTCGCAAGCAGCCAAGTCACTCAAGAATTTAGAGAGCTGTTCGGTTTTGGCAGCCACACAATGTGGTGACCTGTAAACTATGATGAACCTGAATCTCTTACCCTCGTAGCAAATGTCAACGCCAAGGATGTCGTATGCATTTTCAACCGCTTCTGACAGTACCACTGATAGAGAGAGTCTATGATGAGCCATGATCATCACGCCACCCCCGACCTTTTTCGGTCTATCGCAGCGTCGTATATCATAATCTGCCGCCATACTCCCCAATAAAGAAGGTATAGAATGACTGGGCTTTAGCCAAGTCCCACAAAAAACATAAATGTCAAATTTTCGATTTAGAACAATGCTAACATAATCCGAGTTTTTCGACATTGACCGTACATTTGAATAAAAACATTTCAAAAGGCCATAATTGTACCGAGGAGAAAATCTCAGTTTTCCTGATTGGAAACTTGGTTAACTGTAGAAGACGAGACCGCATTTGTAGGGCTGGTATCAATACGCATACTTGAAGGGCCTGTGCCCGGGGGCTGCGTTTTGGTAGCATCCCTACGAGATGAGGTACGACGCAAACGAGCTTCTTTCCTACGTTTTAACTCTTCACCAAAGAGAGACTTCTGGAGGAATATCCCACGACTAGCGAAAAAACGTAAGCGGTAAGAACGGCTGATAGCCATAAGTTGGAGGACAGAGGCAGGAAGTACAACCTTCAGCAATCTATCCCTACCAGGAGTAGGCATGCCTAATCGATAAACCGACACAGGGTTGCACTCAATATTAAGAAAGTCCAGTATGTTGCAAACATTACAAAAATCATACGAAACACGCTCTCTGCTATGGGTAGACTTCAAGTCAGGAACACCGCACACCCCTATAGAGCGAGATCTCTCAATATCCTTGTACGAGCAGTCAATATCAGTGCGCGGAGAGGAAATAACGGAATTGACAACGGTAGGTGGAGGAGTACTGTTAACTGTTTCGGCAGGAATATTATCACGAAGCAAATCAATTTGACGTTTAAGTGAAATATTCTCACGGCGGAAGAAATTCAGCTCCTTTGTGATCGTTTGTATGACCTTCTTCACGCACTCAAGGACCGTCCTCGACTTGTTGATTTTCAGCAACTGGTCCTGCAGCTCCTCCGATAGCGACGATTCCGGACTCCCATTGAGCTCATTGATCACAGCGTTACCCTCGATGACATCAGAAGAAACCACAGCAGAATCCATGACGTCTCAGAGACTCGCGGGGTCGTAATGGAGCACAACAGACTTTCACCTCGACGAGGATAGCGAGGGTAGCACGAGGGGAAGAGCTGCTGCTCGAGCAGCACGTGCTGCCTTTGTGCCGCTCTTAGCAGCACGTGCTGCCCTCGTCCTCCATTTGTCGCCTCAGCTGCTGCTCTTTTTTGTGGCAATCGTAGTGTGGTAACATTGCTCGAAGTGGTCCATTTGGACAGCTAGAAGCATATTTACTATCAGCATGGAGAGCTCTTTGTTACAAACTTGCACATACAAGCATCTGGATAGCTATATGTCAATTCACCTTTTCTCTATTTTTCCCCAAACAAGGTGCATATAAGCTGAATTTTTGCGAGAAGCGTCGAAATGCAAAGAAATCCACGCACTTACTTTATCAAAGTACCTTCTTAATAAATCGCGAAGTTTTTGAAGGAAAAAGGATTACTTGGTGTGCGACCACTTTCACATAGGAATTGAAAACGCGTAGTTTAACAACTTTAATTCAACAAAAAACACATCAAAGTTGCAAATTAACAAGCTAACAACTAGTACTTTGTTGGGTACCCATTAGCCTTGATCACGGCTTCACATCGCTTTGGTATAGATTGAGTAAATTTCTCAATCGTAGCGGGCGAGATCTTCTGCCACTCCTCCTTCAACTGAGCAATTTTATCGGCCTTAGAAGTCGCCTTTTTTCTTCTCAGACGTCGCTTCATCTCCTCCCATAAGTGCTCGATAGGATTCAGGTCTGGACTTCGCGAGGGCCACTCGAGAACATCAATTCTGTTGGTCTGAAACCAGCTCTTGACGCGACCTGAAGTGTGTTTTGGGTCATTATCCTGCTGGAAAATTCATGAATTACCAAATTTCTCGCGGGCATAAGGAAGCAGAACACTGCAGAATGTTCTCATACATTCCCGCATCCATTTTGCCTTCAATGAAGTGATGGGGTCCAACGCCGGCGGCGGAAAAGCATCCCCACTTCATGACGGAACCGCCACCGTGTTTCACCGTAGGAACCTGGCACTTTGGCGAGTACCTACTGCCAGAAGGGCGTCGCACATAGCTGAGTCCATCAGCTCCAAACATCATGAACTTTGATTCGTCTGAGAAGACGACTTTTCCCCACTCCTCGGAAGTCCAGTTAAGGTGGCGCTTCGCAAACGAAATTCGAGCTATGCGGTTCTTCGCAGATATCAGTGGTTTCTTTGCTGGTCTGCGTCCGATCAGTCCCACAGCTCCCAGGCGACGTTGTACTGTCGATACACTCACGTCCAAGTCATGGGAGGTGGAGAATTCTTTCTGAATTTCAGCAGCGTTGAGGTGAGGGTCGCTCTTGCTCATCCGTGTGAAAATGGAATCTTCACGAGAAGTCGTCTTTTTTGGTCTTCCAGGAACTTTGGGGGTCTCCGCAGTTCCCCTGGCGGCAAAGCGATGCATTAAATTGGTAACTGCCGATTTTGAAATTCCTAGATTGCTTGCAACTTCCCGGTGTGACATGCCGGCGGAGACCATTCGAATTACAGCATTCTTAAGGCTCAGATGAAGTCGTTTCGCTCTGACCATGGTCTAAACTACTTAAAAATAATCAGAGTCATGGAATTTACCCTAAAACTTGTATACAAAGCTCCTCTCCGTGATGTTATAGTGGCCGAATTAATCAATCGAAAATGCCGAGGCAATGACCAAAAATCGATATGTTGGTGTAGATCAAACATGTATGATCGCAAGTTTGATCTACTCCGCAGAAAGATCGACCTATGTCAAAAGAGTATTGCTGCTAAGTTGCAAATTACCAATCCATCTCGTTCTTAATTACTGCCAATTTTTCTAAGTGGTCCTACACTTTTGACCGCTACTGTAAATTTTTGTACAAAGGAAGTCATAATTCCTCTTTCGAAACGAGAGAAACACATTATCACTCCTGATCCACATCTCTACAGTTACGAAACCGAGTGAAAACCAATTCTTGATCAAGGTATAGGGAAATTCTGTGTCAAGAAATGTTTTTGGAGACTCACAATCACTACTGACCGAGGCCTGTGTTGAACGGCCCTAGCAAACTCGTGCCAGATGCGAGGTTGCCCATGGTGGGCATGAGACGGACCGTAGGGCCAGTATCACTTCCTTCAACTGTGGCGAAGATCAACGGATATAATCAAGGATGAATCAATCGTTGTAGATATGAATGAGCCTCAATGAGGTCTCAATTTTTGATGGGTTGACCCAGCGCTGCTGCTGAGCTCGACATATCCCCTGCGGGAGAAGGGTTATGAGAAAGAAAGGAAAGATCATAAATGAATAGCACCAATCGGGGCCATGATGAGGAGCAGCAGTTGGGGCGACTGTAGTAGCACGTGGGGCCACTATACGAGCAGCAGTTGGGGCACTAAGCGGAGCAAGAGGACACAACGTGCTGCCCTGGGCGGCAGTTGGGGGAACGAAAGGGGTTTACACCTCGAAGAGTAACTGCGTTAGTAATCCCCTCGTGGTGCCTTACTAACCCGCGAGTATCTGAGGTGGAGTACCAAGTAGCAGAAGGTCAAATATCCTATAATCGATACCACAGCAGTCAATACGGCGAAAACTGACGGTCAGACCAGTCGTTGACGGGGTAAAAGTGGCACGGGAAACGGATGAAAATCAGACGAACGGATAGATAGTTGGTTATCCTCAACCACGGATAGGACGATCAGCAACAGAAGAAAGCTAATCGCAATCTGACGACAGAAATGGAAACAGAAATGTAGCGGAGGCTGCAGAGGGCGCCGTTTGTCGACCGCTCACGTTGGTGGGCTGATGGTAATAATTGGGACAGGAAGTTGATCAATTCTGCAAATACTTTGTCCTGCTTTTCAAAAATTGAGCAATCTTCACAGTGGTAAGTAAAAGTAGTGTTCAATAATTATTTCGGTTCCGAGATCTTTACAGGCTATAAACGGCGAAATTCACTTGGTTACGCATGCTGGTGCGGAGCGGAGGTTAGAGACAGTGAGAGAGCGTAGGGCAGACGGAGGCCGAGGCCGCGTCTCGCGCCTCGAATGATGTGAATTACGACGTTCTATAGAGGGTAGCTGAAATGAAGGTTCTACTCTATGACAGAGCTGAGTTTGTTAAAAAATGCTATAAAGATGAGAAAATGAAAAATCCTTAAAGGCAACGATTAAAACCGCATTCAACTTTTTGCCAGAAATCAAAGGGTTCGAGGCTCATTGCTACAACAGTGTCGAAAACCGACTTGAAACGAGCAACCAATAGAATTAGACGGCCCCGAAACTTGAATGTGAGGTGCTCGCCCCACCCACCCCCTTGGTCGCCGCAGGGGAAGTGGGTGGGCGGGCACATCACTTGCAATTTTTGGGACCTCATGGAGCAATTTATTGCTCGCTTTTAGCCGACGTTGTTGTATTTGGCCTCATGCCGGCTTGTAGTCCGAATACACAGAAAGGGACGCGCCCAAGAGCAGTCCGGATGGCTAAGCGCACTGTACGCGGAGCTCCAGCGACGACGTGAGCGGCCATCCGTTGCATGTACCAGTCGAGCTGTCTTTAGATGCCTCTCAATCTGTGTTTTCGATAAGCATGCCCATCGGAACTCTTGATTTCCGGTGGAAATTCGAAGGCTGTTTCTATAGTAAGCACTGCATTCAACTAGAATAGTTTTACTCCACTCCTGTAGCATCACAAGGAAAAGTATGCAATCTTAGATGTGTTAATCTTTGATGTGAGCAAAATTGAGAACTTTGCGCCTACTACTTGCTACTAACAAAACTGTGGGTGACTCCGGTTATAACCTAAACCGCGAGCTGCTGATCGCGGTGTGGATTGTCAATCGCCAACAATAGATCAATCATCGCGTATTCTCACCTGAATGTCGTACCAGTATCGGCCACAGTATTTAGATCAGCTCACGAACCCATCGCACCAAGTTTGCTTACGGTTTGCTGATCGTCCCCGGATCAACTAGGCTGGATCGCGCTGGCCGCAAGCCCACTTCAGAAAAAATCATTTGCTGGTCTATCACACTTTGCACTGCTCAAAAAGACGCCCATTTTTGGATCTCGAGCATTGATTTCAACGGGGACTTCAATTAGTGGGGAGGAATAACAGAATTACAATACCGCCGCTATCCAAGGGAAAAAATGGGCAAAGTGAGCAACTAAAGCGTCTTTCGACCACAACTCGCCTCAAAGTGCTCCATTTTCAATTTCGAAAACGTCAAAATGTACAGCATGTCGTGATGTAGTAGATGATGTGAAAATACTTTACGAAATTTGAGAGCAATCTTATTTTCCAAGACGGAGTACATTTTGACCATGCTAGATATCGCGTACGGTTGTTTTTGACCGAATTGGCTCGTTATCTTATGATCATATTATCAAATTCATAACTAACTCCATCTTAGAAAAGCGTTTTCATAAATGAATTTCTGAAAGTTGGGCTCCGCAGAAAAGGTCAAGGATTTGGCATTGCTCCTAAATGTTGTGAAATGGTTTTATTGGATTTGGCTCTCAACTTGATTTTTCAAAAGTAGTGAAATTGTCGAATTGATTTGGCTGTGATGATACTATATGCAGATAACATAATCATTAAATGTAGTGAAATTGTTGCAAACGGATTTGGCAGGAGCTCTATCACAGTCAAATCACGCGTCAGAAGGGGTTTTCCTTGGAGCGCATATTGAATCGAATGAGAACAGGAATAAACCTAGCAGCAAAAACGTTTCTATACAATGCGAATCGTGAAAGCGTTGAGGACACGAAGACATAGAGTCAGTAGCGAGTAAACTGCGTTAGATTTCGTTTTCATGATTTTTATCTCATCGGCGAGGGAAGGTCTGGTACCTTATTGTTAGTGGGAGCTACACTGAAAAGGCAGAATAGCCATTCGGAAACCTTAATTCTAGCCCATAAGGCCACGTTTCGTTCAGCATTGTTGACTGAGGATTATTATTTTTTTCTTTTTGTCTTCATTCGCTCGCCAGAGGACCTTCTGACGCATGATTTGACTGTGATAATTGATAGAGCTCCTGCCAAATCCGTTTGCAACAATTTCACTACATTTAATGATTATGTTATCTGCATATAGTATCATCACAGCCAAATCAATTCGACAATTTCACTACATTTGAAAAATCAAGTTGAGAGCCAAATCCAATAAAACCATTTCACAACATTTAGGAGCAATGCCAAATCCTTGACCTTTTCTGCGGAGCCCAACTTTCAGAAATTTCACAACTTTTTACAAGGGTTTCCCTTCTACAATATCGTCGAGCTCCAGAAGTCAAGTTGTTTTTTTTCGAAAACATAGTGGTAGAAATGAAGAAACAGCTGCTAGGATTGCAAGATAATAGTTGCAACGCGGCTTCCTACAGACAAGATACAAGGCATATACTTTTTGAATTTAAAAGTCGAGAAAATGAAGAAATGAGTTTTAAAATGACCCAATTGTATAGGGTTGGGGCACAATCCTAGACGGGGGAGAGGGGGGCACCCACCATTCAAGACAGAAGTGAAATGAACCACCGATTGGTAAGGCAACCAGTCGGAGTATTTTCATGACGTTTCTATAAAAACAATGATTGATAGCAGTATCAGACATCTTTTATCAGAATTTTTCATCATTTCTATGAGTGAATCTTGGGTGGCCCCCCACCCCGTCTAGGATAGACCCAGGGTCAGTCGCTCTAGCCAAACTTCACCGGTTCTTGATGACGTGGCTCGTCTGCGCCGGCCCATATGTCTGATTCGGAACAAGAACGAGAGTTAAAGACATCGTACGCGCAGAAAACCGTATATTATTTTTTCATGTTTTTGGGTAGCTTGGCCCCTCTAGTGAACGAAAATGTTGAAGGGGCCCATGAAAAACCTTCATTCTTCTTTCAACTCCCTTCTTCATTAAAAAAAAGTCAATCGGAACACATTGTAAATACGAATTTGAATTTCGCGCCAAAATATTTTCGGAGTTTTTCTGCATGTGGAGTTCGTGCCGTAACTATTTTTCCTGTTGTCTTACGGTCGCACCAACATTCTAGGAAAAAGCGCAAGATGCCTGGTGAGAATTGGTGGCGGATATTAATCTTTGACGCCTTCCAACCTCATCGTCCAACGTTTTTGACGCGCCAAAGTTTACCAGTGTGGTCTACCCGGGCTCAGTCATAAAATTGAGCCTGAAAATGGAAAATGATTTCCAGCGCGAACGATAGTTAAGTGCGCCAGAAGAGGACCACCGTAATCTTAGGAATGATGTTATTCGGCTCTCTTAAACAAATTTGATGATACCCAATTGATCAATGATAAAGATAAAAGAAGTGAAGAGCGGTGTGTCACAGTCCTTCTCCAGAGTTCAGCAGTTGAGGATCTGCCTGGACTACAAAGCAGAAAAACAACACCACCGGTGGTGAAGATGTAGCGAATTCGGAGTCAGAACTTAGAAAATTTTAGAGCCAACTCGAGTGAGATTACGATAGCCTTGTTCTGGCGCACTTGCCTATCGCTCTTGTTGATTCGGGGGCATGACTTGCATACGGTGTCCTGGACATTAAACGGAGGTCCTGCGCACGTCCTTTGATGTTCTGCACACTCCTACTAAGGTCCTGCACACGTTCCATGATGTCCTGCACTCTCCTACTGAGATCCTGCACACATTCTACGACGTCCTGCACACCCCTTCTGGGGTCCTGCACAGGTCCCATAATGTCCTGAACACTCCTACTGAGGTCCTGCACACATTATACGACGTCCCGCACACCCCTAATGGGATGCTGCACAGGTCCCATAATGTCCTGCACACTCCTACTGAGGTCCTGCACACATTCTACCACATCCTGCACACCCCTACTGGGGTCCTGCACACGTCCCATGATGTCCTGCCCACTTCTACTACGGTCCTGCACACGTACAATGATGTCCTGCACACTCCTACTGAGGTCCTGCACAGGTCCCATGGTGTCCTGCACACTCCTACTAAGGTTTGCACACGATCCGTGATGTCCTGCACACTTCCTACTGAGGTCCTGCACAGGTCCCATGATGTCCTGCACACTCCTTACTGAGGTCCTGCACAGGTCCCATGATGTCCTGCACACTCCTACTAAGGTCTTGCACACGTTCCATGATGTCCTGCACACTCCTACCGAGGTCCTGCACAGGTCCCATGATGTCCTGCACACTCGTACTAAGGTCTTGCACACGTTCCATGATGTCCTGCACACTCCTACTGAGGTCCTGCACACATTCCACGACGTCCTGCACACCCCTACTGGGGTCCTGCACACGTCCCATGATGTCCTGCCCACTCCTACCACGGTCCTGCACACGTTCCATGATGTCCTGCACACTCCTACTGAGGTCCTGCACAGGTCCCATGATGTCCTGCACACTCCTACTAAGGTCTTGCACACGTTCCATGATGTCCTGCACACTCCTACTGAGGTCCTGCACACATTCTACGACGTCCTGCACACCCCTACTGGGATCCTGCACAGGTTCCATGATGTCCTGCACACTCCTACTAAGGTCTTGCACACGTTCCATGATGTCCTGCACACTCCTACTAAGGTCTTGCACACGTTCCATGATGTCCTGCACACTCCTACTAAGGTCTTGCACACGTTCCATGATGTCCTGCACACTCCTACTGAGGTCCTGCACACGTTCCATGATGTCCTGCACACTCCTACTGAGGTCCTCCGCAGGTACAATGCTGTCCTGCACACTCCTACTGAGGTCCTGCGCAGGTACAATGATGTCCTGCACACTCCTACTGAGGTCCTGCACAGGTCCCATGATGTCCTGCACACTCCTACTAAGGTCTTGCACACGTTCCATGATGTCCTGCACACTCCTACTGAGGTCTTGCACACGTTCCATGATGTCCTGCCCACTCCTACTGAGGTCCTGCACACATTCTACGACGTCCTGCACACCCCTACTGGGGTCCTGCACACGTTCCATGATGTCCTGCACACTCCTACTAAGGTCCTGCACACGTTCGATGATGTCCTGCATACTCCTACTGAGGCCCTGCCCACATTCTACGACGTCCTGCACACCCCTTCCTGAGGTCTCACATAGTCAACCGACACTTCAGCACATCCTGCGACGCCTTCTTATCGATGGTGCGCTTTGAACGAATACGCGCCGCGGTCAAGTACATCAACCCGCACAGCGTCCTCTTCCGAGCCGGACGTTCAAAGTACACCACCCTAAAGAGCAAGGTGTTTATATGGAGTCTAAGAAAACAATGACTGATAACGAAAAACCCACCATTTTCATAAACTATTCTTGAGAGGCCGGTTTCCGAGTTTCAAACGCCCGTTAGGGGCCCAGAAGTCATTATGGTGAGTTCTGACAATTATTTTCGTCATTCCCGTGGCCGATTACCTCTAGTCACAAATTTTCGAGCGATTTGGTCCACGCCTTCCAAAAAAATGGTTTTCGACGGACGGAGGTGGAGGTGGAGGCGGAGGCGGAGGCGGTGGTGGAGAACGTTTTTGCGTACTTTGAGAGGTCATAACTTTAGAAAGCGGGGACCAGTTGGGATGAAAAGCTGCACACATATGTAATTTCTTGCAGCGCGTCGAATAGTGTACAGCTCATACCTCTGTTGACGGTATGAATAGGTGATCTCATTGTAGGGCATCCGCGCGGGAAGAGATCAAAGCCAAATCCTGGTGAGCGCTTCGCGCTCACCACAATTCCTGAAAGTTTAGATTTCTGGCAAAACAGAAGATTTGGCATGGCCAATATTTCGAAAAATTAGAAATATACTCAGTTTAAAGGGGAAGGTAAAGAAAAATGGAAAAAGTTTTGAAATATTCCCGAGCACGATTTGGCGAAGAATAATATGATTTTTGGGAAATGTAGTGAAATAGTTGAAAGTATGATTTGGCAGTCGAGTTTGAACCAACTATTGATAAGAGTTGTGCAAAATGAGAGATCGCATTGTATAAGCTTATCCGTAGAACATATCAAAGCAAAATCACGCGTGATATGGAACAAACAGTTGATTTTACTTCACTTAATACGTGAAGACCGCGGCATTCCAGCTCCCGAACGAGCTTTTGCTGCTTGCCTTATCACGTGTGATTTTGCTTCGATACGTTCTACGGTTAAGCTCATACAATGCGATCTCTCGTTTTGCGCAACTCTTATCAATAGTTGGTTCAAAGTCGACTGCCAAATTATACTTTCAACTATTTCACTACATTTCCCTAAATCAAATTATTCTACGCCAAATCGTTCTCAGGAATATTTCAAATCTTTTTCCATTTTTCTTTACCTTCCTCTTTTAACTGAGTATATTTCTAAATTTTTGAAAAAATGGCCATGCCAAATCTTTACTTTTGCCAGGAACCTAAACTTTCAGGAATTTCATTTATTTTTCCTAAAGGTTTCCTTCCTAACATGATTTATGCCTAGTGGTGTTATCTGAAAGTGAACCCACTGATGCCCTGCCCCTACTTCTATGATGACGTCCTGCACACTCCCACTGATGGTCTGCACACTTTCTATGGCGTCCTGCACACTCCCACTGATGGTCTGCACACTTTCTGTGACGTCCTGCACGCTCCCACTGATGTCCTGCACACTTTCTGCGACATCCTGCACACACCCATTTGGGTCAGAAGCACGCTCTTGCCGATCATTTTTTTCCGCATGGCTACCGTAACCCTCCCTTAAAAATTTTCCAAGTGTCAGCTTGGATACGAGCACATCGTAATAGCCAACAATCATGTTTGCACAATTTCGACCTCCTCAGCCACTTCCCAGCGGCTTCTCGAAGAGAGCGGTGTGTGGATGAATGCATACCGCTCCTCTGCCCTTTTATACCCCGCATGTTATGAGCGTGTAGTATCGTTTGTTATCATGTTTTGTTCAAGAATGGTTACGGTACCCCAGCGGAAAAAATTATCGGTATGGGCGTGCTTGTATTTGGGTCCCGCACACTTTCTACGGCGTCCGGCGCACTCCCACTTGGATCCCACACACTTTCAGCAGCGTCCGGCGCACTCCCACTTGGGTCCCGCACACTTTCTACGGCGTCCAGTGCACTCTCATTTGGGTCCCGCACAATTTCTACGGCGTCCTGCGCACTTCCACTTGGGTACCGAAACATTTTATACGGCGCCCGGCGCACTCCCACTTGGGTCCCGTACACTTTCTACGGCGTTTTGCGCACGCCCGTTTGGGTCCTGCACACTTTCTACGGCGTCCGGCGCACTCCCACTTGCGTCCCGCACACTTTCTACGGCGTCCAGTGCACTCTCATTTGGGTCCCGCACAATTTCTCGGCGTCCTGCGCACTTCCACTTGGGTACCAAAACATTTTATACGGCGCCCGGCGCACTCCCACTTGGGTCCCGCACACTTTCTACGGCGTTCTGCGCACGCCCGTTTGGGTCCTGCACACTTTCTACGGCGTCCGGCGCACTCCAACTTGGGTCCCACACACTTTCTACGGCGTCCAGTGCACTCTCATTTGGGTCCCGCACACTATCTACGGCTTCCGGCGCACTCCCACTTGAATCCCGCACACTTTCTAAGAGGTTCTGCGCACGCCCACACTTTCTACGGCGTCCGGCACTTTCTGCGGCGTACCGCACACTTTCTACGGCGTCCGGCGCACTCTCATTTGGGTCCCGCACACTATCTAAGGCGTTCTGTGGCGCACTTCTGAGTCACACCGAGCGGCGTTCCAAACAGTACTTCCGAGATCCCGCCGTATTGATTGAAGCGTTGCCCCGTCTCAGGGAGCGTTCAATCCTGAGCAAAAGCCTATCAGTAACGGTGTTTATTCCATTAGTTCATTTTTACGAATGAGTAAACGTCGGATGGTTTATAATAACATGTTTACGTGTTTTTGTCTTTCTTGACCCCCAATTTTGAGGTTCCGCAAAAATTTAGCTACCAACTTCAAAATTTGACAGCAGCTATATGCAAACAAAATCAGCTCCATGGCCAAAAATGAGCTCTCTAGCTCAACGATAAGTGTTCCAACAAGATCGTGAACGCCAACTGAAAAAAAAAGGAGATGAACATTTTTTCGAGCAAAATGACGTATTTTGACACTTTTTCTCGAATCTCAGGTAACCATTCCGGACCATTTTTTGAACATTTATTCAGCTCTCCTCAAGGCGGTGTTCACGATGATCATCTTCGTTGACTTTCCACAGTAAAATGATAGGGGAGAAAGATCCTAGGCTCCCAGTGCCAAAGGAACGGTAGAAAACGAGCCAGGAGTGGCAAAATAACGGCTGCAAACAAGCGTTTTGGTGCCCCAGACACGCCCCGTGCCCCAGATCCGCCTCTTGAAAGGAACAAATGAAGACTCGGATTATAGGAATGATCAGGTGAAGGAAGTGCTGATAAGTGAGCTGTTCGCTTCATTGCACTGATAGGTATCATACTTCTAGCGGTCAATTCCTCCACGCTCAAAAATCAACGTAAACAAGGGAGAGCCTATTTTGGCTCAAAAACGCGTCTTTCGTGTCCCTTTTAAGCATGCCTTGCTATATAGGGCACCAGACCTTTCGTAAACCGTGGAGATATCGGAAGTGAAATTTATCGTAAACACTGCCTTTAAGTATATTAAATGCAGAAAGAACGGTCTTCCTACGTTTACTCTGGACCCTGATCCTGAGATTAGGGGGTTGCGCGATGGCGAATCAAAGCCAAATCTGGTGAGCGCTTGGCGCTCACCACAATTCCAATTTTGTCTCATATAGTTAGATAGATTGTGGGACGGTTAACATTTTGGTCCTTTCAAAATTGAAAACGGAGCACTTTGAGGCGTGTTGTGGCCGAAAGACGCTTTAGTTGCCCACTTTGCCCATGTCGTCCATTTTTTCCCTTTGATATCGGCGGTATTGTATCTAAAGCTTACAACCTTGTTGACCCTGATAGTGACTCCTCATCACCTGAGGCATTCAGGTAGCTTTTGATACATAGGATTTTTCTTCTTTGAAGACTATTGAAACGCCAGGCACATAGTAACTGGCAGATATAGCATGGAATTCGACATGACTAAGCAAGTGTTGGTGTATTATAGCACGAAACAGATTTTGCTGTTTGACGGTCATTTTTGGGGTTTGCCGTTGCCGTTTGCCGAAATTTTAAATCCCTTTGCCGCAAACCCCTGTTGCTGACCGATTAATTTTGGAAACGTGGTCGATCTACCGCCCTTTGTCCATCGCCTTCTTTTCTACTTCTTCCATATTCTCGCCTTCCAGCGTCGTTCTGTTACGCTGCCGACCGTCCTCTCCAGCCATCCCTTCCGTCCCTATACTTGCCTTCCCCCTGCTTCCATATGGCCCTAGACTGATCCACGGTGAGCGCTAGTTGCTTAACCGATTCGTAGGCATCCTTGGGGCCGACCTGTTGGAGCGTACTCAGCAAATGAATATGCTCTGGCCAATCCCTTAGATTATCCAATAGTATCTGAGCATATTCTGAGGACTTGTCGCTGAGACTAGCTGACGGGTTAGCCTGCCGACCAAGTTTTTCCAGAACTACACAAAAATCTGACACAGTTTGTCCATAGTGTCGCTTTAAATTCTAAAGTTCCGTCAAAGCCCGCGAAGCGCACACCTGATTTGGAAAAGGATTGCTCCTGCGCACAACCCTCATTCCAGAATCTCGGTTCGGGAGAAACCTTGAAAAAAGGGATTCTCACAAAAGGTGGAGCAGTAAATGTTCTCAACGTTGCCCAATTTTCAGAAAAGTCCACGCAGTGGTTCTCGAGATACTAAAAAATTTGTGGATTTTAAAATGTGTGTGTGTGTGTGTCTGAAGGAATTTAGTGATAAGCGGTTCGGTCAGTTTTTTAGGAGAAATGGAATGATATTGTGATAATGCTTAATAGAATTCAAGAGACGTTGAGCCTCAGGTCCATCAGGGACCGTATGCTCCGTGTGCGGAACTCAAATTGAAGTGCGCCAAGCTGTATAAAGTGGGCGGGACCGAACTGGGAGTAAACAGAGCGCCGGGAAACGTGGAAGGGAACCGAGTGGGACTGCGTTGAATGCCGGAAAAAAGTAGTCGGGAAGCTAGCGAGAGTGCACAGCGCGCCGGAAAAAGTGGGCGGGACCCAACTGGGAGTGCGTAAAGCGCCAGAAAAAGTGGGCGGGACCGAACTGGGTGTAAACAGAGCGCCGGGAAAAGTGGTCGGAAAGCTAGTGAGAGTGCACAGCGCGCCGGAAAAAAGTGGGCGGGACCCAACTGGGAGTGCACAAAGCGAGACCCAAGTAGGAGTGCACAGCGCGCCGGTAAAAGTGGGCGGGACCCAACTGGGAGTCCACAGAGCGCCGGGAACTGTGGACGGGACCCAAGTGGGAGTGCACAACGCGCCGGTAAAAGTAGGCGGGACCCAACTGGGAGTCCACAGAGCGCCGGTAACTGTGGACGGGATCCAAGTGGGAGTGCGTAGAGCGCCAGAAAAAGTGGGCGGGACCGAACTGGGTGTAAACAGAGCGCCGGGAAAAGTGGTCGGGAAGCTAGTGAGAGTGCACAGCGCGCCGGAAAAAGTGGGTGGGACCCAACTGGGAGTGCACAAAGCGAGACCCAAGTAGGAGTGCACAGCGCGCCGGTAAAAGTGGGCGGGACCCAACTGGGAGTCCACAGAGCGCCGGGAACTGTGGACGGGACCCAAGTGGGAGTGCACAACGCGCCGGTAAAAGTAGGCGGGACCCAACTGGAAGTCCACAGAGCGCCGGGAACTGTGGACGGGATCCAAGTGGGAGTGCACAACGCGCCGGTAAAAGTAGGCGGGACCCAACTGGGAGTCCACAGAGCGCCGGGAACTGTGGACGGGATCCAAGTGGGAGTGCGTAGAGCGCCAGAAAAAGTGGGCGGGACCGAACTGGGTGTAAACAGAGCGCCGGGAAAAGTGGTCGGGAAGCTAGTGAGAGTGCACAGCGCGCCGGAAAAAGTGGGTGGGACCCAACTGGGAGTGCACAAAGCGAGACCCAAGTAGGAGTGCACAGCGCGCCGGTAAAGTGGGCGGGACCCAACTGGGAGTCCACAGAGCGCCGGGAACTGTGGACGGGACCCGCGGGGAGTGCACAACGCGCCGGTAAAGTAGGCGGGACCCAACTGGAAGTCCACAGAGCGCCGGGAACTGTGGACGGATCCAAGTGGGAGTGCACAACGCGCCGGTAAAAGTAGGCGGGACCCAACCGGGAGTCCACAGAGCGCCGGGAACTGTGGACGGGATCCGCGGGAGTGCGTAGAGCGCCAGAAAAAGTGGGCGGGACCGAACTGGGTGTAAACAGAGCGCCGGGAAAAGTGGTCGGGAAGCTAGTGAGAGTGCACAGCGCGCCGGAAAAAGTGGGTGGGACCCAACTGGGAGTGCACAAAGCGAGACCCAAGTAGGAGTGCACAGCGCGCCGGTAAAAGTGGGCGGGACCCAACTGGGAGTCCACAGAGCGCCGGGAACTGTGGACGGGACCCAAGTGGGAGTGCACAACGCGCCGGTAAAAGTAGGCGGGACCCAACTGGAAGTCCACAGAGCGCCGGGAACTGTGGACGGGATCCAAGTGGGAGTGCACAACGCGCCGGTAAAAGTAGGCGGGACCCAACTGGGAGTCCACAGAGCGCCGGGAACTGTGGACGAGACCCAAGTGGGAGTGCACAGCGCGCCGGGAAAAGTAACGTGTGTCCTACAGTGCCGAGCAGGTGCGATGGGCAGAAAGGTCATGAACGGCCTGTTTCCGGGTCTATCACAGACGCGGGGGGGGGCACCCAAGACTTATTGATAGAAACGAAGAAAAACTCTGATAAATGATGCCTATTAGTGCTATCAATCATTGTTTTTGTAAAAGCTCTACAGAAATACTTCGTTTGGTAGCCTTACCAGTCGGTGGTTCACTTAATTTGTCTTCAATCGTGGGTGCCCCCACCCGTCTAGAATAGTGCCCTGTTTTCTTCTTCTATCTCTGAAGGAAACTTTCGGTAAAATGAAATGAAATTATCTAACTGTTTGGCTCCGCTACGAGAAGTTCATGATTTGGCATAAAAATATTTGTGAGAAACTCGTTAAAAGAAGTGAAATACTTGGTGCGTTTGATTTGTCATGGGATTTAACACAGAAGAAACACTAAAAGCTCGATGAAATGATGTACCACTGATTTGGATGTGCGCTTTCTTACTAAAAATCGAAAAATTGAGAGTGGTTTTGAAAGCCCGAATCACGCGCGTTTTACTGAGCCCTGATATATATATATATATATATATATATATATATATATATATATATATATATATATATATATATATATATATATATATATATATATATATATATATATATATATATATATATATATATATATATATATATATATATATATATATATATATATATATATATATATATATATATATATATATATATATATATATATATATTCGTCAAAAATGAAATAGGGTGGGAGTCACAAAATAATTTTTCAAGGAGCTCAGACTTGCAAACTTTTACAATGAGCAATCAATTGTTCTCAGGGAGCGCGAGATTAGCCCTTCCAAAACCACACTGAATTTTTCGATTTTTAGTAAGAAAGCGCACAACCAAATCAGTGGTACATCATTTCATCGAGCTTTTAGTGTTTCTTCTGTGTTAAATCCCTCACCGTGCTCTGGAATTCCAAACATTCGGTACCTACACCCATATTCCTCAAAATTCCCTGTCTGCACCTACCAATTGATCCCTCATCGTCGAGTTCCATTTTGTCATCGACCTGGGGCGGCATGCATGAACACGGTAACACGGGGTTTGAAAACCCTGTGCGTGGGGCCCTCCGTGCTGGACGTTCTCTCTCGCTCTTCCCTCCGCGCATGGGTCTCAGCGCTCGACGTTCACTCTCGCGCGCGGTGCGACGCGACGCGATTCCCCTCACCCTTCTACTGCGTTCATGCATGCCGGTCCTGGGGGAAAGGGGCTCTCTACACACCGAGAGAGGAGTTGTCCCGCTTTTGGCGGCTCTAATTCCACTCGCGAGATCTGATGGGTGTACCAAGCATTGAATAGGTCTATACAGAGTCACGCACTTTTACTGAACTCGGGATCTTTGGTGGCGGAAGCTTCATGTGTTGGGCCAGACTCAGGAGACATGACAAGCTGGACCACGTGTTTCTAACCTTGTAATGTTTTTACCACCCAAATTTTGCTAAAAATCTATAGTAGGATGATAATGTTATAACTCGGACAAAGTGAAAACCTGACCGCGCGCAAATAGCGGACCGCCACCGGGATGGGCGTTGGTCGAACCGGTTTCCGCTCGCGGTCAGTCCGCAAGCTCCCGCGGTCAGTCCGCGAGCTCCCGCGGTCAGTCCGCGAGCTCCCGCGGTCAGTCCGCGAGCTCCCGCGGTCAGTCCGCGAGCTCCCGCGGTCAGTCCGCGAGCTCCCGCGGTCGGTTCACGAGCTCCCGCGGTCAGTCCGCGAGCTCCCGCGGTCAGTCCGCGAGCTCCCGCGGTTGGTCTGAATATAACCACCGTCGGTTCGCTAGCTCACGCGGTCAGTCCAGAACGCCCCGCTCTTCGTCCGGAAGATTTCGCGGTTTGTCCGGAAAGTCGCGCGGAAAGCCCGACTTAAGCCACTGTCGGACCGCGAGATTTCGCGGTTGGCCCGCAAATTACCCGCGGTTGATCATTCAAGTTTATCCACTGTCTGTGCGCAAAAACCCACGGTTAATCCAGATTAGGCCACTGTCAGTTCAAAAGCTTTCCGCAGCTAGTTGGGAACCTGCCGTTGCTATTCTTCCAGCTTCCGCGGCTAGCCCGCAGGCAGCAGTTATTCATCGGCCAGCTTAAGCGGTTAAAACGCATACTGCATAGAAAAGCTTGAAGACGGCCCCCGATAAGCCTGTGCTCGCTTATCCGCGAGATGACATGTAGCGTTCTCAAGCTCCACCCACCTTGAGGATTAACGGATTTAAAAGCCGCGAAGCATGTTGTGGTTGCAGAAACAGACTGCTTTCAGACTTATTATTTCACGTGAACAATACTGCATTTGAATGAACAAATAATATGGGAATCGTCGAAATGATTATCATCTCATAAAGGCCATGAGATCGCGAGCAGAGATCAGGAGCATCAAGTGGTTCATGCCTGGGTCGAAAGTTCGTCTCCTTTGCTCCGACGCTGAAAAATACAGCTTTCATTAGTTATGATCTTTGGACATTATTTCCATTTCGCGGTGGAGTTCACACCGTCAATTCCAGCTAAACTTTATGCATCCCAATTTTCATTTATTAGTAATATTTGATTCCTATAGTATTCATGGGTTGCACGTTCCAAACATTTCGGCGGGATGCTGACGGGGATGCGGAAGGGATTTTGTCGTGCGTGGGAGGAAATAGTTCATCGCAATGTGATAAAGTGAGCTTCTAGTAATCAGCGAGCGTATCAACCTATCACTCATTGATCTGGTTCCGTTGAGGTGCGACGCGAGAAAATCCTAACGTGTGTAGGAAGGAAAGACGGGTGATGCCGTAGAGCGCGCTTCCCGCATTGAATGTTTGCCTTCACTTCCCGTCGCCCCCCCCCGCACCGCACCCTCCCGCCTATAATTTTCGCAGCGTAACACTCAGGGATGAGCGGAATTCCGCATTCCGATTTCCGCACGTTTTTAGGCCTCGAAATTCCGCTTTCCGACTTCCGAAAAATGGGTGCGGTAATCGGAACAGAATGCGAAAATAATCTTACCCGGCATCCACTGACAGAATCTGACGAGCTGAGACTTGCCAACTTCTATCAAAACCTGTTAGAGCAACTTAATTTTCATGGGCTCCAGGGATATACGCAATTAGAACTTTGTGATTCGTTTTTCGTTCAACGAGCCAAAACCCTTGTTAATCGTTTGTCGTAATCGTTATTCCTTAGAATTTGACAATTGGCACCGCTAAAGCCGAAAAAAGCAATCCAGAGTGAAAAGGAAAGAAGGCATCAATAGCTAGGTGGATTACCAAAACTTGATATACAGATCCTATGAAGAACAAAGTTTGAACCTTAGATATACACCTCTGAAATTTCTTGACTGAGCGTGAAGCACAAACTCTTCGCTCCCCGACGCGCCGTGCGGCCAGTGCACCGAGCGCCATCTGGAGCCTTCAGCGGCTGGGAGGGCCAAGTAAATAAACTGGGTCATTGAAGCAACGGCATTGCCAACATCTGAGGCATGTTTCAAAAGTGGTTTCCTGGGAAAAAGGGCGTGGTTGGCGTCGAGCCTCATTTTTAATGCGATTTTCGTACGCGTTGGGCACTATCTCGCCCTTCTCATCGCGATATGCACGCTCTCGTGTCAGGAGGGTTAGCACATGCTTATCGCGTTTTTCAAGAGAAAATGGGCGTATCGGCGTAAGCATTGAGCTCCTTTTTGTCTGAGGATAAGGTTAGCGACCGGTCTGTGATTGCTGCAACGCAACCCTTTGGTCGGAGTCATACGCCCCGCGACCATCGACAGCGACAGTGCATATCGATTTTCGGTCGATATTGATGGTGAAGACTGCTTTGCGTTGCTCGTCGCTAGAAGTATGATCCCGACCTTTGTATTGACATGGCGCGTCACACACGAGAACTGGTGCGTGCCTCAAACACTTGTAACTACTGAATGGCGTCTCTGCAAAAAAATTGTTCCAATCGAATTACTGATTCGAAGTCTGTTTTCGAATGTTGTAGAACTCATGTTCGCAAATAGCTATGGACGGCTTACCGGGGTACTTTTCTGAAAATGTATTTTCTGAGTTCTTGAATACGACTGCGTAGAATGTTTTTAGAATGGCTCTGCGGCTTGTAGTTTGAAAAACTTGTTCAGGTTCGGGAACGGGTCCCGGTTACAATTAAGGGTTTTCTGCGAAAACGGCTAAATCTCACCATTTGAGGGGTATCACGCTTCTGCTTAGCACCGAAGCGATCCCTCATCTTGGCGCCATAATATTTATATCCAAGACGTTAGAAGTCGTTTACTTAGACCACCTAAGCATGCATATAGGCATCTGGAACAACCAACGGCGAAATATTTTTCAAAGTTGGTGCGATCCCCCCATAGGGGAGCGATGATAGAGAATAATGATTTTCGTACGAATTGTCGGAAAGTACAGGAAATTTTCAAAAATTGTTCGTCGTCAGCCTTTAGGCGAAACCCCCCGTCGGTCGTTCAAGTCGTTAATCGTAAGTCGCAATTATGCACATCCCTGGAGTTATCCTCATGAGATCATAAATCTGATTAGTAACGGCTCGGTGGTATGGATGAATAAGTATCTGGGAAATGGTGGTTTGGTGGTGTTAGACCCGAGGTTCAAGGACACATTGTTCGATGCCAGCAGCGAGTAAACTTTGTTCCGTTTTCCTATTCCGAATTCCGATTTCCGCAAATTTTGGGCCTCGGAATTTCGCTTTCCGATTTCCGAAATATTAATTTTGTTTCGATTTCCGAAATTCTTAATTTTATTCCGCTCATCCCTGATACCACTGTGGCTGCTTGCAAAAGACGTTGAATACTCCGCTACGGGAAAAGGGGTTTTATTCAAATTTCCGGAATTCAAAAAAATCCAAGTTTTTGGGAAAATAAAAAATTCGCGCCGAGGTTCCCCCGCATTGGGGGGAAACTCTGCGCTGAAAAACATACGGATTTGCTAAGAGAACAGGGAAATTACAAAAATCGAGTTTTTTATTCAAATTTCCGGAATTCAAAAAAAAATCCAGGTTTTTGGGAAAATAAAAAATTCGCGCAGAGGTTCCCCCCCCCCCCAGTGGGGGGAATCTGTGCGCTGAAAATGACGATAAGAAATCTCGAAATTCTCCGAAACTCCGAAACAGGAAAAATCCTGTTCCGGGACCAGAGAAAAAACAAAAGTTTCTGTGATAATAGGCAAGTTTGCTGACAAAAGACACGAAACCAAAAGTGAAAGAAAGCAATGAGAAACGGAAAAGAAGCTCAGATAAGAAATTCGAGAAAAACACACCTGAATTTCGTCGGATTCCTCCTCGAGCTAGAAGGGACCGCAGGAATTCCTCTTCAGCGATTTCCCGAAGCCTCCGTTCGCGGATAATTTCTGAAAAAATAGCAATTGTGAATATGATTCTAAATTAGGCAACAGAAATGAGAAAAATAACTCGAAAAGCAACATACCTCCACAGCGGCGAGGCGAGTTTACCGCCGCCCGTCGGCTCCTGCTCATATCGAACTGAACCAATTGCGAAATGTCTTTTGAAAGCATAATCGGTTGCCGCGCGCGCCTGAGTTTGGCGCACTGCCATAGCCAACGATGACTCATCGAACTAGTGGAAATATCCACCAACACAAGAGAAACACTATTGAGGCTATCAGGGGTACGCATTGGGTGCATGCCACATCTGATTCTGTTATAACAATAACAGCAATAACAATAATAGTAATATTAGTAGAAATTACAGTAATAATAATAAAGATCAAAACAGCAATAACAATTATAATAATCATAATAGCAATAACAGCAATAACAATACAACAATAATAATAGGTATAATAATAATAATAATAATAATAATAATAATAATAATAACAATAATAATAATAATAATAATAATAATTATAATAATAATAATAATAATAACAATAATAATAATAATAATAATAATAATTATAATAATAATAATAATAATAATAATAATAATAATAATAATAATAATAATAATAATAATAATAATAATAATAATAATAATAATAATAGAAAATATAAATAAAAATACTGATGAAGACGTGATGGTCGAAACGTCAGGCCGAAAATAAAAATTCCACCTGTCAACCTCGTTGGCATAGAAATATCAGACTCATTAGACGATGCCGAGGTAAACGTGATAATATCAGTATAGAAGTTAATTTCTAAAAAAATAAGAAACAATCAAATGAACCATGAAAATTGTTATTTGCAAGGATTAATGCATGATTAGTCGGGCTGACCTGCTGAAAAGTGCGCATAACTGTTTAAGCATTAAGTGCGTCATATGTATACGTATTCTCAAGTTCCCTCATTGAGCAACATAGTAAAGCAACCGGCCAAATCCCGCGCCGCTCTGCCGCGCGCGACTGCTGAGTGTGCGCTGCACGCGGTCCGACCGTCGTTTTTTACCGCGGTTTGACCGCGCCTAAACGCGGTTCGACCGCTGTCAACACTTAAGCGCGGTCGGAACGCGCTTCAACCGCCGCATTGTCGCGGTCAGCTTTTTTTCACATAGTTGCCCGCGGTCAGGTTTTCTCTTTGTCCGAGAACATGGCGATTCTCGGCGATCGACTCTTCCTTTCTCACAAGTCGATTAAAGCCACAGTCCAAGCTCAGAATCGATTTTTCGTATTTTAGCCTATCTTGGAGAAAATTTTACGCTGATCACAATGATATCTTCAGAATCGCTCAGAACTCACTACAAACTGAGTTACGACTCCTCAAAAATTTTGAATTTGAACTAGTAGAAGTTCGCGGACGAGTTGTCTCGAGTCTGTATTTTCTCGTTATTCGCACCCACTATTCTGAGTAAGGTCACAATATAAAGCCAGACCGAAAACAAAAAGAAGAACATAGAATTTGAACAAAATCATTCGCGCGTCTCTTCCCAATTGAGATCGGAAACCTGCCAGTGGGCGTTGCCCATTTTTTCTTTCAAGGGGGCGTGGCAAACTTTTTCCTAGCTTTTTCTCGCTTATTTGAGCAAACTGAGGTTTCGCGCTTTGCAGGGTTGCTATAGACGGCGACCGGACCAAAATATCAAAAATTACCTCTGAGGTTGGACTGTGCCTTTAAGGAAATTTCAGTCCGAAAGAGCAGTTTTCAGTGATTTTCTTGTGGTTTTTATTTTCAACGTAGCGGTTATGTAGGGTACTAGAGCTCCCATCATATATGGAAAATCTGAAAACAAAATGCATCGTGAACGATACCTTCAAGCAACGTACCCAATAAATCCTAGGTAAATATCAGTCCTACCAATCTCGAAAATAGAAAACTGATAGCACCCATACAATGGAAAAAGACAGTTTCGGTCAATTTGACGCTCTTTTCGACCGTTCGGATTCAGGTTATTCTTGACTGGAATAGGGGTCTTGGAGGATCTATACAAGAACCCGCTCTTCTAATCGCATACTTTTTTACAGTTGTTTCTTGTTATAATGGTTTTTTTCTCACATTTGCCTTTCGCGAATGTAAAAAACTTATTACTTATTATAATGGAAACCTTGGGACAGAAAGCCTTATGAGTAGGATTTGAGATTATTAGGAAGTGTTAAAACATTAAGTTTACCGCAATGTTACAAGGACATGGTTCGGTTGCGGTCACACACTAAAACTAACTCGTCCGAGGCCGCGGTTTTCAGAGCTCCGAAACTTAGGTTTAAACTTGATATGGAAATCCAACTTTGTGTGTATGTTGCACTTCTTAGGGCCCTTAACTCTCCTGATTTTAGAAAGGGAGGGAAAGTTCTGCTTTGAAATCGAAAAAACGGCAAATTCCTCTTGCACACTAAGAAGAGCCCCTATTCGTAATATTATAAGAGTCAGAAACAAAAATAATGCCGAAGCAGACAAGAAAAAAAAAAGAAAAACCGTAGCTCACCCAGAAAATCAGCTGTCGATCGATAATGAAATCTGGGACCGTATGCGTGAACGACTTACCTGCGAGGTAAGGTTGAATGTTTCTCGAAATCTCTGCATTTCCTGTGCTCTATGCGTCTGTCTCGCTTCTCCGGGGAGAAGCGAGACAGACGCATAGAGCACAGGAAATGCAGAGATTCCGAGCAGCATTCACCCTATTCTCGCGGGTAAGTCGTTCATGCATACGGGCCCTGGCGTCTTCCAACTTAGTTTATGCGTGTGACCGCAACCGCACCATGTCCTTTTAACATTGCTGTAAACTGTACCTTTTCTCTTTTCTAGAGCATATTCATCTTTTCTTTTCGTCAGCAGGACGACGCGGTTTCAGGCCAATCATGTCGATTTGCGGATTGTCAGCCTATCTTCCCGTACCTCAAAGCGATGTGAAACTTGTGGAATATTCTTGGGCGTGGTGTCTACGCTTACAGCAGACAATAGGAGCCAGTGGCTCAGCCTAAAGTAACCGTTCTAGGTGAATGAGCGCAGGTTGATGGCGACGTATTCAAAAATTCCTGTACAACACACCAAACAGACTTTTCGACGTGCTTCTACGCCAAGACAATTCTGTAGACTATTAGCTTGATGTGCCTGGTTGTTTTTACCATGAAAAATTGACTCAGACGAGGTAGAAATGAAATTTTCATGAGGACGTCAGCTATGTCGTATAATTTTGTAACTCCCAATTTCGACAACTTTCGGGGTCAATTTCGCGACAGCTGATCAAGATTCCTGGAGAATCGTACTCAGGGGGTTCAAGGGTGCTGCGTCGGTTGACATTCATCGATTGTCCGCCAGAATCGCACGAAGTTCAGAACTGAAAAAAGAAGGTATTTCGTATAACGTTGCAACTCACTGTAGGACCGAGTATTTGAACGAGAAGTACTAGAAGCGCAATGGCTTCTTCCCTGCAAGGCGCTCGAGTTTAAACAAGGCAAAGCGTGTGGTTCATAGGATGATGTCGAAGTCAAGGGCACAGTCCAACCCCAGGGGTAATTTTGATATTCCACTCGGGGCACGGCTTGTAACAACCGTTTTTTTTAACAGTTTTTTCGAATAATGGAGAAACTACAGGGTAAAGTCGCCCCCCCGAAGCCCCGAAAGCCAAGCTAAGAGCACCCCCCCCCCACCAAAGGAAACCAAGAACTCGGTTATTGTACATCTTGCCATTGGGCATCGGTGAACATATCATCTTTTCCGTCTGCAAAGCTCTTGGTTACCTGTTCGGGGTTCAGTTTGGTGATATTGGAGGCGGAGCCGAATTTTTGTTGCTTTTTCTCGCTTTGACTCACTTGACTTATTAATTAGCCGGCTTCCGCCTGACGCGATCATTCCGCATCTTCGCCAAGTCAGAACTTTTGAAACAGGCTGTTAGTACGCTTAAACCCATTTCGTTCGGTGCAAACAACTTACTCGCGTCTTGGTATGGTGCAAGAGAGCTTTTTCAGTGTAGTCGACCCAGGGAGCATCGAACAAGCAGCCTTACTTGAGGTCTTCGTAGCGTTCCAGCAGCTTTTTGTATGGTGTTAACCAGCTTACTGGGCACTTCAATCAGCGCAAGCACTCTAATCGAGGCTCGGTAGGGCGTGAACCTGTGTCGGTTTCGTGCAATCAGCCTTAACACTGTGAAGCACCGTGCAAGCAGCTTATGGGAGTCGCCGAAGCGTCCCAGCAGCTTCACGCAATCGTCGCATGGTGTTGACACGCTGTGTTGATTGATTGATTCCGCTCAGCAGCCAGGCTTGCTCATCGGTCAGTTCATTTCTGTTCCCCTCGAAAGCTGCGAGTTCTCTCTTATTTCTTTCTTCGGTATACTTCATTGTCTGGAGGTGGTCGGCCTTTCTCATAGGTAGGTTCAAATCTGCAGTTTGCTGATTGGCAGAAGGGTTCTAGGCTTTGGCAGAATCACAGGCAGTGAATAAATTTTGTTTCGCTTATTATAGTCGCATTATTCGATTGCTCGTATCCAGTCTATTATGTCCTTATGGAAGGTTTAGGGTAGGAGATTACAGGAGGGATAGTTTAATTTTTGAGAAAGTCGAGCAAAGGGTTGAGCGTTGATCTCTAATTCTGTTTTTGTTGGCTAGTTTTCTGGGCCTGAATTTTTGTTAAACAGGCTTTTCATAAAGAGTTTGCTGGGGATTCCTCGGTGCTAGGGGATTTTAATAAGGGTTTGGCGCTCGGTTGTGATTGTTCCTTCCCATATTAGGGAAACTGTGATTTTTATCATTGGGTGGTTGGAGCTAGGGGATTGTTCGTTAGAAGCAGCATACTTAAACGCTCAAAAATGATATCGATATTATGAGATAAATCCATGGTTGGGAGTTGGCAGTATGGGTAACCAACAAAAAAAACGACGCAAACTGAATTCTAATAGAGAAATAATATTTATTCTATCAAAAAGGGGTCTTTCAAGCGAAAGAGGTTTGGTTCGCGCCAGAGACGTCCCAACAAAAAGGAAACAATAGGTAAGTAGAATGAGGAGAGTCTACAAAAATTGAACAATATTTTCTGAGAGTGATTTTCTTGGCCGACACTTCTAAACAGCGAAAACAAACCGTTGTGGTATTTCACGAGGAAGAGTTCAATGGTTTAAAAAAAGACTACTATTCGTTGACGAGATGATATGGGAATACTCTTCTTTGATGTTGTAATTCCACTGTTGCATTTCTCCCAACGGTTGGAGCCAACAGTCTGTGTAGGTCAATTCGGCATCATCTTCTTTTTTAATGACAATGGTTAGGTACGTAAATATATAACATATACATTTTTAACGCTTCTCGCGTGGTCAGAACCATTTTTGGAACCACAAAGGGCTTTCGTATAGAATACCGCAACGTTTAGAAGTGTCGGCCAAGAAAATCACTCTCAGAAAATATTGTTCCCTTTTTGTAGACTCTCCTCATTCTACTTACCTATTGTTCCTTTTGTTGGAACGTTTCTGACGCGAACCGAACCTCTTTCGCTTGGAAGACCCCTGTTTGATAGAATTGTTCACTTTTTGTAGATATTACGAAGTAATATCCCTGAAAAGTCTTCCATATTTTCCAATTAGCATGGATTGCTATAATAATCAGTAAGTACTCAGAGAGTCGGGGGATCCATTTCGGCCACGATAGTCTTTTGATTCGGCCACAAAGCGGTTAGATGACGATACGGCCACGTACTTTCCGTGCTCCACGTGGCCTAATCGTCGTCCAAGTGAGAAGTACGTGCCGCTAATCATAGCCGTTCCACTCGGCCACGACACGCTTTTGATTCGACTACGATGTGGTTTGGACGACGAACGAGCCACGATGCCCATGATTGAACACGTCGATCCATCACTTCACAATTGACCAGGCGCATATCAGCCGCACAGCACGTATAAAAGGAGCACCATCCCATAGAGAGCGCAGTCCGTCTTTCGGGGCTGCTCCTGGAAGGTGACTACGAGTCACTTTCTGGACGATTTTTGACCGCTGAGGGAGTCTCCTTCACGGTCATCGGCGAGGGAAGCCCCCCCCCCGCTGTCGACCGTGGCGAGGGTGATGTCCTTGTCGCGGACTGCTGTGGGGGTGGGACTCTGCTGCGGGCCGTGACTTCGATCGTATCCTTGTTTTGAGGGAGACCGCTCCTATCGAAGGGGTGTGACCCCGCCCTAGAACCACGTGCTTCTATTATAGGGCGACGAGCTGTCGAGTGGGAAACGGGGGTGAGGAAAAAGTTTTGCCTCGCTGCGCCACGTAGTCTTATCGAACAGTTCATGTGCTCCTCGGAGCAGCACGTGCTTTCCACTCGACTAGGTCGTTGTAGCGTGCGCAACAAGTTTATTACTCAGCGAGTCGGGGGGGGGGCCGATTCGGCCACGATAGACTTTCAAATCAGGTACCTAGTCGAGTTAAAAGGAACTTTCGCAGCAGCACGTGCTGCTCTGAGGAGCACGTGGCCGGTTCGATAGGACTACGTGGCACAGAGAGACAAAATCCTTGCCGCACCCCCGTTTCCCACGCGACAGCACGTCGTCCTTTAAAGGCAGTGTTCACGAAAATCTTCGATTTTGAGATTAGTCGCTAAATCGACTGTTTTGCCCCCGAGTAGAACTGAAATGACTAAAAAACGCACCAGAAGTACACGAAATTCTTAAGTATCACCCCGCCTCTTAAGTATCACAGGAAGTGATTGCTGTGACAATGAAATCTTTTGTGGACTCGTCTTTTGCAATTTTCTATTTTGTGTTGCTCCGTTCTTTCCTTTGAACCCTAACCAATACTGTTTTGCCCGAGATATTCTTCCATTTTTGACTAGTCCGATTTTTTGCCGGTGACAACCACCATGAACATGTTCATCCAACCGGACAACTAGTCCATGTTATAGAATAATTTCCCTGAAATGCGACGTTTTAATGCGTTTCTCGCGGTTTCTTCGTAATTTTGGTAACACTTGGAGGTCAACGCATTGTTTTATGTAAAAAACTCGGACACGAAAATAATCGTGGACACTGCCTTTAATAGAAGCACGTGGCGCTGGGGGCGGGGTCACACCTCTTCCGTAGTAGCTGGTCTTTCTCAATATGGATACGGTCCAAGTCACGGCCCGCAGCAGAGTCCCACCCCCGCAGCAGTCCGCGACAAGGACATCACCCTCGCCACGGTCGACAGCGGGGGAGCTTCCCTCGCCGATGACCGTGAAGGAGACCTCTCAGCGCTCAAAAATCGTCCAGAAAGTGACTCGTAGTCACCTTTCAGGAGCGGCCCCAAAAGGCGGACTGCGCCCTTTATGGGATGGTGGTCCTTTTATACGTGTCCAACCGCTTCGTAGTCGAATCGAAAGCTTATCGTGGCCGAATAGGACCCCCCGACTCTCTGAGGAGGGAGATAGGCTATACATATTATATAAAATTACTTATTAGCATCGATGGATTCGATAAACATTGGTTAACTAACTAGTTGGCCAGTTTTCCTGTCCCGTCCCATATAAAAGCGCAGCCTACAGCGTAATTCTGCGATTTCATGTATCAATCGATAATATCGATATTATCGATTGATTTGTTCACCAGAAAGTATTCAACTTGTTGGTCACTTCCCCTATTCCACCCATCCTGAAAAGCACAGCCTACAGCGTGTTTTACCATTTTAATCGACCAATCGATAATATCTATTGATTTGATGACCAGTAAGTAATTTACTTGTTGGTAACTTCCCCTATGCCTTCTTATTCGAAAAAGCACAGCCTACAGCGTGTTTTAGCGATTCGATCTACCAATCTATAATATCCATTTCTTTGATGATCACTATGTAATCAACTTGTTAGTCACTTCCCCTATTCCACGTGGATGGGGGACCTCAATAGCTTCTCAGACAGTATGCCCAAGTTGACAGTGTCAAACGCCTTCGTGAGGTCCAGGGCTACTCCAACAGTGCGTTGAGGCTTGGTGGCGTTGAAGCCATCCAAAACATAGCTCACAATCTCCAGCAGCGCCGTGGTGGTAGAGTGTAATTTGCGGAATCCATGCTGGTGCTGCTGACTCATTGTACAGACTGCGAGCCTACTGTGCTTATCTGGGCCAAATTCCGGTCAGCAATTGCTAGCGGCCGCACGCTCCCGAGTCAGAAGAGCTTCCAGCGCCATAGCCGCCGATCTGTTGACTCTAGGTAGGTTTTAGAAACTGGAAACTAAGAAAAATTGGAGAAAATTGTATAAAAAAGCCACATCGAGTCGGCTTTGGCGCTGTAAACCCGACTGACTCGTGCGCGTGCGGCCGCAAAGCGTGTCGAGACGCAATTGCGGACCGAAATTTGGCCCAGATAAGCACAGTATGCGAAATACACCACGCCTATCAATATGACAGTCCAGTCCTCAATACCATAGCTGGAAGTCCAACTCTCGATCTTCCAGCTAAATCACTCTCACTCAGCTTTGACACACTGCAGCACCTAGACGGCTTACTTTGCATCTTTCTCTGCTACTCCAGTGTCCTAGCCAAGCTATTCTGTGGTTTCGGGCCGCTTACTTTGCACAGTCATACGAGCCTCACGCTAATCGATGAACTGTATTGATCCTCTTGGCCCACTAAAACCTTCTAGGGCCTTCCTCAACCTGACCACAGGCTCTGGAACCTTCCGGCTGTCCACCCTTCCCTCACTAGTCCAGATTGTAATCGATACAATCGTTAGTACCTAGCACTCGAACGGTTCGGTCCCCATTTACTGGATGTACAAGGCCCTTTTAGCAAGTGAGTTACTGTGCTTCCCTGGGCCAAATTCCGGTCCGCAATTGCGTCTCGACACGCTTTGCGAACGCGCGCATTTGAGTCGGGAGAGTTTCCAGCGCCGCAGCCGCCGATCTGTTGACTCTAGGTGGGTTTTAGAAACTGAAAAGTGAACTAAATTGGAGAAAACTGTTTAAAAAAAGCTACATCGAGTCGGATTTGGCCCTGGAAAGTCGACTGACTCCAGCGCGTGCGGCCGCAAAGCGTGTCGAGACGCGATTGTGGACCGGAATTTGGCCCAGATGGGCACAGTAGGTAGTTCGCGATAGTAACGACTACAAGACAGAACACAGTAATAAGAATTTATTAGGCAATAACTACTAACAATGGGAATAATGCAAATTAATAACAACGATGATAACCTCCAAAATCGAAGAGGGAGGCAAGGAGACGTGACGCGGGTAGTTGGCTCCCTACCCTGCCATTTTATGCCCTCACGACTTAGGCCCGGCCCATGTCACTCCTCTTCAACGGTGGTCGGTAGGTCAGCGGTTGCGCTGACCTCTCGCCTCTCCACATGGGGTGAGAGGTTGTGCTTTTTCGGATGGAGTGGGATAGGGGAAGTTACTAACAAGTTGATTCCTTACTGGTCATCAAATCAAGAGATAATGTAAATTGGTATATCAAAATGCTAAAACACGCTGTAGGCTGTGCTTTTTTCGGATGGGTGGAATAGGGGAAGTGACTAACAAGTTGATTACATAGTGATCATCAAAGAAATGGATATTATAGATTGGTAGATCGAATCGCTAAAACACGCTGTAGGCTGTGCTTTTTCGAATAAGAAGGCATAGGGGAAGTTACCAACAAGTAAATTACTTACTGGTCATCAAATCAATAGATATTATCGATTGGTCGATTAAAATGGTAAAACACGCTGTAGGCTGTGCTTTTCAGGATGGGTGGAATAGGGGAAGTGACCAACAAGTTGAATACTTTCTGGTGAACAAATCAATCGATAATATCGATATTATCGATTGATACATGAAATCGCAGAATTACGCTGTAGGCTGCGCTTTTATATGGGACGGGACAGGAAAACTGGCCAACTAGTTAGTTAACCAATGTTTATCGAATCCATCGATGCTAATAAGTAATTTTATATAATATGTATAGCCTATCTCCCTCCTCAGAGAGTCGGGGGGTCCTATTCGGCCACGATAAGCTTTCGATTCGACTACGAAGCGGTTGGACACGTATAAAAGGACCACCATCCCATAAAGGGCGCAGTCCGCCTTTTGGGGGCCGTCTCCCTGAAAGGTGACTACGAGTCACTTTCTGGACGATTTTTGAGCGCTGAGAGGTCTCCTTCACGGTCATCGGCGAGGGAAGCTCCTCCGCTGTCGACCGTGGCGAGGGTGATGTCCTTGTCGCGGACTGCTGCGGGGGTGGGACTCTGCTGCGGGCCGTGACTTGGACCGTATCCATATTGAGAAAGACCAGCTACTACGGAAGAGGTGTGACCCCGCCCCCAGCGCCACGTGCTTCTATTAAAGGCAGTGTCCACGATTATTTTCGTGTCCGAGTTTTTTACATAAAACAATGCGTTGACCTCCAAGTGTTACCAAAATTACGAAGAAACCGCGAGAAACGCATTAAAACGTCGCATTTCAGGGAAATTATTCTATAACATGGACTAGTTGTCCGGTTGGATGAACATGTTCATGGTGGTTGTCACCGGCAAAAAATCGGACTAGTCAAAAATGGAAGAATATCTCGGGCAAAACAGTATTGGTTAGGGTTCAAAGGAAAGAACGGAGCAACACAAAATAGAAAATTGCAAAAGACGAGTCCACAAAAGATTTCATTGTCACAGCAATCACTTCCTGTGATACTTAAGAGGCGGGGTGATACTTAAGAATTTCGTGTACTTCTGGTGCGTTTTTTAGTCATTTCAGTTCTACTCGGGGGCCAAACAGTCGATTTAGCGACTAATCTCAAAATCGAAGATTTTCGTGAACACTGCCTTTAAAGGACGACGTGCTGTCGCGTGGGAAACGGGGGTGCGGCAAGGATTTTGTCTCTCTGTGCCACGTAGTCCTATCGAACCGGCCACGTGCTCCTCAGAGCAGCACGTGCTGCTGCGAAAGTTCCTTTTAACTCGACTAGGTACCTGATTTGAAAGTCTATCGTGGCCGAATCGGCCCCCCCCCGACTCGCTGAGTAATAAACTTGTTGCGCACGCTACAACGACCTAGTCGAGTGGAAAGCACGTGCTGCTCCGAGGAGCACATGAACTGTTCGATAAGACTACGTGGCGCAGCGAGGCAAAACTTTTTCCTCACCCCCGTTTCCCACTCGACAGCTCGTCGCCCCATAATAGAAGCACGTGGTTCTAGGGCGGGGTCACACCCCTTCGATAGGAGCGGTCTCCCTCAAAACAAGGATACGATCGAAGTCACGGCCCGCAGCAGAGTCCCACCCCACAGCAGTCCGCGACAAGGACATCATACTCGCCACGGTCGACAGCGGGGGGGGGGCTTCCCTCGCCGATGACCGTGAAGGAGACTCCCTCAGCGGTCAAAAATCGTCCAGAAAGTGACTCGTAGTCACCTTCCAGGAGCAGCCCCGAAAGACGGACTGCGCTCTCTATGGGATGGTGCTCCTTTTATACGTGCTGTGCGGCTGATATGCGCCTGGTCAATTGTGAAGTGATGGATCGACGTGTTCAATCATGGGCATCGTGGCTCGTTCGTCGTCCAAACCACATCGTAGTCGAATCAAAAGCGTGTCGTGGCCGAGTGGAACGGCTATGATTAGCGGCACGTACTTCTCACTTGGACGACGATTAGGCCACGTGGAGCACGGAAAGTACGTGGCCGTATCGTCATCTAACCGCTTTGTGGCCGAATCAAAAGACTATCGTGGCCGAAATGGATCCCCCGACTCTCTGAGTACTTACTGATTATTATAGCAATCCATGCTAATTGGAAAATATGGAAGACTTTTCAGGGATATTACTTCGTAATATCTACAAAAAGTGAACAATTCTATCAAACAGGGGTCTTCCAAGCGAAAGAGGTTCGGTTCGCGTCAGAAACGTTCCAACAAAAGGAACAATAGGTAAGTAGAATGAGGAGAGTCTACAAAAAGGGAACAATATTTTCTGAGAGTGATTTTCTTGGCCGACACTTCTAAACGTTGCGGTATTCTATACGAAAGCCCTTTGTGGTTCCAAAATGGTTCTGACCACGCGAGAAGCGTTAAAAATGTATATGTTATATATTTACGTACCTAACCATTGTCATTAAAAAAGAAGATGATGCCGAATTGACCTACACAGACTGTTGGCTCCAACCGTTGGGAGAAATGCAACAGTGGAATTACAACATCAAAGAAGAGTATTCCCATATGATCTCGTCAACGAATAGTAGTCTTTTTTTAAACCATTGAACTCTTCCTCGTGAAATACCACAACGGTTTGTTTTCGCTGTTTAGAAGTGTCGGCCAAGAAAATCACTCTCAGAAAATATTGTTCAATTTTTGTAGACTCTCCTCATTCTACTTACCTATTGTTTCCTTTTTGTTGGGACGTCTCTGGCGCGAACCAAACCTCTTTCGCTTGAAAGACCCCTTTTTGATAGAATAAATATTATTTCTCTATTAGAATTCAGTTTGCGTCGTTTTTTTTGTTGGTTACCCATACTGCCAACTCCCAACCATGGATTTATCTCATAATATCGATATCATTTTTGAGCGTTTAAGTATGCTGCTTCTAACGAACAATCCCCTAGCTCCAACCACCCAATGATAAAAATCCCAGTTTCCCTAATATGGGAAGGAACAATCACAACCGAGCGCCAAACCCTTATTAAAATCCCCTAGCACCGAGGAATCCCCAGCAAACTCTTTATGAAAAGCCTGTTTAACAAAAATTCAGGCCCAGAAAACTAGCCAACAAAAACAGAATTAGAGATCAACGCTCAACCCTTTGCTCGACTTTCTCAAAAATTAAACTATCCCTCCTGTAATCTCCTACCCTAAACCTTCCATAAGGACATAATAGACTGGATACGAGCAATCGAATAATGCGACTATAATAAGCGAAACAAAATTTATTCACTGCCTGTGATTCTGCCAAAGCCTAGAACCCTTCTGCCAATCAGCAAACTGCAGATTTGAACCTACCTATGAGAAAGGCCGACCACCTCCAGACAATGAAGTATACCGAAGAAAGAAATAAGAGAGAACTCGCAGCTTTCGAGGGGAACAGAAATGAACTGACCGATGAGCAAGCCTGGCTGCTGAGCGGAATCAATCAATCAACACAGCGTGTCAACACCATGCGACGATTGCGTGAAGCTGCTGGGACGCTTCGGCGACTCCCATAAGCTGCTTGCACGGTGCTTCACAGTGTTAAGGCTGATTGCACGAAACCGACACAGGTTCACGCCCTACCGAGCCTCGATTAGAGTGCTTGCGCTGATTGAAGTGCCCAGTAAGCTGGTTAACACCATACAAAAAGCTGCTGGAACGCTACGAAGACCTCAAGTAAGGCTGCTTGTTCGATGCTCCCTGGGTCGACTACACTGAAAAAGCTCTCTTGCACCATACCAAGACGCGAGTAAGTTGTTTGCACCGAACGAAATGGGTTTAAGCGTACTAACAGCCTGTTTCAAAAGTTCTGACTTGGCGAAGATGCGGAATGATCGCGTCAGGCGGAAGCCGGCTAATTAATAAGTCAAGTGAGTCAAAGCGAGAAAAAGCAACAAAAATTCGGCCCCGCCTCCAATATCACCAAACTGAACCCCGAACAGGTAACCAAGAGCTTTGCAGACGGAAAAGATGATATGTTCACCGATGCCCAATGGCAAGATGTACAATAACCGAGTTCTTGGTTTCCTTTGGTGGGGGGGGGTGCTCTTAGCTTGGCTTTCGGGGCTTCGGGGGGGGGGGCGACTTTTTCCCTGGAGTTTCTCCATTATTCGAAAAAACTGTTAAAAAAAACGGTTGTTACAAGCCGTGCCCCGAGTGGAATTTCATAATTACCCCTGGGGTTGGACTGTGCCCTTGACTTCGACATCATCCTATGAACCACACGCTTTGCCTTGTTTAAACTCGAGCGCCTTGCAGGGAAGAAGCCATTGCGCTTCTAGTACTTCTCGTTCAAATACTCGGTCCTACAGTGAGTTGCAACGTTATACGAAATACCTTCTTTTTTCAGTTCTGAGCATCCTGCGGTTCTGGCGGGCAATCGAGGGATGTCAACCGACGCAGCACCCTTGAACCCCTGAGTACGATTCTCCAGGAATCTTGATCAGCTGTCGCGAAATTGACCCCGAAAGTTGTCGAAATTGGGAGTTACAAAATTATACGACATAGCTGACGTCCTCATGAAAATTTCATTTCTACCTCGTCTGAGTCAATTTTTCATGGTAAAAACAACCAGGCACATCAAGCTAATAGTCTACAGAATTGTCTTGGCGTAGAAGCACGTCGAAAAGTCTGTTTGGTGTGTTGTACAGGAATTTTTGAATACGTCGCCATCAACCTGCGCTCATTCACCTAGAACGGTTACTTTAGGCTGAGCCACTGGCTCCTATTGTCTGCTGTAAGCGTAGACACCACGCCCAAGAATATTCCACAAGTTTCACATCGCTTTGAGGTACGGGAAGATAGGCTGACAATCCGCAAATCGACATGATTGGCCTGAAACCGCGTCGTCCTGCTGACGAAAAGAAAAGATGAATATGCTCTAGAAAAGAGAAAAGGTACAGTTTACAGCAATGTTAAAAGGACATGGTGCGGTTGCGGTCACACGCATAAACTAAGTTGGAAGACGCCAGGGCCCGTATGCATGAACGACTTACCCGCGAGAATAGGGTGAATGCTGCTCGGAATCTCTGCATTTCCTGTGCTCTATGCGTCTGTCTCGCTTCTCCCCGGAGAAGCGAGACAGACGCATAGAGCACAGGAAATGCAGAGATTTCGAGAAACATTCAACCTTACCTCGCAGGTAAGTCGTTCACGCATACGGTCCCAGATTTCATTATCGATCGACAGCTGATTTTCTGGGTGAGCTACCGTTCTTCTTTTTTTCCTTGTCTGCTTCGGCATTATTTTTGTTTCTGACTCTTATAATATTACGAATAGGGGCTCTTCTTAGTGTGCAAGAGGAATTTGCCGTTTTTTCGATTTCAAAGCAGAACTTTCCCTCCCTTTCTAAAATCAGGAGAGTTAAGGGCCCTAAGAAGTGCAACATACACACAAAGTTGGATTTCCATATCAAGTTTAAACCTAAGTTTCGGAGCTCTGAAAACCGCGGCCTCGGACGAGTTAGTTTTAGTGTGTGACCGCAACCGAACCATGTCCTTGTAACATTGCGGTAAACTTAATGTTTTAACACTTCCTAATAATCTCAAATCCTACTCATAAGGCTTTCTGTCCCAAGGTTTCCATTATAATAAGTAATAAGTTTTTTACATTCGCGAAAGGCAAATGTGAGAAAAAAACCATTATAACAAGAAACAACTGTAAAAAAGTATGCGATTAGAAGAGCGGGTTCTTGTATAGATCCTCCAAGACCCCTATTCCAGTCAAGAATAACCTGAATCCGAACGGATCTGATGGGTGTACCAAGCATTGAATAGGTCTATACAGAGTCACGCACTTTTACTGAACTCGGGATCTTTGGTGGCGGAAGCTTCATGTGTTGGGCCAGACTCAGGAGACATGACAAGCTGGACCACGTGTTTCTAACCTTGTAATGTTTTTACCACCCAAATTTTGCTAAAAATCTATAGTAGGATGATAATGTTATAACATGGCGATTCTCGGCGATCGACTCTTCCTTTCTCACAAGTCGATTAAAGCCACAGTCCAAGCTCAGAATCGATTTTTCGTATTTTAGCCTATCTTGGAGAAAATTTTACGCTGATCACAATGATATCTTCAGAATCGCTCAGAACTCACTACAAACTGAGTTACGACTCCTCAAAAATTTTGAATTTGAACTAGTAGAAGTTCGCGGACGAGTTGTCTCGAGTCTGTATTTTCTCGTTATTGGGTGGTGGCTATAGTGTAACAACACCCCTGAGGAGGCGGGAGAAACGGGGGAGGAGCGAGGTTTCTGATTGGACGCAACACGGGGCTAGCCCATGTGTGTCTAATCGGGAACCTCGCTCCTCCCCCGTTTCTCCCGCCTCCTCGGGGATGTTGATACACGATGGCCACCACCCCTCGTTATTCGCACCCACTATTCTGAGTAAGGTCACAATATAAAGCCAGACCGAAAACAAAAAGAAGAACATAGAATTTGAACAAAATCATTCGCGCGTCTCTTCCCAATTGAGATCGGAAACCTGCCAGTGGGCGTTGCCCATTTTTTCTTTCAAGGGGGCGTGGCAAACCTTTTTCCTAGCTTTTTCTCGCTTATTTGAGCAAACTGAGGTTTCGCGCTTTGCAGGGTTGCTATAGACGGCGACCGGACCAAAATATCAAAAATTACCTCTGAGGTTGGACTGTGCCTTTAAGGAAATTTCAGTCCGAAAGAGCAGTTTTCAGTGATTTTCTTGTGGTTTTTATTTTCAACGTAGCGGTTATGTAGGGTACTAGAGCTCCCATCATATATGGAAAATCTGAAAACAAAATGCATCGTGAACGATACCTTCAAGCAACGTACCCAATAAATCCTAGGTAAATATCAGTCCTACCAATCTCGAAAATAGAAAACTGATAGCACCCATACAATGGAAAAAGACAGTTTCGGTCAATTTGACGCTCTTTTCGATACAAATGTCACAGAGGACACTTGGCCTCCAATGTTCCGCAGGCAACTAACCATTTATAATTTACGGCGAGCTGTCTTGCTATGAGATTCTTTCAGAGATGTTGGAGGCTCTCAGCCTTGCTTAAAGCCACAGTACACCCTCAGATATCAATTTTGAGATTTTCATGTAACTTTGTAGAAGACCCCTCCTGTATAACACGTGCCAAATGCAAGATCTCAATTCCTCCAAATAAGCGAGATATAAGCGACCACCACAGGCCCGACCCCCTTCGCTCACCACCACAGGCCCGACCCCCTAAGGTGCGTCCGAATGAGAATGGCTGCCCACGCGGCCGGCGTGCTTGGCATGCGGCCGTCGCGTTCGCCGCTCTCGGACGAGCATGCGAAAAGTCCCCACCGCCATCGACAACGAACGAGGCCGGCACCGGCTGGCAGCAAGCACTGCGCCGATCAATCAGTGGGAGAGGGGATGGCCGTCGTTGAAATCCAACACTCGTCCGAGGGCGACACATGCGACGGCCGCCTGCCAAGCACGCCGGCCGCGTGGGCCGCCATTCTCATTCGGGCACACTTTAACAGATTTTCGGATTCGATAGCGGCTGGATGGATGGATGAATTCCAATAAGTCGTCGTTCTTCAGTCCATTGCTGGGCTATCTTCTCATCCTGGCTCGCTCTCGCGCAACGATTGCGAATGAAGAGAAATACAGGCCTGAGACAACTCGTCCACTAATTTTCCACCCTCAAAATGTAGGCATCTTTGAAGAGCCATAACTTTGTTCAAAGGAAAGTTCGGACGATTTTAGAGAAACCACTGTGATCAGCGTGTGACTCTCTCCAAGATAAGTATGAAATCTGAAGATAATTTTTTTGGGTGTCCTGTGCCTTTAAAGGCAGTGTTCACGATAATCTTCAATTTTGAGAGTATTCGCTATATTGATTAAGTGGCCTCCGGGTAGAACTAAAATGACGTAGAAATTGAGAAAAACGCACCAGAGGTACACGAAATCTCTAAGTATCAACCCGCCTTTTAAGTATCAGAGGAAGTGTTTGTTGTGACAACGAAACATTTTGTGGACCCGTTCTTCGCAATTCTCTCCCCTCTATTGCTCCGTTCTTTCTTTAGGGCCCTAACTGATCCTGCGTTGCATAAAATATTCTTCTATTTTCGACTGACCCAATTTTCCACCGGTGACAACCACCGTGAACATGTTCATCCAACCGGACAACTAGTCCATGTTATAGCATAATGTCACTAAAATACGACGTTTTAATGCTTATCTCGCCGTTTCTTCGTAATTTGGGTAACACTTGGAGGCCAACTCACTGTTTTATGTGAAAAACTCGGGAACGAAAATCATCGTGAACACTGCCTTTAAAAAAAATTCATCCGAATAATTTTATTGAAGCACCATGTGTAATTAATCCAATGGCATTTTAACAAAGCTTTTTGCTTCTTTCACCAGTTCAAGAGGTAACTATGGAGGTTATGGATATGGAGGTCAGAGCGGGAGTACATATTCGGAAGTTTCCAGGTTAAGGCTGTTGGTGAGCGTTTGTCACAATGCTCCTTCCATCCCGTCTGTCCGTTCGTCTCGTCCACCCATGTTCTCCTCTTGTATCTGCTGCTGCCGCATGTGATCATAACATGGAGTGATTGATGGATGAGAAGGGCGGAGTCGAGCGGGGCCACAAAACGACGTCCCGTCCAACGACTCACACCCATTACCCATTTCCACATACTTTTCTGCTCACCCTGTCCTTTTCACTCATTATTCCCTACACATATACCTCACTCATCTCCCGCTTCTAAGTTCTAAACTATTCACTTCACCGTCTATGGGTCGTCGGAAACAAGCAAGACCTACAAAACGCTCGCTGGATGATTCGGACCCGGCTGTCGAACTGGAGCCGACCGCTAAGCTCGTTAAGGAAGAATCCACTGATCAACCAGCTAACTGCACGGAAATGGCACCATCCTGCTCCGCTCCGTCCTGGCCTTCTCCTGATTTCTCATCATCTCCTAGCAAGAAGCAACCAGCGAATCCTCTGCTTATGTTGGAAAAGTCGCTGAAGCGATTTGAGCCGCAGAAACCTCAGCCAGGTGGGCGCGTCTCTTTTTCGTTTCTTTTTTTTTCTATATGTCAGTGTAGCAACGGATACACTTTTTATTCCATTTGAAGATGACCAATGGAGACCTCTCCTATACAGTGATGACAATGTCGAACCAGATGCCGCATCTATGCAAAACACTGACTTTGAGTTTCTGTTAGAAAAGACTAATTTTATCGAAGAATAGCCCATGTTCGACAGTTCATAAGTTTTGGTATCGCTCATGGTTAATTGTCTGACTCCAGAAAAACCTATGCGGGTGTTGATCGCAGCTATACTACAGTCGTGTATGATGGCGACCTCCTCGCTCCGGATAGCATAAGCGATTGCGCCGCGGCATATTTTTATATGTTATATCTAATGACTATTGAAACCATGACAGTACGCATGAAATTACTAGCATGGAAAAGTTATTTCAGTAGCAGATTGACTAGTTCTAAAGAAAGCAGCGATAGCGGAAAAGAAAAAAAAGCGTTTTTAATCTCTAAAAAGAGACGAAGATCCTTCAGTAGGGGTATCCAACAAATATGAACTTTTTCACCGCTTCCAACGGTGACCCCGCAGACTTCTTTTTTTGCCAATGACAATTTCAGAAGCCACTTCTGCCGTAGACGGAGGTGGAGCCTTCTATACATTGGACCCGAATCGAAAAACGGATATCCGAATCATTCTGAAAACCATGGTTGTGAATATCCGAGTGCATTTAGATGGATCCCGAGTGGTAGCAGGTAGTACCGGATTACCAGTGCTTTTATTCTGAACTCATTCTGATGGATCGGAAATCCGGGACCATCGTTTTAAAATGATTCGGATATCCGTTTTTCGATTCGGGTCCAATGTATAGAGCCTTCCATGACTACCTTCGTTGACCTATTCCATGCTTAGTGTTTTTAGGCCCGGATTTTTAAAACTCGTCACTCCAAATATGCTCTGATGGAACTGAAATTCTCACGTGGAAAAGGAGGCTCTATTCTTTACAGCTTTGCCCACAGGAAAAAAGCCACACCCGACATTGGTACGGACAAGATTGTGATTTCTACGAAAACAGATCGGTGTCAGTGCCTGCGTATTTTTGAAGATTTCTCGTCCAGGGTGGGACAGTTCCACCTGGGTGATGAAGATAAAATACTTTTCCTGCCAGCGGCTTTCATGCTTGAAAAAAGTTTGAACATAAGGGCATCAAAGGCGAACTCTTACGGGGGACATTTTATTTCGTCGGCTTTGGAGTCTTCATAGATCACAGATAAGAAAGTGCTGGTGAGAGTTGGTTACCCTAGAATCAGATCATTTTTAGGGTCTTGAAACTGTGTGTTTAGCATATCCTTCAGCTGCTCGAGAAAAGCTATTTTACCCTCTGGGCGGGGAAACAATAACCCTTCACATTCATTCGTGTGTAGACACTTTGGGAAAACTCATCTGCGATACTGGGACGTTCAGCCACGGCCAAGGAAACAGCGATCGGGACGGTGCTTAAAGGCATCGTACACGATGAAAACCATACATGGGTTTTTGACTTTTTCGTGCTTTTAAATCCCTATAGTGACTGAAGGTTGCAAAAAGCCCCCTCAAAAACGTCAACTTTCCTAGAAAAACCCATTTCAAGTAATCCTAATACAAATTTGAAGTTGCCGCTGACATCAATTTGGGATAGCTGCGCGAAGAACGCAAGGAACACTTTTACGATTTTATTCCTTGGCGCAGCGTTGGAAGCAATTCACCGAGGACGCCACTCAGCCGAGCGATCTTTTTTCTTGAACGAAACTAAAAAGGGTTACTAACCTGCTGCGGCCATTGCTGTCAGCAGCTTTCGATCGATCCCGAATGTGAAATCGAGTGGCGTGTGAATTGCGCCCTACGACGCGTCAACGCACGATCGCCGGCAGCGACCACGGAGTTTTGTTCCTTGTAACAACGGATCGACCCCAAGGCCGCCCCCCAAAACCCAGGAGCGAATCTCCTTTCAGAGGCGATTTTGAAACTCCAAACTTTCTGACTGACATTATTATGCCCCACTAGTCCGACTGAACGCAAAAGCTGGAATTCGGTTTTCATCGTGTACGATGCCTTTAAAGGCAGTGGTCGTGATCAAATATGCTTGTCGTCTTTTTCTCTCTAAACCCTTTTCTGGGTCTCGAGTAGTAGGACCTATATGAAAAAATCGCGAAAAAACCACTGTTCGGGCCAAATTTGAAGGAAGAACTTTCTTGTCTTTTGATGGTGGACGAGCCCACCCCACATCATCGGCATCGATGACCTCTCATATCAAGAACATCAGCTGGCTTGAAATTGAATTTCAATCAATGAACATTACTCATCCAGTCAAAAACATTGACTGAAGTGCTTGCTTTCATTGTTCAACTGTTTTTATTAGGTAAATTTGCATTTATTTCTTCCTCCGATTGTCGATGATTTTTGACTGCACGGAATGAGACTGCGATCTTTTTGGGCGGCGCTGTACACGTGTGCACGAACTGGCTTCTTTGGGCCCTAGAAACTCTAATCCTAGCCTGTTTTACACCGCGCTACCTACATAGTTTTTTTCAGCTGTTTTCGATCTAAGCTGATTTTTGTAGTTTTTTCGATAACGTTTTTCATCGTGACCACTGCCTTTAATTGAGTGTCATTTAGCTGTGCAGAGCTGCTATTGAAACTGATGTTTTTTAGCTTTCAATTTCCACATCTCCAAACTGAGAAAAAAAAACTTCCATTTAGAGTGAAAGGGTAAAGAATAAGGGAGAAAAGAAAAAAAACATCCAACTTCCAGAACTCATGATAACAGAGGTGAATTGCACAGGTTCTTCTCCTGCCTGGTTATGTTTTGTGCATGTTCCGGGTCATTATAAGGAAGTCGCAACACAGCTGCGTGACGTGAAATCATTCGATCGATAGTCCTTGCCTCCTCGATTCCAAGTGTACCACGCACGCCTCTCAGCTGCGTCGCGGCTTTCTAAGAAATGACATGGACAATATGTTTTAATTAATTCGATTTCATAGAATTCAATTTTCAGCTTCACTTCTTTGAAAAATTTCCATTTTCGTCTGAACTTGTATTAAGACTGCTTCATCTGCAATCTCGCCCTCCCTTGTGGTTTCGTTTACAACTGGGCAACACTTTGCTTAAAGGCAGTTTCAAGATAACTGTGAATTTCGAGATTATTTGCTAGATCGATTGTTTGGCCCCCGAGTAGAGCTGAAACGATGGACAAATTGAGAAAAACGCGACAGATGTACACGAAATCCAGCGTTTCCACTCCGCTCTTGCACTCTCATAGTGAAGCTGTTTGTTGTGACAATAAACTCTTTTGTGGAACCGTCTTTTGAAATTCTTCACTCTCTGTTGCTTCATTCCTTCCTTTGGACTCTAACTAATAATGTTTGGCATGAAATATTTTTCCATTTCTGATTGACCCCATTTTTCACCGGTGACAATCGCAGTGAATATGTTCATCCAACCGGACAACTAAATCAGGCCAGAGACAAATGCCATTGAAATAGGGCCTATTAGCGCATTTTTCGCCCTTTCTTCCTAATTTTGGTAACTTTTGGTGGTCAACACATTGTCTTGAAGGCAGTGTTCACGATGAAAAAAGTTTTTGAAATTCCACTAGGATTGGGTAGTGGAGGGACACCCTATAACGTTAGCGTCGAAAGAACGCATGAAAACGAGCAAGGAAGAGCCCCAAAAGAGCCCAAAGTTGCAACTTCGAGCGCATTGAAAACCCCAAAAGCGCATTACACGCCCACCGACGTGAACAAATGAATGCTCGCGATCGTGAGATGAGCGATGATTTTCAATCATTAGCCCCGTTCTTCCCTTCATTCTCAGCTCCTCTCTTTACTCAGGTCAGCTCGCATAGATCGGCTGCAAAAGACGGAAGTTACAAGCCTCGGACAACTCGTCCACCATGTTTCCGTAGCTCAATCTTTGAGGGACCATACCTGCGTTCACAGAAGGTCTTGTATGATTTTAGAGACACCATTGGAATCAGCATGGGGCCGTTTTCAAGATAGGCGGAAAAACAGAAAAACGATTTTCATCGTGAACACTGCCTCTAAGTGGGAAACGCGGGAACGAAAATCATTGTGAACACTGCCTTTAACTCATTCAATTCAACAATCCATTCGAACACGATAGAAGTGAGGGTTCACAATCTCCTGCCGAGTTAATGTTCGTTCAGATGGTGAAAGTCCATTAAAGGCAGCGTTTACGATGATCATCCTCGGTGACTTTCTACAGTGAAATGATAGGTGAGAAGGATTCTAGGCTCCCATTGCCGAAAGAACAGTAGAAAACGAGCCAGGAGCGGCAAAATGACGGCTGCAAACAAGCGTTTTGGTGTTCCAGACACGCCTGATGCCCCAGATCCGCCCCCTCGGAATGAACAAATAAAGACTCAGATTACAGGAATGATCAAGTGAAGGAAGTGCTAATAAGTGAGCTGTCGCTTAATTGCACTGATAGGCATCATACTTCATAGCGGTCAATTCCTCCACGCTCAAAAATCAACGTAAACAAGATTAGGTCTATTTTAGCTCAAAAACGCCGCTTTCGCGCCTTTCTAAGCATGCCTTGCTATATAGGGCACCAAACCTTCCGTAAACCGTGGAGATATCGGAAGTGAAGTTTTTCGTGAACACTGCCTTTAAAGGCATCTTACACGATGAAAACCATTCTTGGGTTTTTGAGTTTTTAGTGTTGTTATATGCCTATAGTGACTGAAGGTTGCAAAATGCCCCCTCTAAAACGTCAATTTTTCAGGAAAAACCCATTTCAGGAAAGCTCAGTACAAATTTGAAGTTCCCGCCGAAATCAATTTGGGATAGTTGCACGAAGAACACAAGGATTACTTTTACGATTCGTTCCTTGGCGCAGCGTTGGAAGCAATTCACCGAGGACGCCATTCAGACGAGCGATCTTTTTTTTTTGAACGAAACTAAAAAGGGTTACTAACAAGCTGCGTCCATTGCTGTCAGCTGCTTTCGATCGATGCCGAGCGTGAAATCGAGTTACGTGTGAATTGCGCCCTACGACGCGTCAACGCACGATCGCCGGCAGCGACAACGGAGTTTCGTTCCTTGTAACAACGTATCGACCCCAAGGCCGGCCCCCAAAACCCAGAAAGCCCTTTTGAGGTAAGCGAATCTCCAGTCAGAGGCGACTTTGAAACTCCAAACTTTCTGAATGACATTATTATGACCCACTAGTCCGACTGAACACAAAAGCTGGAATTCTGTTTTCATCGTGTACGATGCCTTTAAGTAGCCAGAAGACTCTAAAAGTGCTCAGCAATCAATTAAGAAGAAAATAGACGACGGGAAGAATTCGGAATTGAAAATTATCGTGAACACTGCCTTTAAAGGCAGTGTTCACGATGATTTCCGTCCCCGAGTTTTTCACATAAAACAATGCATTGGCTACCAAGAGTTACCAAAATTACGAAGAAACGGGGAGAAACGCAGTAAATCGTCTTATTTCAGTGACACTAATCTCTGGCCTGGACTAGTTGTCCGATTGGATGAACATGTTCACGGTGGTTGTCATCGGTAAAAAAATGGGGCTAAGCAAAAATGGAAGAATATTTTAGGCAAAACAGTATTGAATAGAGTCCGAAGGAAAGAACGGAGGGAGCTGGGGGAGGACGGAGTACGGGGTGGCGCCGGCGCCAGCCGGCTGGCAACAGTGCCCGCTCTCGGCCGAGTCGCCCCGACAGCGAGATCGATGGCTCGCTCGCTCGTTGATTGGCGATCGGCGGAGATCACGCACGCGAGATCAGGGCCTGTGTGTGAAAGGCAATCGTTTACAAACAAAAAGGGTGAAGATTTCCTATTTCCCTGAAAAATCAGGGAAAACTTTGCACTCATGTCAGAATTTCGCCCACCCGGGGTTCCAACGCCTTCAAAATTCGAAGATTGGGTCCTCTCCGGCAAAAGACTTCAACCCCTAAAAATACTTAGGGGCTGCATGCTTTAATATAGGAAATCTTCACCCTTTGTGTTTGTAAACGATTGCCTTTCACGCACAGGCCCTGATCTCGCGTGCGTGATCTCCGGCGATCGCCAATCAACGAGCGAGCGAGCCATCGATCTCGCTGTCGGGGCGACTCGGCCGAGAGCGGGCACTGTTGCCAGCCGGCTGGCGCCGGCGCCACCCCGTACTCCGTCCTCCCCCCTGTACCGAACGGAGCAACACAAAATAGAGAATTGCAAAAGACGAGTCCACAAACGATTTCATTGTCGCAACAAACAGTTCCGCTGAGAGTAAGGAAGCGGGGTGAGAGTAATGGATTTCGTGCCCTTCTGGTGCGTTTTTCTCGGTTTTTTCGTCATTTTAGTCCTACTCGGGGGCCGAACAATAGATTTAGCGATTAATCTCAAAATCGAAGATTATCGTGAACACTGCCTTTAAGGCCCGAATATCCGCTGCATTTTCATTCATTAATTATCATCATCGTCAAAGCGATTCTTAGCGTGCATGTTGAGAATTCATGTGGTCGTCATCATAAGAATTGCACCGAAAACTGCTGGCGACCGTCTCGTTTTTGTCTGACGAGGGGTAGCTGGGCGAGTAGATTGATTGATGTGCGTCGAGATGGATGGACGACTCGGCCTGACACTTATAATCTGTCATTCGACTGGAATCGACTCCACCACGCGCCCAAAGGTACCAGCCAAATATTGCATACAGCGGGCTCGCCTCGCCACATCCACGGGTTATTTCTGCTCAACAGGTGTTGCTCAATGGCTACAAAATGTCAGAAGGGGTTAGAGGAGTTGAGCCAAAATGATCATGAGAGGGAGCATAAAGGGCGAATGGCAGGGAGCATCCTAATCGCCATCTAAGCATTCTCAGACCAAGACTGCAACATAAAAGAAATGCAAACTGAAAAGAAATTCTCATGAGTACTTCTAGTAGTAAAGTACAACATTATTGGCCCAATATTTATTCCTTGAACCTGATTGGTTTGTTCGGCCCCAAACCAACTTCAGCCCGTAAGGCCACCAGTTCAGACATTTCGGTTTTTGTGTCAAATTGTTAGCTTAAAGTTCTCGATTATCAATATCGGTGACTTTCCACAGTTAAATGATGGGCAAATATGAACCTCGGCTCCCACTCTGAGAGTTTTTGTCGAGATATAGCCGAAAAATAGTTCACCAGGAGCCGCTGCGGAGCCTGGTGGGCTATTTCTCGGCTATTTCCCGGTGACTGGTGCTCTTCACACAGCCGCCAATCTGGAAATGACATCGTCATTTACAATTACAGACAGCGGTACCGTCAATCATAACTATTGTCACGTAATCCGTTAGAGGAGTATCGAGGTCTCTACGTCGGTTACCCAAGCCCACAAATGAAGCCAAACACTGGAAGGCATTTGTGGTTGAACCGCAACGCAGGAATTATGTCCATCAAGGGTATTGTTCCAGGCCAAAGATTACCTCCGAACATGTTAAAGGTGTAGGAAGTAATCGTAGGAAACTAGTAATTCCCTGTCTGGGAAATGAATGTGAAGCCTTCAATATTGATAATGGCTTGAATCTCCACAACATGCATGCCGAATTCGACTGATCACTCCATGTTGCGCTGAGAAGAAATATTCCGGTAGCCAGAGGAGAGAATAAGAGAAATGTGAGGCGTACATACTATAAACCGATGCCGTGTTATCATCCGAGATTATGAGCGTCCCATTGAGAATAGATTCGTGACGGTTCAGATCCCATCAAATTGTGTGTCGAGCAGTTTTTTGAGCTGACTCAATACGTCTTATGTGACTAGAAAGCGCCGTTCTGCCATGGCTGATCGTCGCCCGGTATGCCTACAAAAATGCGTTCACGTAAGCAGATGCAGTACTAATAGGTGATCAAGAAACTCGATTAACCCGTATCATCCCGGAGTAGGGCACGGCTCAGCAGCACTAGGAAGTTTGCCATCGCATAGACCGCACATAACTCAACTAAGCTCAACTAAACTTAACTGAACTACTCCCAAGCAGACCAAATATTTGGCGCCTATTTCGCGGCCATTTCGCTTCGAGCATTTTTCGGAGGCTATTTCGCGAATGTTTCTTGGCCGAAACTCTCAGAACAGTGTCGAAAGAATGACTGCAAACAAGCGATCTGAAGTCTACGAAACGCCTCATGCCCCCTTTCCGCCCCATCGACGTGAATAAATGATAACCTCATGGGCTGAAGCTTTTTTAGGGCCGAACAAACCAATCAGGTCCCTGGAATAAATACCGCGGCAATAATGTTGTACTTTACTACTGAAAGTACGAGTGCTCACGAGAATTTTTTTCAGTTTGCATTCAAAAGTGGAACTGCTTAGATACCACAACGAAGTGTGCGAAGGAAGTTCAACGATTTCAAACAAACTGTCGCTCGGAGCGCAAACGGCTCCCAATTATGACGTCACCGCCCGGACGAAAGCCGAATGTCGACTCATCTTGCTATAGCAGCCTTGGCTCCTGTCCGGTTGCTGTCGAGGCGGCTGCGGTGCCATCGCGAGATTGAGAGACGCAAGATTGGTTGCTCTTCGAGTGATAACTTGCTCGTAACATAAAAGTTCCCTTATTTTCGCAGAATCCTCGGCTTTTGGCCTTCTACATAGGTATAGTAGCAGTGAGAAAACGTTGAAAAACTGGCAGAAAACGAAAAGAGACACTCTCCCTTTCGCTGACTTTTGATAGTGGAGGATTTGGCCGGAGAATTTGGACGCCTCAAGATTTCTAGTTCGAATTAGCTCCGCAAGAGTAGTCGCTGCCCGGACGAAAGCCGAATGTCGACTCATCTTGCTATAGCAGCCTTGGCTCCTGTCCGGTTGCTGTCGAGGCGGCTGCGGTGCCATCGCGAGATTGAGAGACGCAAGATTGGTTGCTCTTCGAGTGATAACATGCTCGTAACATAAAAGTTCTCTTATTTTCGCAGAATCCTCGGCTTTTGGCCTTCTACATAGGTATAGTAGCAGTGAGAAAACGTTGAAAAACTGGCAGAAAACGAAAAGAGACACTCTCCCTCTTGCTGACTTTTGATGGCTCCTGTCCGGTTGCTGTCGAGGCGGCTGCTGTGCCATCGCGAGATTGAGAGACGCAAGATTGGTTGCTCTTCGAGTGATAACTTGCTCGTAACATAAAAGTTCTCTTATTTTCGCAGAATCCTCGGCTTTTGGCCTTCTACATAGGTATAGTAGCAGTGAGAAAACGTTGAAAAACTGGCAGAAAACGAAAAGAGACACTCTCCCTCTTGCTGACTTTTGATATTGGAGGATTTGGCCGGAGAATTCGGACGCCTCAAGATTTCTAGTTCGAATTAGCTCCGCAAGAGTAGTCGCTGCGAAGTCGTGCGGCACATCCCCTTGCGCTTCCTGTCCAAATCCTACAAAGGTTAGTGTATTTGGCTTTACCTGCCATCCTCTAGAACTCTCTGGTTCAGTTGCAGTTCTGGCCCCGATACAATTGTTAAAGGTTCGATTTTGAAAGATTTTGAGATGTAGTGTCGAACGTTGAACACATTGAGTCAAAAGTAGAATCTCAAATAAGTAGCAGTCTCAGAGGAAATATAGAAGTTTCTCTCACATTGCTTCAATACTTTCTCCTATGTACATACCAGGTTGTTTAATAAGTTTTGTCGTTCGATAATAGAGGGCGCTCCTGCTATCCCAAATTTTTTTTGTTCTGTTGGTACACTCTTCATATGAACGTATGTGAAGTTTCATTTCAATCTGTAAATTCATTCTTTGTTTACAAGCCATTTAGTATCGCCGTGTCGCAGCAATGGAAAAGTTGAATATCGTGCAGTGATAAAATTCTTATTTTTGGAAGGTGTAGCACCAAAAGAAATTCACGCACGAATGTTAAAAGTGTATAATGATTGTTCACCTACAATTAGAACAGTAGAAAGATGGGTTGCTGAATTTAAACGTGGTCGTACAAGCCTTGAAGACGATCCACGTGAAGGACGTCCAAAAAGCGCATCAATAGCAGGAATCATAGCTAAAATACAGAATATGGTTTTGGAAGATTGTCGTTTGACTAACAAGGGAAGTATAAAAAGCGTAGGTCGGATCTGCCAAAACGACTAGTATGGTTAGTATCTTTTCTGGCTCAATAGTAAAAATGCGCAGTATCCCGCCGCGAGCAGCAGGTTCAAAAAAGTTATGAGCATTTTTTAAGCCTGGCGAAAAGGCAAAAGTTCCCATCAGGCATTTTTTTGGAGTTTCAAAAACTTTTCTCGGATTTAGCTCAAAAGTTGTATGTAGGGGTAATCTAGGGTGGCGAACACGAATCTGGAGTTCATTCGTCGAAATTTTGAGGTTTACTGTAGGTTACGGTAGGTAACATGTCATTTAGGGGTCAAAACCCACCTTAGTATTTTGAAAATCGACAAACGGACGTCAAATTGGTATTCTTAACCCCGAATAACCCTCGTATACGAATTTTGAGTAAAATCTGAGATTTTGACCAAACTACCGTATACCCACCGTAATCTACCGTAATCTGCAATAGATCGATAAACGGACTCCAGATTCGTGTTTAGCACTCCAAATAACCCTCAGAGAATGATTTTGAGACATATCTATCGTAGAAAACCGGAAATCTCGAAAGTGGCGTTTTTCCCTCGAAATTTTCCCCGGTTGGGAAGCTTCAAACGAAATGAGCCGAAAACTTTTGGAAATCGACTAATAAATCTCAAAATCGTGATCAGCGCCCCAAAAAACCCATCTGGGAGAATTTTAAGTCAAATCTAGAACATTTTTCTAAAACGCTTCCAGAGCCCTCAATTGGCAGAAATAAGCGCCCAACCGAAAATCCGTACAAGTCCAGATCGCTGTCAGTCTGGACAAAGTACGGAAAATGTTCGTTCACCCAAAATTTGCTCAGGGGGGTAGTTTTGGGTGCTGAACACATTTATGAGGTCCGTTTCCGGATTTCGAAGAATAACGCGATTTTTGGAAGGTACAGAAGCACAAAAAATGAGCTTTTTAAGCTTGTAACTTCTTGGAACCTGCGGCTCGCGGCGGGATACTGCGCAGTTTTACTAGTGAGCCACAAGAGATACTAACGACACTAGTCGTTTTGGCAAATCAGACCTACGCTTTGCATACTTCCCTTGTAAGAGAGATTTAGTAGATGCTCTACACATTCACTAGGCAGTGTGAGCCATATTTTAAGTGAAATTTCGGGTTTTATAAAGCTGTGTGCACAATGGGTGCCGCCTTCGCTAACAATGGAACAAAAACATTCCAATGCGACTTTCTCAGCAACAGTTGGAGCGTTTTAAAGAGGATAAAGTGGATTTTGTGCGTCGATTCATCACTATGGATGAGAATTGGGTCTATCACCATGATCCTGAATCAAAACAAGAGGCTAAAGAGTGGTGTGAACCTGGCTGTTCGTCTTCGAAATCAGTTCGTGTCCGGAAATCGGCCAAGAAGGTTATGGCTTCAGTTTTTAGGGATGCGAAAGGAATTTGTTTGTGGATCACTTGCGAACTGGTAAAACAATTAATCCTGAATATTATTGCAACCTCTTGGGCCATTTGAAGGAAAAAATTCGTGAAAAAAGACCCGGTTCGCAGAAGGAAAAAATACTTTTTTCATCAGGACAATGCACCGTGTCACAAGAGCATTTTGAAAATGGCTAAAATCCATGAATTAAAGTTCGAGTTGTTGGAGCATCTACCGCATTCACCAGATTTGGCCCCCAGCGACTTCCATTTGTTTCCAGAACTGAAAAATGTTATGCGTGGCAAGCGTTTTTCATCAAATGAAGAGGTCATAATGGCTGTTGAAGCGTATTTTGCAGACCTTTCGGATTCTCACTTCAGGGATGGGATCCACAGATTGGAGGATTGTTGGAGCAAGTGTATTATTGTTCAGGGAGATTATACTGAATAATGAAAAGTATTTTGAATCATAAAATTGTGTTTTTCTTCTCGAACGACAAAACTTATTGAACAACCTTGTATGTCGTGTGTGGAAAGGGTGCGCGCTTTAAACTGCATGAATCCACATAATTTCCGCCAGTTTTATCACAGGGTCAAGTTCTGACTCAATAGGTAGCTTAATCTGTTTTAGGTTTTCAAACTGTTGCTTGAAATATTTCTTTCTGTTGCCGGTGCAAAAACTAAGCCCAGGGGTTAGAGGCTGAGGCGCGGCACTTGTCTCTCGGACTCGATATTTGCTTTTCGGTTCGGAGCTGTCGCTTGTAATCGGGCAGGCGCCGTTTGATAGGCGGTTGAGTAGACGAGATTGATGGACATGACCCGACAACTCGTCCGAATTCGCTCTTAGACTGACTTCATGATATCTACGAATGACTAGGCGCGACCAGTGCAAAGCAGTCAAAAGCTTGAGAACCCTACATTCAAATGTTTTCTTCTCTTCGGAAATTGGAGAAAGCTTGATGACAGCTTTAGTACGACTCTTCTACCTCTATGTTAGATGACGTAATGCTTTCTTCCACACACTAATTACCAGTTTTCATTCAAGGGAGGGGTGAGGAGTTGAAAAATTGATGAAAACGATGTGGCTCACATCAACATGCCACAATATCCACCCATTTATTTGAGAAACAACAGATTTATCCGCTATTTTGAAGTAAATTTCTCGGTCAGAGGTTTTATATAATAGGAACGGAATCATTAAAATCGCACCGTCAAAATCCGCCAGATACTGTAAACCTTGCAAGGCTAATCTTCAGGTAGATTGCTTTTGTTGAAACATCTTGGCCCATCCGTCTTGATAGTGGTACACATTGCGAGAAAATGAGTGTCAGCTAGACAAACAAACGCCGTCTAATCATTCACATAGAACTTCGAGTTTTCCCTCTCTAGCTATTCTTAATTCCGGAAACCACCCATCAGCATTACGGTGCAGGGAACCATTTACCTATAAGAGGCATCCTGTAGCAGTTTTTCCGCGCAGAAATGCCACAGTTTGCTACCAGCTCATTAAATGTGATCCGTAGAAATTAACCTTTGATCACAGGATTTTATTAGTGCGTTTAAAGGCAGTGTCCACGATAAAAATCGTTTTTCTGTTTTTCAGCCTATCTTGAAAACGGTCCCATGCTGATTCCAACGATGTCTCTGAAATCGTACACGACCTTCTGGGAACGGAGTTATGGTCTCTCCAAAATTGAGCTAGAGAAGCATGGTGGACGAGTTTTCCGAGGCTTGTGACTTCCGTCTTTTGCCACCGATGTATGCGAGCTGACCTGAGTAAAGAGAGAAGTTGAGAATGAAGGGAAGAACGGGGCTATTAATCGGAAACCATAGCTCATCTCACGATTTCAAGCTTTCATTCGTTCACATCGGTGGGCGGGCAATGCGCTTTTGGGGTTTGCCTTGCGCTCAAAGTGGCAACTTCGGGCTCTTTTTGGGCTCTTCCTGGCTCGTTTGCATGCGTTCTTTCGACGTTAACGTTACAGAGTGTCCCTCCACTATCCATTCCTAGTGAAATTTCAAACACTTTTTTCATCGTGAACACTGCCTTTAAGTTTTTTTATTTCTAAATTTTAGTTCAAAGGTGACTTTTCAGTAAGTATAGGATGTTTTTTTGAATAGTGACGAAATCCTTATCAAAGCGAAATTTCGCTCCACAGTTGCGCACAGCCGCTGGTGCAGCCTGCAGCACGATGAGAATCGTGCTGGTACCAGCGGGTCCCGACCAGGGTTGAGCGTGACTACGACTAACGACTACACGAATTTAACGACTAACGGGCTTTTTGGGTGTTACGACTAACGAAATTAAAAACATTTTCGTAAGCAATCCCAAAATTCGTTAGAAAGTCAGTAGTCATTCAAATCGCGCTCCAACCCAAAGCCTACACCAGTATTGATACATATTGCCCTGCTGGTTGTTCTAGATGAACGGTACGAAATCACCATAGCCTTCAGTATTTATCATTTCTACTGACACTGCTTCACAGTTCTGGAACCCCCACGTTAAAACCCCAGCCGAACGTTGCGTAAAGTTAAGCGCAGCTTTTATGCGACTTCGCGTCGGTGGCGCTGTTTTATGGTAGGCTCACTGAACCGGTTCCGGCAGTGACCGGCTCCAGCGGAAATTTTTGTAGAGGACACTATCAGAGGGGATAATATGGAGCGGTGCCTGCAGACCCCAACTGTCCAACGACGGGAACTGTATCCGATGATTGGATTGTAAAGGGTGTCGTCCTTCAATTTTCAGTCATAAATTCGAGATATGGGATTTCTATAAAGTGGTACTGGGACCTCTCAGGGATAAAATTTTAACTTGGGTGCTAATTTCTTCCGGTCTTTCCCCATTATGGGAACAAGCTCTAAACCACGCAAGCGCTCGGATCGCGACGCTGAGCAAAGAACAATCAGTTCAATTCTCCGTGTTGTCCCCACCGGGTAGATCTCAAATAACATCATATGACGCAGAATGGCAAATTTAGCACTGAAAAAAGGAAAGAGTTCAAGATTTCCTCGGTTTCCCATATTGTTTCTTTTCTTACCGAAAAAAATGACAAAAATTGATAAACACACACTCTCGAGTATTAGGCTTTCGTGCATATTTCAAATTATGTATATGTGGGTTTGCAGTTTGAACTAGGCTCTCTTACAGGGAGTGATTTGTGTCTTTAATGGCCATGAATGTTTTGGAAAACATACGTCTATTCATGCCTTCCTTTTTTTCTATTCATAATGACTTTTTTCTGCTTCTACAGTGCTTGCTTTCAAAGCCTAGATTTTTAACGATTTACGACTAGCGAAGGTTTTGCCCGGTTGAACGACGAACGACCAACGAATTAAAATTTTTTTATTACGCACATCCCTGGTCCCGACACGATTACCCCTATCCCAGCACGATTATCACCGTGCTGCGTGTTGCAGCAGCGGTTTTCTGCACATGCGGAGCGGAATTTCAGCCCGATAACGACAGTATCTAATCTTGCTGCGTCCACACCTGCACGCCCCTAATCGCCTTGTATAGTCTGTCTTTTTTCACTAACAAGGGACCACTTCGAACGAAAAATGGAGTATTGAAAAACGGTCTTTTGGGGGTTGTAGAGTTAGAAAGAAACAATTTGAGATTTTAAAATTTCACTCAGTTCTCACGGGTAGATCGAAAACGATCAAAAAAAGAAAAAAATCAGAACGTTGGATTGGAAAAGGTTCTCCTAAAAGTTTGAGGATGAAATCTAGCTAGGTTCTTAAGTTATGACTTGTTCATTGATCCTCTGAACAATGCTCGTTGCATACAAACCACCGATCATTGCAATGAGATAGTCGGGGTGAGCTAGCAGCAGACCGTGGCTCAGCCGGTTAGGCGTTGGGTTACGAAGCAATTGAAAGATGGTTCGAATTCTGTGGGATCATTACTGCATTATGGCTGATAGTAATGACATTTATATGTGTTCACCCTACATGTTTTGAGTTTTAACAGTGTCTCGTGTTTTTTATACCACTTTTCTTATATCTCAGAGGTAACGTGATATGAACGGAGAACGGTTCACATCAATGTCATCACCTGTCGTACAGGTGGAGCATACAGCTCCTATGGGGTATATGTATATCCTGACTGACAGTGTTCACCCTTAATTGAAGCTGGTAAGAAAGGTAAAAGTTTATTTCGGAGATCATGTATGATGCCTTACATATCTGGGTACATGCAGGACGAGAAATAGAAGCCGGTTCACAAATTGGTGGCGCATCCGAAGCGCTGATTACTTCCCCATATCATAGAAACTATGGGAATTTCAAGGTTTCGACAATTGCTAGAATATCAAGAATACCCTTATCCTTCTACCCACATATGCCATAAAAAACCGTCCTTAAATCGGAGAAACACGTTAGGGGATTTATTTTGATATATGACGCTGGAAAAAAAGTTCGGACAAAATGAAACTTCGTGGGCTTGTTCATTGATCAATCTTTTTTCTAACAGAAATAATTATTATAAACAGAAACGGGTTTACCTAAACTACAAAATCCATTGAAGCAACCTAATACTTTAGCGCATGGCTCGAAGACTCAAGACAAATGTTTCGTTATCAATTACAAAATTTTGAGTAGAACAGAACCACTCTTTTAAAAACGCACTCTACAAGAGAACTAATTCTAGTCAGCCTGGCCATTCTGGATTATTAAATGTACTTTTCTGGAACCATTTCGGGCGTAGAATCCGAGTATGCTCTTCGTAGCTTCTCTGAAAAAAAAGAAACCACTCTGAAAAAAAGGTACAGGCGTTTTTCCAAGCCTCGCGGCACGGCAAGGGTAGACCCATCAAGAAATTTTTAGGGTGGTTTAGAAAGAAATTTCGGATTCGGCTCAAAACATGTACGTAGGGATAATTTAGGGTGCCGAACACAAATCTAGAGATCGTTTGTCGAAATTCTGAGGTTTACTGTAGATTACGGTAGTTGTCATGCCATAGAGGGCCTAAACCTACTTTAATAATTTGAAAATTGACAAATGAATATCAAATTCGTATTCAGCACCCCGAATAACCCCCGTTCAGAAATTTTGAGTCAAATCTGAGACTTTGACGCAACTACCGTATACCCTCCGTAATCTACCATAATCTGTCGAAAATCGATGAACCGACTCCAGATTCGTTATGAGCACTTTGAGTAACCTCCGAGAGCGAAGTTTGGGTCGAAATTTTTTTTTCGCCTAAACTCCGCCCCAGGGGGTAATTTGGGGCGCTGAGCACGAATCTGAGGTTCGTTTCCTTTTTTTTAGCGGATTTCAGGTTTTTTGTTGACGGACGTCAGGTTAGAGTGCATTGAACGGCATTTTACCTACCGCAACCCATTGTTTTGGTGGTTTTTGATCTACCCGTGAGGACTGAGTGAAATTTAAAAATCTTAAATTGTTTATTTTTACGCCCTCTACAACTCTCAAAAGACCGTTTTTCGAAACTCCATTTTTTGTTCAAAGTGGTCCCTTGTATGACTCACTCTCGAAATGCAGCAAGTTTCGAAGCGCGAAATCGTTTCTGAAGTATACTCTGTTTATCTTGAATTGCACAAAACACGGTCCGCCAATAGTCCTCTAATTGGCCCGCTAGTACCGTAGTGTACGTCCACGACGCGTTCTCGGCAGACCCGGGTGGCAGGGTGGGTGGCCGAGTGACGGCATTGACGAATCGATTGCTCTGCACACCCGGGTCTGCCGAGAACGCAAAAGTACACTACGGTACTAGCGGGCCAATTAGAGGACTATTGGCGGACCGTGTTTTGTGCAATTCAAGACAAAAGAGTATAACTGGGGAGCAGCAGCCTGAGAAGTCCCCATATTTTCACAGGATAGCTCTTCAAGTAGTTCCTCATCCCCGCCTGAGAGCGTGAAGAACTGCTCCAATAGGGTCTATTGGGAGCACAGACTGTCTGCTTGAAACGTGTCGCTGATGTCCTTTGACTCCCTATTGGACGTGAGAGCAAATTTCCGAAATCCAAATTCGCGTCCTGTCACGATTCAAAATGGCTCCATCCCTGCCACATTTTTTCGTTTCTCAGACGTCGTCCAGGCGTCAAATTTGAAAATACCCGCGCCCCTGAAGATTTTCTAGAAAAGAGAAAAGAAAGCTATTATGAAAGCTTTTTGACCATATGCTCACTATAGAAAACACTTCAAGGGTGGAGTGTACTAATGAAACGCAGTATACACAAAACCTGTCCAAATGAGACTGTCCGCCCACGCGGTCGGCGTGCATGTCGAGCGCTCGTCACGAGAGCGTTTTTCGGACGAGCTTTTCCGCGACTGAAACTTGAAACATACCCTGAAGATTCTCTAGAAAACGGAAAAGGTATGAAAACTTTTTGACCATATGCTCACTATAGAAAACAATTAAAGGCAGCGTTCACGGTGATCATCATCGGTGGCTTTCCGCAGTGAAATGATAGGCGAGAAGGACCCTAGGCTCCCAAAGCCGAAGGAACGGTAGAAAACGAGTTAGGAGTAGCAAAATAACGGCTGCAAACAAGCGTTTTGGTGCGCCAGATCCGCCCCCTCGGAATGAACAAATGAAGACTCAGATTACAGGAATGATCATATCAAGGAAGTGCTGATAAGTGAGCTGATCGCTAGATTGCACTGATAGGCATCATCCTTCATAGCGGTCAATTCCTCCACGCTCAAAAATCAACGTAAACAAGGGAGGGCCTAATTTGGCTCAAAAACCGTCTTTCGTGTCCTTTTTGAGCATGCCTTGCTATTTAGGGAACCAGACCTTCTGTAAACCGTGGAGATATTGGAAGTGAAATTTATCGTGAACACTGCCTTTAAAGGCAGTGGTCGCGATCAAATATGCCTGTCTTCTTTTCCTCTTTAAACCCTTCTCTGGATCCAGTGTAGTGGGACCTATTAGAGAAAATCGCGAAAAAAAAACCGCTGTTTCGGGCCAAATTTGAAGCCTGAACTTCATAGTCTTTTGATGGTGGACGAGCCCTTTCCACATCATTGGCATCGATGATCTCTAATATCAAAAACAACGGATGGCTTGAATCCGAATTTAAATCAATGAACATTAGCCTTCAGATTGACCTGCTCGAATAATAACTCATCTAGTCAAAAACATTGACCGAAGTGCTTGCTTTCATTGTTCAGCTGCTTTTTTTAGGTAAATTTGTATTTATTTCTTCCTCCGAACGTCGATGATCTTTGACTGCTCAGCATGAGACTGCGATCTCTTCGGTCGGCGCTGTGCACGTGTGCATGAACTGGCATCTTTGGGCCCTAGAAGCTCTAATTCTAGCCCGTTCTTCACCGCGCTACCGACATTGTTTTTCAGCTGTTTTCGATGTAAGCTGATTTTTTGTAGTTTTTTCGATAACGTTTTTCATCGTGATCACTGCCTTTAAGTGGTGGAGTATACTTATGAAACGCAGCATACACAAAGTCTGTCCGAATGAGATTGTCTGCCCTATTATTCTGGGATATAATTCACTAGCTGACTGGGATACTGTTCACTGTTCGTCTGATATTGCTGCTAATCGATTCACAGGTTCAAAACATGCTTTTGCGACGGCCTACCAAGATGCCCGCTGTCCGCGTGAGCGGACAGTTTCATTCGGACAAACTGCACTTTCTATTCCGGAACGATACATACAGTACCACACATATTTTTTGCAAAAACGGCGTTGTGCGGCAATTTTTGCGCGCTTAAAGCGCCGCTTCGTCATAACTCGCTTTAGAGTGGTCCAATATCAATTTTGAAGATATTTGTGATTTACTCTCAACGAGAGAATTCTAACGGTATATAGAAGTATAGACTTTTATGGATATTCTTAGCCTCTATTCTAGAAAAAACGTATTTTTAGCCCAATTTTTTTCAAATTTTTGGGTTTTCCCGTGTAAAACATGCCATGACGAATGTGTAAAATGAAAAATAGGAAGCTCTTAAATATACTCCAACTAAGATTAAGCATTTAATTCTGTGGGGACATTTTTATACGCGCTTTAAAGCCTAAAATGACTGGACCTCCATAACCCCAATTCTTCAAAGAATTATAACTTTTGTAAAATATGCTTGCTAGGGTTTATGAAGTATTCAGTGAACTCCTCTCCTCACGGAGCATCCGAGCGGTGACAACCACCCGACTACCGCCACGAATTTAGGCAGATGTTTTTGGAAAACCTCGAATTTTCAGCTGTTCGTTGCGAAATTTTCATCGTTCTCAGCGTTATTACAATTGTATTCGCCTTAATGAAGTTGGAGGTAAGCAAATCAGGTGAAGTGTGGTGACTCTACGTGTAAGCAAACCCTTGTAGAGCTAAAGACGCTTCTATCCATATTTTTCTGTACCATAACAGCTTTGATGGCTGCCATTTAGTGATTTACACGTTTTTAGGCTTCCAATTTTCAGTCCTCAGCCGAGTGACAAATTCCAAATCGCTAGGCCTTTTTGAACGCTGGGCTACCTTCTGATTACCAAGTTCCGTCCTGCATTCTGATTAAACATCGCAGTTTCTCCGACCCCCAAAAGTACCACCTCGCGAATGTCTTACCAGCGACCTTTGCCAAGGGCCATGTTCAGAGGACCCTCTCGCCCGTTCCAGGCTTCCTCAGCCGCAATCGTCTCATCGTCGTAGGCTCGCCTTAAAACAGTTCTGAAAACGGCCTTCACTACCCCTCAGCGCTCCTCCACAAAAGAGATACGCCCCCTCAAAAACACTCCTTGCCACACATTGCACGGAAACACTTCCAAAATCGCTCACTGCAGAGCACCCTAACAACTTCATCGCTTGGAAATCGGCCAGAATACCCCTCAAACAATGCCTTATCCGAATTGCAGGTCATTCCTTGCCCATCTCGATAGTCGCCAACTTCGACTTTCAATGACCCCCCACCCCCCACCCCACCCTCGCCCCGCCAGGCGATGGTGGGCCGACGGACAAAAATGGGACTCCTCCACCACCGAAATCGCATCTTTATTATACTACGACACTTTTCAGTCCGCCCACAGGCTTGGTTCACTCAAAATTTTAGTCCCCTTCAACCACCCATAATACATTTTTCGTGATTTTTCTCGTTTTTAGACCCCCATTTTCCAGCCACCCGGCATCCTACTCCGCTCCGCTTGCCCGGGCTCACACAATGCTTTTTCACCTTCCCACCACTGTGTTCAGCTCCTCCTTTCAAGCAAGACCCACAGAATTTTTGACCCCCAAAAGTACCACCTCGCGAATGTCTCACAAGCGACCTTTGCCAAGGGCCATGTTCAGAGGACCCTCTCGCCCGTTCCAGACGTCTTCAGCCGCAATCGTCTCACTGTCGTAGGCCGCCTAAAAACAGTTCGTGAAACAGCCCTCATTCCCCCTCAGCGCCCCTCTACAAAAAAGATACGACCCCCCCCCGCAAATACACTCCTCGTCACACATTGCACGAAAGCGTTGTCGAGATCGCTCTCCGTAGAGCACCCCAACAACTTCATCCCTCGGAACTGGGCCCGAATACCTTTTAAAGAACGCCTTATACGAATTTCAGGCCATTTCGCATCCATCTCGAAAGTCTCCATCTTTAATGTCGCTTACCACTTTTGTATTCCGCCTTCAAAAAGTTCTCCTCCGCAGCGTGTGAAACATTCAACCTTTTTGGACCACATCCTTGGTGATATCAGATTATTCATAACTAAAGCCTCTTTCACACTTGCCCGACCGACGTCGGACGACTCGTTATCGAATGTGTAATATCTATTTACCCTCCCTACCCATCTTATCTATTTTAGCTTATCAAATTTGATAACGAGTCGTCCGATGTCGGCCGGAAAACTATGAAAGGGGCTTAACTTTACTCATTCCCCAGCCCACGACATCACTGTGATGCCAATTTTTACCAAACTTACCAGCACCACTGTGCTCAGAATCTAGCGAAACCCTCACTTTGAAGTCCCGAATCTACATTGAAAGTGATAACTCCTCAGGAACATCAATGCAGTATGTAGTCATCATTGGTTTTCACATAACGTTCCAATTTGCGTAGTTCAGCTATTCAAAAACTCGCGCTGTGCGCCGCCGAACACAATTTCGCGATTAGTTTAGTAGTCAAAAAGTGGCGACCTCCAATGTTTGAGCTCTGCCAGCACTTTAACCATTAACCAGCGTGCATACATTACGGAAGCGAGCGATGAGGCAAAATCGATTGTCATCGAAGGCACATGATTTGCTAGGCGCTCGTGTGCGGTTACGCTCTCACGCCCGCTCTCGCTCGCTAACGCCCAACCTCGCTTGCTCACGCCTTCTTCGAAAGAGATGTAATAAGTTTTATGCTTATAGTTTCATTCAAAAAGCACAAAGTTTTGAACCTTGTTCAAAACTAATGCTCTCATACCCCCTAGACCCACTACTGATGTCACAAACCATGGTTAATTAGCTGCCAATGAGTCGAGTCGAGTGATTGATCAACAGATCAAACGTTAACAATCGAATCAACACGAGGCAGAAAATGACTGTCGGTGTCTCTCATGATATCGGGCACCCATCAGCGTTGGGGAGCGCTGGGCCGTATGCATATCGCCCCCTACGGGGAATTGGGGCCTCCGCCACGGGGGAGGGGCACCCGGCGAGGGTTTCGTAATGCATAATTTAGAGAGCCCCGGCGAGTGCCGCCATCTCACCTGCGGAGGCTCCTAACGTCCCCTACTCCGGACTACGAGTAAGGGGGAGATGGAGAATTTCAGCATTCTTGAGCATATTTTTTCTATAGGGTGTAGTTTTACTAATAATATTCTCCATAAAAAAAGATTTTCTTTTCCATAAATGCAGCTATGTTACAATTTTCTGCCAAAAAAAACTTTTAAAATTTTTCCAATTATTTCCCACACTTCATTTTTGTTCCAAAAATAGATGTTTTTTAGTTTGTCTTCTCGTTTTTTTTTGCTATTTCAACAGAATGGAATGATTTTTGTAGTCAGAATCCAAAACAAACCGCATTGAAAAAATTGTGTTTAGTGGGTTGATCGCGACCTCCGGTGGTTATTCGCATTCGATTCTTCCACCAACAGACGCTACGGCTTTTTTCCAAAAAAAAACAGAACTGAAAATTAATAGTTTAGAACTTTGTTCATCGCTAACTCCATAAACTGAAAAAATATATTCAGAAAATACATTTTTTCTTAGCGATGAAAAAGTACAATACCGCCGCTATCCAAGGGAAAAAATGGGCAAAGTGGACAACTAAAGCGTATTTTGACCACAACTCGCCTCAATGTGCTTCCTTTTCAATTTCGAAAACGCCGAAATGTACAGCATGTCGTGATCTAGTAGATGGTGTAAAAATATTTTGCGAAATTCGAGAGCAATCTCATTTTTCAAGACAGAATACATTTCCATTTTGACCTGGCTAGAGATCGCGTACGGTTGTTTTTCACCGAATAGGCTCGTTATCTTGTGATAACATTATCAAATTCATAACTAACTCCATCATAAAATACCGTTTTCGTAAGTGAATTTCCAAAAGTTTAGCTGTCTGGCAAAAGTAATGATCTGGCAACGTTATAACTACAAGAAATTTAGAAGTTGACAAAATAAAATACAAAAAACAACTCGAAATATGTTTGAAAATGACTTGACACAAAATAACCAGAAGTAATGAAAAACTGGGAAATGTAGTGAAATGACCAGAACCGGATTTAGCGGTCATTCATAGGCCAACTTTTGATAATTAGTGACTGACGAGGGATTAAATTTTTCAAGATTCTCCGTTAAACTTATCAAAGCGAAATCAAGCGCGCATCGGATTTGAGCGTTACGTTCACATACATAGCTTGACTTATGCTGATTTCCGTTGCGCGCTTGATTTAGCTTTTATAAGTTTAACGGAGAATCTTGTAAAATTTAATCCCTCGTCAGTCACTATGTACTTAGTATTCTCCAGCTTCTCCTATCTTGCAACCTCGGCATTTTCGTTTAGTAGTATTAAACTGTTTTTCTGCCTTCGAGGTTAATATTGTGGACAGATTTTATTGGTTCGGCCTGAGCGTTTCGACGATGATCGTCGTCTTCAGAGGCCTGGAAAGCAGTACAAGGTTATGATGTGCTCTCTAGACCATCAAATACTGCCACAACTCTAGCGTTTCCGAGAGCTCCTCAAGTTAGAAACGCGAAAGCTCAGTCAAAAAGATTCGGGAACTCCCACATCTATCTGCCCACCGAGCAGCGTTACGTCTGCTGTTAACGAGAGACCAGTAAAGAATCGCACAAAAAAAATACAGCGTAGCATCGCACGAGTACACCTCGACAATGATGTTGTCCTTGTAAGCATACCTAATGACAACATCAAACGTCAGTTGGTAAGAAATAGGTTATACGACGTTGAGTGTGTGTCAGAAAACTGTGTTGTATTCCAATATGGTACAGCTGGAGACTGTTCGAAGGTAGGGGTAATCTACCAGATTGAATGTGAAGCATGTCAAGCTACCTATACTGGGGAGACAGGAAGAATGCTCGCTACACGTGTGAAGGAACATCTGGCCGGTAAAAGGCGTAGCGTCATAACAACACCATTGGGGAAGCACAGGATTGACGATCACAGCGGTGACGATTTTAATGTCAGGTGCGCCATTTTGGCAGTTGAGACGGATATTTCAGCGCGAAAAGCGTTGGAGGCTTTCTGGATATACGCCAGGAACCCAACGATGAACAGCCGGTTCGAGATTCCGTCCTTAACAAACGACCTCTTGCCGTTCATTCCGCATTGCGACCTCTAAATTTGGCCGGTTAGCGGCGCGTGCGTGTGCGTGCCTATCATCTACTATCAAATGGCACAACGCGCGGCACCATCCATTCTTTACTGGTCTCTCGTTAACAGCAGACGTGACGCTGCTCGGTGGGCAGATAGATGTGTGAGTTCCCAAATCTTTTTGATTGAGCTTTCGCGTTTCTAACTTGAGGAGCTCTCGGAAACGCTAGAGCTGTGGCAGTATTTGATGGTCTAGAGAGCACATCATAACCTTGTACTGCTTTCCAGGCCTCTGAAGACGATGATCATCGTCGAAACGCTCAGGCCGAACCAATAAAATCTGTCCACAATATTAACCTCGAAGGCAGAAAAATAGTTTAACACTACTATGTACTTATCAAAAGTTGGTCTATGAATGACCGCCAAATCCGGTTCTGGTCATTTCACTACATTTCCCAGTTTTTCATTACTCCTGGTTATTTTGTGCCAAATCATTTTCAAACATATTTCGAGTTGTTTTTTTTTATATTATTTTGTCAACTTTTATATTTCTTGTAGTTATAACATTGCCAAATCATTACTTTTGCCAGGAAGCTAAACTTTTGGAAATTTCATATATTTTTCCCAAAGGTCCCCTTCTGACCTGATTTTTGCCTAGCGATTCCCATTCTGGAGAGGCAAAACCTTTATGAAAGCTTTTGCCTACGGTAAATAATTAAATCATCACCGATCGGTGTGGTCGGACGACTATAACTCCTAAAAATTGTGACCCGGAGACATAAAAAACGACCCTTCCTTTCCTACTGATATCCCGTACACGTTTTACGGCGTCGTGCGCACTTCCACTGGGGTCCCGCACACTTTCTTTGGCGTCCTGTGCACTCCCACTGTTGGGCCGCACACTTTCTGCGGCGTTCGGCTCGCTCTCACTTGGGTCCCACACACTTTCTACGGCGTCCTGCGCACTTCCATTTGGGTCCCACACACTTTCTGCGGCGTCCTGCACACTCCCACTGTGGTCCCGTACATTTTTACAGCGTCCTGCGCATTTCCACTGAGGTCCCGCAGACTTTTTACGGCGTCCTGAGAATTCCCACTAGGGGCCCGCACACTTTCTGCGGCGTCCTGCGCACTCCTCAAATCCTACTCACACCAACCGTCTCAAAGAGGAAACAATCCTGGGCGGAAGCCTATCATTAGCTGTGTTGATTTTCATTAGTTCATTTTTAAAGATCAGTGAGCGTCGGATGGTTTACAATAACATGTTTACATGTTTTTACCCGTCTTGGTCCTCAATTTCGAGGTTCCGCTAAAATTGAGCTTTCAGCTCCAAAATTGATTAGGAGCTAGCTGCATCCATTTCCATCCTCCTGCCAAAAAATTTACTTCCTAGCTAAATTTTAAGTGTTGCAACAAGATCGTGAATGCCGTCTGAAATAAAGGAGATTAACAGTTTTTCGACCAAAATCACTTGGTTTTCCCCATTTTTCTCTGGTGCCAAGAAACCATTTCAAACAATCTTTGGGTGTATACCCTAACTTTTAACGCTCTTTGCAATGGAGAAAAAACCGCATTTCCACAGTCACTTCGAACGCCGATTTCGTAATCGCAGAGTTGCGCGTGGGCGAGTTAAAGCCAAATCTGGTGCGCGCACCACAATTTTAATTTCTTTTCATACAGTTAGATAGATTGTGGCACGGTGAACATTTTGATCCTTTCGAGATTGAAAACGGAGCACTTTGAGGCGTGTTGTGGTCGAAAGACGCTTTAGTTGCCCACTTTGCCCATTTTTTCTCTTGGATAGCGGCGGTATTGTACAAGAATACGATGAGGAAGACGAGATGCATTTTTATATTATCGTGATCTTTCCTACTCGAATTTCAGTGTTAATTCGAGACATCACGATATGCAGCTCAAAGAACAAAGAAGCTGTATAGAAATCCTGAAAAAGTAGAGGGCGCGCAAGTGACACCATCACGCCGCAATCGCATGCAGCATTTCATTCGACGCCAAGCAATTTCATCGAAGCGGGGAGTCTCCCGGCGGGGAGAGTGAGGGGGTGCCTCATTATGTATCGCGGGGCTCCCCGGAGAGCGAGCGTATTCCCCACGTATGGACGGAGCCTGAAGGAAAGTAATAATTAGTGACGATTTTGCAGCCCTCCCCTACACTCAAAAACTCTTAATTAGAGAGGAGAAAGCAAAACCGAAGAGAAAGCAAAGTCTTCTCCGGAGAATCGTTCTTGGGTTTTCTCACACCTAGTATCTTACGTGCTGGCAGAGCTCAAACATTGGAGGTCGCCACTTTTTGACTACTAAACAAGCCACGAAAGGGTGTTCGGCGTTGTTCCTGAGAAGTTATCACTTTTAATGTAGAGTCGGGACTCCAATGTGAGGGTTTCGCTAGATTCTGAGCACAGTGGTGCTGGTAAGTTTGGTAAAAAATGGCATCACAGTGATGTCGTGAGCTGGAGAATGAGTAAAGTTATGAATAATCTGATATCACCAAGGATGTGGTCCAAAAAGGTTGAATGCTTTACACGCTGCGGAGAACTTTTTGAAGGCGGAATACAAAAGTGGTAAGCGACATTGAAGATGGCGACTTTCAAGATGGATGCGAAATGGCCTGAAATTCGTATAAGGCGTTCTTTAAAAGGTATTCGGGCCCAGTTCCGAGGGATGAATTTGTTGGGGTGCTCTACGGAGAGCGATCTCGACAACGCTTCCGTGCAATGCGTGACAAGGAGTGTATTTGCGGGGGGGGGTCGTATCTTATTTGTAGAGGGGCGCTGAGGGGGAATGAGGGCTGTTTCACGAACTGTTTTTAGGCGAGCCTACGGCAGTGAGACGACTGCGGCTGAGGACGTCTGGAACGGGCGAGAGGGTCCTCTGAACATGGCCCTTGGCAAAGGTCGCTTGTGAGACATTCGCGAGGTGGTACTTTTGGGGGTCGAAAATTCTGTTGATCTTATCTAAAAGGGAAAACTTAACACAGTTATGGCAAGGTAAAAGAGCAGTGTGAGCCCAGACAGGCGGAGCAAAGTAGGATGCCGGGTGGCTGGAAAATGGGGGTCTAAAAACGAGAAAAATCACGAAAAATGTGTCATGGGTGGTTATAAGGAACTAAAATTTTGAGTGAATCAAGGCCGTGTGAGGGCTCAAAAAAGGTCGCTGGTGAGACATTCGCGAGGTGGTACTTTTGGGGGTCGGGGAAACTGCGATGTTTAATCAGAATGCAGGACGGAACTTGGTGATCAGAAGGTAACCCAGCTAGCCCAGCGTTTAAAAAGGCCTAGCGATTTAGAATTCGTCACTCGGCTGAGGACTGAAAAGTGGGAGCTTAAAAACGGGTAAATCACTAAATGCAGCTGTCAAAGCTGTTATGGTAGAGAAAAATATGGATAGAAGCGTCTTTATCTCTAGGGACAGGGACTCTCTACACACATGGGAGGAGTTGTCCTGATTCTGCAGTTCTACACGTCACGCCAACCAATGCAAGCGAAATGGTCCCGAGTGGAATTAGTGCCGCGAAAGGCCAGATATCACCTCCCTCGGTGTGTAGAGAGCCCCTGTTCCGCTCTACAAGGGTTTGCTTACAAGTAGAGTCACCACACTTCACCTGATTTGCTTACCTCCAACTTCATAAAGGCGCATACAATTGTTATAACGCTGAGGACGATGAAAATTTCGTAACAAACAGCTGAAAATTCGAGGTTTTCCAAAAACATCGAAGTACTAGGTTTCATCGCGTGCATGAGTGTGTGCTGCTCTATCGCTGCCTCCTTCTCTTCGATGTTTCCTAACCTCTGCGTATACAGCCGGCACGGATTGCACTGATACTTTTCGTTCCTTGTTGGGCGTTGACGCAAACTCATTGCACGTATGTTAAAACATATGCGCACCGAGCATTCTCAACAAGGTATGCCAAGTATGAGTGCGATCCGTGCCGACTGTACTCATGTCAAGGAACCGATTATATTGCGCTCAGAAAGGGTATGTGTTGTGAGAACGTTGCGAGAACCAACTCTGTCAGAGAGAGAACAATTGAGGTCTGGTAGTATTCGTGAAGACCTTTGCGATTCGCACTTCATGGGTATACTTTTGAGAGCACTACATTTGTGACCAAGGTTTCTTCTAATGCGACGAAGCTAAGGTTGCGGCATGAAAGCTTGCTTCTGGCAGAGTTTGAAATGCAGAGCTCTTTATATTAGACATTAGGTGAGAATCATGAATGAGTGTCCTCATAAGTGGCATTTTTGATGCGGTGAATAAGAACAGAAAGAGATGGGGAGATCCACTGATAAGTTCTTCAGTAAATATTTATGTACACATGTTTCAGTTCTACAACCGCCACGAGTGCCACCGAATCCATTTAGTAATGGTTTGGGAGCCCTGTTTCAATTCGTGGGGAGGATGCAGGGAGAATCTGCATTTAACGGTAGGTGCTTCATTTTACTGACAGAAATTGTGTTTCATCCATTCATATTATCATTTAAAACAGCAAAAAAAAACACCCTTAGTCATGCTGTGTACAGTGTCTTTAAAGGCAGGGTTCTCGATAAAATCGTTTGTTATGCTATGTTCATGGGAAGATAGATCTGGCCATCACAAAAGGGAAAATAAGTAAAAAATTGGAGAAAAAACGCTTAGGAACAAGTTATTGCTTGGTGTCCTCCCGCCTATAATTATCGAGCTTTCTGCAAAAGCCTGTTTTCCCGTCTTCTATTTTCTTCTTAATTGATTGCTGAGCACTTTTAGAAACTTCTATCTACTTAAAGGCAGTGTTCACGATAATTTTCACTTCCGATATCTCCACGGTTTACGGAAGGTCTGGTGCCCTCTATAGCAAGGCATGCTTAAAAAGGACACGAAAGACGCGTTTCTGAGCCAAAATAGGCCCTCCCTTGTTTACCTTGATTTCTGAGAGTGGAGGAATTGACCGCTAGAAGGATGATACCTATCAGTGCAATGAAGCGATCAGCTCACTTATCAGCACTTCCTCCACTTGATTATTCCTGTAATCTGAGTCTTCATTTGTTCACTCCGAGGGGGCGGATCTGGGGCACCAGGCGCGTCTGGGGCACCAAAACGCTCGTTATTTTGCCGCTCCTGGCTCGTTTTCCACCGTTCTTTTGACACTAGGAGCCTAGGATCCTTCTCGCATTTTGTGGAAAGTCAACGAGGATGATCATCGTGGACGCTGCCTTCAAAGAGCAAAATAAAATACGGATAAACAAGCATTCATGAAAATCTCGTTGATTGGGGTAGGGGGGCTGGCCGACACCTGTAATTAGCCGTCCTGGCTTGCTTGTGTGCGTTTTTCCTGCGAATTTTCACTTTTTTTCACTTATTTTTAGTTGTGTATTCACCAGACCTACATTTTCACAAAGAGAGCTCAGAAATTGTTTTAATCGCGAACCCTGTTTTAATCGCGAACCAGCCTTTCAAAATCCACACCTACGAATAGCAGTGTGCAAACCGGAGCTCAAAAACGGATAATCTTGAGGAATCGGGCGAAATTTGGGGTTTTTTAAAGGCAGCAGACACGCTCGAAAAAGTTGTTGAGATAACTACGTTACTGGGGTCGTATGGCTCATAGTAGAATGCTCACGCCGTTGGAAGCGTCAAAAACGAGTCAAAACTACTAAAATTGAGTAAGGCAAATCGAAAAATTTCTGCAACCCCGCCCCTGAGCTTCGTCAACCCCGCCCCAAAATGCAAACTCGTCCTGATTGATTGTTCTAATACGGTCTTTTTGGCTGGGCTCTTAATGCTTCCAACGAGGTGATTCTCCCAGTACAGACTCCAAGAGTATATCGGCTACTCTATCTCAACCGTTTTGTTGCTAATATTCGCTGTTTCAACCGCGTCCGGGAAAACTCGTCCATTTCACCCGATAACGCAAACAACCGTTATTACTCTATTTTCATCCAATTTTCGTTGATTTTTTCGTTAGTTCCGCATACTACCAGCACCGAACCCTCGATTAATGTCATAAAATCGATTTCATTTTTGAGCGTGTCTGCTGCCTTTAAGGAGTGTGTGCTCGCGAAGCGGTCGCGCAAAGTAAGAAGCTGAGAATGCTCCAACGATAGTACGAGCGTATTATATTTTCTTTGGAAAATTTTATCTATGCGTTATTGCTCAGGTACTAAGTAGAATTTTTCCATGTATTTGTTCGTTCTAGCCCAGCAACGACGAGACACGGATGTGAACTCGATTCTGAAGTGCCTCCAATGCGGTCGTACCTTCCAATCCATGGAGCTGCTGGTCAGGCATATGCAAGATACTCAACACTTCAATAACCTTCCAAGGACCTACAGGTGAATTCATAACAGTTTTTGAAGAGGCTTTCATTAAAATCAACAGGTCTTTTGACTGACAGCTGCTTAGGCGCTTGCAAGGCGAGGTATCAGCGTTGTATTTTGCTCATTTACCCTTACTTTTTAACAAATGGCACGAAAATTTTGTGCAATGATGAGGTGAAGCCTAGCTTGCTCGGATGAGTCCGGGCGGAGCAAGCAGCGGAGAGGTCGGTCATAGCGAAATATAACAGTCATAAGGAAATTTTGATATGATAAGACCGATAAGCCTTACTTCGTTCGGCTCAAAATGAAAGAGCTAGGCTATACGTACTAGTGCAGAAACCCTAGGGACTAGGGGAGCAGAAGTGGGAGAGAAACGGCACTAAGAAGCAGTTTTCACGATAATTTTCAGTTCTGAAATTATTTGCTAAACCGGTTGCTTGCACCACCGCTAAAACTAAAATAACGGAGAAATTGGGAAACACGCACTAGAAGTACAGTTCACGGCAACGGAAAAAAGGCGATTGTGTGGTTGCGTACATTCCCTAAAAATACTGTAGCCATGGCTGGCTCGGTTCCAACTTTCTCATCAATCGATACGAAACAGCTGATGATTCTTTCTGGGTTATGACCTTTTTTGTTTCTTTCATTTTCTCGTGTTATTCCTGCGTGTATCTCAAGTAAAGACTGTAGATGAATTAAAGGCAGCATACACGCTCGTAAACATGGTCGAGATAACGACATGAATAGACTCGTACGAATTAAAACATAATGTTTACGCATTTTGAAGTATCAAAAACGAACAATAATGCCGCTAAATGAGTAGCAAGTTTGGCCCCGCCCGTATTTTCACGACCCCTGTATTTGAGCTTTCCTCCAAAGCAAGGTTGCTGGGTCATCTTTACCATCAGTACTGTTGGTGGATTGCCTAACAAGTGAACCACACACGTCACTGACGGCGAAGATGACCCATCAACCCTGAGTTTGAGGAGAAAGCCAAGCACAGGCGGCATGAAAATACGGGCGAAGCCAAACTTGCTACTCATTTAGCGGCATTATGGTTCGTTTTTGACGCTTCAAAATGCGTAGGCATTATGTTGTAAGCCATACGGTTCGATTCACGTTGTTATCCCAACCACATTTACGAGCGTAATTTTCCTTCAAAATTCAGAAAAAAATTAAAACTTGCATCATAACCCAGAAAAAAATTATCAGCTGTTCCATACCGATTTATAGCAGAGTTGGAACCGAGCCAACCATGGCGGCTTTCAAAAGAACATCAGTAGGATTTTGTCGTCTATGTCTTATATTTGTACTTGTAGTGCTACGCGTGTCTGTACTTTAATCCATCAGAACTTGCACAACTGCAGATCAAAGCGGACGTAGTCGGCTTGAGATCAATATGCATGAAATTTGTTGCAAATTCAATGTAAGGCCATCATTCTAGTTCAGTGAATGAACCATGCGCGTCCTCCAGCGGTATAGTGCGAGTACGGAGCTTCGGAGAACCGCTCTGCTCCTAACCTCTGGTACAGCCGTAGTGACCTGCTGATTTCGATTATCACCAGCAGCGGAGCGGTGGGCCTCGGTGAAATACACTACCGCTCGTAGGATTTGGTCAGAAATCGAGCGAGGTCGGGTTTTCGCGTCTTTTTCGTCTTTTTTATATAACTCGCTTTAACGTCAACTTTGAGCGAAACTAGGGGGATACTCATGACCTAGGCGTTGAGGGCTATCCAATGGTGTAGCTGTTGTAAGGATTTCGTTGAGAACACTGGAAATTTCGCAATCAACCAGCTCTCTATATACGGTAGGCACAGGGAGACGCAGGCGGAGACGGTAGCGCTGCATCCATCACGGTACCGTAATCACAAACCTGGCTGCTTGCGAAACTTTTGTAGTTCTCAACGTGATCACCACAAAGGCTACACCATTGGGTTGCCCTCAACGCCAGGGTCATGAATATCTCCTTAGTTTCGCTCAAAGTTGAGTTTGAAACGAGTTATACAAAAAAGGCGAAAAAGACGCAAAAACTCGACCTCGCTCGCTTTCTGACCAAATCCTACGAGCGGTATTGTATAACTAGTGATAAAGAGGTTTCGACGAAAAAGCCACCGCTCCGCGCTGTGATAACCGAAAACATGAGTTCACTTGGAATGAAACAGAGTCTAAATAAATCTTACGTATCGATCAAACGTGTTCAGACAGGTAATTGCAGGTAAACATGTTTTGTCATTTTGACAGGCATGTTATAACGTAGGAGCCGAACGGTTCTCCGAAGCTCTATACCGCTATTTTCAGTGGCAGCTTTGCGGCACAACCACGGTCAGCGAATCTTCATTGTCACTAAAGTCTATTTCAAAGCTTCATCTCAGCGCGGTGCGATTAGATGTTATATGTGGGCATTGATTGATAACGTGTCGCTCGTCCATTGTCAAATGAAACATTACACCGCACTGCGGCTTAACTCTAAAAGCCCCCTAATGGTGGAGCGGGCGCCTGTACCAGGAGAAATCAGGCGACTTCATGTATGTATATTATGTTTAGTTTCACCAAAAGCAGATGATATCAATCCGCCTTAATTAGTGGAACTACATATTTGTCAAACCACAGACCCTTTTCCTGCCATGAAAATTTCCTGGCTGTTTCAGCTCATTGATTCAGATGGATCGACAGAAGGTGCTGAATTTGAAGTTGCAGCTCAAGTCGGATAGCGTGAAGTTGGCATGTGTCAAATGCGGAGAGGTTTGTTTAATTCCTTTTTTAACCAGTGACCACCCCTTGATGATATTGCGGGTTTCCTAGTTCAGATCCCAACGAATATCGACAAGCATCTGAAGGAAGCTCATGATGTGAAAACGAGTTCCGATTGGCTCAAAAACATTCGTGTAGTGAGAGATGGAGGTGAGCGCTATCTCGGGTTTTTTGAAAAGTTATTAACCGTAGAGCCACAAACTTAATCTTGGGTGCTACGAAATTCTTCCTTCGATGGCTACGCATTCCAGAGAGACTGTTATCAGTACAGCGTGGTTACTATCCGATCGAAACTTTCACCATGAGAATGCTCTTCAAAGGCAGTGGTCGCGATCAAATATGCTTGTCTTCTTTTCCTCTCTAAACCTTTTCTGGTTTTCGAGTAGTGGGACCTATAAGAAAAAATCGCGAAAAAACCGCTGTTTTGGGCCAAAGTCGAAGCCTGAACTTTCTTGTCCTTTGATGGTGGACGAGCCCACTCCACATAATTGGCATCGATGATCTCTAATATTAAGAACATCAGCTGGCTTGAAATAGAATTTCAGTCAATGAACATTGACTCATCTAGTCAACGACATTGACTGTAGTGCTTTCTTTCATTGCTCAACTGTTTTTATTAGGTAAATTTGCATTGATTTCTTCCTCTAAATGTCGATGATTTTTGACTGCCCGGAATGAGACTGCGATCTTTTTGGGCGGCGCTGTGCACGTGTGCACGAACTGGCTTCTTTGGGCCCTAGAAACTCTAATTCTAGCTTGTTTTTCACCGCGCTACCTACATAGTTTTCCAGCTGTTTTCGATTTAAGCTGATTTTTGTAGTTTTTTCGATAACGTTTTTCATCGTGACCACTGCCTTTTAACGCACCCGAGAACATGAGAACGTTTTAAGTAGAGCTCACGATCGGCTGTTGAAGGAACTCGTGTGTTCCACTTTATGCCCTCTGCTAGGGGCTTTCTTGATGTGAAGAATAGCACAGCCACGATTGGTCACTTGGATCAGAAACAACAGCGCATGATTGGAGATTTCGATCAAAAACACTGATTCCTAACTATGTTCTCTGGCCTACCCAGATTCCTTCAGTTCTTCTCTTCGCCATCATCTTGACACTCAGCAAAACTTGAGAAAGGGAATTAAAGCGGTACGGCATACTCTTCGAAGGAACATGTCTTTCGCAGCTTTGCTTACTCCATACTGCGCTCGAAATTCTGCGTAAGCACGCCCTGCAATATTTTCTCTGTAGGAAAATATTAAGCATCCTGATATCCCTCTTCATTGAAGTCAAATTTCGTTTTGGACAAATTCTCTCTGTTGATGGCGTTCTATGTAAAGGGCAGAAATCGTAGTTTAATGTCACACTGGTATTTATCCCTGACTTACGCCTGAAGCACTGCTTACTACAAGTCTCAAACTTCTTCATTCTACATTTTCAGAGAAACCGGTGTCTCCTCGACCAGCCTCAGCACAATCCGCGGCCAACTCACCACATCTCAATAAGCTCATGTCACTCATCAATACGGTTGACAGAAAATGAAATTTATTTTTGCGCCTATAATTAATTTGATGCTTAATAAATATTCACTAGTACCATTCACAGCGTTTCGGAGATCTATTCGAAAAAGGAGGTGTCATGGACTCCTGTTTTTTGTGAAAAGGCGCACAACGACACATCAAATTGGTAGTAGATTTTTCTTAACATTTTTGGCGTCAAACCTGAGCGATATTCACTTTCAAGGAAAAGAAAAAAACTAGTTTGATGCCCGCCGCATGGGGCGCACGTCTTTCACCATGCTCTAAACTGTCATACAATCACCGGCGATCGTCCACGGATAAAATCCCCTCGGTTTCTGGTAGAGACCTAGAGGACACGAGCTCGGGGCTATCACGGGACAATCGCAAGATTCTGCCACTATCAAACCAAGAACGTATCTCCGCGTTCATTCTCCAATGCTTCCGCAATGATCCATCGCGGAACCGCGAGTAATCGAGACCGTGGCTATCGCAGGACGATGCAGAGCCTCTGCCAGCTCCAATCTGAGAGCGTATCGCGTCTGTACGCAGACGTATTCGGGTGTTACATCGCACAACTACGAGTAGACGAGCCTGGAGCTATCGAGGGGCGATCGCGACATTCCGCCAGCCTCCCCATGATCGTACCGCGTCCTTTCATCCTTGCCCCCTCAGTGTTTCACCCGAACGAGTGTTGCATATCAAATCAACACGAAGCTATAAGGTGGCTCGAGCACGGGAATGTCAACAGATGGGTCGATCGGTTACCTATCGCGGGAGGGACGCGGACTGCGGGGCGAGAGGTCGACGAACACAGTACCATTGCGGAAGCATCGCGGTACCGGAAGATTCTCTCAGAGAAACACAACATGTATTCTCATTGTGCCCACCACACCGGTAAACTTCAGCGTGTCAAAAACCTAGGGTTATGAGATAGGAGGGAGGAATTAGGAAGACAGCGAATCGTTTCCTGCTGACGTTTCCGGTTATCCCCACGTACTACGCATTGGTCAAGACCCACAAGCTCCCTGAGCAAGAAGATCTACGCGATGTAGTGGAGAGCAACATAAAGACCAGACCAATCATTTCGTCGTGTGGCGGCCCTTCCGACAGAATCAGTTGGTTCCTTGTAAAACTTCTCTCACCACTGTTACAACACGTTGCGGCTCATATTGCGAATGTCGAAGAATTCTTGTGTACATTGAATCAATGCGAAGTGCCTAGCCATGCGTTCTACGCGAGCTGCGACGCGGTCTCTTTGTACACAAATGTAAATAACAATGATGCAGTCACTGCTGTCGTTGAACTCTTACAACGACATCGAAACGAAATCTGTACTTTTGGACTACAGGATGACGATTTGCGAGAGTTGCTGTCTGCAACGCTGAAATGCAATATATTTCAATTTGATGGCCAGATCTACACGCAGAAGCGAGGCCTAGCAATGGGTCTCAGGATCGCGCCCCTGCTGGCCATCGTGTTTTTGGACAGAATAGAACGAAGATCGCTCACGCAAGGAATACTGTTTTACAAAAGATACATCGACGATGTCTTTGTCATCGGGTCTACGCGAGAGGAACTCAACACTGTTCTGGGAAACCTCAACACATGTGATCAGAACCTCAGTTTCACCATGGAAGCCCCTGACGCTAATGGAATTTTACCATTCCTTAATGCAAAAGTAAGGATATACGACGGAATCAAACAACTGACATGGTACAAGAAGCCGGCATCACGAAACATTATTTTACACTCACGAAGCGCGCAACCGCTCTACATGAAGGTAAATGTAGTGAGAAATCTGATTGCTACTAAGAACAAAATTAGCTCGTACGAGTCACCAGAGGTCGAGGCGGGTATCGCTACCATTCTAGCTGAAAACGGCTATTCAACTTCTGAGCCCAGGTCATGGCATCCAACATTCACTCGCGGCGGTGTAACTCTGGTTCTACCGTACGTTGATGAACGAATCGCGAAGGACGTTAACAGAACTGTGAAGCTCTCAGGACTGCCGGTCAAACTAGTATTCAGACCTCCACAAACTTTAAAGAGCATACTGACCTCAACAAGAATTTATGAGGAACGATGTGGACGAAGGCGATGCACCTACTGTACGGAGAAGAAAATCTGCCAGTTACGAGGCACAGTTTACATGATTGTATGCGAGGGATGCAGTCAGAAATACATCGGAGAGACGTCACGACCGTTGTACGTACGTATAGACGAGCACTCGCGAGCACTGCGAAATCCTTCGTCATACCCAAGTAACAGCTTCTCCCGACATCGGCTCCTGCACCACACGAATGACCCCCCTCCCGCCCTGAAAGTCTCAGTGTTGAACCGCTCTCTCGAAAGTCCCCTGGAAAGAAAATTAATGGAAGCACTTGCGATAAGGCGACTATCCCCGGAGATAAACAATAGGGATGAGATGATGGAAGCATTGAGATTGATTTCATAGCAGCTGCGATAGATACATAGTCACTTTTAGTTGCTCTGGGATACAACTAAGGTGGGGTCGTCTGTTTCCGTTGCTTGAGAATTACTGTAGGTGTGTCCAAGTAACAACTTTACAGACCTCCTTCGTAAACACCACAGCGGTTTAGTTACACCTTACTTGTTGGGTCATTTCTCGTTGTACGCATGTAATTGCTGTCATAATTATAGGCTGAAGCAGGTATTAATACACCGAAAATTCCCTATAAAGTGGATATATAAGCTGGAGTTTCACATACACAACTGAAATATCAGATAGGAAGGAGTCAAACGTTAAGGGTCCGCCACCAGTTCTAACCAGTCATCTACCACCTTTCCCTAGAATGTCAATGCGGCCGTAAAGCAACATAAAAACAGTTACAGCACAAACCCCACATGCAGAAAAACTTCAAAAACGATTTTGGCGCGAAGTTAAAATCAATTTAGCAGTGTGTTCAAACTGAATTTCTTATACAAATGAAGGTTTTTCATGGGCCCTTTCGACATTTTCGATCACTAGAGTGGCCAAGCTACACAAAACATGGAACTTTAAAGGCAGTGCTCACGATGATTCTCGTTTCCAAGTTTTCCACTCAAAACAATGCGTTGGCTACCAAGTGTCACCAAAATCACGAAGAAACGGCGAGGAACGCCCTAATTCGTCTTATTTCAGTGACATTATTCTATGGCCTGGACTAGTTGTCTGGTTTGATGAACATGTTCACGGTGGTTGTCACCGGTAAAAAATGGGATTAATCGAAAATGGAAGAATATTTCGGGCGAAACAGTATTAATTAGGGCCCGAAGGAAAGAACGGAACAACACAGAATGGAGAATTGCAAAAGACGGGTCCACAAAAGATTTCATTGTCACAACGAACAGTTCCCTTGATACTTAAAAAGGCGGGCTGATAATTTGAGGATTTCGTGCCCTTCTGCTGCGTTTTTCTCACTTTCTTCGTAGTTGCAGTTCTACCCGGGGCCAAACGATCGAATCAGTAATTAATCTCAAAATCGAGGATTACCGTGAACACTGTCTTTAATATACGGTTTGAGCGTACGATCTCGTTAAAATTCTCATATGGAGATTATTTGGTGTGCTGATCACGAGTTTGATGTTTATTTGTTGATTTTCAAAAGCTTTCGACTTAAATTGTTTAAGGCTTCCCAATGGGGGAGATTCGAAGGCAAAACGCAACTTTTGACGAGATTAAAAAATGTTTCTCTGGGGGTTATTCGGTGTGCTCAACACGAATTTGATGTCCATTTATTGTTTTTAGATTACTAGTGTATACGGTAGTTCAGTCAAAGTCTCAGATTTGACTCAAAATTTCTATGCGGGGTTTATTCGGGGTCCTGGATACGAATTTCTTGTTCATTCGTCCATTTTCAAAATATTATTAAAGGTAACGTCCACGATGATCATCCTCGTTGACTTTCCACAGAGAAATGATAGGCGAGAAGGATCCTAGGCTCCCAGTGTCGAAAGAACGGTAGAAAACGAGACAGGAGCGGCAAAATAACGGCTGCAAACAAGCGTTTTGGTGTCCCAGACACGCCCCGTGCTCCAGATCCGCCCCCTCGAAATGAACAAATGAAGACTCAGATTACAGGAATGATGAAGCGAAGGAAGTGCTGATAAGTGAGCTGTTCGCTTGATTGCACTGATAGGCATCATCCTCTATAGCGGTCAATTCCTCCACGCTCAAAAATCAACGTAAACAAGGGAGGACCTATTTTGGCTCAAAAATCGTCTTTCGTGTCCTTTCTTAAGCATGCCTTACTATATAGGCCATCAGACCTTCCGTAAACCTTGGAGATATCGGAAGTGAATTTTATCGTGAACACTGCCTTTAAAGGCACTGGTCGCGATCAAATATGCTTGTCGTATTTTTCTCTCTAAACCCTTTTCTGGGTCTCGAGTAGTAGGACCTATATGAAAAAATCGCGAAAAAAACCACTGTTCGGGCCAAATTTGAAGGAAGAATTTCTTGTCTTTTGATGGTGGACGAACCCACTCCACATCATCGGAATCGATGACTTCTTTTATCAAGAACATCAGCTGGCTTGAAATTGAACTTCAATCAATGAACCTTCGGATTTATGAGAATTGATCTGTCACGAAGTCTCATGTTTGTTCCGAAATGTTTATTACAAGAGTGCGAAAAATGAGGCTCCAAAAGTTTCAAACGACTGCGAAAAACTCGTCGGATAGCTTTCGGTGCTTAACACCTTCGTCAGACCTGAAATGGAAACATGTCAATAATAACCTCACGATGTTGAAACTATGTAGCCAACCGAAGTCTGCTTCACGGTACAGTTGAACGGGCGAAACTGCTCACTTAGAGCCACAACAAAGTACAAGTATCCAAGCTAACTGCGTGCTTAAATAGCAGTTGTCTAGTGATAGTGCATGGTATTACCGTAATCCCACAAGACGAACGCTACTACGGTACTGTACTCAAATAATTAGCTGCAGTGTATCACCTAATTCCTCTCTGCTTGTTTATTCCAGGTGATAGACGCTTTATCAGGAGAGATTCTAATATTTTCCTCTTCTAATAATATACAGAATTTTCGACCGAACGGTGGAGAACTGTAACCGTGAATGAAGGAGGTGCCTCTCGGGTATGCTTCAGTGTCCTATGCTTTGAGAAACTACTCAACGGATATGATGCCGGATTCGTGAGTGCTCTGCGGTGTTCATCTATGCGCTTGTTGTGTTGCGTCTCGGCGGTGGACTAAGGGTTCCGGGTCAGCCTAGGATAACCCCCAATGCCACCTAAACCCCAGGGGGTACTACCACCCAACCCCCTGGGTATGCTACCACCTAACCCCCTGGGCTCCCTTTGGACTAATTATCCCCCCTGGACTTACCTGCACTGGACTATCCTGACGAGGTCGAGTTGTCCCGGCGGCTTGGAGTAGGCGGCACTGGAATAAACTGCATACATAAACTGGAATAAACTGAAACAACAAAATTTTTCGGACTCTTGTAAAAAACATTTCGGAACTTCGGATTTATGTACACATCTAGTCAACAACATTGACTGAAGTTCTTTCTTTCATTGCTCAACTGTTTTTATTAGGTAAATTTGCATTTATTTCTTCCTCTGAATGTCGATGATTTTTGACTGCTCGGCATGAGACTGCGATCTTTTTGGGCGGCGCTGTGCACGTTTGGCATCTGGCATCTTTGGGCCTCAGAAACTCTAGTTCTAGCCCGTTTTCCACCGCTCTACCTTCCTAGTTTTTCAGCTGTTTTCGATCTAAGTTGATTCTTGTAGTTTTTTTATGACGTTTTTCATCGTGACCACTGCCTTTAAGGTAGATTTTGCCCCTCAAATTTGCATTGTATACTCTGTTGCAAACGAGTTGACGAGCGGAGAGTCCAAAGAAGCAGCGCTCCTCAGTGATCTGTATCGGCACTAACATCTCTGAGATTGACTACACCTTAGGATCTGAGACCATGGATTTTGCTACTGAAGTTAAGGATCTCGGCTTCACATATAGTAATAAACATAGTTTTGATAGTCATCATAGAAAGATAAAGTGTGCCCGAATGAGAATGGCGGCCCACGCGGCCGGCGTGCTTGGCATGCGACCGTCGCATGTGCCGCCCTCGGACGAGTGTTGGATTTCAACGACGGCCGTCCCCCCTCCCACCGTCTGCAGAGCTGATTGATCGGCGTAGTGCTTGCTGCCAGCCGGTGCCGGCCCCGTTCGTAGTCGCTGGCGGTGGGGACTTCTCGCATGCTCGTTCAAGAGCGGAGAACGCGACGGCCGCCTGCCAAGCACGCCGGCCGCATGGGACTCGTACGACTCATTGGATTTTTTCTGAGCGCAAGTGTTAGAAGCAGTGTTAGTGATGGAAAAGCTCCCTGTATTTTTTCTAGCAAGAACGTAAGCTTTAGGGTGGGACCCAACTGGAAGTGCGCCACGCGCCGTGGAAAGTGTGCGCGACTCAACTGGAAGTGCGCCACGCGCCGTGGAAAGTCTGCGCGACTCAACTGGAAGTGCGTCGTGTAAAGTGTGCGGGACCCGACTGGAAGTGCGCCACGCGCCCTGGAAAGTGTGCGCGACCCAACTGGAAGTGCGCTTGTGCCTCTTAGTTGGGTCCCACCCACTTTCACGACGCGTCGCGCACTTCCAGCATCTCCCAAGGCAGGGAAACCCCGAGCTTTCGGCTGATGGTTGATATGACCAACCCACCCGTTTTTTGGATCCGAATCAAAAAATTTCGTATACTCGGATTTCGGATACCTCAAAAATCAAAAACCGTGGATATGTCGGATTTCGGATCAATCCGAAAATTAAGTTTTTTCGGTGATTCGGAATTTGGATGACTCGGATTTTGACGTTTTTTCTGTGAGTCGGATTCCGAATATCCGAGTCGGATATCCGGTCGGATACAAGTTGGTATAATGCGAAAAGTCTATCGAAAATCGATGGTCCGGCGAAAATTTTTCAGAGCAAGGTTTTCTACCCTACCGTGATTAAACAATTCATTGATAATCGTCTACTATATCTCCAAATATTTGCAAGTACTTCTAAAAAATTGTGTTCGTTGTTTATAATATCTTCAAAGTAAGTGTAATGTTAAAGCATTAGTTAAAATGAGCATCACCAGTACCAATCTTCTACACCAAATTCCTAGATACCCTTGAGTTCTTATCTAAACTTCTTCAAACAGGGTTGCCCGTTCGATCAATACACATGGTTTTTAGGAGCCAATCGTGCCCTCAATGCGCCATACTCGCACAAACTAATCGAGCGAAGAGGATCAATGCCAACTAGTGGCATGGCATACTTTGTCGCTGTCATGAGCGGCAGGCATGCAATCTAGCGAAAATCGCGGCGGGACCCGCATCAGAGCAACAGCATCGGTCGTCGTAGGAACAGTAATCGCGCGTCTGTCTGTAGCAAAGGCTGACATACCGCAAATCCGCAAATGTATAGAGGCCGTGCACTGCGACAGCAACAGCGACAGTAATAGCGCCACGCCTTGGCATATTTGCAGTATGTAGGCCCTCCGCGACATGTCGCTGCGACCCACACGCGAAAACTGTTCCTACGACGACCGATGCCGTTGCTCCGAAGCGAATCCCGCCTCGATTTGTGTTAGATGGCATGCCTGGCGCTAATTACAGCGACATCTAAAATTGGCCGAGTTTTCGCTGGTGCACGGCTCTAGTCATGTTTTGTAGGACCATTGTTATACCAAAAGTTTGCGACCGCGACAGGTGCGGTCAACTGTTACGAATCGTGCCGGGACCAGGCCCACACAGTAGAAAAATGCTGTCGCAGTAACAGCTTGCAGCACCTGTCGCGGTCGCTGGCTCGAAAGGGGCTGTTATGCCTTTACCTGCAGTGCACTGCGACGGGTGTCAGCGACAGCGACCCAGCCAAATCCAGTATCCTGCCGGGTGTTTTTTTTTGCCGTGAGCGACAGCGACGGCTGGCCCTCAGCGACAGCGACGTAGCAGTGCTTTGCGACCGCGACAGGCCTGTCATGGGGTATAACAATGGCTTAGTACCAGGGGTCATCAACTGGCTCAAAACTGATGATCAGTTATTGTTCTCACACAGTCGAGTCGACTTTATAGAGCTCTACTGTTATTATTTCTTTAACGCTAACTGTTTTGTACTTGTTTTGTGTAAAAAATTGTGTCTGTATACTCGTAAATTATTTTACACAAGGTGTTGAGTTGATCGCAAAACGCTTGGCTCCGGGTGAGATTGAACCAGCATATTCCCTTTCCGGGGTAACGCCTTATCGCACTGCACCACCGAAGCCTCAGCGCAGCTCTCACTCAACTGCTCGGTAAATCTTTTGCGAAGCAATCCGCATAACGATGAAACAGGTACACCGTCATAGACTATATAACAGTCGTAGACCTGTCAGGACGACGCCCTGGTCAAGTCTTACACAATTTTTATTACTTTATATTATATAAATTACTTTATTATTTGCTGTGCACGTCGCGGAATTTTGACCAGGCAGAGCAGCAAATTCCAGTTTCTATGGGCGGCGATGTGCACGTGTGCACGAATTGGCATCTTTGTGCCTCAATAACTTTAATCTCAGCGCATTTGTCACCGAGGGACCTTCTCAGTTCTTCAGCTGTTTTCGAACAACACAGATTTTTGCAGTTTTCTCCATTACTTTATCCATCGTGAACACTGCCTTTGAAGGACGGGTGCTCCTCGACAGGCGGTCGCTGTCGCTGTGCAGAGCGACGCGACCGTGTATCGCAAAAGTATGCCAAACCCCTAATCTGCGCTGACGATGCGCAGAAAACGCGGCGTAATTTTTGCAATGCGCGACAATTGGATGTCTGCAGTGTACATACGCACCTGCAGGGCTACAGTATAACAAAATGTCGAGTCATGACATAAGATATACTTTTTTGAGTAACAGGACATGCCGAATCTAAGAATATCCTACTCATTATCCGATCCGAATAATGACATAATTGGGATATTTGGTATCCTAATCATTATCCGACTCATTGCGCATTTCGGTGATTCAGATTTTGGATCACTCGGATTCTGACGCTTTTTCGGTGAATCGGATTTTGGATCACTCGGATTTTGACGCTTTTTCGGTGAATCGGATTTTGAATCATGAAAATTTCGATTCATTCCGATGGATATCCGAAAACGAGTGAGTCGGATCCAATGTATACTGGCAATATGTCCGGTTCGGCATCTCACGCTTTCAGCAGTTTTTTCATGTCTATTTTACCTTTCATTGGACTGATTAAGGCACATCCACAAGCTATGGAGCATCATTGCCAACATTACTCGCTTTTCGTGTACTTTTCAATCTTTGAGTGAACCGCTTCAGTCAAGAAGGCGCTGCTCAACAACAGACGGTTCAGGCAAACGCAGTTCATCCAATTCCAGGCTTACCCTTGAGAGCTTTTGATGACTTTCAAAATCTTCATACACCATCCTTCAGTCTTATTTTTCCTATGATGGGTGAAGTACAGTGAGATTGTCAGCACAACACTTCACACGAAATTACCGAAGAGCTTTTGACTGCGTTCAGTTAGAGCCGTACGAAATTTGAACAAAACAGGGCGAAGTTAATGAAAAGGAAAGATGTTAGAAATCATAAACAGTACGCACAGGTGTACAGAGGCATGCAATGATTCTAATACGTCTAATTACACGCCCACAAGTACGCTGCGAAGCGGCGTGTGTGCGCACCTTGTTTTTCTTATATTTTGACATCACCGACCGCTCCGCTGCTTACTCGGCCCGGACTCATTCTAGCAACCTAAGCTATACATACAACTTGTTCAGAGCTTTACGTTCAAGGAATGCTTTGACGCTTCTCAAGGCTTACAAGACCTGTGTAAGACGACTCGTTGAATCTGGCACTTGTGTGTTTTCACCTCACAAGGAGAAGGATATTTACTATTTGGAGTCTGTACAAAACAATTTTCCTGGAAAACTTGCAATGCGATGCTCTGGTGGGCTGAGTTATGAGCTTATACCAAATGAGTCCTAAGGCGTAAGTTAGTTAGTTGTCTGCCCAGTTTATTGAACAGGAGAAGGAAAAATTACCTTATAATGGCTTTCAAAACAATCACGGCAAAAGCCTTCCTCACTCGGGCGGCGTTTTTTACTTTTGCTAATTCCAGGGGAAGGAACACTAGGATTAAATTCAAGATTCCGTTCTCAAAAACTAAAGTGAGGTCAAATTATCGTTCTGTTAGAATTCTTTCTATGCTCAACAGAACATTTGCCGAATATTGGTTCCAAATGTCACTTAATACGTTTAAAGTCAAGGCTAAGGAACTGGTGGCGATAGAGGCTACCTGATGATGTAGCTGTTGGTTTTTTTCATGATTTCAGATTTTTTACATCTATCGATCAAATGTGTAATGCTTCATTAATATATGTTGTTGTATTATTGCACGTAGATCACCCTACGTCCATGAATAAATAAATAAAATGAAAGCTCTGAAGACTTCCTTTGTGAGTCTCACTAGGTCGATGCGCACAGGGATGGTGACAGCCGGGTGCAGGAAATCCACCAGATTGGTCTGCCCCGACCGTCTGCGTGCGTCCGCAGACCATCCAGTCAATATTAGCGTTCCACGCGCGTACACGGGTAGCGCCAATGCCCACTGAGTCCCGCTGCGTCTTAGGCCCTAGTTATACACCAGCGTTTGTCCACTGGCTTCCGCGGCATGTCTGCTATTGGTCAATTTCGAAATCTGACCACTTGCAGACGTCCCGCGAAAACCAGCGGTACTGAATCGCCGATGTATAACTAAACTAGGGCCTTAGCCGCACTCCCCCGCATTCGTCTGCTGCCCACCCGGTCGATATGCGAGTTTTTCGTCTAACAATCAGATAAAAACAGCCCACTTCCCGCCTGCCAAGTCGAGCAAGTCGACTTTGCGCGGCCCCAATTTTGGGGGCGTGGCACAGCGCCCCACTCCCCGCGGAGAGAGAGGTTTTCCTGTCTTCCCGCGGAGGGTCATCGGACACTCACCCATCGATTCCCATTTTTATATCATCATTGCACCACCCACTACATAGAGTGGAGTCAGTGAACAATGAGCGGAGAACGCTGTGCTGACACTCTTTCCAAAGCCCTTGCTGTGTGCGACACTGGTTTTGCGTAACATCGACATGGATCGTGAAGAGACTTCGCATTCATTGTTGATGGTTGGCGCAGACTCGGTGCACCTATGTTATATCATATGGCACCGAGTTTGCGCCAACCTTCAACAGTGAACGCAAAGTGTCTTCACGATCCATGCCGACGTTGTGTGAGCGTTCGTCCGTTGATGGCATCTGCAAATGAAAAGTGAGCAAGAGCCAGTGAGTGTAGCAAACACCAGCGTGTAAGCTACTCCTCACTTGTCAGGAGCAGTTCAAGATGAAGTGCCTAGAAGCGGAATTTCGGAATTTGGTTTCGACAGGCCTTTACTTGAAGGGTGATTTTTAAATGTGCCGCAAACTGCTTTTGGATTGCCTTCTGTCAGTCATTAGATTAGCTGCGATGCGGTTGCAGAAGGGCTGCAGACTGATTGTTCACCGTGTACGGGCAGGCAACGAAACCGCGCTGCCGACTGCCCGCGACCGATCTGTTGGCCTTCCGCGGTAGGGGTCACGGGACGTCAGCTACTCTGCTGTACTCGGGGGATCGTCCCCAACCCGACGGCCTTGGCCACGTCATTAGGGACTAAACACAACCTTGGTTGGCCGCCGACATGCATCCTCTAGCCCCGCCCCTTTGGGAGGGACTTGGTAGGGTATTCGTCCCTCCTTTGCTGGATGTGTTCAATCGATTGCGTGGGAGCGTCCCCAAACCTACGGGCTCACTCAAATGCCCAGTGAACACAGGGAAGCATCCCCAAACTGACACGTGGAGCAATCATGTGGATCGCCGAAACATCGATTGCAATTCTTCATTTCTTCTTTTGATGGTTGCTCATTTTTGTTTTTGTTTTGCAATTGAAAACTTTTGAACTTCTTGCTGGACCATTTTATACTCTTGAAGTTTTATTGGAATTCACGCAGAGCTTGTCGTCTGATATGAAATTTAGCTTATTCTTTCAATCAGCAATTTTTAGGGAAACCATTGATGGTCAAAAGACAAACAGTGGCAACCGATTTCTACAGTATTAATCTAGAGCACAAATTTATCAGGTAATATTAAAAAAAAATTTCCATTCATGTTGCACTGGGGCACTCTCGTAGCAATGATGGCTGTCTTATCACCGTATTTTCGCGGTAAATCCGCGGCAAAATCGCGGCACACTCCTTCTCATAATTTTTTTCCGGTAGTTTTTTGGCAGCCACTGGGTGGTTCTCCGTAGTGATAGTTTTGCGTCAATTTCTCGGTAATATTCTGGTTCAGGGCTCCATGAGGAGCCTGCAAGAAATAATGGAGGAGAAGTAGTGCTTCTGAAAGAGTGTGTTAGAGGTCTTAGAGGGTTGGAGGACTTCAGAAGGAGAGTAAGAGGTCTCATAAAGATACCAGGTCTTCAGAAGCAGCCAAATAAAAAGCTGTTAGATCGATTTCGTGGACATAGAGTTGGTATGGGTGGGGGGGGGGGGTAGTAGCAGCGAGGTTCACGGCAACTGAAAAGCTGCCGCTGATTATAGTATGTGCCAATGGGGGTTGGGATACGGTCCGCCCATGCAGTCAGCCTGCATGATGAGCAGTGGGCGCGAAGACATTTTTTCGGACGTGTAATTCGATTAGAGGAAGTATTAGACAGATAGAGAATAAAATCCCAGTTAACTGTTTTCAGCCGTAGGAAAGCTCTTCCGAAAAATGCCTTCGCGACGGTCGCTTAACACCTACACCGACCGCGTGGGCGAACGGACTCATTCGAACTAACTGTACATTTTTCATGCTGCGTTGTGCTTAAAAGCACTATGAATTTTGATTCTGAGTTTCCCACACGGAAAAAAGGGGCTGGCCGACAAGTGTTGCAGGAACCACGAAGAAACGACGAAAACTGATTAAAACGTCTCATTTCAGTGAAAGAATTATCTGGCCTGGACTAGTCCGGTAGGATGAATGAGTTCTTGGTGGTATCGACCGCTGAAGGTGAAGGACTATATTATGCAAAACAGCATAGGGTAGGATCCAAAGGTTAGAATGGAGCAACACAGTCGTGGAGTTTTTGAAAGAATTCCTTCGTCCTCACAAGCAGTTCTACTTAAAGGCAATGTTCACGATGATTTTCGTGCCTGAGTTTTAAAATAAAACAATGCGTTGGCCTCCATGTGTTATCAAAATTACGGAGAAACGGCGAGAAACGCATTAAAACGTCGTATTTTAGTGTCATTATTCTATAACGTGGACTAGTTGTCCGATTGGATCAACATTTTCATAGTGTTTGTCACCGGTGAGAAATGGGGGTAATCAAAAATGGAAGAATATTTTAGGCAAAACAGTATTAGCTAAGGTCAGAAGGAAAGAACAGAGCAACATAGAGTAGAGAATTGCAAAAGGCGGGTCCACAAAAGATTTTGTTGGTACAACGAACAGTTCCAGTGAGAGTAATAAGGTGGGGGGAGAGTAAAGGATTTGGTGCCCTTGTGGTGCGTTTTTCTCAGTTTCTTCGTCATTTCAGTTCTACCCGGGGGCCAAACAATCGATGTAGCGAAAAATCTCAAAAGTGAAGATTATCGTGAACACTGCCTTTAAAGCAGTCCCTAGTCAGGGTGTGTTCATTCCATAATTCTGTTGTGAATAGACCTAAGTCAGGGAGTCCATGTAATGTTTACAGGGCTCCAGAAAGAGGTTTAAAAATTCAAGGGATGAAGGAAGATTCTCCCTAAGGAAACGTGCAATATGCCTCGGAGAGCTTTAAAAGGGGTTCGCAGAACGTCGAGAGAGCTGACAGGGCAGCATGAGCTGTAGGAATAATGCGATAGATGTCTGAAAGAGTAAAGGGGTTTAGGAAAGAAGCTGAAATGAGCCGTAGAAAGCTGTTAAATCTCAGAAGAAGCTGCGTAAGAAACTGATAGATTGAATCCATGGAGATAGAATTGGTGTAGAGGAAGGGGTGGGCTAGCGGCGATGCCAATCTAAAGCTGGTTACATAATGTTGCGTTGTGTTCTAGTAGGTGGAAACTTTAGCGACCAGAAGTATATCGAAAGACTTCTAAAAGGAAAAAATCTTAGTCATTTCAACGAGCATGGCCCAAAGATTGAGAGTATATGATTTTTTTAGAGCTGGGGTACGCCAATTCACCCTTCGCAAAAAAATCATCTCATTGCTAAGCCGGTAAGCCAATTTGTTTTATTTTATTTCTCTAAAAGATTTGGCCGAGAAATGGCCCCCCCAGGCTTCGCAGCGGCTCCTGGTGGGCTAAAGCTCCTGGTGGGCTACATCCAGGCTATTTCGCGGCCATTGCTCGGCCGAGATATAGCCGAGAAATAGCCCACCAGGAGCCGCTGCGGATCCTGGAGGGGGGCTATTTCTCGACTATTTCCTGGCAACTGGTGCTTTTAAAACAGCCACCAATCTAGAAATTATGCTGCAAACTTTTATTGCCGGTCTTACCTTCATTCACAATTATAGACAACGATACCGTCAATTATAACGAAAAAACGCTCATGTAAGGGGAAGCAGTAATAACGGGTGATCAAGAAACCCGATTTTACCCTTACCTTTCCAGAGTAGGGCGCGGTTCAACATACCACATATTTGGCGGCCATTTCGCGGCCAGCGTTATTTAACGATTATTCTGCGGCTATTTCGCGGCAACCATTATTTGACGGCTATTTTTGACGACAAGCAGGCATTTCGTGGCTGATCCTCGTCAAAACTCACAGAGTTGCTTCTTGTGTAACAATACACATTTTTGAAGAGGAGAGTTGTCGCGGATGCGACGGTGGCTGGGGGCGGACCGTGAGGCCCCGGCCTGTTTCCACTACGCCAGCCGCGGCGCCCCGCCCCCCTTCCTCCGCGCTGCCTATATAAGGCGGCTGTCCTCGGTTCAGTGGTCTGCCCGGCACCGGATGGCGTTGGCCTACAGTACCCATTGGTACTGCGCTGCTTCGGCAGTGATGGCCTCCCGGGAGACCCCGGAACCGTGAGCTCCGTCCTCCAGCAGCCGTTGCTGTTGAGGAAGCCGGCATTCGGGCGCCGGCTCGACTTTGGTCGAGCGGCCTGGAGGTTGGTGGAGCACATCGGCTTCTGGTATTAGTCACCGCAAGGATGTGCGGTTGACTAGTGGGAGAGGTGCGATAATACGCCACCACTTACTACGCTACATGTATTACGCAGTAGTAGACTACGCTATATACTACGCGCTGTGTGAGCTGAGCCAATTAGAACCTTAAGTGTATGCTAAAGTCGAACCCAGTAGATACCTTAGGCATTAGTGCTATAAGGATAAAAGGGTTATATAATAATACGTGTGCAGTGTTCTTATTCGTAATACGCTAATACGCGGCCTGGGACAGCCCCCATATTCACCCCCGCGTTTGAGGGTCAGGTGATCCCCACATGAAAGGTACCTTCCCCGAAAGGGGACCGTACCGGAGGGCATGTTAGCCGATAGACACACGTCACCACCGATGTAGCCGCGACAAGGCCGAGCTAGGAACCCGGCAAGGCCTCCTTGCCCGCGACATGGTGCATGCGGTCCGTGTGATTCGATCCCAAGTACTCCTACTCCCCCCGGGGTAGTGAGGAAAATGGGCGCTCCACGTGTCTCTCGGGTCACCTGTAAAATCTGGGAATGGGCCAGGTAGGACCGCGGGTAACTGGTTTTTACCCCTTCCCCAACCCAAGGCCAAAGGTTTGACAGACCGGGGTGCTAAGCGTTCCGGAAAGTGTGAGTGCTGAGGTTAGACGGGTGGTGGCAGCCCCGTCAGACTTCGCACTAATGGCCAGCACTGGAAGGAACGTGATGCCCGGAAGGCGGTTTGCCTCACTTTGGAGCACTGGGAGAGCTGCCCTTGGTGCAGTGTGGAGTGCCAGCTAGGCAGATCCTGCACCACTTCTCGTAGTTCGAGAAGCCGCGGTACCTTTTGCATAGTTTGCAAAAGGGACTACCTACTGGTCTGCAGCGGGGGTAGTTGCTCGCTTGCCGTTCGCCTCAGTCGCGTCCTTTGTATGACAAGCAAATTTGACCGTCTGTCAGCCTAATTCGGGTTATTCTCAGGGTTCACCCCTACCTACCATTCCCCTCGCAGTAGCCTTTCTACACCCTCTAATACGCCATTTTCGGGGCTGGGTTCTGTTCCGCGCCCGATTAGCCAAAATCGGAAGCGCACGCACTTGTATTACGCTAATTCTTTGTCCTTTTTGCCCTAAAAACCTCTACAAGACATCTCCGTCAGGTTCCATCTCTGGCTTATTACGCAGGATTTTATTGCGCAACCAAGGCTATTTTTACTATTTCAACCTTTGTACCTTATTTTCTCCTAATACGCATCTTGTTCTCCTCATTTTTCTACCCCTAATACGCTATTTTTGTCGTTTTTACACTCTAAAAGGTTTTTCCTCAAAAACCTTAGTTTTTGTGTAAAGCCTAATTTTTCACCTTTTCTCCTTCCCCCTCTCTTTCCCCTCTAAATTGCGTCTATTTTGACCTTATTTGGGTCATTTTGGCGTAATTTTTGCCAAAACTACCCTTAAACTTTGTTCTCCTGTCTTCTCGTGCTCATTTTCTTGTTCCCCGTCCCCAATTACCCCTAAAACCACCCTTCCACCTTGGTTGTCCCTTATTTCGCCTTTTAGTTCGCTCGGCGTCCCCATATTTTCGCCGAATTCCGCTCGATAATCGATATCGTTGTAAGTTGTCGTGGCTGGCCGTTCCCACGCTATCTCGCTCGGAGAGGGCCGAGGCTAGCGCGTTCTCCCACGCGAGAGATTCTCTTTCGCGTGAGAGAGTGCCAGACGGCACGGCACTCTCTCATACTCCGCCGGCGCCGAAAAGGTCACGCGAAATCGTAAACAATCTCATCGATTGCCCTTCGCACATTGCACTTTGCATCGACATTCGGTACGCCTACTCCGCCGTTTGAATTCGCACTCCGATATTCGTCTGCTAGCAGCTATGGAGATTACCTTCCGTAAGGCACAAATCTCCACCTGCATTAATCGCCTCCAGGCTACCTGTCAATCAGTAGACGCAAGTCTACGGGAAGACATGAGCCTGAATAATACGCCTCAAGATCTCGACCGCTATAGAAGCGAGCGAGAGAAATCTCTAATTTCTCATGCTTCTATGGTCAGAGATCTTGAAGAACTACGCAATGTGTGGTCCAATTGCTTGGACTACATTACTTCGCTAAAGGAGCTGGACCAACAACAGCCCACCTACGAAGATTTTTCCAACCACTGGACAACCAGTGGTGGAGAAAAAGTAGAGGCTGACGCTCGTTCCCTTCTTACTACGCTTGAGGTCATGCTCACTCGCATCAGGTCTACAACGCCTGTTATTCCGCTGAATAATTCGCTCGTCACCGCTCAACATGCTGAGAATATATTCCCCAGTTCTCCACTGTCGGGATCAGCAATGAGCGCTGATAAGAATACGTTGAATATTACGCCAAATATTCCGCTAAATACTACGTCTACTGCTGCTAATCAGCAGAATAATCGTAATCCGCAAGATTTTATTCCGCCGATTTTGACTTCGCCCATTGTGAATACGCCTGTGTTTAATTCGCCCAATGTGAATTCGCTGCCTACCAGGCCTATTCGTTTGCCAAAGTTTGATCTCCCTACCTTTTCCGGAGACTTGGAACGTTTTCCCGAGTTTTGGGATGTATTTGACTCGGCAGTTCATTCGAACTGCTCGGTACCACCTATAGTCAAATTTCATCATCTCCGAAGCTCACTACAGGGAGACGCCTTGTCAATGGTATCCGGTTTTGAGATCACTGCGGCAAATTACGAACTAGCTATTAATACGCTTTGTGAGACGTATTTTCGTCCACAATTTATTCGCTCTCAGCTCAGTCGTAAGCTTCAAGCTTCCGAACCAGCTGGGAAATCCGCACTGCAACAAAGAGTACTGCTCGCGCAGCTCAAATCCGTTTGAACACAGCTCCAACGGTATGGAGAGCACGACAGCAACATCTTTGTCCTGCAGCTAATACGCAGCAAGTTTCCATCCAAGACGATGGAACAAGTCGAAATGCTCGAGAACTCGGCGCAGAATCCGTTTAACGTCCCGCAGTTGCTAGAAGGAATAGATCGCATCGTGCGAGCCTTCGAAACAATTGCCGACACCTCGGAAACTGCCCTAAATTCTCGAACTCTGACGACTACTTCGCTCAAAGCTAATTCGCGTCATAATACGCTTAGAAATTCGCATACTAATTCGCAGGATAATTCGCCAAGAAAATCTTCTATAAACCCTTCTAGAAGTCCAATACGCAGGCAAAAATTTCGTCTTATTACGCGTCAAGATAATGCGCACAAAAATGATACGCAACAGGCATCATCTTCCTTTCCGTGTACTCTTTGCCTTCGGCAAGGACATGAACCAGGAAAATGCCACTATATTAATACGCGCACGGATCGAGAACACATAGCTCACGCAGACAAACTCTGTCTGAAGTGTTTTGCTAAATCTCATTCCGTAGCCGAATGCGCAGCCTCAGAGTGCTCCCATTGTGGAACACACCATATTGCGCTATGCAGACGCTTCTCGGAAGCGAGCAGTAATACGCGCGAAAGCGATTCTGACATCGCCGATCGCGAACATCGCGGCGACTACGTCTAATCGTAGTCGGCCTAAATACGCACATTTAATGCGCAAGTTCTATTACGCAATGTTATAAGGTTTCGTATTCCGCACTCGCTTCAACGTGAAGCGAAATAATACGCTTACATCAATACTTGCTGCTGAAAAAAATCTCGTTTTCTCTCTAAGTCGGGAGGATGGACCAAGGTCCAGCATTTGTTAATACGCCATTCGAGCAAGTATTGTTTAGTGCGCAATACGTAATTCGCCATTTGATTACGCATGGTTTATACAGTTTATTACGTTGGTTAATATTTTCTTAACCACAATACGCTGGTTAGTAATAATTAACCATAATACGCAGGTATAGCCATTTTCGTGGCTTGCTATAGTGCGCCGTTTTGAATACGCATGGTTTAATTTCTTTATTACGCGGGTTAGTAATAACCACAATACGCTCAGTACGACCCCCTCGTGTTGTGCTGAAATACGCTAGTTAATACGCTTAGTCTTGACCCTAGTGGCCGACTAACTAATACGCTTTTACAGTCTAGACCACTAAGGCAGACTCTACTACGCAGGTCTGATCTACTCACGTCGGACTTATTTCGCTCTATCCTGGCCTTCGTTGCTAGGTTGTACTACGCTGGTTGCAAATTTGTACATAATTTGATCTTGTATTCTATCTGGTTAATTCCAGATCGTTTTGCCGCCTAATACGCTTAATGCGCGCCTTCGAGATGCCTGGATGGATGCGTCATTGTATTCTGATGGATCTGTGGCGCTGGATGGATGGCATGCTACATGGTCGACTAGATTATATATATATATATATATATATATATATATATATATATATATATATATATTTATACAAACAGACATAGGCATATATATATATATATATATATATATATATATATATATATATATATATATATATATATATATATATATATATATATATATATATATATATATATATTCCCTATATACGACGGATGGATTGACTATGGTATGCCTGATGGCATCGCAAGAAGGCTTGTACATATTTGTGATCTATTTAGTTTCGTCTAGTTTTTAGTCTTGTGGTTTTTCTCATTTTATTTCGCTGTTTTTATTTTGTGTTGTAGCTCATGTTTTTGTGTGAGCTTTTAAAGGTGAGGCCATGAGCCCCTCTGGCCCGTTTCAGTTGAGGGCCGTAGGTAGTCTTTGTTTTAGTTTTGATTTTTGATCTACCGGTTTTTGAGGTGAGGCCTTAAGCCCCTCTGTTTTTAAGGTGTGGCCTTAAGCCCCCTTCGCCCGTTTCTGCTGAGGGCATGTATGTATTTCGCTTTTCGCTGAGGTGAGGCCTTAAGCCCCTCTAGCCCGTTTTTGTCGAGGGCGGGTATATAGTGTACATATGTATTTTTCGAGATGTGGCCTTAAGCCCTTCTGAACTGTTTTTGAGGTGCGGCCTTATGCTCCTCAAGCCCGTTTCTGACGAGAGCTCGTGTATATATTTCTGCATCGTATTTCGCCCTTGTCATGAGTGAGAGGGTTCGCCTCGTTAGGTAGGGTAGAATGTCTGTATGAGGGTTCATAATACGCTGGCTCATCCCCGCAGCATAATTTTTGCTGCCTCCTTTTCTGTAAATTTTATATTTCACTTAATTGGGTCCTCTCGGTGGCCCTGCCCCTGTTGTCACCGTTTTCTGCGGCCCTCTGGCAGCAATTCTTTTGTTGTCGGGAGTGTCGCGGATGCGACGGTGGCTGGGGGCGGACCGTGAGGCCCCGGCCTGTTTACACTACGTCAGCCGCTTGGAGGCGGGGCATGCCCGCGCCAGCCGCGGCGCCCCGCCCCCCTTCCTCCGCGCTGCCTATATAAGGCGGCTGTCCTCGGTTCAGTGGTCTGCCCGGCGCCGGATGGCGTTGGCCTACAGTACCCGTTGGTACTGCGCTGCTTCGGCAGTGATGGCCTCCCGGGAGACCCCGGAACCGTGGGCTCCGTCCTCCAGCAGCCGTTGCTGTTGAGGAAGCCGGCATTCGGGCGCCGGCTCGACTTTGGTCGAGCGGCCTGGAGGTTGGTGGAGCACATCGGCTTCTGGTATTAGTCACCGCAAGGATGTGCGGTTGACTAGTGGGAGAGGTGCGATAATACGCCACCACTTACTACGCTACATGTATTACGCAGTGGTAGACTACGCTATATACTACGCGCTGTGGGAGCTGAGCCAATTGGAACCTTAAGTGTATGTTAAAGGCGAACCCAGTAGATACCTTAGGCATTAGTGCTATAAGGATAAAAGGGTTATATAATAATACGTGTGCAGTGTTCTTATTCGTGATACGCTAATACGCGGCTTGGGACAGCCCCCATATTCACCCCGCGTTTGAGGGTCAGGTGATCCCCACATGAAAGGTACCTTCCCCGAAAGGGGACCGTACCGGAGGGCATGTTAGCCGAGAGACACACGTCACCACCGATGTAGCCGCGACAAGGCCGAGCTAGGAACCCGGCAAGGCCTCCTTGTCCGCGACAAGAGTAGTCGCGAATGCGCCGTCTACCCCTGCACAGTAATGATGAGTGTACGTTGAAGACGGAGCTCATCTTGGCCGGAATCGTTACAACTTGGTTTATATTCTTGTTGATTTTCATGTATATTCTCATTTTGGGCACGTTTTTAGCCTTCTATATTTCACTTTTTCACGTATTATATATTTCATTTCACTTCACTATTTCATTAAATGCAGCCTTCGGGTTGCCCAGGATAGTTTGCCCTTCATTTGAAGATTTTCTATCCATGGCCGCTGGTTCTCTTGGTGTGAAATTATGAAATATCATTTCTGTATGGCGTTAATCCTGTATATGTTAAACCTGTATCATTGCTGCTTGCAGCTTGTGAGAAGACCTCATTTTCATCATGAATGAGATTCATACTGTGTTGTTAGCGCTTTTTCAGTTTTTGATTTCGGATTTTGCTTTGATTTTGAAGGAAATTGCATTGGAAGTAAATTTTTGATGGATAAGTCTGCTGAGCAGTTTTAGCACAGTACACACGTAGCGATCGAGGAAGCTAGCGGAAAGGTAAGCGGTATGGTAAGCATTTTGAGACCCAGCTCCCTAATAACGGCTTCACAGAGCCAACTAAGTCCCTGCAAAACTCAGCTTTGGTCCCTCCCAATAACAAACTTAGGAGGGACCAACCACGGACAACCTAGTCCCTGCGAAACTCAACTTTGGTCCCTCCCAATAGCGAAAGTAGGAGGGACCAACCGCGGCCAACCAAGTCCCTGCAAAACTCAACCCTGTCCCTCCCAATAGCAAACTTAGGAGGGACCAACTCCGCCCACTTTAGGGGATCGTCCCCAGCTGTCGGTGGGGATTTTAATGAGTTTGGGTTGGGGATCGTCCCAAGAGTTCATCAGAGATAGTAGTACCGCGAGAAGTGCGCTGTCTGTATCTGAGTTGTGAAACGGACGCCTTTTTTGCGGCCGACTGGGACCGTCTAACAAGGGACGACCCCCCGGGGGAAGAGACGTCATGAAAAAAGTTCTTCTGAAAGTTGTGGGGAATGGATATAGTAACATTACTCTATGTTGGGTTTTACCTATGGACCATCCGGTAGAGCAAAAAATTGGAAAAACACGGAAAATTAGCGGGCGCATTCTCTTCAACCGACAACCATGGCTGTGCTTTCGGTTTTTCAGAAGCGAAAATTGGCTGACTACTATATCTAACACCCATCTACTTTATTTGGATCAATATGGAGAGAATTATTTTTTCGACTTTTTTTTCTCCATACGCTCACTCATTCACCCTCGAACTCCAGATAATCGAAAAAAAAATTCTGCGTGATCGAGCCAAATTTAGTAGTTTTCGATGAAGGGTCAGCAGATGTATTGGGCAACCGATTGTCGATGTCTGAAAATGAAAACTGCGGCCATGATGATAATTTTTAAGAAAGGGTTCAGCGCTTTGCTTCTTACTATGGCAATGCTTTTTTCTCCGATGATTCGCAAACGACTTTTATGTGTTCAAGAAAGGTGTTCTATTTTACTCAAGCAAAGTGATACAAAGTTAGAAGATGCTCACATTACAATATTTCTCAATGAACCCGAAATGCCAGCACAAGAAGAAGAGAAGGATAATTTTTTGAATAAGGTGAGGAAATGCTCATATACTACAGGGATTCACGCGATAGAGATTGTCAATCCAGTCAGATTGGAAAAAGCGATTTAAAATGTGAATGAGAAACCTTGTGGATAAACAATCGAACAAATGCAAAAAAACTTTTCCAGAAGCTGCATTGCGGGACTCGAACCCACAACCCTTCGTAGTGTAGCATTCCCCATCGTTATCCTCTCGACCACCCCTGCACGGTGGCTTGGGCAACTTCAATCAAGTGATACGAGGAACGGAATGCACAGTGAGCTCGGAAACGGCTTATATCTCACGAATGGGCCAGAATCAAACCGTGTATAGGGCAATTTTGTTGTAACTTAATGTGTGCCGAGCATATGAACTCACTCCAACTGCTCCGAGAAAGAGGTTACAGGTAGTTTCAAATAGTTTTTTCTTTTTTCTGGAATATCGGAAGGCCCTTAGGTAAAACCCAACATACAGTAATGTTACTATATCCGCCCCCCCCCCAACTTTTAGAAGAACTTTTTTCAGGACGTCACCTCCCCCGGGGGGTCGTCCCTTGTAAGTCCCGCAGAATCCTTGACTCTCGTTGACTGCGTTCTGCCCCACCTCTACGGCTGCCGCTGTACTATCGTTCTCGGGACCAAATTCCGCTCTGCATTTGCGGACTACGGCTATTGCATCATGCGACACGAGTTAATCGTGCTGGGACCACTTGGTCCCGGTACGATTCGCCCTTCTCCCAGCATGATTAGCACGTGTCGCATGGTGCAACAGCCGTAGTCCGCAATTGCGGACCGGAATTTGGCTCCGAAAACGATTGTAGACTGCGTGTTACACAAAAGGAAAAATTGGCGCTGAGGACAGTCGGAGGCTGACGAACTCAGACGGTTTTTCGCCACACTGTGACCGAGGGCCGCAGACGGGGAATGAAAAACTCATCGGCTTTTTGAGAGGATCTTTCAGGCCAACCTATTTCATATCACGTGTTCTAAAAGCCACCAAACTATCAAGTAGGAGTAATTAACAGAAATTCAGTGAATGTCGCTGAATCTTTGCGAAATGAGGCACTACATTTTAACAAGGACGGATTATTTTGGGGACCTAACTCTTCCAGACTAGTGAAACCACTAACTACAGCACAGCGATGCAGCGGGTTGTGGTTTCAATGCACAAAATTGGAGGAGTTGACACGTCCTTTGCAAATCGAAACAACAGGCTATTCCTTTCAGGCGAAGTGGTCCCAAGTGGAATTCGGACCTAAAATACAGAACAACTTCTCCATTTTTGTGCATTGAGATCACAACCCCGATGCAGCGGTTCCCTGTCCCTGATCTCACAGGGGAAGGATCATTACATGCCATGGCCATACATTTTGAAACATGCGTTTCTAGGAACAATTTTCGAATTAGAATTTTGCTACCGAGATGTCGTACGTTCGTGCCGTGGCAGTGTGGAGGAAAGAAGACCACCTCCATGCAAACCGACGTCAATCCCTCCGCGGAGAGGGTTTTTGTCATGGGAGAGGTGCTGGCGTGGAGAGGAATCCTGAACCCGCTCAGAAGTACCTATGCGCCACGTGTGGCAAGGATGTTACCTGGAGAGATACCAGCGTCCAGTGCTTCGGATGCCAAAGGTGGGTGCATCTCTCCTGTTCGGGTCTCAGTTCTGTGAGGCATCATAACTCTGCTTTTCGCTGTGTTTTATGCTCCTCACCTTCAAGCTCTGATTCCTCTAACTCCAATCGCCCCCTTTCCATTGTACATATCAACCTCAACGGCCTTCGTGCCAAGCTTTCTCAGCTCTCTCTCTCTTCGCCCGTACTTACCATCCAGACATGATCATGGTGCAAGAAACCAAGCTCTCTCCATCCCCTACCCGTCCTCATCCTAATATCCCGGACTACACTGCCTTCCATGCTCCACGGTCAACTCTTGGCGGAGAAATTTCAACCTTTGTTTTATCGTCTCTTCCCTCACACCTCATATCCAACACCCCCACATACGGTACTCTCGAGTACCTTTCATTTCATCTACCTCTAAAAACACCACTCTCACTTTCAAAACATATCTGTTCCACCTACTACCTCATGCCCCTCGTCTTACAATCCTATTCCACTTCTTAAGCAGCTCTCTCTCATCCTCGGCTGTTTTCGCGGGGGATTTTAACGCTAACACCTTCTGCTGGTCTCTTGACTCTGATGCTAGAGGAAACGACGTCGAAGAATGGGCAGAGGAGTGCGACCTGGTCATCTTAAACGATGGTCAGCCCACTCGTCTCCCTACCAACAACCGATCCTCAAGCCCAGACATATCTCTAGTCTCGTCCAACCTCTCTAGCTCTTGCTCATGGTCCACCTCAACAACTCTGTCAAGTGACCATGTCCCTGTCTTCATCCATATCGATCTCTCCAATTCTCTCGCTCCCTATTCTGATGTTCGTCAACATTCTTATCTTAATTTAGGCCGAGCAGACTGGCGCCTGTTCAGTGAAGTTGCGCTTCGCCTATAGGCAGATTACCCGTGGAATGGAAGCGTGCACCAGAAAGAGTGCCATTTATATGACGCGATCCACGAGGCCATGAATGCGGCTGTTCCTATCGGTCGCGTCAAGACGTTCTATCCAAATGTCAACAGTTACATCCTCGACAAAATTAGAACGAGAGATACGAGGAGAGCGGTTAATCATCGGTACCCCGCGGTTGCTGAGCTTGACAGTGAGATCAAAAAGGATTTAGACAGGCACAAGAAAGAAGAGAGGGAAAAGTTCACTGGGCAGTTGGATTTCAAGACGGACAGTGCAGCTACTTGGAAGCTTTTACGGAAGTTCTCGGGTAAGAGCTCACCGGCTACCGTCTCCACAATCGAATTCGACAACGGTGTATCCAAATCAGGAAAGGAAGCCGCTTATGCGCTCGGGAAAAGTTTTTTCATCACCAGTGCTAAACGTGGTCTGCAGAATAGAGTGACTGTACGAGAGCTGTGCCACCTCCCGCTTATGAGCACGGCCGAAGAGTTCACTAGGACGCAGGTTGAGAAGGTTGTAAAGGATATGCGGAACTCTAAAGCTGTTGGTCCTGACGGAATATGTCCTGCTGTCTCGAAGAAGTTACCAACTGAAATCCTACCGCTTCTCACTGACATGATAAACACCTCGTTCAGTTCGTGCACTATCCCTCAGAATTGGAAAACAGCTAACGTCGTGCAGCTGTCCAAGCCTGGCAAGCCCCAAGCTTCAGTCAAGGGATATCGCCCCATTAGTTTGCTGTCCCCTTATGCGAAAGTAGCCGAAAAACTGATCGTGAAGGACCTTGCAAAGCACAATGAGAACCAGGTGATTAAGCACGGATTCAGAAAGCTGAATTCCACCACGACAGCTCTGCTGGAAATTACTAGCTTTGCCATTGATGGGTTCAATGCCAAGAAGCCACAGAGAACTGTGGCTGTTGCCTTAGATCTCCCCAAGGCATTCGACACAATAAACCATGGAGTCCTGTCAAGCAACTTACTGGGATCATCAATACCGCCATGGCAGAAACGCTGGATAACAGCGCTGATCAAGGGAAGACGAGCTCGAGTTTTGTCTCAGAACCATGTCTCCAACAATATTCCTATCGTAGCTGGAGTCCCGCAGGGCGGTGTCCTATCGCCAGCCATGTTCAATCTGTTCCTCGAGGATATGCCTGAACCGCCACAGGATATCAAGGTTGTCGCGTATGCCGATGACATAACAATCATGTGTCGAGATCGGAACATAGAGGTTGCCGCCAACAAGATCAATGGGTACCTGATCACGCTGAAGAGCTTGTTCGACGAGAAGATGCCAAAGATTTCCGCATCCAAGTCAACGGTATCTGTCCTCACAACAGACCCATCCGAGCACAACGTTCATCCTTATGTAGAGTGGGATGGAAACCGTTTGCCTGCAGCTCGATTCCCAAAATTGGTCGGTCCTGTGCTTGATCCGTCGCTCAAGTTCCACAAGAATACCGAGCGAAAGCAGGCAGTCGTTAAAGCGAAGCTAAATGTTCTCAGAGCCCTGGGCGGTACATCATGGGGTAGCAGCAAGGAAACTATACTTACAACGTATAAGGCGATTCTTCAGCCCGCCCTGGAATACGCCGCACCGGTATGGCAGCATCTCGTCTCTGAATCCTCTTGGACGAAGATGCAACGAGTACAGAATGCCGCTCTTCGTATCGCCACCGGATGTGCAAGGAGTTCCCCAGTCGAGCACCTGCATGCTGAGACCCGTCTGTTACCAGTGAAGGAGCACTGTCAGCTCCAAGCCCAGCAACTCCGTATCAATATTATTAAACAACCAAACCACCCGTCTTGGAGAGTGCTCAACCCCATTAGAGAGAGAGAGAGAAAAAAGAAAGCCATTCGCCGAGGTTTACGGAGAATTCGAAATCTATTCCGTCTATTCAACTTCTCTAAAGTTAGAAAAATAGTGTTACCCTTAGGTAATCCCTGAGGTAAGAAACTTATTCAAAAGTAACTGGGTGATATCAAGGCAGAGCAATAAGCCTGGCTAGAGATTCCAAATATCTTTTGCACGTTCTCGGCATTATCTTATGGTCAGGGATCGCAGAGATTTGTTGGATTTCTCCTTGAATCTTGAGCTGTCGTTCCAGCTCTGCTGGTCTTATGTAGTGGTCTGGCGCAGATCCATCCAAAATCGATGGCAGTAGGCTTAGGTTGAGGTGTAGGCTTAGGCAGCGAAAAAATGGAGAAACAGCCAAAAGGAGCAAAAAAATGGAGAAACGGCAGCAGAGAAATGAACGGAGCACCACTCATTGCTAGCATGATGTTTTCTGCTGCCGAGATGTCGTTCGTGCCGTAGCAGTGTGGAGGAAAGAAGACCATCTCCGTGCAAACCGACGTCAATCCCTCCGCGGAGAGGGTTTTTGTCATGGGAGAGGTTCTGGCTGGCCGCAGCTCTCCTGAAGTTTCTACTACAAAGAGCCGGCGTCGAGAGGAACCCAGGACTCGCTCAGAAGAAGAAGTACCCATGTGCCACATGCGACAGGGATGTCACTTGGAATGGAACCAGTGTCCAGTGTTTCGGATGCCAAAGGTGGGTGCACTTCTCTTGTTCGGGTCTCAGTTCTGTGAGGCACCACGATTCTTCCTTTCGTTGTATTGTGTGCTCCGCCTCCAGTAACTCAAATTCCTCATCTACCAACCGCCCCCTCTCTATTGTACATATCAATCTCAACGGCCTTCGCGCCAAGCTTTCTGAATTATCTCTCTTTGCCCGTACTCATCACCCGGATGTTATCATGGTTCAGGAAACCAAACTTTCTCCCTCTGCTACCTCTCGACATCCAAACATCCCGGGCTATACTGCTTATCATACTCCTAGGCCATCTCAAGGAGGCGGAGTCTCTAATTTTATTCTATCCTCCCTTCCCTCTCACTTAAAGGCAGCATACACGCTCGCAAACATGGTCGAGATATCAGCATAAATAGGCCTGTACGGCCCCTACCATGTCGTGTACGACGTTTGAAGCGCTGACATTCAGGGTGACAGTATTTGACCATCCCTTCACGCACGCCCGTATTTTCACACCCCTTTTAGTAACAGAATGAAAAGTTGAACTAGAGAAAACATGTGGAAACTTAGAGTAATAGCACTATCAAAGGGAGTGCGCGAGAGAAACAGCTGGATTTACTTGAATATTACCTGTTTAAACACCCATAAACTCTCATCCACTTTCGGGAATGCCGCTCTGCTCCGGCTGGCTTTTGAAAATGAAGGATTTCATCTGTGGACAAACATGTAATATCCAGGTAAATCAAACTGTTTCTCTCGTGCACTCTTATTTGATAATGCTATCACTCTCAATTATCACATGTTTTCTGAAGTAACAATTCTTCTTTCTGCTACTGGAAGGGTGGGGAAATACGGGCGTGCAAGACAGAATTGCTCAAATATTGTCATCCTGGATGATTTTTAGCGTTTGAGACGTCGTTGACGAGATGGTAGGGGCCGCGCGGGCCTAGGTATGCTGATATCTTGACCATGTTTACGAGCGTGTATGCTGCCTTTAAAGGCAGTGTTCACGAAGAAAAAGTTTTCCCTTTTTTGGCTAAAACGTAAGCTTTGGGTCCCTATAAGAAGATTAAGAATGGAAGTGCGACGAAAAACGGCCGGTAAGTGGGTGAGAATCTCGTGGGCCAGCCGACCCATTGGGCCACTCCGCCCACGTCCTATAGCAGTCCCCCTGAATTTGTGGTTAAATGAGCAATGGTTTCCGATCAAAAGCCCCGTTCTTCCCTTCGTTCTCAACGTCTCTCTTTATTCAGGTCAGCTCGCACACATCGGCTGCAAAAAAACCGAAGTTACAATCCTCGGACAACTCGTCTACAATTTTCCCTTGCTGAATTTTGAGGGACCATAACTCCGTTTCCAGGGAGTCTTGTACTATTCCAGGGACATCATTGGAATCAGCATGGGACCGTTTTCAAGATAGGCGAAAAAACAGAAAAACGACTTTTATCGTGAACACTGCCTTTAAAGGCCGGCGGTGGTGGTGGGCGCCCGGTGGAAGGGCATCGATCGATTGCCGGCCGCACAGCTGACCAGCACCAAAGCATTTTCCTCTTTTCATCCCTCTTCTGCTTTCTCCTTCCATATTTCTATCTATCTCCTACTTTTTCTCTTCCTCCATTATTAACTTGGTGTTCTAATTGCGTGTGCGATGGAATATTAATCTAAAAAAAAGAATCTGCATTAAAAAGTTTTAACATCACGTAGTTTGTTGACGGAGATACGTGAATCCAACGCACAGGCAATGAGAACGCTTCGTTAATGATGAAGAAACAAACAAAAGGAGGAAAAAGATAGAAAGGTGGAAGGAGAACGCAGAAGAGAGATGAAAAGAGGAAAATGCAATGGTGCTGGTCAGCTGTGCGGCCAGCAATCGGTCGATGCCCTTCCACCGGGAGCCCAACACCACCGGCGGCAGGGGTTGTGCATAGGTCCCTACCATGAATGGATTCACTATATATACATTCCTCCCTCTACATCCTGTCCACCAACCTACAACCCTATCCCTTAACACAAGCAGCTTTATGACTGCTCTCTCTCTCCCTCAATTGTTTTCGCGGGTGACTTATATGCTCACACATTTTGCTCGTCGCTCGATTCTGATGCTAGAGGAAATGACGTCGAAGAATGGGCGGGGGAGTGCGACCTGGCTATTCTAAACGATGATCAGCCCACTCGTCTCCCTGACAACGGCCGATCTTCTAGCCTAGACATCTCCCTCGTCTTTTCTAATCTCTCTAATGCTTGCTCTTGGTCAACATCCACAACTCTTCCCAGTGATCACATTCCTGTCTTTGTCGATATTGATCTCTCTAACTCTCTTGCTCCCTATACAGGTGTTCGTCATCATTCTTATCTTAATTTAGGCTTTGCAGACTGGAGCCTGTTCAGGGAGGTTGCGCTTCGCCAAGCGGCTGGTTATCCGTGGAATGGCGATGTACACCAGAAGGAGCGCCACCTATCTGATGCTATGTTGAAGGTTATGAAAGCTGCGATCCCTGAAGGTCGCGTCAAGACCTTCTTTCCCAATGTCACTAGGGAGACACTGCAGAAGATTAGAACAAGAGACGCAAAGAGAGCTGCAGATCACCATGAATCAGACATCGCTGAGCTGGATAACGAGATCAAGAAGGACCTTCACAGACACAAGAAGGAAACTTGGGAAAAGTTCACTGAGAAGATGAACTTCAGAAATGATGCAGCAGCAACGTGGAAAGCTTTGAAAAGGATCCCCGGAAAGATCTCCTCCGCCAACAATTCCACGATTGAATTTGAAGGTGGAATCTTCAAGTCAGGGAAAGAGGCCGCAATTGCTCTTGGGAAGCATTTTTCATCACTAGAACCAAGAGAGAGAAGCAGAATAGAATAACTGTGCGGGAACTCTGTAAATTGCCACTCATGGCTGAAGATGAAGAGGTCACTCCCGCTCAGGTCGAGAAGGTGATCTAGGGCCAGATTGATTGATTTGTTACACGGTAGAACCGTGTCAAAGACAACAACAGAAATAAATACCCAAACGGCAATTAAGAGAATAAGAGCACTAAAATCAGTCGAACAACAATAAGCAAATAGATCAACTGACTATTAGGCATACACCGGCACCATGAAGAAGAGAGATCTTACAAGCATCACTCCTGGAACAACAGATAACTCTCAAGTGTCTTTTGGAATTCACTGAGTTTCCCGACTACCAAACCTGACCGAAGTAGTTTGTTGAATTCAGACCCCGCCCTATTGACAAAGAAGTGCTGTCGTACATTCCGCCTTGCCCCGACGAGGCCCAATTTCACCGGTGCTTCCCTAGTGGTTGATGGTCTAAGGTTGAACAGCCGGCTAGCCTTGATACCAGCACTCCCATGAGTGATCTTATATATCTCATTATCATATCAAACCTTCTTCTCCTGCGCTCTAGAGTGGTTAGGCCCAATTTAGCGTTCCTGGTGACATGGCACACGTTACCATTAGTCTGAACCCACGATGTCCCAAAGAGAACTCTACGTGTAAAAGTATTCTGGACTTTCTCAAGCGCGTCGATGGATCTTTTTTGTATGGATTAAAGACTACCGTACCATACTCCATGAGTGGGCGTACGTACGTTTTATACACCTCGGTCAGCACGTTTGCATTGGTAGTTGATAGTGCTCGAAACGCGCTGTGCATCATCCTATTAGCCGTGGACGCGACCTGGAGGCAGTGATCATCGAAATTAAGATCGTCCTTGAGAAGAAAACCAAGGTCCTTAATCTCGCTGACCTCGCTCAGGCCCCGGTCGTAGTTGGATGAGCCGACGTATCCAGCCCGGTCGATACACACAGGAAGCATTGGAAATGGCATGCGAAAATCACCCGGTGTATCCCTCCAACACCCCCCAACACCCGCCGACACCAGCCCGGTCGACACGTATGAACAATGTGGTGGGGTAAGGTTGAGAAAATCACTCGGTGTATCCCTCAAACACCCCCCAACACCCACCCGGTCGATACGTATGCTTGAAATGATGGAGTGAGGTTGAGAAAATCACTCGGTGTATTCGACGCGGTCGATATCCATGCAATACGTGGATGACGGCGGATGAGAAAATCACCGGGTAGGCAGGCTGATAATAAAACATTGCGTATCACTAGAAAGCTAACCTTACTGCTACCTCCGTTACTTCACCATACTATCCTTCACTATTTCTCTGAACAGGTGCAATCCTGTTGGCCACGTAATCATCGTCATATCTAGTTGGATACACCGAGTGATTTTCTCAACCTCACTCCATCATTCTGATCATGAGTATCGACCGGGTAGGTGTTGGGGGGAGTCGGTGGGTTGCAGATGCAAATAGCACCAACTCTGACCGGGGCCTAAGATCGTCCTTGATAAGAAAACCAAGGTCCTTAAAGGCACAGTACACCCTCAGATATGAAGTTCGAGATTTTCATGTAATTGTGTAGAAGACCCCTCCTGTGTAAAACGTGCCAAATGCTAGACCTCAATTCCTCCAAATAAGCGAGATATAAGTGACCACCACAGGCCCGACCCCCTTCGCTCACCACCACAGGCCCGACCCCCTTCCAGATTTTCGACCTCAATATCGGCTGGATGGATGGGTGAATTCTTAACAAATCGCCGTTCTTCAGTCTATTTCCAAACTGTCTCCTTATCCTGGCGCGCTCTCGCGCAATGATTGCGAATGAAGAGAAATACAGGCCTGAGACAAGTCGTCCACCGATTTTTCATTCTCAAAATCTTGGCATCTTTTAAGGGCCATAACTCTGTTCAAAGGGGGTCTTGGACGATTTCAGAGATACCACTGTGATCAGCGTGCGATTCTCTCCAAGATAAGCATGGAATCCGGAAATTCATTTTCTGGGTGTCTTGTGCCTTTAATCTCGCTGACCTCGCTCAACTGCAAACAGTCGATAGTATAGAAGCCACTAACTCGCCTCTTACCAAGCTTCATCACTTCAGTCTTTTCGCTGGAAAGCGGCATTTTCCACTCATTCGACCATCTGGCTACATCATCAAGAGCTTTTTGCAAACACTCCGAATCTTCAATTGTCAAAATAGGTTTATTTAACTTAACGTCATCAGTGAATGCCGAACAGCCGACGTTGTTCAAGGATATAATCGAGGGAAGTTCATACGTGAAAATATTAAAGAGAATTGGTGAAAGCACTCCTCTCTGGGGAACACCACTAAGGACTGCAAAGGGAGAGGAGAACGTACTATTAAACCTGACCCTGAAAGTTCTGCCCGTGAGAAAAGCACGAATCCAAGCCACTATACGCGGATGGATACCCACTATTTCTGGTTTTTTTACTAATTTACGATGAGAAACTCTGTCAAATGCCTTGGAAAAATCAAGGTAAATAACATCCACACCTATGTCTTTGTCCAGCACACGCGTCCAATCATCAAGTGACTGCAGCATCGCCGAAATTGGGGATTTACCCTTTTGAAAACCATGTTGGTGAGGCGAATGTCTTCTTCTTCTTGTCAGCCATGAACAGAGCATTGCATCAGAGGCATAGGAAGCTAGCCACCTCACACGGCTTGCACCATAGATCTCGAGCAGACAAGGTTGTAGGCCTGGCCGGACATGAAAATAGATGCAATGAATCATGTCTAGCACATTCACAACCGGGGCATTTATCTGGGACTGACTGATCAATCCGATGAGTGTAGGCCTTTAGATATCTGGAGTGACCGTATCGCAGACCAGCGAGGATTGTCTCGTGATAAAAATAACTGGGGTGATGCAGCATTACTGCATCCCCTCGGGCCAGTCAGCATGATGCAACTTTACGGCGAGCTCTCCGGTATAAAACGGAGATCTCGCCCACCATCATTAGGTGGTGGTAGAAAACATCTCTCTCTCTCTCAGACTCCGCGCCTGGCCTCATGCTGACCCACGCAACGTCCCTCTGCCGAGCAGTTAGGATTATGTGAGTTCCTATTTTATATGAATGATATATCTTCTCTCCGCTTATTCTTTAGCTGCTATAATCTCTTATATGTCTATAAATGCCTTGTCGTAATAAATGCTTGTAATCACTCACCTAATAAAATGAAGGTAGACAAGGTTTCACAGAATGAAAAGGAAATAAAGGTGTATCAATCAAGTGACAGACGGCCAATTAGCCGCCACGAGTACGATGTTACCATCCTCACTCGGTTGTCACTTTTCGGTCTTTTGAACGCCAATATCCGAACGGGGACCGCGGATATTATGTTCGGGTACGTCCTGGTAGTCCAGCTTCGCTGTCGTCGACTCGTGGGGGCACGCCACCATAGATAAGTTGGGCTGAGCATCAGACAGGTACTCTGCCACGAACCGCGTATGCTCAGCCATCTGGAGTCTTCTTCACGATAGCTCGGATGTAGCCCAGCGTTGTTGATCGACTGCAGACAGAGAAGCACTGAGTGGCGTGCGTATGCTTCTTGGGTGGGGGCCAGACGACAGAAGATGGTAATTTGGATGGGTTGACAATACTTATTAAAAATTGCTGAGACTGGAGTAAGCAGTGCTCTTTCACGGGAAGTAGGCCGGTTTCCTGATGAAGATGCGGAATAGGCGTCGACTTGTGATATCCAGTGATAAGCCTGAGGGCAGTATTCTGTGTTCTCTGCAACCAGCACCAAGAGGATTCAGAGAGTTGTCTGGTTCATATAGGGGCACCATATTCCAAGACCGGCTGCACCATGGCCCTATATGTCATACGTAGCACTTCCTTCGTGCTGCCCCAGGTAGTTCCAGCCAGTGCGCGAAGAATGTTGTCTGGCGAGTTGGCTGAGGCAGCACGTATACGCGCATTCTCATGAAATCGTAACGAGGGATCCAGGAAGACTCCCAGTAGTCGAGGATGCTTAGACAGTGGCAGCTCGTGGCCATCCCAGATGACCTTGGGATAAAGCCGATGTTCGATAGTAGCCGTTGAACATAGTGTGACACTTGACTTGGAGGCAGAATCAGTCAGCAACTTTGATTTGAGATACACAGCCAACGTCCGTAAGCAGTTGTTCATGGTGGCAGTGGCTCGGTCAATAACTGAGTCCGTGCAAACGATAGTGATGTCATCAGCGTACAGGCACAGATGAATACCAGTTGGTGGCTCAGGAATATCAGACAGAAATAGCGAAAACAGGCTAGGGGGCAACACCCCGCCTTGCGGGACACCGGTTTTCAAAGAGACCGGAGACGACAGATGTCCGTCGAACTTGACACGAATGGATCGGTTTTTGACAAAGCTATTAATCCATCTTTTAGACCAACTGGGCATTTCCGATTCCAGTATGGACTTCGATAGAAGCGGGATACGGACGCTATCAAACGCAGCCGAGAGATCAATAGCAACGACGAGGCTTCTACCAGCCGGAGTCTTGCAATTAAATCCAGCGATGATATGCTCGGTGATTGATGTCAGGGCAGTGATGGTGGAATGCTCCTTTCTGAAACCATGCTGATGAGTGTTGTGCTGTAAGGCGTTTTGGAGGAGCGGATTGACCACTTTTTCCGCAAGCTTGGCAAGGGGGAAAGGAGGGAGATGGGGCGGTGGGAGGCAGCCTTATCCGGTGGCTTGCCTGGTTTGGCCATGGGAATGATGACAGCTTATTTCCAGCGCGCCGGAATAACACTAGAACTGAAAAACGAATAAATGAGATCAGAGAGCAGTTCATAATAGGGATCAGAAAGGTGCTTGAGATGAATGGCCGATATCCCGTCAGGTCCCACTGCACGCGAATTTTTCATCGACTTGATGATCTTGTCAATGGCGGGAGGAGAAATAGCAGGGACATCCAGCCGATCGAGCTTCTTGATTGCTCGCATTGTTCGTCTGTGTTGCTTATCCCGAGGCGATGACGCAGATGCAAATAGTTTGCCGAGCAGACAAGCAGCCTTGTATCCGTGCTCGAATCTTCCAGACGGAAACTCGAGCATGTTGCGATCCGTGCTCATCTTTTTGCCAGAAATTCGTTTCAGTGTTGTCCAAGCTTTTCTGGCATCCAATGCAAAATCAATCGAATCGGTTAGCTCTTTCCAGCGCTGCTGCTTGTGTTGATTTAGCAGCTCGGTGATGTTGTGCGATAGCTGTTGTATCGTAGGATCATTGGGGTCCGATCTTCGCTTGTCCTCTCTCATCGTGATCAGGTCAAGGACTTCACTGGGCACGTTTGGGTGAAAAGTCCTTACACGTCCAGTTGGAATAGCTGCTTTGGAGGCTCGTTTGATGGCACTGACGATAAACTTCTCCTTATCGTAGACTGTTCAGTTCCTCGGGTAGTTGGCCGCCTGGTTCAGCAACACCTCTTTGAATAGGTCCCAGTTAGCCTTACGATAATTAGAATAAGACTTACAAAGAGAGAGCCAGAAAACGGAGCAAGCAAGCTATTAAGTGACAAATCCAATGACGTAATTATGGGAACATGATCACTGGCCAGGGCTACATCGGTAGACCAGTTACAGTAGATAGCTAGCGAGGATGATACAAAGGTGATATTAGGTGAGGAAGGCATGCCCACTGCCGGAAGACGAGTGGGAGAATCCTCATTGATAGGCACAAGATCACAATCATCAGCGAAAAGCTAAATGAGCTCACCTCTATTGTCAGGCTCTAGAGGAGAGAACCACGAGAGAGAATGAGCATTGAAATCACCAGCTACTACAACCGAACTAGATGACAAGGCAGTATGAACAGCTTTTAAGTAATTTGTGGGGTCAAACACATTGGGGCAGGATGTGGATGGGGGTATATAGACGTTGACAATATCAGGGGGCCCACTTTGTAATACAATATGAACACCAAGACATTCAACAACATCATCAGTGGGTAGACCAATTAGGTGAGAAGGGATACATGATTTTACCAATGTTGAAACACCACTGCCATAGGAAGTACGTGGAATATGATAGGATAAATAACCGGGGAGACGGGGGAGGAAGGAGGAAGATGTGCTAAGCTTGGTCTCCTGCAGGAGAATGACATCAGGTTGAGTGCGATCTACATACACTGCGAGTTCAGCAATTTTGGCACGCAGGCCATTGATATTGAGTTGATAAATGCAAAGACTATGCCGAGGAACCCTAGGAGGATTTACAGAGCAAGACATAAAAAAAACTCAAAAGTTACGGTATTTGCGCTGATATTTGGAATTGGCTAAAGTCTTTTTTAATATCTCGGACATTTTGTGTAAAAACTGGCAATTTCTGTTCTCGTCCATACCCGATCACCAGTGGTGTTCCTCAGGGTAGTATTCTGGGTCCATTGTTGTTTCTTATCTACATAAACGACGCTCCAGATAGTCTATCAAGTTCTTGTAAGCTCTATGCGGACGACCTCAAGATCTATCGGCCTCTTAATGAGCCTGCAGTTGACTTTTATGAGCTTCAATGTGACCTCGATCGACTAGCCGAGTGGTCGAAAGTGTGGCAGCTACAATTATCAGAAGAAAAATGCAGCTTGCTGCATATTAACTTTCGTCATGAATGCCCCCTACGTTTAAACGGTGTGAAGCTTCCTGTGCACGAGGTTATCAGGGACCTAGGTGTTCTCATTAGTTCGAATCTTAGCTGGAACTCCCATTGCAGAGAAATCTCCAAAAGAGCTACCTCGGTGGCTAACTGTATTTTGAGATCCCTGAAACATCCCTGTCTTGTTCACTACAAGAAAGCATTCACCGTTTACTGCCGACCCCTACCGGAGTACTGCATTCAGGTTTGGTCACCTTCCTCAGTGGAAGATGATGAGATCATTGAAAATGTGCAAAAACGATACTCTAGACGTGTGTTCACCAAAGTATTCCCAAACAGAGAAGTTCCAGATTATGCAGCTCGTTTGGATATGCTAGGGTTAAATACCCTACGATATCGCAGAGCTGAATTTGATTTACATCTGTGTTATAAGATCGTGCATGGTTTTTGCGACATTCCCTTTGACAGCCTTTTCGTGTTTACTCGCCACCATGTCCGTTCTCGCAAACATGGATTCCAACTTGAACGGAAATTCACCTCTAAAGGCAGCATATTGAATTCCTTTGCGTTCAGGGTTGTCAGAACTTGGAACAATTTGCCTGCAGAAATCGCTGAATCCGGAAACTTTTCTATCTTTCGAAGTAGATTATCCAAGTACGATCTCAGGTCATTACAAGGAACGAGTGAGCGTCCACTCTGATTAAAAGGGTATTACTAATAATCTAATGTGACGGGTTTTTCCAGCTTGTTGTGCTTTTCTTTGTCCCAGAAGCGGTGGCCTCAAGTATCTTGAGACAAGATGTCATTCGAATTGTAGAAGGAAAAATTTCCTCTGCAAAAAAAAAATCATATTTTGTCCCCTTCTCACTTCTGCCATTGTTATGCATCTTTTTTTTACTTTAACAAAGAATCTCATTCACATACGTGTATATGTATGTTTCTTTATTTCCACAATAAAGTCGTTGAATGAATGAATGACATACAACAATAAGCATGAGTGTAGTCATCATAGCTGGACAATCCCGAACATTTGAGGTGCACCCAGCCAAGGCAACCGCCACATTGAATGCTTGCATGTTGAGCAGATAGTCCGCAGTGACAGCAGGGATATCGTGGTGTCTTGCTGCGCGGTCCCGGATTCCTCTCGATGCCAGCTCGTAGAAGTAGAATACAGAGGAGTGTAGCAGCCAGCCAATTACACTCCCAATCAGGGCTGGGCACACGTCCCGGCTTGGCGAATCTGAATATGCACCCCCCTTAGCTCGGTAATTTTTAGGCACCCCCTTATGGGAAATCGGAATTGGCTGTTTTCCGAATAGTTGGACAGCCATGATCTTGACCTCCTGATTTTGATGAACAAGAATATAAAAAAAGCACTGAATAGAGAATATTCCGAAAATGGCAACAAAAAAGGTAGTGTAATTTCTGAACTTCAAAACAACCCCATGAGGAAAATTTGTTAGTAAGACGGTAAGTTATGACAAAAGATAAAAATTTTGCAATACAGAACAATTGAACAATTACCAACAACAGAACTACTACTATTGCAATAATTAATGTTTCCTGTCGAATGTTTTCATAAACCTATAAAGGATTAGTTAATCTGTGTTTGATTGTTCTGATGTGGAAATCAGAACTATTTTGTGTTGTGGAACAATGTTAGGATTCATGTGATTCGTAGGGAGTAGAAAACCCGAGTTTTACCCTCCTAGAATGCCGCAATCCCTTAAAAATCGGCTTGCCGTGCGATACGGTGTTTGTACGCAGCTACACAGCGCACACGGGAATGGACGCGCACACAATATTAATAAAAAATGTATTTTATTACAGAACGGGGAGGAGAAAAGGGTTGAAACTGAAGGAAATGGAAGATGGTAAAGGTAGTCTATTCTGGATGTACCCATTTTAGAAATCTAATGTAAATAAACAAAGTTAGAGCTGGTGTAAATATTTAGCCGTGACAAGGTTCATTCAAACGAACCTAGTTGATCAAAACTAGCATTAAACTGAGAGCAAAGGACATTGTTAGAAAGAGGAGAATCTGGCAAACATTTTAGTTTCAATAGGACTGATTTTTAATGTGATTTAGGGACCTTAAATCTCGTCCCGGTTTTACCCCGAAAACCGGGACAAAACCGGGACGAAGTTTAAGGTCCTTATATCACATCTTCTTCTTCTTCTGCAGCCTCAAAGTGGTTTTTGTCATAGGTTGAGGAACTGGGCGGCCTTCACAGGATTCGTCCAAAGGTCCATTGTTGTTAAGGAGGTACGTCTCTTCGGGCACATGAACAAGTGCGCCGTGTCGTGTCCGGGAGCACCACAGTCCGGGCATGCGTCTGGTCGGCTGCTGTCGATCTTGTTGACGTAAGACATGAGCAGAATAGAGTGACCACAGCGCAGCGATGCAAGAGCACATCTGGCTCGTCTGCCGAGTTGAGACTCGGACTCGCAAACCCGAGGCGGCACCGTTCCCAAGATAGGGTTCACAGCCGCCTTTGCTAGATATCCTCGAACAAACTGGGTGTGCTCCTCACGCAGAAGACGAAGCCTTTCCATGTTGGAGTCGGCCCATCTCTGTACATCAACTTTACGAGGAGCATCGGCGAACGGCGTCCTAATCGACCTCTCTCTTATGGGCTTCATGATTCTCTTTGATGGATGATTCGGCTGCCTCAGAACATTAATATACATCTGCTGTGCCTGGAGTTCACAATGCTCCTTGACCGGCAATATGCAGGCCTCCGCGTGAAGATGCTCCACCGGGGAGCTCCTTGCACAACCGGTAGCAATTCTAAGCGCAGCATTCTGTACACGCTGCAGCTTATTCCAGGAGCTGTCAGACACCAGGTGCTGCCACACTGGTGCCGCATATTCCAGAGCCGGCTGAAGTATTGCTCTGTAGGTTCTCAATATAGTCTCTCGGCTGCTTCCCCATGATGTTCCTCCGAGAGCTCTCAAGATATTAAGTCTAGCCTTGACGACTGTTTGTTTCTGTTCCGCGTTTTTGTGGAACTTCAGTGAGGATCAAGAATAAGGCCAAGCAGCTTGGGGAATTTTGCTGCTGGCAACAGGTCACCATCCCATTTGACATCTGGATGGGCACTGTGTTCCTTGGTGTTCGTTGTGAACACTGAAACAGAGGATTTTGCGGCAGAGACTGTGAGCATCATTTTATCGAGGAAGAGCTTCAACTCGACGAGATAGGCGCTGATCTTGTTAGCGGCTATCTGCAGGTCACGATCCTGGCACATGATGGTGATGTCGTCGGCATACATAACAATCCTTACATCATTGGGAGGCTCGGGAATGTCCTCAAGATACAGGCTGAATAGGGCTGGGGACAACACTCCGCCTTGCGGAACACCGGCTGCTATTGGAATGCTATCGGATACATGATTCTGGAACAGAACCTTAGCACGGCGGCCTTTAGTGAACGCTGCAATCCATCGCTTCTGCCATGATGGTAGCGACGACTTGAGCAGTTTCTCGGACAGCAGTCCCAAGTTAACAGAGTCAAACGCTTTGCTCAGGTCGAGGGCGACGGCCACCGTTCTCAGGGGCTTTCTCATGTTGAACCCATCGACCGCAAAGCTCACGATCTCCAATAGAGCTGTAGTAGTGGAGTGAAGATTCCTGAACCCATGCTGATGCTGCTGTCGCTCATTTTGATCAGCCAGGTCCGTCACGATCAACTTTTCAGCTAATTTAGCGACGGGCGATAACAGGCTTATTGGTCGAAAGCCCTTTGCCGTGCTTTGGGACTTGCCTGGCTTTGGCAACGGTATCACATTGGCTGTCTTCCAAGCTTGGGGTAGAGTGCAGGTCCGGAAAGAAGTGTTAATGATATCTGCAAGCATCGGTAGAAGTTCCGTGGGAAGCTTCTTCAGGATGGCTGGGGAGATACCGTCAGGTCCGATAGCCTTCGAATTCCGCATTTCTTTGATAGCCTTCTCTACTTGCGTGAGAGTAAAGGCCTCAGAAGCGTTCATGAGCGGCAACCGGCTCAGTTCTCTAACCGTGACTCTGTTTTGCACGCCTCGCTTGGCACGTGTGATGAAGAAGTTCTTGCCGAGCGCATAAGCAGCCGCTTTCCCTGATTTGAAGACGTTCTCCTCGAACTCAATAGCGGGATCCGAGATGCTCAACCTACGCGTGGTGGATCTGTGGAGTCGACTACCAAGATCAAGAAGACTCATCAAACGAGCGTCAACAACTCCACGAGGAGTTTTTTCTGTGTGGGAGTGTAAATGGCTGGCTGCTACACTCCTTGGTATTCTACTGTTACGAGCTGGCATTGAGAAGAATCCTGGACCGCGAAACAAGACTCCGCGATATCCATGCCGTCATTGTGGATTGTCGGCACAACATGCGAGCATCCAGTGCAGTGGATGCCTTGGCTGGGTACACCTCAAATGTTCGGGGTTAACTAGTTACAGTGACTACACTGATGCCTATTGTTATATGTCTTGTATTAATTCACCTTCTACGGTTCCTCTTCATAGTCTCAACATTTTTCAACTCAATATTAATGGCTTGCGTGCCAAACTTATGGAACTTACATTGTACATTGAAAACGCTCACAACCTGATGTCATCCCCCTACAGGAGACCAAACATAGCGTGTCCTCCCCTTCTCAGCCTCGCCTTCCCGGCTATACATCCTATCATATTCCCGTACATCACATGGCGGTGGCGTGTCAACTTTTGTTAAATCTTCAATTCCATCTCACCTTATTGACCTCCCAATGACAATGTTGTTGAATGTATAGGAGTTCATATAGTATTGCAAAGCTGTCCTCTGGATATTGTCAATGTTTACATTCCCCATCCACCTCTTGTCCCAACGCATTTGATCCCACACCATACTTACATGATGTATTTTCAATCCTCTCATCTTCATCTGTTGTCATGGCTGGTGACTTTAATGCTCATTCCCTTCCTGGTTCTCCTCCTTAGATCCTGATGACAGAGGAGAACTACTTGAGCTTTGCGGATGATTGTGACCTAATTCCTATAAACGAGGATTCTCCTACTCGTCTCCCATCGACGGGCAGGCCCTCCTCACCTGATGTCACGTTCGTTTCCTCTTCTCTTGCCATGTCTTGTAACTGGGTCACATCTGTGGCCATGGCCAGTGATCATGTACCCATCAGCACAACATTGGATCTGTCTTTAATAGCCATCTCGCACCTTTTTCTGGCTCCCGTAGCAAATGTTACATTAACTACAGTAAGGCTAACTGGGTCCTGTTTAAGGAGGTGCTGCTCAGCCGGGTAGCCAACTATCCGCTAGCTGGCTCTGTTCATGACAAAGAGAAGTTCGTCGTCGACACCATATGCAGAAGCCTCCAGAATAGCCATTCCGACCGGTCGTGTAAGAACGTTCCACCTAACGTACCAAAGGAAGCACTGGAGCTAATCACACAACGGGACGACAGACGCAGAACTGATCCTTCCGATCCGTGCATTTCACTACTGTCAGATGAGATCTCTAAAATGCTGAACGACTACAAGCAGAAACGCTGGAGGAGTACACCGAATCCATCAATTTTGCGACTGATAGCAAACAAGCGTGGACCATTCTGAAGCGACTATCTGGGAAGAAGATGGCACCTGCGCGCAATACGCTTGAGTTCCCCTCGGGCAGATTTGAATTCGGATACAAGGCTGCCTGTCAACTTGGTAAACTCTATGCTTCTGCTTCATCTTGCCGCAACAAAGAGCACAGATGTACTTTACGTGCGATCAGAAAACTCAGTCGACATGACGTACCTGCCATAACTGCTTCTACCGTCTCTACCATCATCAAGTCGATGAAGAATTCGAGGGCAGAAGGACCAGACGGCATCTCAGCCGTTCATCTGAAGCATCTGCCGGAACAGTACGCAGAGGTACTCAGTGATCTTATTTATTCGTCGTTTACCACTGGTATTATTCCTGCTCGTTGGAAACAAGCGACTGTTCTCCCAGTTCCCAAGCCTGGCAAACCAGAAGATAAAGCAACGTCACACCGTCCCATATCCCTATTATCCCCTATCGCTAAGTTGGCGGAGAAAATCATAAACCCGCATCTCCAGGGCGCACTACAGCAGAACGTCCATCAGCATGGCTTCAAAAAGGCTCACTCCACCATCACCGCATTAACGTCAATATCTGAACACATCATTGCTGGTTTCAATAGAAATGCTCCCGCCGGTAGAAGTCTAGTCGTCGCAATTGATCTGACTGCCGCTTTTGACAATGTCAGCGCTTCCTTGCTATCAAAATCGATTCTGGACTGTGACATGCCCGTCTGGTGCAAACGATGGACTGACAACTTCGTCAAAGATCGCTCCATACGTGTGAAATTTGACGGACACCTGTCGAAGTCGGTTCCCTTGAAGGCGGGCGTTCCTCAAGGTGGAGTATTATCACCAAGCCTATTCTCCTTATATCTATCCGATATACCGAAGCCGCCGCCCAACATTCACTTATGTCTGTATGCAGATGATATCACAATTGTATGCACTGACTCTGTTATCGATCGTGCCACTACGGAGATGAACAAATACCTCTGCAGCCTGGCCAAATTTCTCGAATCGAAGCAGCTAAAGGTCTCTCCTTCAAAGTCTAGCGTCACTCTGTGCACTACTGCAACGGCTGAGCATCAGCTACATCCCAGGGTTCTCTGGGAAGGTAACCAGTTGCCTCTCTCCAAGCACCCTCGGCTACTTGGAATCTTTCTGGATCCTTCACTGCGCTTTAATGAAAACACGCGCATCCGAGCTGCAACTGCCAACACGCGAAATAACATCCTCCGTGCTCTGGCGGGTACTACCTGGGGTAGCACAAAGGAAGTCTTACGCACGACATATAAGGCCATGATACAGCCTACTCTGGAGTATGGAGCCCCGATATGGACTAGACACCTGTCGGACGCCTCTTGGAGCAAGCTACAACGTGTACAAAACACTGCACTTCGTGTCATCACTGGCTGCCCAAAATCAACACCTATATCCCATCTTCACCAAGAATGTGCCCTACTTCCTGTCAAGCAGCACTGCCAACTGCAGTCACAACAGTTCCACATCGGCATAGTCAAGAATGCCACACAACTACCCCCTCTTGTCATCAGACCCCCATCCTCGTAATATTCGCACACCGCTGCACGCTGCCATTTCTACAGTGGATCGTCAAAGATGGGCCACCTCGGAGCTCACAAAGAAGAGGCTGCAGCAAATCGAACACACCAGATTCGTATCTGAATACATGTCCTGTGCCCCTCCTAATCCAGGCCTTGGTAGTGTGCCTCCTACGGTCGATGACAGTGAGAAGACTCTGCCCAGACGCTCCCGCGTCACTCTAGCGGGTCTACGTTGCGGTCATTCTTCGTACCTCAAAGCCTACGTACATAGGATCGATGAATCGGTCCCGGATAAATGTCCTGACTGTCAAAATACTGGTCATGATTCACTACATCTATTTTCATGCTCTGCCAGACCTACTCCTCTGTCTGCTCGTGATATGTGGAACAAGCCGAGTGATGTTGCCGCCTTTCTGCGCCTATGAGAAGAAACTCCAATGTGGCTGATAAGAAGAAGAAGAACTCAATAGCGGAGCTCATCGAGGGAGCGGACTTGCCGGAAATTTTCCTCAACACTTTCCACGTCGTAGTTCCGTCAGCCTTGAAATTCAGCTTTTCAGTGAACTTCTCCCAGCATTCCTTCTTGTTCTTATCCAGATCCTGCTTGATCTCGTTATCCAGCACAGCTATGTCCGGGTCTAGATGGTCTGCGGCTCTCTTCTCATCTCTGGTTCTTATCTTCTGCAGTATTTCCCTGCTGACATTTGGAAAAAAGGTCTTGACACGACCCTCAGGAATTGCTGCTTTCATGGCCTTGCGGATGGCACTTGTTAGATGGCGCTCTTTCTGATGAACATCACCATTCCATGGGTAGTCGACCGCATGGCGAAGTGCAACATCTCTGAACAGGGTCCAGTCTGCTAGGCCTAAATTAAGATAAGTACGATGACGAAAACCAGAGTAAGGGGCAAGAGAGTCAGAGAGATCAATATAGACAAAGACGGGAATGTGATCACTGGAGAGAGTTGTGGATGTGGACCACGTGCAAGCATTAGAGATTGGATGACACAAGAGAGATGTCTGGGCTAGAAGGTCGGCCGTTGGCAGGGAGACGAGTGGGCTGGTCATCATTGAGGATAACCAGGTCACACTCCTCAGCCCATTCTTCGACATCTTCCCCTCTGGCGTCAGAATCAAGAGCGGAACAGAACGTGTGAGCATTGAAGTCACCCGCAAACACAGCTGAAGGGGAGAGTGAGCAGTCGTACAACTGCTTAAGGAGGGGAATAGGATTATAAGAGGGGGGACAAGATGATATAGGAGGAATATATATGTTAAATAGAGATAAAGGGGTTTTGAGGGGGAGGTGGACAGGAATGTACTCGAGAGTACCGTCCTTAGGAGTATTAGGGATAATATGAGAAGGTAAGGCAGATTGAACGAACGTAGACACTCCGCCCCCAAGAGCTGTCCTTGGCATGTGATAGGCGGTGTAGCCCGGAATGTTAGGTTGGGGATAAGTGGTAGATGGAGAGAGCTTGGTTTCTTGAACCATGATAACATCCGGGTGATGTATCACATCAAATATCAAACCTATTGAAACCAAGGTGTTTGCCAGATTCTCCTCTTTCTTTCAATGCTCTTACTTTTTATGTTCAATGCTGTTTTCATTCAACTAGGTTCATTTGAATGAACCTTGTCTAATCCAAAAAACTCACCCCGCTCCAATTAAGTTTATTTACATTAGATTTCTATAATGGTTACATTGAAAGTATCGTACCTCTGCCTTCTTCCATTTACTCCAGTTTCAGCCCTTTTCTCCTTCCCGTTCTGTAATAAATTACATTTTAAATTAATATTGTGTGCGCGTCCACTCCAGTGTGCGCTGTGTTGCTGCGGACAAGCACCAGATCGCACGGCGAGCTCCGACACTGGCAGCGGAGTCCTACAGGAGAAAACGACGATCGCGGTCTCCTACAGGAGCTGTTTTGTCCTGTGGGAGACCGAAGTAGAGCGAAGCGGTCTCCTACAGGACACGCTGCCGCATCGCTTCCACTGGGTCTCCTATAGGACAAAACAGCTCCGGTAGTTGTCCTGGAACGCACACGTTGAACCATTGATCGAACCCGCGCGGTGTACGATACGCGTGTGCATGGGGTGGAGAGCTGATTCGCCCATGCAGGTTCACAGAGGCGCCCCTCTCATTGATCGATTGGGGGGCTTAGGAGCCGGATATCCTCCTTGATGAAAAGTGGGGGAGGAATTTAATTGGGCTTAATGCCCTACACTAATTTTTGCCGTTGACAAAATCGTCAACGAAGAAGTGTGAAAATCATGCTTCGATTTAAAAGAAATTCGAAATCAAGGCGGTTTTGGCTTGATTCCAGCAAACGTTATTCGAAATTCCCTCCAAGCTACCGTACAAGTTCCGGTCTCCTACAGGAGAATAGTAGGACTCCTACAGGAGTATCACAGGACTCGTACAGGGGAAAATCAGGACTCCTGTTGCAGGGGAGACTAGGACTCCCAGCCGACTCCTGTAGGAGTCCGCTGCCAGTGTCGGAGGCCGAATTTCAAGGGATTGCGGCACTCCAGATGGCTACAACTCGGGTTTTTATAGTTCCAAAGCCCTATTCAGTGCACTTGTGCTCTGCAGGGTACTGATAGCAGTTTTTTTTTACCATGATGAGAGACATGGTACTTCTCAAAGAGGAGGACACGATCATTAACTTCTCTCACAAGACCTTGCAAAGTCCTCAATTTTCACAATCGGATCTCTTCATAAGTCACATTCTCATGAGCTAAAATTAGTTGGCTAGTCGTGATACTAAATGTGCTACCTGTAATTTCAATTTGTACTAATACAACAGTTCGCTGATTCTTTTTTGAACGTGAACGATAGCGCTTCTCAGCGCTCCCTTTGTATCTTTGCCTCGAATCGTTTACCACCCGTGTAATAAATGAACGTTGCACCAGAGAAGCATCACATCCCACCAATCCTTACTTGCTACTAGATAACGGAGTAGTGTTATTTCTTTATCAAAGTAATCAAACAAATTATAGATAATACTTAATTTATAGAGTTATTAAAAAGAAACCTCGACAGCAACTATTGATTTTTGCGAACGCAACCTGCATATCTATCCATAATTTGAATTCTGTTAGTGTTTTTTTTTTCGAAAAGCGGAGAAGAGTTGACAAATCAAAAGAAAAGCGTGTACTATTTTTTTCCATGAAATTCGGCAGAACAGGCACTTTGTTTTTATCTGGGTGTTCGGTTTAGGCACCCCCCTTTGCCCTCTCCGCAGCGTCCAATATGCACCCCTCTAAGGTCAACCGGGAAGCGTGCCCAGCCATGCTCCCTCCTATTTTATCAATCACCTTTTTAATGAAACATAATGGTATGTGATCCGGTGTATCAGAAAACGAATAAGGCCATTTAGCTAGCAGCTCCGACAATGCCCCCGGGTGAAACTATACAGAGTCAGGCATAACAGGAAAAAAGAGAAGGACCAACACGTTCATCTAAGTCAGTATCCTCAAGGAAAGCCTTCCTAAACGCGGTTTGAAAAAAGATGGTTTGAGCCCAGCAGTCCTTGGGATTGCCCAATGAACTTCTGCCCCTTCTCGCTGACGTCATTAGTACTTCGTTTCGCACATGTACATTACCCCAAAATTGGAAAGTCGCTCGTGTGATTCCACTGCCGAAGCCGGGAAAGTTACCATCCACGGTTAATGGGTACCGACCAATCAGTCTGCTCTCACCCATCGCCAAAGCTGCCGAGAAACTGGTTGTGGAGGAGCTTGCCGAGCATAACAGCATTCAACAGCATCAACATGGTTTCCGTAAATTACATTCAACCACTACGGCCTTGTTGGAAATTTTGAGCTATGTTCTGGACGGCTTCAATGCCCAGAAACCCCAGCGTACTGTTGGTGTGGCCCTCGACTTAACCAAGGCATTCGACATTGTCAATCTAGGCATACTATCAGAGAGTCTGTTGAAGTCTACCATTAAGCGCTGGCAAAAGCGGTGGATAACCGCCTTCACTAAAGGACGACGGGAAAATGTGCTATTCCAGGGACATGTCTCCAAGAGCGTCCCCAAAGCCGTCGGTGTCCCTCAAGGAGGAGTTTTATCGCCTGCAGTTTTCAGTTTATACCTTGAAGATCTGCCCGTTCCTCCTCAGGACATCAAGTTCGTTGCATATGCGGATGATATCCCTATTCTGTGCCGGGATCGTGACAAGAATGTAGCCGCCAGTATGATCAGACTACTTGATCGAGTTGAAATGTTTTCTCGACAGCAGAATGCTCACGGTCTCTCCCTCTAAATCATCCGTTACCGTCTTTTCCACTGATAATGCGGAGCAGTGTACATCCTATGGTAAAATGGGACGAAACTCAATTGCCGGCCGCCCGATCCCCCAAGCTACTCGGACTTGTGTTGGATCCCTCATTGAAGTTTCATAAGAACACTGAGCAGAAGCAAGCAACAGTGAAAACAAGACTCAACGTCTTACGTGCTCTCGGTGGAACGTCCTGGGGGTGCAGTAAAGAAACGATCCTGACCACGTATAAAGCTATTGTGCAACCCGCCTTGGAGTATGCTGCGCCAGTCTGGCAGCACATCGTGTCCGCCTCATCTTGGTCAAAGCTGCAACGCGTCCAAAATTGTGCTCTGCCAATCGCGACGGGCTGTTCCAGAAGCTCTCCAATTGAACACTTACACGCCGACGCTCGCATATTACCAGTTAGAGACCACTGCCGATTCCAAGCGCAACAAATGTTCACTAACATCGTTAGGCAGCCAAATCATCCGTCGCGAAGAGTATTAAACCCAGTAAGAGAGAGATGTATCAATAAGCCGTTCGCCAATGCCCCTTCGAAAGTAGATGTGCAGAGATGAACTGAAGCACAACAAGAACGCCTCCGTCTCTTGCGCGCGGAGCATACCCGATTCGTGAAGGAGCACTTGAACACAGTTGCCACAAGCCCCATTTTGGGAGTCGCACCTCCCAAGGTCAGCGAGACCGAGATGGAACTTGGCAGGCGTGCCAGGTGCACCCTTGCCTCGTTACGCTGTGGACACTTCCCAATGTTGATGTCATATCTGTATAAGATCGATAACAGCAACGAGTGCCCGGATTGCGGTGGCCAAAGGCATGCTACTGCACACCTGTTCAATTGCCCGAAGAGACCAACTTCATTGACAACAATGGATTTGTGGATGAACCCAACGCTAGTGGCCGAGTTTCTGAACCTATGACGAGAACCCTCTCTGTGGCTGCAAAGAAGAAGATAATGTTTTCTAGCGCAAGCAAAATCTCGCCCTCGCGACGAAAATTTTCTGCCCTCCTTGCGGGTATTTTCTCCCCTGCTCGCGGGCAAACTCTCCCCTCCAGGCGGGCAAAATCTCCTGCTGAGATGTACGCGTGCGGCTCGGGCGAAATCTCACATAATCATTCGCCGATGCTCCAAACAAAGTTAACCTGCAAAGATGGCATGACTCACAGAAAGCACGACTCCGTCTTTTGCGCGGGGAGCACACCAAGTTCGTACGGTGTCATCCTGAGAAGACGGCGGTAAATCCCATCCTGGGAGTGGTCCCGCCCCGGGTCTGCACATCCGAGTCTCAACTCGTAGAAAGGGCTAGATGCCCACTCGCATCGCTGCGCTGCGGCCACTCGACAATGCTTATGTCTTACGTCAGCAAGATTGACAGCAGCAAATCTGATGTTTGTCCGGACTGCGATTCCATCGTTCATAACACCGCACATTAATTTAATTGTCCTAAGAGACCTACCACGCTGACCATAATGGATCTAAGGACGAATCCACTACTGGTCGCCCAGTTTCTCCGCCTATGACAAAACCCTCGATGTGGCTGCAAAGAAGAAGACGTAGAATTCGAATTTCCACATTACAGCTGCGAAACTTTTCTCTGAACGGAGTTATATGCGTTTTTAGCGCATCACTCGTAGACGCATCATAACGTGTAATCCTTGAGTCTTCGACGCCTGAAATACACCGCTGTGATTTCTACACCAGGAATCATCCCATAATTATCTGGTGTAGAATCATCATCCCTGGTGTAGAAATCACATCGACGTATCTCAGGAGGCGGCGAGGACTCACGGATTACACATTCTGATGCGTCTACGGGTGAAGCGCTAAAAACGCATGGAACTCCGCTCAGAGAAACGTTTTGCAGTTGCAATGTAAAAATTCGAATTCTACGTCGAAAACTGTTCCTAGAAACGCATATTTCATTTGGAATGGCCACGGCATGCAATGATCCTTCCCTTGTCCGTGGTGACAAGGATTGGGTTAGTTTCTAGAACACTCATAATCTCCTTGAATGTTGTGCAAGACATTGTATTTCCACTATTTTACAATTTACCAACTAGTAAAACATGAACAACGAAGCAATTGTACAAAAAAGCCCACTTCAGTTAATCGACTGAATAAAACTACTACTAAATAAAAAGGTCTTTTTTCATTTTCTCAATTTTACAATGAAGGGTGGAAGTATAGAAACAATCTTTGCGATCGGATCAAGAAACTGCTCTTAAGCTATGGAGAGCAAAATAGTGATCAGTGGGATAGCGAAGATCCCCCGATGAATGGTACAAATGGAACTATTCCTCATGCAACCGTTGTTGTGCAAGTATTTCAGTTTGTAGAACGGATCTCCGACCATTGGCCTTCCATTCCCTCGTGTGGTTCCAGTCAACGAATATTGCACCTGAATGTTGACTTGTTGTAGAGCTCTTTCAAACACAAATGCGCTCATGAGGAAGTGATCGTGACGCTCTTTTAAAACCGGTCCTGAGGGCCGTGGAGACGAAATGAAAGAAGCGCCTAAACTGCTCAAAAAACATGGGAGGTCGTGATCTCCTCCAACTCAGAAAAATGAAAACAAGTTACTTGTAACATAAAAGGCCGAAAACAGTTACTTGTAACATATCTGAGCCGATGTAAGTTACCTGCGACTTATCTCAGGTCATTTAAGTTACATGTAACATATCGGCGGGATACTGCTTGCGGTGCGCCTCCGATATGTTACATGTAACTTAAATGACTTGAGATAAGTCGCAAGTAACTTACATCAGCTTAGATATGTTACAAGTAACTTGTTTTCGATTTCTGAGAAGACACTGCGTGAAGTGCGCCTCCGATATGTTACATGTAACTTAAATGGCACAATATAAGTCGCAAGTAACTTAAATCGGCCTAGAAGATATTTACCAGGGGATGTACGACGCACTCGCGGGGTCAGGCTTACGACTGGCGTTGCTGTTGGTTCAATTACCCAAGTTTGAGGTACTTGACCCCCCACCAGCAGGGAAGGCCGTGCACAGCATTTTTTTGCGTAGTGTGTGGTCTGGGATGCGCTCTGTGTGTCGCGTGCCGTCTGCGTCACGTGATGGCCACCCATAGTGAAAATTCGAATTTAAGTTACAATTCAATTCAATTCAATAGCTTTATCTGGCGACAAAGAAACATACAAAATGTATGTGAGATAGGTTTAAACAAGACAGCCTGGACATGCAGGCAAACGAAATTGTAGGCAAAGAAAACACTCGTACGAATAAGAGCATCCTGAATTTAAAGCTTTAGCAGAAAGCACGGCCATCGACCCCATGCAATGACCTGAGGTTGAAATGGAATAGCCTGTTTTTGAAAATCGGAAACTGTTACATGTAACATAAGTGAAACTTACATGTAATATAAATTTAAGTTACATGTAATATAAATGTATGTTACATGTAATATAAATATAAGTTACTTGAGACATTCAAGTAAGTTACATTTATATTACAAGTAACTTGTTTTGATTTTTCTGAGAACCCGTCAGCATCCAGTGGGGATGCCTGAAACGATTCCAGCTTATGTGGGATACAGTCGGCACGGATCGTACTGATACTTTCCGTTTTTTATTGTGCATTGACGGAAACTTGTGGCACATATGTTATAATATACGCGCACCGACTTTGCACCAACGCACAATAGGGTTCTTAAAGTTTCAGTGCGATCGTTGCCTAATGTACATAGTTAAAGCTTAGCTTGCCCGGATGACTCCGGGCGAAGCAAGCAGCGGAGCGGTCGGTCATGGCAAATACGACGGTGACAAGGAGGGTTTGACATGATAAGCAGAAAAGCCTTACTTCGACCGGCTCAACGGGAGCTAGGCTATACGTGTCGATTGATATCTCGTGGTATATCAATCTACGTATTCTGTGTTTCTTCGTCGCCAGATAAAGCTATTGAATTGAATTGAAAAATGTAAAGTCTAGCTTGCTCGGATGAGTCTGGGCGAAGCAAGCAGCGGAGCGATCGTTCATGGTAAAATATACCAGTAATAAGATCTTTACATAATAAACCCGATAAACCTTACTTCGACCGCCTCAAAATGAGGTAGCTAAGCTTAATGTGCTCAGAGCCCTGGGCGGTACATCATGGGGCAGTAGCAAGGAAACTATTATCAGGACCTACAAGGCCATACTTCAGCCCGCTCTGGAGTACACTGCACCGGTGTGGCAGCACTTGGTATCAGAAACCTCCTGGACCAAGATGCAGCGTATACAGAATGCCGCACTTCGTACAGCTACTGGATGGGCAAGAAGTTCCCCAGTCGAGCACTTGCATGCGGAGACACGAATATTGCCAGTAAAGGAGCACTGTCAGCTCCAGGCCCAACAATTTTTCATCAATATCATAAAGCAACCGAACCACCCCTCATGGAGAGTGCTGAACCCCGTCAAGGAGAGAGACATCAGAAAGCCATTCGCCGATACTCCAAGCAAAGTCAATCTGCAAAGATGACACGATTCACAGCAAGAACGACTCCGCCTTGTGCGCGAGGAGCACACACAGTTCGTACGGTGTCATCTGGAAAGGGCTGCGGTAAATCCCATCCTGGGAGTGGCGCCGCCCCGGGTCTGCACATCCGAGTCTGAACTCGGAAGGAGGGCCAGATGCACCCTGGCATCGCTGCGCTGTGGTCACTCTACTATGCTTATGGCTTACGACAGCAAGATTGACAGCAGCAAATCGGACGTTTGCCCAGACTGTGGATGCCACGGCCACGATACGGCACATCTGTTTAATTGTCCGGAGAGACCAACCACGCTGACCACAATGGACCTATGGACGAATCCATTACTGGTCGCCCAGTTCCTCAACCTATGACAAAACTCTCGACGTGGCTGCAAAGAAGAAGAAGAGGGAGCTAGGCTACAGTTCAACTGCGCATTGCCGTTCAGTCCGCAAAATGCACGCTGATTGCGGAAGCATGCTGCGGCGCGGTTGCGAGTATCCTCAGACAGGGATGTGGGATCACCAGGGCGGTGGGATCACCCGGACGCCAAAGGCAAAAACCGCCCGGGTGATCCAACATCCCTGTCTAAGGATACTCGCAACCGCGCCGCAGCACTCTTTCGCAATCAGCGGGCACTTTGCGGACTGAACGGCAATGCGGAGTTTAACTGTACATCCACAAAAGCTGGATCTGTTCAGAAGATCCCGGCGGGATGCTGACGGGTTTTCGGAGCTACAAGAAGTACTACATCCACTAATATGACTTATGCTCAATCCAAGCGTAGAATGTCCAAACTTCTTCACTGCTTCGAGTTATCCTACTTTTTTTGCTATCGACTGCAAATTTTCTCACATACTGTGCTTCTCTGGGCCGAATTCCGGTCCGCAATTGCGTCTCGACACGCTTCGCGGCCACGCGCTTTCGAGTCGGAAGAGTTTCCAGCGCCGCAGCCGCCAATATATTGACTCTAGGTGGACTTTGGAAACTGGAAACTTAACAAAATCGAAGACAGCTGTATAAAAAAGCCACATCGAGTCGGATTTGAAGCTGGAAACCCAATTGACTCGAGCGCGTGCGGCCGCGAAGCGTGTCGAGACTCAATTGTGGACCGGAATTTGGCCCAGAGAAGCACGGTAATTTTTTATATGCATTGGGTCTGTTGCAGGTTCCTACTATTAGCAATGCTATGTATGCCTTTTTTAGCAATTGCCTTGTGTGGTCGTAATAAGACTAACCTAAACCTCGATTATCTAACTGTTTTGCTTTGCTATGGATTAGTATGATTTGGAGATGTAACATTTGTGAGAAACTCGTTAAAAGTGAAATGCCTAATGCCACTGATTTGGCAGAGGAATAAACTCGAAAGAAGCGCTAAAAACTCAGTGAAATGATTCATCGTTGATTTGGCTGGGCACCTGTTTACTAAACAACAAAAATTGAGTGTCACATTGAAAAACCAAATCACGCACTTCTTACTGAGCATTTATGTATTCGTGTGACAGCAGTTCTCTTAGTTGACGACATTCGCATAAACACACTACGTGATGTTATTTCCACTTTCAATAATTAATAGTCAATCGGAAGCAAACGCGTCAAATAATTTAGTAATGCTTGAAAATCAATATTTCTGAATGATTGAGGTAGGAGACACAGCATAATTTTGCAAGGACCTGAGACTTGTTAACCTTAACTGCAAGCGTTAGGTTGATTTCAGAAGAGATGTGCGTGCTTTGGTTTTCAAGGTCACACTGCAACCTGGATCAACAGGAATGGACGTGATCTCACTAGGTAAGAGGCGACTCCAGTACTAACATGTTTACTACGTGGCAAAGGGTATAAAAGGGCTCTGCAGCATCATTCATTCTCATTCTTCATTTTGTGTTTGCTCGTGCTTAGTGCCTTAGTTGTGAGTGAGGAAGCCGAGACTCACTCTGGAGAGAGGTGAGCTCGGCAGCAAGTGAGAGAACAGAAGTCGAGCCCAGGTTACCCCCCGGCTACACCCTACTTTGTATTTTGGGTCGCCTCAAGCCTACTTATTTGCATTCGTTGCTTGTTGTTGTGTTTATTGGGTGATCAGTGAAGTGATTTTCCCCTTGCTCGTACAGACAGAAGAAAGAAAGCGGGACTGATTCCCGTTACATGGGGGGGCAAGCAAACCGAAGCCAATCGACGAGAAACAAGTGAGCAGTGAGTGGGAATCAGTGAGCTACGATCTTAGTGAGGTAGTGAGAGCTGAAAGATACCCATCAAAACTGTATATTGTGCTCGTTGTGTGACCTGTTGTAATCACAAGAAGCGTGGTAATAACAACTATTGCAGAGAATCGTGAAGCTGTGTGACAGTTGACATGGAGGCGAATGGAGATCACGGTGATAACGTTAACAAAGTGAGTGAATTTTCTGTAGATGTGCTGAGTGAAAAAACAGAAGAGATAAAGGATGGTTTGACAACTATCCCCAGAAAATTGAAGGAGTTGCTAGGCAGCTGCAGAACATCTGATAAGTTTCGAAAAACTCTAAAAGCATATATTGGCAATCAAGTCGATGAGATCTGCAAGCAATTACTGAGCCTAAGGGCAAGAACCTTGTCATACAAAAGCCTTGGCGCGGATGTTTTTGAAACTTTGCGTGAAAAAGGTATTGAAACTGCAAAAGATTTTTATGATTTCATGGCTGTCACCGAAAGAGATGGAGAAATGGTTGACAAAATGTGCCAAATGCTAAATGTTGACGCATTACAGGTGAAAAGCAAGATGGAGAAAGTGCTGAGAGAGGCAGAAGCAGCCAACCGCACCGAAGTCGTGAATGAAAGTCGACGGCATGCAGGGTAAAAATCATAGCTCTAACAGAGGTTACGGTAATGAGTGGTCAGAATACCGGAACTCAGTGTATGGAAGAATACGGTAGAACTGTGGTCGACGATTGACGAGACGCTCGAAAGTTGGGCAGGGCCTGAGCAGTTTTTCAAGATAGCTTGTACGCGCATGGAGAACGACAGAGTGTTCATAGAACCAGGAGCACCGAAAGGATCTTTTCAGTACTATGGCACGTATTGCGGTGTCTATAATGCTCGATACCTTTATGAAGTCGTCTCGAAACGTTCGGTCGCCGCACATCTCGCATTGTGGATGAAGTTTCCAACTTTTGTTTTCGCCGTCTCTTGCCTCTTGACGTGACAATGCCAATTTTTTCATTGGAAATGGCATTTGGTACTACTCTGAATAAATCAAACTGCACTCGAATCGGCTCAGAGCTCTCTCCTATCCTCGTCAGTAACGCTGAGTTAGCACTTACATCTTGTTACGTCTGTGACGGACACAGATTAACAAATGGCTTTATTGAGAATACAGCAAATATAATAGGTGTGGTGCAGCGTCGTCGTAGTCGTCGTGAAGGCGGTCGATGACGGCGGCGGCTGGCAGGTGTGCAGGAGGCGGTGGTGGCGTCCGGTACGGCTGGCAGGTAGTCGAGGCAGGTAGACGGCGAGTCGAGAATGTCCCAACAGCGCGGCGGCCGGGTTTATATGTGTATCGACGCGGCCTGTGATTGGCGGATCAAAACCCGCCCACTTGGTGATCGGTCTGCAGTGAAAAACCGATAAGTGATCTATATCACAACACCTCCCCTTTTTGAAGAGGTGGACTACGGCACAGGAAAAACAATTCAAAATCAACTGACTAAAGCTCATATACCCTGTCCCAAACGAGATGGCAAGCGTAGAGCCCAAAGAAGCAGCGCGCCATCCTCTGCGTCTCTGACATTTTCGTATTTTTGGACGTTTTTTAACTTTCTGACTTCATTTTTTTTCTCTCGAATTGCTCGTGATATTCACTCTCGATACATATTTTGTTCTTCACGTGACAGGGAAAGTTTTTCAGGATACGGATAGCAGGTCGGAGCGCACAGAGTCGTCTAACCCGTCGATTTCACTGTAAACTCGATACAACCAAGCTATTTTAACTTGTCTGAGGCCATTATTTCACTTCATTGTTTGGTTGCAGTCTCTAAAGTGTCTCAGACAACTTTAACATCGATCCAGGCGCTTCAGGTCGCTGATGATGTCAGAGACGCAGAGGGCGGCGCGCTGCTTCTTTGGACTCTAGGCCTGCCATCTCGTTTGGGACAGGGTATACAGCTTTGGCTTGCGGCGCTGTCGAGTTGACCTTCGTAACGTTGCCGGAGAGAAACCAACCAATTGTTTACTAGCTCGGCTTTTAACTAATCCCTGTGTTGCGCGACTCGTGCTGGGCTGCGCGTAGTCTTGATGAAGTGCGGCGGAGGTATCATTACTGGGAATGATCACAGTCTCAAGCTCTTGATCCTGCCCATCATGGCTTCCTGTTCTAGAACTTCTTCAGTGCTAACAGGATCAGCTTCAAACAAGTCCAAAAGTAGATCTTGTGAATATTCGTTATCATACTTATGGCTAAATATGCTTCTTCGTATTTGGTTCGCATGCCTACGAACGCATGCCCTATGCCTCCGATGTCCACTTCAAACATGACTTTTCCAAGTGTTTTCACGACTATCCCCTGAGTCCACTTGAAGTTCAATGCTCCATTGTACTCTTTGAACAGGACAGCGTCTCCAGCAGAAAAACCTCGATGCTTTGTACCATTTTTGCGATCGAATTGCATCTCAGTTTTTTTCCTACGGTCAGCAGCGCTTTCTGCTTCTGTCTCTCTTTTCGACGGTCTCAACATACTCAACCGCGTTCTTAATCTTCTCCCCAGGAAGACTTCGGCAGGACATTTACCGTTCAAGGAAGCATTTGAGGTAGTGCGATACGCCAACAACACTGTGTCCAGGCATTCATTGCAAGAGAGAGCGGACGTACTCCCCTCCCCTTTTAGCTTCTTAATCCCTCTTTTCAGGATATCAACAAATCTTTCTGCCTGACCATTTGACTGAGGATGGTACGGCGGTGTTCTCACATGATTAACACCTCGTTCTTCGCACATCTACTTGAACAGCTCTGATGTGAATTGTGTTCCACTATCGCTCACTAGCGTCCTTGGATTTCCATAGCGTGCAAAAAGCTCTTTCAACAGCTTCACCGTTGGGCCAGCTGTGATGTTCTTTAACTCAAACATCTCCGGCCACTTACTCAAGGCGTCAACCACGACCATGTAGTACACTCCATCCATTGGACCAGCGAAATCAACATGAACTCGCTCCCAAACCTTTTCTGGTGTATTCCACGTTCTTAGAGGTACTTTAGTGGGATATTTTGAGTGTAGTTGGCAATCAGCGCAACTTCTCACAACCTTTTCACAGTCTTCATCGATATTTGGCCAGTAGACATAGCTTCGCGCTAGTCCTTTCATCCTGACGATCCCAGGATGACCACAGTGCAGCTCTTTGAGAACGTCTTTTCTCAGCGTCTCTGGCACGACAACTCTATCGCTTACCATCACGCAGCCTTGCACTATCGATAACGATTCACGCTTACAGTAAAACTTCTTCAAATCAGGTTTTACCACTTTTGGCCATTTTCCAGTATCAATGAAACCTTTCAGCTTTCGCAGTAGAACATCCTTTTCAGTGTGCTCACGAATCATGTTAGCTGTCACGGGCAATCTGCGTACAGCATCTGCAAGCACTAGATTCACGTCTTTCTCAACCGACGCGACAACGCAGTCCTCCTCTACAAGGGGATGCCTTTGAATCAATCTCGATAATCCATCCGCCTGTCCGAACGAATCCGTCTTGATGTATTCAATTTCGAAATCGTAGCCTATCAGCATTGTTGCCCAACGCATCAGACGGTTGGCAGAATGGACTGGTACGCCCTTCTTGTTGCCCAATATGGCCAACAACGGCTTGTGGTCAGTACGGAGCGTGAAACGCCTCCCGTATACATACTTATGGAACTTCTTGATTGCCTCCACAAGACCTAATGCCTCTTTCTCTATCTAGGCATAATTCTTTTCAGCGACTGTGAGTGATCTCGAGCCGTGGGCAATAGGTTTTTCTGTACCATCCGGCATTCTGTGCGAGATCACGTACCCGATCCCATAATCGCAAGCGTCAGCAGCCACGATTATCTTCTTTTTAGGATCATAGTGCGTCAGGTTCAAGTCTGAAACCAGCATTTTCTTCAATTTCTCGAACGCTATTTCATGTGTGTGTTTCCATATCCAATTAACGTCGTTTTTCAGCAAAGCATCCAGTGGTCCACGCATCTCCTTCATATTCGAAATGAAGGATGAATAATACGTAAACATACCTAGGAATGCGCGCAACTGTGCCACATTCTGTGGTGCTGGCATTTTAGCGATAGCAGCCACCTTCTCTGGATTCGGACGACGTCCGTTACGGTCTACAACGAACCCGAGGAAACGGATTTCTGGTTTTGCGAACGAGCATTTTTCCAGTCCTACTCGAAAACCGTATTCGTTTATTAGTTCGAATAAAGCATATATGTTGTTTCTATGCTCTTCAGGTGTCTTCCCGACTACCAGAATATCGTCCAGGTAGGCTGTTACTCCTTCCAGACCCGATATCATTTTGCTCATGATGCTTTGGAAAATTCCTGGCGCTGTCTTGATACCAAAAGGCAATCGTTTGTATCGATACAGACCCTTGTGTTAATTGATCACAACCAAATTTTGGGCCTCATCCGTCAGCTGTACTTGAAGGTAAGCATCCGAGAAATCAATCTGTGAGAAGATCGTTCCACCATTCAGAGATGCGAAAATGTCCTCCGGAATGGGAATAGGATACTCATATGCCTCCAAGGCGTTGTTCAAACCAGTTGAAAAATCGGCGCAGACCCTCATTTTGCCATTCGCTTTACGAATGCAAACTATTGGAGCGGCCCATTCACTATGGGTTGTTGTTGTTGTTGTTGTTGTTGCCCATCTTCCACCATATACACTGATCCTGGATCCAACTTCCGGCACGTAGACGAAAGAATCGAAGCAGATTGGGATCCTCTTCTTTGGAGGATCCCGGGATGGGGCGTTATTCAACCCTCTTTTTTTTCTTTTTTTTTCAATTTTTTTTGTCTTTTTTTTATTCATTTTTTAGCTTTTGTTTATTTATTTATTTTATTTATTTTTTTTAGCTTTTATTTTTTTTTAGTTTTTTTTTCTTTTTTCATACTTATATGATCAAAGTGAACAGTCAATGAATTATCAAAGTGACAGGAAATTGGCGACTTCCACTGGTTTGAGCCAGAGATCTTCGATTGTAAGGTGCGTTGGCTTTCCAGAGCATGAGAACATGTGAGGTACTGTGTGTTCCTCGAGCCCACAGTCAGGGCAAAGTGGGTTATCGGCTGCTCCTATCTTATGCAGATACCATTGCGACTTCGAGTAGAAACCACTCCGGAGCTGGGATAGCGCTGCCCGATTTGATCTTGGTAAAGTCTCCTCCTCCTTCGCAATCTTCGGCGGCGGTCCACCTAGCAGGGGAGAGTTCATAGTACCCAAGAACTCTTTTACAAACTCCTTGTGAACTTCTTTCCGAATGCTCTCTGCAGTTCCAGGTCTTACCGACATTGGCTTGACAGTTCTGAAATGCTTCTTGATCTGTCTAGGCGGTTCCGGCTTCTTCATCATGTCGTGCGATGGGTGTTCAGGGTCCGTTGTCGCAACCGTACGATATTGACGAGTCAGCATCTCATTGTGAGCTTGGACTGGCATGATTCCCGTCTCGTTACTCAGGTGGGTGGTGCTCGCCATCGCCAGGCTTCCCGTCGCGGTCCTCAAGGCTGCATTTTGACACGCTTGTAACCGGTCCCAGTGAGACGGTGCAATGAACGGGCTCCAGGCTGGAGCAGCGTATGACATCACGGATTGTCCGATGGCACGGTAGGTCAATGTGAGCAGCTCTTTGTTTTGTCCCCAGTTCCTTCCTGCCAACGCTTTCAAGAGGTTTGCTCGTTTAGCCGTTTTCCTACGAACAGCTTCCGCATGTAGTCGTCCCGTCATCATAGTATCGAAATGATAGCCGAGAATCGTCGGATTTCTTTCGTGCGTGATTTGCGTCCCATTTATGAACACTTTCGGCACGTATCTCGCTTGAGCAGGATGTGTTGTAAGAAGAGAGACAGTGGTCTTCTGGAGCGACAGTTGAAGATGTAGATCTTCCAGGGCCTTTGTGAGCATCGGAAGATAGTCGTTCAGACGTTTTTCGCAGGTTTCCACATCTGGATGTGATGCAACCAAAGTTAGGTCATCCGCATATCAGACTAGGCGTGTTTCTGGTGGTGATGCCGGGAGTTCTGCGATGTAGAAAGAAAACAGGAGCGGAGAGAGAACCGCACCTTGCGGTACCCCGGAGCGCACCAATCTTATGTTAGACATCTGGCCTCTAAACTCCGTTCGTATTGTTCTGCCCTTCAAGTAGCTGGAGATCCAGCGGGCTAAACCTCTCGGCAGGGACGACTCAGCAAGCTTTTGACAGAGCATGGAGATAACGACAGTGTCATAGGCTTTCTTCAAGTCGAGTGCAACCATAATTGAGCGGCTAGGCGGTCTCTTCTCGTTTAACCCATCTGTAATGAATCCGGTGAGTTCAACCAACGCTGAGGTGGTAGAGAAGCCGTTCCGAAAACCATTCTGCCATCCAGGGATTTGCAGGTGCGTCTCCAGTGTAGGAAGAATGGTTCTTTCAAAAATGCGGGCCATAGATGAGATGATCGAAATAGGCCTGTAGCTGTTCATGTCCCCAGCAGGTTTTCCGGGCTTCAGGAGTGGGAAGATTCTTGCCTCCTTCCACGATGCCGGGATCAGTCCAGTTGACAGGGTTCTGTTGAAAAGGGCTCTTAGGCATTCACGGAAAATTGGTCCTGAATGTTTGAGCATGATGGGGGCCACACCACTTGTATCCAGCGCTCTAGACGGCTTGCACTTCTTCAAGGCGGCGTCAATAAGGGCGGTCGTAATGAGTGGGACGTCTTCTCTCGAAAAGTTTTTGATCCATCGGAAGGTCCTTCGCGACGATTTCAGGCTTTGATGAGGGCATGGCGAACTGAACTGTTTGCATAAAAGGTTGGCTGCGCTTTTGTTGATAACCGGCTCGCCTTTATGAAGAAGCTGGAGGGGATTCGGTTTAGCTGAACGGCCATCCAAAGCTTTCATGGTTGTCCATAGCTTGGAGGAGTTTGTACGATGATCAATGCCTTCCACGAATGCTCTCCACGTCTGCTGCCGGTCCTTCCTCACTTCGTCTGTGATTTCTCTGTTCAGCTCAGGGATCCTGGTGTTGGTGGGGTCCGTTTTACGAATCGAGTCTCTTTCCTTTATGAGGTCCTTAGCGTTATCCGACAGTCCCGGCATTAAAGCCTTACGCCTACCCTTAGGGATAGATTGTGACGTTGCTGTCCTTACGGCTGATGTCAGGAATCGATCCATCTCCAGTGGGCTTGCCCGGAAGTCAAAACCAGCAGATTGCTGTTCCAGCACAGACGAGAACTTGAACCAGTTCGCCTTTTTGAAGTTAACAAACGTGGTTCTCGGTGAGGAAGATATGAGGGCCTCGCTTTTGAACTCCATCAGGATCGGGAGGTGGTCACTCGCCCCTGTGTTCACGGTGTCCCAAGCTGCTGACGATGCCAAGTCCTAAGAGCACAGCGAGAGGTCCGGTGAGGACGGTCTTCCACATGTGGCCTCCTAGTAGGGTGCGGTGCATCATTGAGAATCACGAAATTGGACTGCGCTATCTCCTCTTCGAGGTCCTGTCCACGTTGGTCCTCTTCACCCTCTGACCATAGAGGACTGTGCGCGTTGACATCTCCCATGACGATTGTGGATTTCCCACATGTTAGGAATTGGGCGATAGACAGCTCGTATGAGGGTGGGCATGAGGATCTTGGCGGAGAGTAGAGGTTGTGAATGTGAACAGATCCAGCCTTCGTTTCCACAGCTATGGAGATGCATTCCGTGGTACCATCGCTAGTTGTTGGAGTGATCACACTGCACTGTAAGTCGTTTCTAACCAGAAAAGCCACACCTCCTCCAGAGCTCGTCCTGTCGTTTCTCAGGCAGGTGTAACCTCGAACAACCGGTGATCCGTGATTTGGGTCCAGTTTAGTCTCTTGGAGTCCCACAATTTCGGCTCCTATACGGTATGCGAGAGCTTCTAACATCGGCATGGATCGTGAAGGGACTTCGCGTCCACTGTTGAAGGTTGGCGCAAACTCGGTGCATCTATGCTGTAGCATATGGCACCGAGTCGGCGCCAACCTTCAACAGTGTACAAGAAGTCTCTTCACGATCCATGCCGACGTTAGTTCCGCTGATTTGTTGCGAAAACCATTGATATTCCATTGGATTATCTTCAGAGAATCGGGACTTGAACGTTGAGGTTGAGATGCCGGCACGGCTACGCAGTTCGGGCACACGTATGAGTTGTCCGCATCCTTCAAGGACTTGAGACCGGAACATTTCCTCACATGAGTCCATTTCCTGCACTTGATACATTGGACGCTCCCTGCAGCGGCTGAGGTACCACACTGGGTGCAGGGCCATCGAATCCTATGAGGGGGTCCAGGGTTTGCTTCGATTCCGGCACGGATGAGTAGACAACGGATCAGCAGCGCCGGTTTATGCTGACCCGCAACCGAAAAAATGGCTCCAGGACTCGTGAGAAGTGAATTCTGGGAGGTATAGTTGAGGACCTTTGACTTCGGAAGGATGACGGCAGTTGTAGACGACTTCTTCTTCCGCGTACGCTCTTGCCAACGAGTAGGCGATCCTCCATAAGAGCTTCACTATGGGTTATCGGTTCGATCACACCCATTTCTTCCAGGCGCTCAATCTCTTTTTCAACTGTCTCTAACGATGCATGCGCTACAGGCCTTTTCATTCTGAAAATTGGCTTAGCATCAGGCAACAATTCCAGTGCTGCCTTCTCTTTCGTACATGTGCCTGAGCCCTCTTGAAACACACATTCGAAGTTCCGTTTTAAATCATCTACCAGGTTGGCATCGTCTGTGGTACTCACGTGAGCTACCATTTGTTGCATGTGATATGCCATTTCAGCGTTCTGTCTGATCCAATCGAGGCCCACTAGATTTTTGTGGGGGGTGACAACAGCATCCCTCACCAACGGCACCTTTCAGTTTGAACTGACACTTCAATTCACCGAAAACTTTCATTTGGTTCCCACTAGCGTCCCTAACGACCAAGCTAGCATGGCTAAGTTTCGGCCTGCCCATTTTCTTCCTTATGTCTGCGTTCAACAATGTGATATCTGAGCCAGTATCCAATTGAAACTCCATTTTGTGCCCGTTGATTTCAACATTGACGTATTGCCGAACTGCATTCACGTCAGCCTCAGCACTTCCTGCGAGAACCACTCGCCCGCAGCGCTTCTTGCGGTTTTGTGGCAGTCCTCGATTTGGACCTGCTTCGGTACTGTGACGCTTTTTCACAATACTTTTCTTTGTGCCCTTTGCCTTTGCATGAGTTACAATTCCATTGTTTGCTTCGACATTCTCGACTGGTGTGACCATTCTTGCCGCAGTTCCAACATCCCGTTCAATGCTCTTTCTTACTCGGCTTTGACGGCTCTGTTCTAACCTCTCTAACATTTATTGAGTCTTCCTCAATCATCTTTGACGCCTTCAATAACGTCATAACTCGATCACACTCTTTGTATAACTCATGAAGCGTTGGCCTCCGTTGTTCCTTTGCCTCCTTATCTAAGAAAGCAAGCAATCTCGGCCGAATCTCACGATCACTCTGCGACTTTAGGCCATAAATCCACAGTAATGCTTTCAAACCCTCACTGTCCAGCTCGTCAAAGCATGCATGTTCGCACATTTCATTCACTCGACCAGTGTATTGCATGTAATCCTCTGAGTCTTGTTTTTCGACTTTCATGCAATGATACCGTAATGTGAATAAAGATTTCTTTACATCGAACATGTCTTTCAGGGTCGAAATCGTTTCACTGAATGAAACGTGGGATGGTGCTTTCGGGAGAATCTGACGCTTATATCTCTCAAAGACCTCATTGTCCAGTTTCCCGAGCAATAACCTCAACCTTGCATCCTCAGCAAGGGATGCACCATCCTTCATCAAAGTGTCTTCATGCCTTGCATACCACCGAGAGAAACATCGCTCGATCTCGGGGTCAAACACGAACATCGTTAAACGACCATTTAATTCCGACATCAATGTCGATTGATGTGGCACCACCTCATTTTCTGGCCTCGCCTCACTGTTAGCAGCCATTAATTTCAACATTTGCTGCACCATTTCCATTTGTAGCTGAGCCAATTTCTGAGTTTGAGCTCTCTCTTCCCTCATGAGCTTCATCTGCTCAGCATTCTAACCTGAGAGCTTCTGGACGGTTTCCGGGTCCATTTCTGTCTAGGGCGATCAATTCAAAATCAAGCCGAATATGCTCTTTTGCTCAAAATCTCTTTGCTCCAGCGTCTCAAACGCGAGCTATATCGAGTGGCTCTTTCTCTCTGGTACTCAAGCGCCAGAAGCGCAACTTCCCTGACTTTACTCCAGAAATTCAACCGCAAATGCGGGCTTCTGGGCTTATCCACAGGTATTCAACTGCGGGGCGGGCACCTGGTCTTGTCTCGTCAGCAGTTCGTGAGTGTCCTGACTATTTGCAACGTCGAACCCACGTTAGATACGTGTAGCTTGACTTCGCCAATAGGCAAAACACCACAGTATCAGCAGCTGTTGAAAGCTGGTACTGCTGATTTATTTGCCACCCAGTAAAGGGCCGACAAATGTTACAGATCGCCACCCAATTATGAGCCGACAATCTGCAGTCTTGATCGCCAATTGTTACGTCTGTGACGGACACAGATTAACAAATGGCTTTATTGAGAATACAGCAAATAGAATAGGTGTGGTGCAGCGTCGTCGTAGTCGTCGTGGTGGCGGTCGATGACGGCGGTGGCTGGCAGGTGTGCAGGAGGCGGTGGTGGCGTCGGGTACGGCTGGCAGGTAGTCGAAGCAGGTAGACGGCGAGTCGAGAATGTCCCAACAGCGCGGCGGCCGGGTTTATATGTGGATCGACGCGGCCTGTGATTGGCGGATCAAAACCCGCCCACTTGGTGATCGGTCTGCAGTGAAAAACCGATAAGTGATCTATATCACAACACAATTAAAACTCTGAATGGTCCAGCCCACTCACATATCAACTTCGGGTGCATCCTCCTACTTTTCTCCGCAGGGCATCTCATATAAACACGGTCTCCAATTTTTGGATAGCGGGCACTTTCTACATTGACCTTCTGATCATATACATTTTTCATTCGCGCTCTCATACGGCGCTCTCTTTTCAGAAATTCGCTCTTGTACCTCTGCTATAGCTTGGATCAAACCTATTTTGTAGTCATCCATACCATTTTCCACCGTGTATATTGACACAGTGTCTCTCGGAACTACGCTTGATGGAAATACAGGGTCGATGCCGTGCAGTGCAAAATAAGGGCTTTCCACAGTTGAATTATGTGGTACCATATTGTAAGCCATCATGCAGAATGGCAGTCGTAGGTCCCACTCAGATGGTACTCTTGTAGATTTTCGAAGCATTGCCACGATGGTACCGTTCAATCTTTCCGTTATACCATTTTCTCTTGGATTGTATCCTTTTGTGAATACATGCTTAATTCCAGTTATCTTTTCAATCTCATCCATTACTTTGTTCTCACTCTCCTCCGCGATCGGACAACATCGCTTTAGGCCATCTGCATCCCTCCGCTATCCATCGTACGAACAATGTTTTAGTAACCGTCTCAGCACTCTTGTCCGGGACCGGGTATGCAGCTGCGAATTTCGTGAAGTGGTCTATCACAGTCACTGCATAGAGGTTGCCACTGGTTGTTATTCCGAGTTCCAAGATATCAACGCCTATGATTTCGTACGGTTTTGATGTCACTATTGGTTTCAATGGAGGTACTAGTCTCGCACGTGGATTTTCGACAAAACACCGTTGGCATTCTTTCGTCCATTTATTCACATTTTGAGCCATAGTTGGCCAAAATATTCTCTTTTTCAATTGGTTGATCAGCTTCCGAGCACTAAAATGCCCGGCGAAAGTGTCATGTGATTCATGGAATACTTCATATCGTGCGCTTCTTGGGACGATGTAAACTGCGATTCCGTCTTCTTGATACATTTTGAGTTCCCCATTTTCTATAAAGAAATCGGCAACACTCGAAGCTCGGTTCTTACCAGGGATTTTGACAGTGCTGTCAGTCTCACCCCTCTCTACTAAGCCAATAACAGTAGCCCATTCTTCGTCCTCTAACAGTTCTTTCATTCATTTCGTCTTTTCCTTCATCGTAACAGCTCCTACCACTGCTTCATCGCAACTCACTATTGACTCTTCTTCGATAAGTCCACACCCTCTGATTAATGCATCCGCCACGCTGTTTGCTCTCCCTTTGAGGTACTGAATGCTCAGATTGTACCCTTGCAGCTCCAATGACCATCTCAGTACTCTTGCTGAGACATTTGAAAGCTTGAATAGTGCCGTGAGCGGTTGGTGGTCGGTATACACAATTGTATGTAGGCCATAGATAAACATATGGAATTTGCGGATGGCGAAGAGAACTCCCAGAGCTTCCAGAGCGGTCACATGATACCTTTTCTCGGGCTTGGTTAGAGTTCTTGATGCGAAGTATACTGGATGAATTTCTCGATCGTCGCCTTTTTGCGAGAGTACCGCGCCTAATCCTGTTGTTGAAGCATCAGTGTAAATTAGAAAAGGTCTTTCTCCACTTCTTGCTTTCTCAATGTTGGGTTGGGTAAAGACCGGTGCCGTAGCTACCATTTGTTTCACTTTGGTAAACGCTTCATCTTGCGGCTTTCCCCACGTTTACTTCGTTTTAGATGTCAAACTGAATAAACACCCAGCGTGTTTCGAGAACCCAAGGCAGAACTTCCTGTAGAAGGACGCCATCCCTAAGAATCGTTTCAGCTCCTTCTCGTTTCTCGGTGTCGGAAAGTTGTTTATAACCTCTACCTTGGCTGGATTGGTGTGTACTCCTTGTTCATCCACAATGTGACCCAGAAAAGAGACTGATGGTTGTAGTAGCACACATTTGTTTGCCTTGAATTTTAGTCTCGCTTCCCGCATACGCGTGCAAACCTCTTTCAGCAGTTCCAGATGCTCCTCCCTTGTTTTACAGCAGATTATTATATCATCGATGTAGCAGAACACGTTCTTCCCAAGAAGGTCGTACAGAACTGTATCCATCAAACGCTGGAAAACCGCAGGGCTAGTACTCAGTCCTAATGGTGTCACGCGAAATTCGAATAGACCATGCGGAGTTGTGAAAGCAGATTTATCTTTTGTTTTTTCATCAAGTGGTATCTGCCAATACCCGCTGCACAAATCCAGTGTGGAAAAAACTGCTTCCAGCCATATTTTGTAGAATCGCATCCATGGTAGGAATTAGATAAGAGTCCCGTTTGATACGCGTGTTCAACTCTCGATAATCTACGCACAGTCTTATTGAGCCGTCCTTCTTTTCCACCCACACGATCGAAAAGGCCCATTCAGATGAACTTTTTCAATAACTGCTCTTTCTTGCAAGTCTTGAAGCAGCGCTTTGAGTTTCGGTCGTATCGCTGAAGGTACGGGTCCTGTTTTCAGTTTTACTGGTTCACATTCTTCTGTATCTATCCTCATAGCGACCAGATCCGTCTGAGTCAGCTCTTGTTCGGATACTGCGAATACGTCCAAAAATTCAATAATAATCTTCTGGTAATCTGGCTCGATGGACTTTCTTTCTCTGTTATTTCTTATCTGTTCTTCCAGTAATTTCACTTTTTCCTCTCCACAAACAACCACCTCGTCGCTATCTAACATGAGTGGGTTCACGTCCTCCCATGTCTCATGCCATTTGTCCGTGCCCCATGTCCCAACCTCATCGTTGACTCCTAAAACCATCGGTTCTGGGTTTCGATTACTAACCGGAATTTGTGCTTCACTTTGTGTTATCTTGAATACGCCACTAGTAACACCGTCTCTTGAAGGTCACAAAACTCTCTCTGCGTTTTGCTCTACCGTATCACATTTGATACCTTGCTCAATCTTCATACAGTCCGATGTAGCAGACTCCCTCATTGGTGTTTCTCTTTCAAGCTTCACGCCCAGAGCTTCCAGAGCGTTCGTGCCAAGAAGGATTTCTTCTTCATCATCGCGTGATACATAGAAGGCGATATCATTTGCTTCACCATTTTCCAATTTCACATTTATGCGCACTGCTCCCACGAACTTCATGATATTGTTCGACGCATCGTAAATCTCTGAGTTCTTGGTCTGCAACACTCGCAGTTTATCGACGTCGAATCCGCGATTTCGTACCTTCTCCAGTATTTTGATTGGTACGATGCTTATCATTGAGCCAGTGTCTAGCAGTGCTGGAGTCGTCATATTTAGCAGCTGCGCTCGCACGATAGTTCGTTTTCCAATGAGCTCATTTTGACTCGAAAATCCTCGTAGAACCATGTTTCTCACCCTGTCGATCATCAACGAAACATTATTCCTTTGTGGATTCTCTCTGTTTGCCCACACTGGAAAATTATATTGTCTTCGAACCGTGCATTCTCTTGCCATGTGCCCATATCTTGAGCAATTGTAGCATTTCCTCGCGTTCGCATCAGATCTTGGTTCCGCTTGAGGGTTAGATCTACCATTCGCTCGCGCAGTATCATCTCTGATTTCTTGTGTGGTCACCCATGGTCTACTCTGACGTGGACGGCCGGCTTCCTGTGTCATTCCGCGGTTGGAATAATCCTTCGCCCTTTCCTTCCAAGCATGGGGCTTCGAACTAGTCCATATTTCCCCACGTCGCACATCTCCCGCCCATGGCTCCGCCGCCGCCGAGATCGTCGGCACCCCGAGGGGGAGGAGTGCAACCTGGATCAACAGGAATGGACATGATCTCACTGGTAAGAGGCGACTCCAGTACTAACATGTTTACTACGTGGCAAAGGGTATAAAAGGGCTCTGCAGCATCATTCATTCTCATTCTTCATTTTGTGTTTGCTCGTGCTTAGTGCCTTAGTTGTGAGTGAGGAAGCCGAGACTCACTCTGGAGAGAGGTGAGCTCGGCAGCAAATGAGAGAACAGAAGTCGAGCCCAGGTTTTCCCCCAGCCACACCCTATTTTGTATTTTGGGTCGCCTCAAGCCTACTTATTTGCATTCGTTGCTTGTTGTTGCGTTTATTGGGTGATCAGTAAAGTGATTTTCCCCTTGCTCGTACAGACAGAAGAAAGAAAGCGGGACTAATTCCCATTACAACACTCATTTTTTTTTGTTGTTTAGTAAACAAGTGCACAGCAAAATCAACGATGAATCATTTCACTGAGTTTTTAGCGCTTCTTTCGAGTTTATTCCCATGCCAAATCAGTAGCATAAGGCATTTCACTTCTTTTAACGAGTTTCTCACAAATGTTACATCTCCAAATCATACTAATCCGTAGCAAAGCAAAACAGATAATTTCACTTTAGCGAAGGTTTCCTTTCAAAGGCACAACACCCTCAGATATTGCTTTTCATATGTTTTTTCTTCTTCTGTAGCCTCGAAGTGGTTTTTGTCATAGGTTGAGGAACTGGGCGGCCTTGACAGGATTCGTCCAAAGGTCCATTGTGGTTAAGGAGGTAGGTCTCTTCGGGCACATGAACAAGTGCGCCGTGTCGTGGGCTTAATCCTCGCAGACGCCTCGGTCATCGGGACTCACGCGTCAAATAAAATGCGGGTTGTGTACGCACACACAACACGCGCCTTTACGCGCAAAGTGCTAAAATGCTCCCAACTCGCCGCTCCCCAAAGCTACGTTCTTCATTGTACGAAACAGGATCTGAAACCGCTTTGCAGCCAGCTTATCTGCAGAATATCGTTTTAATTACAAAAATCAGCCACCTTGTTTTTACCCTCGAGTAACACGGCTGGAATGGCCAACTTTGTGATGTGATGCTGAATTCACGTGTCATATATCCTTTATGTATGACAATTTATACAATTAACAGTGACAACTCTATCGGTCAAGTCCTTACTATCGAAGAATCCACAGTTTCTGACTAGAGCATGTAAGATTTACGTCCGCTTTGTTAGAGTATGGGACCTGCGTTCATGCGCCGCATGAGCGAATGTTCATTCAAACACTAACAAGGGTTCAAAAAAGCTTGACGAGGAAGGTCTTCAAACGAGAAATGGGTTTTCCTTTAGCGCAATTCCTAGGGGCAACCTTGGAAACAAGAGGTTTCATTTGCACCCGATCGCTTCCCATGAGAAGGAGAATTTGTTTGTACTCAATTTCAAAATGCTAACAAGGGAACTGCTTTTAGCCAGCCTGAACATTCTGAATAAATTATACTTTTCTACAGCCGTTTTTGGCGTAGAATCCGATTATGGTCTTCGCAGCTGTCTAAAACCACTCTGGAAAAAAGTTGAACGCGTTCTTAAAAGCCGCGACAAGGCAAGGGTACCCCCATGAAATTTTTGGGATGTTTTGAAAAAAAAAATCGATTTTGGCTCAAAACTTGTATGTGGTTGTAATCTAGGGTGGTGAATACGAATCTGGAGTCCGTTTTTTAAAATTCTGAAGTTTACTGTAGGTTGCGGTAGGTACCATGCCAATTAGGGAGCAAAATCTGTCTTAGAATTTCGAAGACAAATGGACGTTAAATTCGTATTCACCACCCCGAATAACCCCCGTACACATGTTTTGGGTCAAATTTGAGACTTTGACTGAACTACCGTAAACCCACCGTAATCTGTCAAAAAGCGATAAACAGACCAGATTCGTGCTCATCGTTTCAAATAACCCCCAAAACAACAAATTGAGTCATATCTATCGTTGCGCTACGGAAATCGTCAGAAGTCGCGATTTGCTATCAGGTTTTCCAACGATGGGTACTTTGAAGGAATCAAGTCCAAAACTTCGGAAAATCGACAATTAAACCCCCAGACTTGTGATCAGCACCCCCAAATAACCCACCTGTGAGGATTTTAGGTCAATTCTGGAACATTTCTTTAAAAAGCTTTCAGAGCCATTTAATTGGAGCAAACAAACGCCAAACCGAAAATCCGTACGCTATCAGTCTGTGCACAGTTTGGAAAATTTGTCTTCACCCAAATTTTCGCTCAGTGAGGTAGTCCTGGGCGTTGAACACCATTATGAGGTTTGTTTCCGGGTTTTCCGAAAACTAATGCGCGTTTTGGAAGGTACAATAGGTACGACACTCTGACGAAAAACGCCTATAACTTTTTTCGGGGTAGTTTTAGGCAGCTGCAGAGACCATGATCGGATTCTACGCGAAAAAAGGTTCTAGAAAAGTACATTTCGTCCGAAATGGCCAGGCGGACCAAAAGTAGTTTCCTTGTAAGAGGTTTGGTGGGATTGTACCTATCAGAGTTTTTTTACTTTTATAATTTCTAATGCTGCCGAGATGTCGTACGTTCGTGCCGTGGCAGTGTGGAGGAAACAACATCACCTTCGTGCAAACCGACATCACTCCCTCCACCGAGAGGGTTTTCGTCATGGGAGAGTCGCTGGCTGGCCCCAGCTCTCCTGAAGATTCTACTACAAAGGGCTGGCGTCGAGAGGAATCCTGGACCTGTGCAGAAGTATCAATGTGCCACCTGCAGCAAGAAAGTCAACTGGAATGGAACAAGCGTCCAATGCTTTGGATGCCAAAGGTGGGTGCACTTCTCCTGTTCAGGTCTTAGTTCTGTGAGGCATCACAACTCATCCTTCCGTTGTGTTCTGTGCTCCGCCCCCAGCAACTCTGATTTCTCATTCACCAACCGCCCCCTCTCTATTGTACATATAAATCTTAACGGCCTTCGCACCAAATTGTCTGAACTCTCACTCTTCGCACGTACTCATCATCCGGATGTTATTATGGTTCAAGAAACCAAACTCTCTCCCTCTACCACTTATCCCCAACCAAACATTCCAGGCTACACTGCCTATCACATCCCAAGGACAGCTCTTGGAGGCGGAGTTTCTACGTTTGTGCTTTCTAACTTACCTTCTCATCTAATTCCAAATGTTCCTAAGGACGGTACTCTCGAGTGCGTTCCCGTTCACCTCCCTCTTAAAACTCCACTATCTCTATTTAATATTTACATCCCTCCTACCACTTCTTGTCCCCCAACCTACAACCCCATACCTCTTCTTAAGCAGTTGCATGACTGCTCTCTCTCCTCATCAGCTGTCTTTGCAGGTGACTTCAATGCTCACACGTTCTGTTCTGCGCTTGAGTCCGACGCCAGAGGGGAAGACGTCGAGGAATGGGCTGAGGAGTGTGATCTGGTTATCCTCAACGATGATCAGCCTACTCGTCTCCCTTCCTACGGCCGACCTTCTAGCCCGGACATCTCCCTCGTTTCATCCAATCTTTCTAATTCTTGCACATGGTCCACTTCCACAACTCTTCCCAGCGACCACATTCCCGTCTTTCTCCATATTGATCTCTCAAACTCTCTTGCCCCTTATACTGGTATTCGTCAACGTTCTTATCTCAATTTAGGCCTTGCTGACTGGGTCCTGTTCAGAGAGGTTGCGCTCCGCCAGGCAGCTGAGTATCCATGGAATGGCGATGTGCACCAGAAAGAGCATCACATATCTGACGCCATCCGGAAGGCTACAAAAGCGGCCATACCTGAAGGACGTGTGAAAAGTTTCTACCCTAATGTCACCAGGGAGATTCTACAGAAGATCAGGACAAGAGATGAAAAGAGAGCTGAGAATCATTTGGACCCTGAGGTGGCCAAGCTGGATGAAGAGATAAGAAAGGATCTGGACAAGCACAAGAAAGACAGTTGGGAGAAGTTCACTGAAAGGTTGAACTTTAAAACCGACGGAACAACTGCGTGGAAAGTATTGAGGAAGATATCTGGAAAGTGCGTCCCCTCCTCGAACTCTACCATAGAGTTCGATAACAGCGTCTTCAAATCAGGAAAGGCTGCCGCATATGCTCTTGGCAAAAATTTCTTCATCACACGTACCAAGCGTGGCTTACAAAACAGAGTCACGGTAAGAGAACTAAGCCGTCTGCCGCTGATGAACGCCACTGAGGCCTTTACTCCTGCTCAGGTGGAGAAGGCTATCAAGGAAATGCGGAACTCGAAGGCTCTCGGACCTGATGGTATCTCAGCAGCCATCTTGAAGAAGCTTCCCACGGAACTTCTACCGATGATCGCAGATATCATAAACACTTCTTTCCGAACCTGCACTCTACCACAAGCATGGAAGACCGCCAATGTGATACCCCTGCCTAAGCCAGGCAAATCGCAAAGCACGGTGAAGGGCTATCGCCCTATTAGCCTGTTATCACCGATCGCGAAAGTAGCCGAAAAGCTAATCGTAAGGGACCTGGCAGAGCAGAATGAGGCACAGCAACATCAACATGGGTTTAGAAAGCTTCACTCCACCACCACTGCCCTTCTGGAGATTGTCAGCTATGCGGTCGATGGGTTCAATTTCAGAAAGCCTCTTAGAACAGTGGCCGTTGCCCTCGATCTAACCAAAGCATTTGATTCTGTTAACCTAGGACTTTTGTCCGAGAAACTATTGAAGTCCTCGCTGCAACCGTGGCAGAAGCGTTGGATAGCAGCGTTTACGAAAGGTCGTCGGGCCAAAGTGCTATTCCAGAATCACGTCTCCGATAGTATACCTGTAGCAGCCGGTGTGCCGCAGGGTGGAGTTTTGTCACCTGCCCTCTTCAGCCTGTATATTGAAGACCTACCTGAGCCTCCTGAAGATATAAAAATTGTTGCGTATGCCGACGATATCACCATCATGTGCCGTAATCGTGACATACAGGTAGCCGCAAACAAGATCAGCGACTATCTCGTCGAGCTTAAAAACTTTCTCGATAGTATGATGCTCACAGTTTCCGCGGCGAAGTCTTCTGTTTCGGTATTCACATCTGACCCAAAGGAACACAGCGCCCAACCTGTTGTCAGGTGGGATGGTGACCTCTTGCCTACAGCGCAATTTCCTAAACTGCTGGGCCTCGTTTTGGACCCATCGCTGAAGTTTCACAAAAATGCTGAACAGAAGCAGGCAATTATCAAGGCAAAGCTTAATGTGTTGAGAGCTCTAGGAGGAACGTCCTGGGGTGGCAGCAGAGAGACAATCTTGACGACATATCGAGCTATTCTGCAGCCTGCATTGGAGTATGCTGCACCTGTCTGGCAGCACATCGTGTCGGACAGTTCCTGGACTAAGATGCAGCGAATTCAGAATGCTGCACTACGAATAGCCACTGGATGTGCAAAAAGCTCACCGATTGAGCACCTTCACGCCGAGGCCCGTATCTTGCCAGTGAAAGAGCATTGTCAGCTCCAGGCTCAGCAGATGTTTATTAATGTCCTTAAAGGCAGCGTACGCGCAAAAAACCGTGTTTATTTTTTTCACAATTTTGTGCAGGTAGGCTTACCAGGTTGTCATATATCATGAAGAGACCACCCAAAACACTCAAGTTTCCGAGAAAAACTCGTTTGAAAATCTCGCAGCATTCAGCCTCCTTTTTCTCACGTCTGTCAAGGTGTGTCTTGTGTATTACACAAATATCGGAAATTTGAACGGCTGAATTGGTTTAGCCCCTTAACTTTCTGGGTTCCGCAATTCTTTTTCGCTTTTCTGCTGTCAGTGATCATCTAAAAATAGGAGGCTTTCAATATCCACGTCTGAACTCGAAGATTCTTCGAATAAAGAATTTAGAAAATTGATTTCCGCGGCCGGCCGAAGACTGTCGTGGGGTTTCTGTTCCTCGTGTTAGATGATCGACCGGGAAAACGCCTTTCAGACCACGGAGCGATTTTCACGAGCCTATAGCATTATGAATACGCAACACTGAGATCTCAAGCTTCGCCAACTATCTCCACTTGGTTCATACATTGGATTGAGAAGAAAAACCCAGATGTGGTTTTCAGCGCGGACGCTGCCTTTAAGCAACCTAATCATCCGTCGAGAAGACTATTAAATCCCGTGAGAGAGAGATCGATCAGAGTGCCGTTTGCCGATGCTCCGAACAAAGTGAATGTACAGAGATGGACCGACTCGAATCAAGAACGGCTTCGTCTCTTACGCGCGGAGCACACCCGGTTTGTGAAGGATCATCTCGCCAAAGCGGCCGTCAACCCTATTCTCGGTGATGTGCCGCCCAGGGTATGTGATACCGAGTCCGAGCTCGGTAGGCGCGCCAGGTGTATCCTCGCTTCGTTGCGCTGCGGACATTCTCCATTGCTTATGTCTTACCTGCACAGGATCGACAATAGTCAGCCTGACGTGTGCCCGGACTGTGGAAACCAAGGCCACGACACTAAACACCTATTTGACTGTCCGAAGAAGCCAACAACGCTCACTACAATAGACTTGTGGACGAATCCAGTGCTGGTCGCCCAGTTTCTCAACTTGTGACGAAACCCCTCTCAGTGGCTGCAAAGAAGAAGAAGAAGATAATTTCTAATACAAGGGGCCAAGGATACAAACTTGGCTTCGCTAGGCCTTGTTTCAAGACTAACGGCATTTCCTCCCGGTTCGTGTGGGATTGTATTATCTAAGCTTCAGTAAGAAATCTCAGGTTTTTTCCACGTAATTCGGTTTCAAAACTGTTGTCAGCCGGTATCTTCAACAGGAATAAATGGTATTCTAGTTCTATTTCTATTAGAATTACGTTTATAGTTTTTGAATTTGTTGTGTTTCTCTTAATGTGTCTGATGTGCCTAGGCAAGTGTGATAAATTTGAATTTGGAAATCAGCTGTCCTGCAAGAAAATCAGAGAATTTGCGCGTAGAGGCGCGTGTTTTGTGTGCGCCTACACTACACGCAGTTTATTTGACGCGTGAGTCCCGATGACCGAGGCGTCTGCGAGGATTAAGCCCGTGTGGTGTCCGGGAGCACCACAGTCCGGGCATGCGTCTGGTCGGCTGCTGTCGATCTTGTTGACGTAAGACATGAGCAGTATAGAGTGACCACAGCGCAGCGAGGCAAGAGCACATCTGGCTCGTCTGCCGAGTTGAGACTCGGACTCGCAAACCCGAGGCGGCACTGCTCCTAAGATAGGGTTCACAGCCGCCTTCGTTAGATATCCTCGAACAAACTGGGTGTGCTCCTCACGCAGAAGGCGAAGCCTTTCCATGTTGGAGTCGGCCTATTTCTGTGCATCAACTTTACGAGGAGCATCGGCGAACGGCGTCCTAATCGACCTTTCTCTTATGGGCTTCATGATTCTCTTTGTTGGATGATTCGGCTGTCTCAGAACATTAATATACATCTGCTGTGCCTGGAGTTCACAATGCTCCTTGACCGGCAATATGCAGGCCTCCGCGTGAATATGTTCTATAGGGGAGCTCCTTGCACAACCGGTAGCAATTCTAAGCGCAGCATTCTGTACACGCTGCAGCTTATTCCAGGAGCTGTCAGACACCAGGTGCTGCCACACTGGTGCCGCATATTCCAGAGCCGGCTGAAGTATTGCTCTGTAGGTTCTCAATATTGTCTCTCGGCTGCTTCCCCATGATGTTCCTCCGAGAGCTCTCAAGATATTAAGCCTAGCCTTGACGACTGTTTGTTTCTGTTCCGCGTTTTTGTGGAACTTCAGTGACGGATCAAGAATAAGGCCAAGCAGCTTGGGGAATTTGGCTGCTGGCAACAGGTCACCATCCCATTTGACATCTGGATGGGCACTGTGTTCCTTTTCATATCTTCATGCAGTTGTGTAGTAGACCCCTCTTGCATAACACTCTCCCACCCCTTTTAGAACCACCACGGTTCACACCCTTTTTCTTGGTTTCCGAATCCAATAACGACTAGATGAACGGATGAATCGCAACCGCGTTTTCAATTTTCACTCCTTTGCCGGTCCTCCCAGTTGGGTCAAACACACGATCCGTAACGCTTGGCGTATTCCCAGTTGGGTCCCGCCCTCTTTCCCCCGGCGCTTGGCGCACTCCCAGTTGGGTTCCTCACGCTCGGCGCACCCGAAGTTGGGTCTCGCACACTACCCCCTGCGCTTTGCGCATTTTCAGCCGGGTCCCGCGAAAGTTCCCCGCCGTTTGGTGCCTTTTCAGTCAAGCCCTGCACACGTTCCCGGTGCTCGGCGCAATTTCAGTCAAGTTCTGCACACGTTCACCGGCGCATGGCACACTTTCAGTTACGTCCCGCACTCTCTCCCCTGCGCTTTGAGCATTTTCATTCGGGTCCCGGGCACGTTCCCTGGCGCCCTTCCTTTCGGGTTCCGCACTTTCCCATCCCACACACGTTTTGTGGCGTTTGGCACACTTCCAGTTGGGCACCGCGCACGTTTCTTTGCGCATGGCACACTTCCAGTCGGACCCCACACAATAAACGGTGTGCATATGGTTCCTGATGGACGTAAAGCAGACCTACTCTAACGCTTGCAATTAATTCACTCTTATCACAATACCACTCCATTTCTCTCAATTATCCAACCATGTTTCTTATGATTCAAACGTTTCACCGACCACACACACACACACACACACACACACACACACACACACACACACACACACACACACACACACACACACACACACACACAATTTTAAAATTCACAAATTTTTCAACATCTCGAGAACCAGAAAGCAACTTGGGCAGTATTAAGAACAATGTGTTGAACGTTCGTCTGTAGCACGCACGAGGTGGTAGGATGACTTTATTGACTAACGTCGAGAGTCGAACTTGGAGAGTATTAAGAACCTTTACTGCTCTAAATTTTATGAAAATGCCAAGTTTGGAACTATCTTTCAAACCGAGATTCTGTAACGAAGGGTGTGCGCAGAAGCAATCCTTTCCCAAATCAGGTGCGCGCTTCGCGCGCACCACAATTAATGGGATGACTTTGGATACTAATCACAAATATGATTGTTATTTTTTGGAAGACTAGTGGATAATTCGCCACGTGGGCAACTAATCCACTGTACAATAATGAATCATGGCAAATGTTTCATAACAAAAATTGCTGACTCGCAACCAATGAGTTTTATAAACTCTGTGATAGAACTCGGAGTGGTGGCCATGGTGTATTCCAACCCCTAAAGAGGCGGGACAAACGGGAAAGACGCAGCGAGTGGGCTGTCGCTAGCCCCGTGTTGCGTCCAATCAGGAACCTCGCTCCTCCCTCGTTTCTCCCGCCTCTTCAGGGGTTGGAATACACGATGGCCACCACCCTAAGACTCTGCGTTTTCCAGCTACCGGTGCCCGCGAAATAGTTTCCGGACCCGAACCTGCTTCTGTCCCTTCGCCCTTTAGATCGGCTGTTCCTCTCACTGTCCATCATCCTATCGATTAGCTTTTCGAACCTCGCCATCATCATTGGAGCAGTAGGTTTTTGAGCAAACTCTTCGGAAAATAGATGTAACATTTTAAACAGGGCTGGGAGAGTTTTCAGATGAAGAGTTTAACCACTCCAGTATTCCAAGATTAGGCATTATTTGCTTCACCCCTTTTGAACTGCAGTCAACACTACAGCGCTCGTAGATATTTTATAAATACGACTTTCGATATTTGAGGATGAATTGAACTTTTTTGAATGAGGAATTTTCTTACTACCCCGAAAATGCTAACCTTTCCGAAATTCGAAGTCCAATGTTTTCTTTTCCGAATGAGTGAAACCGAGAAGTAGAAGCAGAAGTATAAAATGAAAAAGGCACGTGAATCACACCTAAACAGAGTGATTCATGGGGTCGATGGCCGTGCTTTCTGCTAAAGCTTTAAATTCAGGGTGCTCTTATTCGCACGAGTGTTTTCTTTGCTTACAATTTTGTTTGCCTGCATGTCCAGGCTGTCTTGCTTAAACCTATCTCACATACATTTTGTATGCTTCTTTGTCGCCAGATAAAGCTATTGAATGAATGAATGAATTCACACCGATGCGCTGTAGTTTGGTCGATATTGAAGAAAATTTTCAGTACCCCGTATGAGTAGAGCGGGCGCCGAAAAATATTTCTCTAAGAAAATTTCCCATTGCCAAGAATGCCGCGAAAACACAAACAATCGAATTCTTGGTAGTGAGAATCCCACTTCTGGCTCCACCCAAGAAAAAAACGGTAGTTCCATGTATAAACTCCTGAAACGATATCTATGTATACACCGTGGTTTTTCACACTCTGCAATGTTCTCCCCAACCCGGGGATCCCCTCCCCTTGCAAAATCAGGAGGGCTAAAGGGACTATGAAGTTGATAGTGAACACAGAAAGAGATTTTCAGTTTAATTGTCCCTTTCCAAGCTATCACTCCCATAGTTTGAAGACCCTAGTCTTCAAAATTTAAAAAAAAATCGAGTTCTGATCTGATCCAACCTGTACATGGTACTCTCCAGAGCGAAACCAAGGAACCACGCAGAAGCGAGCTGAATGAAGTTGCGAAACGGTCCCGACGTGAAGCTGATTCGGGCTTTGGATCCCGAAACGATTGTCGGAAACAGTACCCGAAACGCGCCGAGTCCTACCATCAATGGCTCTAAACTCTGGTACCGCCGTAGTGACCTGTTGATTTCGATCAATACCAGCAGCGGAGCGGTGGGCCTCGGTGAAATATAACTAGTGATAAGGAGGTTCCGACAAAAAAGCCACCGCTCCGCGCTGTGATAATCGAAATCAACAGGTCACTACGGCGGTACCAGAGTTTACATGGTTTGCGCAGAGGGCGACGAAACAAGTCATATATTTATGTGAGAACTGGTCCGCGATCGCGACCTAAGCTCTGTTGCCTAATTTTCCGCTCAGATTGAGAGTCAGGATAAATCAATTGTCGGGAGAGAAAGCTCTTAGGCCCTTTAATTAACCTTCCTAATCTCGAAGGGGGAGGGTTGGTGCGAAGTTTTCAGTGGGCATAAAAATTCGGCGCTCACTGTTCTCCGGCAACGAAGTCATAACATTAGACCCAGGCCAGGTTTCCCATCAACCTTTTCTATGCAAATTTCCCATGCGCCTAAACAGGGAATGCCAATCCCCTATTCAGGCCAAATTGTTTTTTTCTCCGTAGAGCCGAATGCCTGTTTCTTTCACTTCCTCGTCGCTTGTCCACCCAAATACATTCAGGGAATTTCGGAAGCGCTAATCTTCCTTTTCCCCGCACACTACTCAAAAGTTAGCTGTTCTACGTCGGGATCAATCCTAGCCAAAAACAAAATGTTCCATTCACCTCCAGCGAGAACAGGCCAAACGTAGAGAGGAAATCGCTTCCTCAAATGATACGTCCACGATTGCGCAGCCAGGATTTCTAAAAATACTTCGACTGACACAATTTGGATCACTACAGAAAATTAAAGGCGAAGCTTGCGATGATGTAGTCGTGAAATTTCTCATGCAGTTATACGGAGGTGGAGCGGTTGCTTTTGAGAAAACACAATGGTAGAGTTGGAGAAACAACCGCTCCTCTCCCAAGATAGCGAGATAATAGCTGCAACGCGGCTTCCTAGATGTTCTATACACATAATATATAAGATATAAACCATACATAGAATATCCACAAGCGAAGAGAAGTGCAATGAAGAAAAGAATGTACGCCTAATGTGTAGTGGGTCCGTAGCGGCCCATAATACCTTTGAAATTACGGCTGCGTGCAAACTCGTCCGCGATCCTGTTTATTCTTAAGAATAAACAGGAAATTTCCATGGCTGCTACACATGCTTCCAGTACTGCGCGCTGCGGCTACGTCGCGTAACGACAAATCTCAGTGGAGCGCGACAGCAGCTCAGCATCTGACTCGAGGAGCATTCAAAGTATGCTTACGGTGCTAGCCTGGATGCTCTGTGTTAGTAGTCTGGATTTGTTTCATTCTGCTTAGCACCGACGATGGTTTGAAAAATACATCCTGGGGCCGGATTCATCAACGATAAAACCGTGGTTTTAGAGACGATTATAAATTGCCACCGGCACAAGATTCTCACGGTAAACAAAATTGATGATACCCAATTGATAAAGGGTGGGGTATAAAGGAAATTGAGAGCGGTGTATTTTCATTCACATACCATCTTTCTCCGGAGGTGAGCGGCTGAAGCTGAACACACTAGGGATTAGGGAAACAGCCTCACTGGTGATAAAGATAACACGATATTGGGGCCTACTCATGGAAAACTCTGGGAAGAAAAACTACTTCACTTCCGTGAGAATTTTGTGCCGGTGGCAAATTATAAACCTGTTGGTTTTAGGGTATAATTTACTCCGCGGGGTAAATTTTTGCGATTCATCAAAAAATAAACCCCACTATTTTTTTTCAATTCAATAGCTTTATCTGGCGACAAAGAAACATACAAAATGTATGTGAGATAGGTTTAAACAAGACAGCCTGGACATGCAGGCAAACAAAATTGTAGGCAAAGAAAACACTCGTACGAATAAGAGCACCCTGAATTTAAAGCTTTAGCAGAAAGCACGGCCATCGACCCCATGCAATGACCTGAGGTTGAAATGGGATAGCCTGCTCTTGAAAATCGGAAACTGCGCGGCCTCAACGATCTCTGAAGGTAATTTGTTCCAAACTGGGATGACTCTAAATGCAAAGGAATGCAGCACGTTGGACTTCGACGTAAATCTACGTGCGAGCTGAAAAGCGTGCTGGCGGGAGCGAGTACAGCGGCTGGTGAACACGAAAACACTCTCAAATGGGATGTCGCAAAGACCGTTAACGATTTTATAACATAAGTGTAAATCGAACTCGGTTCGCCGATATCTTAGGGTTTCGATCCCCAACATTTCAAGCCTTGCCGTATAGTCTGGTACTTCTCGCGTAGGAAATACTTTGACAAAAACGCGTTTTGAGTACCGCCTTTGCACGTTTTCAATTACTTCATCATCCTCGACAGAAGATGGTGACCAGACCTGCGTACAGTATTCCAAGAGCGGTCGGCAGTAGACAATGTATGCTTTCCTGTAATGTTCGAGACATGGGTGTTGCAGAGATCTCAGGATGCAATTTGCCACACGAGAAGCTTTCTTAGAGATTTCCTTGCAGTGGGATTCCCACTTAAGGTCGGTGCTAATAAGCACACCAAAATCAATGACAGTCTCGCGTACGGGAAGCGCAACATCGTTTAGGCGTAGAAAGCACTCATGTTGGAAATTGATATGGAACAAGCTACATTTTTCTTCAGATATTTTTAGCTGCCATAGCTTGGACCAATTAGAAAGCCGGTTCAGGTCACACTGAAGCTCGTGAAAATCGATGGCGGGGTTGCGAAAGGGACGATATATCTTCAGATCATCAGCAAAAAGCTTGCATGTGCTCGACAATCCGTCAGAAATGTCGTTCACATAAATGAGGAAAAGCAAAGGACCCAGAACGCTACCCTGGGGAACACCGCTGACGATTGGGCAAGTATGAGAACAAAAGTCGCCAATTTTGACTATGAAGTCAAGAGGTGTTAGAAAGGAATTCAACCATTTTAAAATGTCACCAGAAATGCCGTAGCCTTCAAGTTTCAGAAGTAGCTTTGGAGGACTGACTCAGAGAGAGGTCGATTAGGACGCCGTTCGCAGATGCTCCTCGTAAAGTTGATGTACAGAGATGGGCCGACTCCAACATGGAAAGGCTTCGTCTTCTGCGCGAGGAGCACACCCAGTTTGTTCGAGGATATCTGGAGAAAGCGCTGTGAACCCTATTTTAGGAGCAGTGCCGCCTCGGGTTTGCGAGACCGAGTCTCAACTCGGCAGGCGAGCCAGATGTGCTCTCGCCTCGCTGCGCTGTGGTCACTCTATTTTGCTAATGTCTTACGCCAACAAGATCGACAGCAGCCGACCAGACGCATGCCCGGATTGTGGTGCTGCCGGACACGACACGGCGCACTTGTTCATGTGCCCGAAGAGACCTACCTCCTTAACAACAATGGACCTCTGGACGAATCCTGTGAAGGCGCCCAGTTCCTCAACCTATGACAGAAACCACTTTGAGGCTGCAGAAGAAGAAGAAGGACTGACTGCGTCAAAAGCTTTGGCATAGTCTATGTACACAACATCAGTTTGGTATCTTTCGTTCACAGCCGAACACCAGTCGTGGAACGAGGATACCAGCTGATATAGCGTTGATCTACCAGGCAGAAAACCATATTTCGCCGGGCTGAGGAGGTCATTCGACGAGAGATGGAATAGAACACAATCTTAGATAATGATTTCGAGAACTTTGCAGGATCCGAGATGCTCAACCTACGCGTGGTGGATCTGTGGAGTCGACTACCAAGATCAAGGAGACTCATCAAACGGGCATCAACAACTCCACGAGGAGTTTTTTCTGTATGGGAGTGCAAATGGCTGGCTGCTGCACTCCTCCGCATACTACTGCTACGAGCCGGCATCGAGAGGAACCCAGGGCCACCCAGCAAGACTCCACGATATCCCTGCTGTCATTGTGGATTATCGGCTCAACATGCAAGCGTCCGGTGCGGTGGTTGCCTCGGCTGGGTACACCACAAATGTTCGGGGTTAACCAGCTATAACGACTACACTGTTGCTTATTGTTGTACTTCTTGCTCTAACTCTCCCCCTAGTGTTCCTCTTCATAGTCTAGACATTTTTCAACTCAATATCAATGGCCTGCGTGCCAAACTTGCTGAACTCACATTGTACATTGAACGCTCTCATCCAGATGTCATTCTCCTTCAGGAGACAAAACTTAGCCCAGCATCCTCCCTACCCCGCCTCCCCGGTTATACGTCGTACCACCTTCCCCGCACATCCCATGGTGGTGGCGTTTCTACGTTTGTAAAAACTTCTATACCGTCTCATCTTATTGCTCTCCCTAATGATAATGTTGTAGAATGTATTGGTGTTCATGTTGTATTGCAAAGTTGCTCCATGGGTATTGTTAATATTTATATTCCCCCTGTCTCCTCATATATATATATATATATATATATATATATATATATATATATATATATATATATATATATATATATATATATATATATATATATATATATATATATATATATATATATATATATATATATATATATATATATATATATATATATATATATATATATATATATATATGGGGGTGTGTATACAAGTCTGTTGGTACTCTGCTCGTTGGTGCCCCTGCTTCTACTGAACCCAGCAGACGTTTGAGTGTACACAGGGAACGTTCGAGCGATATAGCGTGCACAACTATATCGCGAAAGTATCCCGCACATTGCATAAAGGTGTCGCCGTCCGGCACACTAAGGCCTCTGGTCCATAACACCTTAGGATCCGGACCTAGGGAGTCATGGAGTCTTTGGCCACAAGCCACAATTTCGCCACCCTGAACTGTCGATCGCTGTCGAGTGATATCCAAAAAACTGCGCTATCCAGACTTCTGAGCTATTTCCATGCACCGTTTGCTGCTTTGCAGGAAACCCGCCTCAAGGATAGACCCGTCATCAGCGTCGGAGAGTACACCATCTACTGCGGTAACGCTGACGATAGGAGAGTGGGAGGCTGTGCAATAGCTGTAAGGAAGGATTTCAATGGTATGGTCAAGGAGTTCGGCTCAACGTCGTGTCGGAATGCATTCGTACGACTGCGGGATCACGGAGGATTCAATCTGTGGATAGTGAGTGCTCATGCGCCCACTGAAACCGCCGAAGACAATTCGAAGGATGCGTTTTATGAGGAACTCAATACGTTGCTGGCCAGGATACCTTGTCAACATGCTGTTGTCGTGGGGATTGACGCAAATGCGAAGATGGGACTTGATCAGGAATCCGAAGTACTCGGTAAATGGTTCTACCCAGTGGAGCAAACATCGGACAATGGCTACCGCCTTGTCGACTTTTGTGAACGCAGTGGTCTGATTATTGCATCGACATTCAAGAGGAATCATCGCCGCCATCAGCTTACGTGGCAGGGACCAACCCGGCTATCTCCAGAAGAGCAGCGGAAGCGGAAGATGACAACTTTGAAACTACAGCTTGACTATGTCCTGACGAGGAATATTCCAGTATCGGACATTCGAAGATCTAGAGCTGTGTGGGATGTCGCATTCGATTCGGATCACCGTCCTGTTCTGTTGAACTTCACTGCGAGGATTCATAAGAGGAAGCGAGGGGCTCAGCCTCTCCAGAGGATTGACATGACAAGTCTCAGAGATGAAGAGTGCAGAAGGAATTTCCGACAACGCGTTTCTATTCACATCGGAGTACGGACTAAGAAGAAACTTTGCGACGCGGATTCTTTTGTCAAATGCATCCAGGACGCTTCGAAAGAGGCACTCCCGGTTGTACAGCCTAAGAAGAAGTTCGCCTACGTCTCAGAAGAAACAACATCTACCTACAACAGAGTATGTGCTCTCCGAACTGCAGGAAACTTCGTGGAGGAGAAGCGTCTGAGGAGGAAGTTGCGTCGGCAGCTTCAAAGTGACCGCGAACGAGAGTGGACGTGTAGAGCTAAGGAGTTCGAGAAGGCTTGGGAGGAGAAGAATCCGAGGAAAGCCTACACGTTGCTGCGACAGTATAGCGGGAAGATGAAGAGATGTTCTCCTGTCTTGAACACTACCAATGGAGTTGCAGTTGGTGATGCGACGCTGCCAATATGGAAGGATTACTTCAGTTCACTACTGAATCGTCCAGCGCCATCAGTACCTGAGCTCCCGCATGTTCAGAGAGCACATTACGATGTCAGTGAGGAACCGCCGACAGAGTCTGAAGTTTTGGATTGTGTCCGGAAAATGAAGAATGGAAAGGCAGGTGGAGATGACAACATCACTGCTGAAATGCTGAAAGCTCTTCCTCCGTCTGGGATTCGTGAAATGACCAACACCATCCGTGCCATATGGATGAGCGAAAGGATACCCGATTCGTGGAGACATGCGATCATCGTACCTCTTCACAAGAAGCTATCCGTCACGGATCCTAAGAACTACAGAGGAATCTCTCTACTTCGTGTCATGTATAAGGTTTTAGAACGTATCATTCTCGAGCGACTTATCAAACATCGTGAAGGAACGACCAGAGATGAGCAAGCCGGTTTTCGACCTGGAAGATCGACCATCGACCAAGTGTTCGTCGTGAGAAGAGGAATTGAATCGTGGCAGCGGTTTTCGAAGCCATTACAGCTTGCTTTTTGGACTTTGAAGCCGCGTTCGACTCTCCTCATCGTGATCGATTGCTCAATGCTCTGCGAGCAGATGGAGTCCCGGAAAAGTATGTTCGGTTAATCGAGGACATGAACAAAGGAACAACAGCAGCAGTTCGTACACCTGTCGGATTTACGTCAGCTTTCGAGGTGAAAACAGGAGTAAGGCAGGAGCCGTTGCAGGACCTTTTCTTTCAACTTCGCCGTTGATGACATCATGCGTAGAGTTGCAGAACAGTTTCCTGCGGATGTGATCCTAACACCATCAGGACGCTCCCTTGTCGACCTGGAGTACGCCGACGACATTGTGTTATTCGCTGAAAACAACGCAAAACTGCAAAGGATTGTGAACCTCGTTTCGAAGTATGCCGCAGCCTATGGACTTCGTCTTCGTCCCGACAAATGCGAGCAGATGTGGGTCTCTCAGAGGCCTTCAACTGGAGTTTGTGTGGACGGACAACGTATCGAACTGGTGGACGATTTCTGTTATTTGGGCTGTTTGCTGAAGAACGATGGTAGTTATGCAGCGGATATCCGACAACGATGTGCGAAAGCTACGTCTGCATTCAATTCTCTAACCAAGTGTTTGTGGTCTACCACCATCGCGAAGGAAGTCAAGTTGCGCGTCTACCTATCCGCTATTCGCCCTATCATGATGTACGGATCGGAGACGTGGGCAGCCCCGAAGACGCAGATGGAAAGGTTGGATTGCACGGAGAGGAAGCTTTTTAGGCGTTTGCTTGGATATTTCTGGCCGCGTGTATGCCATAACGAAGACCTTTACAAGGAAATCGACGCAGTACATCAACGCTTGACACGAGGGAGGTGCCAGCATCTCCTAACGCCATCTCAAGCAGCAATGGAAAGTCGACTTCGACTGCTCGGGCATATACTAAGAAGAACGCCGGATCGTCTCGTACAACACGCTTTAAAAATGCTTCCAAATCCTGTCTGGAAACGGCCACCTGGGCGTAGGCGAAAGTTCTGGACGGATGTGGTTAAAGAGGATTTAAAGTCACTCGGCATCGAAAGACAGTTCAGGCGCGATGTTTCGTTTCGCAGGAAATGGAATAGTGACAGCTGGATGGAATGTGTTCAAATTGTGGCTGAAGACCGTGAAAAATGGACACGGCTGACTACTAGGACGGCACACCTCGGTGAAGATGTGGAATGACCGCGTCAGGCGAAAGCCAACCGATTAAGTCAAGTAAGTCAATATATATATATATATATATATATATATATATATATATATATATATATATATATATATATATATATATATATATATATATATATATATATATATATATATATATATATATATATATATATATATTTACACAAGTTTACACTCGTGTGGAGAAAAAAAAAGAGAAAACAGGAAAACAAACTATCAACCTCAAACAGAATATTCAGAGCAAAGATACCGTAAACCAATGAAACGAGAACAACGATGGATCAGTCCGAAGAATAGCACAGGGAAACGAGCAACCCAGCACTACGGAGGGTCACTCCGCCGCTCCCCGGAAGCCAGTTTAATGTGCACTAAGTTCTTATAGGCGCCGAAGTTTATAGGAATAGTATCGTTCCTACTGAGATCTTCGAATACCGGAACAATTCTATTAGTGAAAAAGCAGCGCCGACACTCAAGATTTGACACGGTACGGTGGAATTTAATCGGACCCCCCCGGGTTACCGAATCCCTCGTTCTCACGAAATCCACAGGCCTAAGACCAAACTTGCCATTGAAAAGGATATGATGGAATAGAAACAAATCGTTCTTTTTCCTTCTGAGAGCCAAAGGCTCTAGGCCAAAGCGTGCATTTCTGTCAGCAGCGGAGGGCAATTGTCCATAAATGAAGCCATGCTGTCTGATAAGAACTCTTCTAGTGAAATTGTTCTGTATCTTTTCCAATCTATTAATGTTCTTGAGTTTGGCGGGGTTGAATACCGGGGTACCGGGGTACATACGTGGTGTAAGCTCTGATAAGCACAGAGGGATTGCAAGTTGACAAACCCCTGAAAATATTATTCATAGCAAAAGTTGCTTTATTCGAGATAGATTCACAGTGCTTATCAAAACTCAGACTTTTAGTAATAGTGAAACCTAAATCAGTTATTTGGTCAACTTCTTGGATCTGACAGCCACTGACAGTATATTTACTGTTGGCATTGCTATTACCCAAGTGGAGAACCTTCGTTTTTTCTTTTGCCAACGGGAGATTCCAATCGCGAGACCAAGTACTAATAATGTCAACAGACTGTTGTAGCAAGATACAGTTCTCCGGTTGGGAAACGTCCCGATAGATCTTGATATCATCCGCAAATGCACTGAAACCGGTGCCACAGGAAAGGACAAGACCGGCGATTTCGTGAGTGTATATGTTGAAAAGTATGGGCGACAATACCCCGCCTTGTGGTACACCACTCAGGACTGGCCTTGGAGTTGAGTGAGAAGAGTCAACACAGACCGAGAACGTCCTGTCAGTTAGGAACGAACGTATCCATGAAACTATTCGCGGATGGATACCAACCATTGAGAGTTTTTGCAATAATTTGTCATGAGGAACCTTATCAAAAGCCTTAGCAAAATCAAAATAGACAACATCAACACTCTTCCCAACATCTAGGAAAGCTGTCCACTTGTTTAGTGCTTCTATGGTTGCCGTCACAGTGGACTTCCCTCCCTGGAAACCATGTTGGAAGGGAGAGATAACCTGATTTGCTTCCAAGTGACAAACGATTCTCTTCTTCAGAATTTTTTCGAACAGCCGTGAGAAAATAGATGTTATACTGATTGGCCTGAAATTAGCAGGGTCTGTGAAAGGGGCTTTTGGAATGGGGGTAACAAATGATTGCCTCCATTTGATGGGGACTTCACCAGACATGAAGCTCAGATTGAAAATGAACTCCAGGGACCTGCAATATCAAGAGCGATCTGCTTGACAAAGCTGAGTGGTATGGCGTCGGGAGTAATAGAGTTGGATGAGGGCCAGGCAAGAAGTTCCTTGATAATTTCATCTTTGTAAAACCAACATGAATCAGCCATAACAGCGAAAGAATTGGAGACAGGTAGACTGTCCATAGAAGAGACGTCAGAAAACGACTTTTGAAATACGTCCGCCAACAACTCAGCTCTATCACTAGCATTCCTCACCAATGCCCCATTTGGGTTTTTGAGAACCCCAACACCTGGTTTTTCCCGCAGTTTAGAGTTGATAAATCTGAAGAAGGAGTGTTTATCACTTGAGTCTACAGCTTTTTTCTCAGTATGGTTATTATACTTCTTCAATTTATTAGCAAAACGTTCACTAACTTTTTTGAACCGTTCCCAGAACTCAGCACAGTCCTGAGTTTTAGCCAAATGCCACGCTTCAGATCTCAACCGCTCAAGATTGGTTAAATGGGGTGGGAGTCTTTGTTTACTACGGTAACACGGTTCAAGGGGAACGAAAGTATCAATGCAATGATGGATGATAGAAAGAAAAAGCTCGTACTTCTCGTCCACACTGACAACAGTGCCCAAGGAACCGAACCAGTCTACATGAAGTAAATGATTGCGAATAGCATCGAGATTTACTTTCCTAAAATTCCTTCTATATACAACGGGAGCATTACACCTCGGAAGGTTAAGTGCAAAATGAACGATAGAGTGATCACTGGACCCCAACGGTGGAGAAATGCTTGCTGAATTGACCATACAATTATCATTACACAGAACTAGGTCAAGAACATGACCACCACGGGTCGATGCCCTAACAAATTGCTCAAGGCTATGACTCGAGCACACAGTTAAAACTCACATTGGCAAAAGCAGATGGTTCATTCCAATTGATATCCGGGAGGTTAAAATCGTCTGTGATGATAGAAGGCCAGCTACAAGAAATGAGGTCGCCGATGGTACTGAACAGTTGCTCAGACAAATTCGAAGTACAAGATGGTATCCTGTACACAACCAGAAACCGTATGGGTTTCAAGTCAATTTCCAAATCCGTGCAAAGGATTTCATATGCATCATGGACCGAATCCTGGAACACAAGAACTGGACAAAAAAGTTTCCTAGCCAGAAAAAGAACTCCTCCACCCTTTTTGCGAAGACGGTCCGACCTCAAAACTTCGTAATGCGAGCAGCAGTCACCCAGTAGAGAAACCGACCCAACCCCACCGTTCAACCATGTTTCAGTTAAAGAGATAATGTCCGTGTCGAATTTGTGAAGCAAGAATTTCACCGCGTCAACGTTCTTTACTAGTGAGCGAATGTTAGTGGTAATACATGTAAGGCGGCACAAATTTATCCGGGGAGAGTTTAGCAGTTTCCCGAGCTCGTAGGGGCTGGGTCATCCACGGAAGATGCAGAAGGATCAGTTACAATGTTCGAGGTGCTGGCATGACTTACATTTACAGGAGCAACGATATTCCCACGACTAGAGTTGGGACGCTGCCGTTGGGCCCTGACCCTGTCCCTCTCCTCCTTTGAAAGAGAGGGCCTTATAAAGACCCCCCTGGAGGAGAAAGATTTGAGCCAGTGGGCTCGACGACAGACTAGATTAGCGTGAAACGTTGTAGGCAAGACCAACTTAATCAAGCGTGACCTACCAGAATTCGGCTTACCCATCCGATAAATGGATGTGGGCCTGCACTCAACCTCCAAATGATCTAATATCTTAGCAATACAATTCTCATCATGTAATACCCTAACCGATGATGTGACATCGGAAGATTCATCAATACCAGAGATCACTACCGACCGCTTCCTCTCACGTTCCTCAAACGTGCAATCACAGTTATTAGTAGGCCTAACAGGAGAAGATGAGCGCACAGTTAAGTTGTGGGAAAGCTCAGACTTGAGAGTAACAATCTCAGCTTGTAATACGGCATTATCCTGAAGTAGCTGGGCATTCTTAGCGGCTAATGACCTATTCTCATCTACAAGTTCAAGATTCTTCGACATGATTAAATCAAACTTCTCCCTCATAGACGAGAATTCGCTTATCACAACCTTCAGATGCGTTGGAAGCGTTTCATCCTTCATCAATTCCACAACAGCACTAGCAAAATCCAACGGTGCTTGTGATCCAACTTCTCCGCCGCGACTTGTTGATGCTCGCGTCTGAACAGGAGAGCGGCGAACACGGTTAGGCATACTTACGAAACAGATGAGTTGAAGCTAATAGACCTGTGATGGTGGCTTGTTGAAAAGTCGAGTATATGATTTCGCACCCCGCCACAGAGGTACTCGCAGTTAGTAGACGTTGACAACAGACCAAGAGCAGTATATATAAACGTCGGCTGCTTGACGAGATACGTGCGATTCAATAGCGCATTTGATATCCAACCATCAAATATACGAGTGGTAGGCCGGAGAACAGCAAGGTACCTCAAACTTGGGTAATTAAACCTATGTCCCAGTTCGTTTGACCCCACCTTTAAACTCATGTCCCAGTTCGTTTGACCCCACCTTATTTTTACATTCTGTGCACTCTGCCCTCCCATCATCTTCTGTTGTCATGGCTGGCGATTTTAATGCTCACTCCACATCCTGGTTCTCCTCTCTAGATCCCGATGACAGAGGGGAACTACTTGAGCTCTTTGCTGAGGATTGTGACCTTGTTGCCATTAATGAGGACGCTCCCACTCGCCTTCCGTCCACGGGCAGGCTGTCCACTCCTGATGTCACTTTTGTGTCATCTTCTCTTGCTGTTTCCTGTAACTGGTCCACTGCTATAGCTATGGCCAGCGATCATGTACCCATATGAGCTTCATTGGATTTGTCGCTCAATAGTCACCTGGCACCTTTCGTAGGCTCGCGTAGCAAATTGTACACCAACTATCGTAAGGCTAACTGGGTCACGTTTAAGGAGGTGTTACTCAGTCGGGTAGCCTACTATCCGCTTACCGGCTCCGTTCATGAGAAGGACAAGTTCATTGTTGATGCCATATGCAATGCCTCCAGAATTGCAATTCCTACGGGGCGCGTTAGAACGTTTCATCCTAACGTTCCCAGAGACGTCCTGGAGCTGATCGAATCACGGGACGAGAAACGCCGTGCTGATCCTGGAGATCCCAGCATACTACTACTGTCTGATGAGATCACCAAAAGGCTGAATGATTACAAGCGGACGCGATGGATGGAGTTCACTGAATCCTTGAATTTCTCCACTGATGCAAAGAAGGCTTGGAGCATTCTTAAGCGGTTATCTGGGAAGAAATTGGTAGCGGGTCGCAACATGCTTGAGTTCCCTTCAGGGAAATTCGAGTCCGGATTCAAGGCTGCATGTCGACTTGGAAAACACTTTGCTTCAGCTACGTCCCGCCGTGATCACTCCAACAGGATCACTCTCCGGTCTTTAAAGGCAGTGTTCACGATGAAAAAAGTTTTCGAAATTTCACTAGGATTGGGTAGTGGAGGGACACTCTGTAACGTTAACGTCGAAAGAACGCATGAAAACGGGCCAGGAAGAGCCCCAAAAGAGCCCGAAGTTGCAACTTCGAGCGCATTGAAAACCCCAAAAGCGCATCACACGCCCACCGACGTGAACGAATGAAAGCTTCAAATCGTGAGATGAGCGATGATTTCCAATCATTAGCAACGTTCTTCCCTTCATTCTCAGCTTCTCTCTTTACTCAGGTCAGCTCGCATAGATCGGCTGCAGAAGACGGAAGTTACAAGCCTCGGACAACTCGTCCGCCATGTTTCCATAGCTCAATCTTTGTGGGACCATACCTGCGTTCACAGAAGGTCTTGTATGATTTCAGAGACATCATTGGAATCAGCATGAGGCCGTTTTCAAGATAGGCGAAAAAACAGAAAAACGATTTTCATCGTGAACACTGCCTTTAAGGAAGCTTAACCGGCAAGATGTACCTGCCATAACTACCTCTGAGATGTCTTCCCTCATCAAGTCCATGAAGAACTCACGAGCCGAGGGACCCGACGGTGTGTCAGCCGTCCATCTCAAGCACTTGCCGGGAGAGTTCCTTGAATTACTTTGTGACCTAGTCTACTCGTCATTCAGCACAGGTGTCATTCCCGCTAGATGGAAGCAAGCAATTGTTCTTCCGATCCTCAAGCCTGGCAAACCAGAAGATCAAGCAACTTCGCATCGACCCATCTCCCTTCTGTCCCCTATTGCTAAGTTAGCGGAGAAATTCATCAACCCGCACCTCCAAGAAGCATTACGTCATAACGTGCATCAACATGGCTTCAAGAAGGCCCACTCTACCAATACGGCACTCACGTCCATCACAGAACACATAATTGCTGGCTTCAACATGAAACCTCCAGCTGGTAGAAGTATTGTCGTGGCGGTTGATTTAACCGCTGCCTTCGATAATGTCAGTATCCCACTGCTGTCCAAATCGATCCTGCACTCTACTATTCCCGACTGGTGCAAAAGATGGACTGATAACCTTGTCAAGAATCGTTCCATTCGTGTGAAGTTTGATGGACACTTGTCGAAGTCTGTGCCCCTGAAGGCGGGCGTCCCACAAGGAGGAGTTTTATCTCCCAGCCTGTTTTCATTGTATTTGTCTGATGTGCCGAAGCCGTCACCAAACATCCACTTATGTCTGTGTATGCGGATGACATCACTATTATTTGTACTGACCCTGTCATCGATCGAGCTACTGCTGAGATGAATAAATGCCTTGTCAGTCTGGCTAAGTTCCTGGAATCGAAGCAGCTGAAGGTCTCTCCAACCAAGTCCAGCGTTTCTTTGTGCACTACAGCGACTGCCGAACACAAGCTGCATCTCAAGGTTCTTTGGGAAGGAAACATGCTGCCCTTATCAAAACACCCTCGTCTACTCGGTGTATTCCTGGACCCGTCACTACGTTTTCACGAAAATACACGTATTCGAGCTGCTGCCGCCAACACACGTAACAACATTCTACGTTCGCTAGCAGGCACTACATGGGACAGCTCTAAGGAAATTTTGCGAACCACCTACAGGTATATGGTGCAGCCGGTGCTGGAATATGGAGCCCCAATATGGTCAAGACACCTGTCGGAAACCTCTTGGAGCAAACTTCAGCGTGCACAGAACACTGCTCTACGCGTGATCACTGGATGCCCTCGATCCACACCGGTATCTCATCTACATCAAGAATGTTCGCTGCTTCCTGTAAAGCAGCATTGTCAACTCCAGTCGCAACAGTTCCATGTTGGCATTGTAAGGAATTCCACACACCCCAATTTCCCATTACTGTCATCTGGTCCCCATTTCCGACATATACGCTCGCCACTTCATGCTGCAGTCTCTGTCTTGGATCGTCAACGTTGGGCGACGTCGGAGCTCAATCGCGTCAGACTGCTGCAAATGGAGCACACCCGATTCGTCAGAGAATACCTTTCCAGTGCTCCGCTAAATCCAATTCTTGGCGATGTGCCCCCCCCCGATCGATGGCAGCGAAATGGACCTACCCAGACGTACACGCGTCATCCTGGCAGGTCTACGTTGTGGACACTCCTCATACCTCAAGGCCTTCGTCCATAAGATCGACTCGTCGATCCCTGACGAATGTCCCGACTGCCACAACCCAGGGCACGATTCATTTCATTTATTTTCATGTCCTGTGAGGCCGACTTCTCTAACAGTTATGGATATGTGGAAGAACCCGTGCGATGTGGCTGCCTTTTTACACCTATGAGGAGAAGCTCTGTTGTGGCCGATAAGAAGAAGAAGAAGAACTTTGCATACTGATGAGGTCAAACTGATGGGCCGATAGTTCGAGACCTGAACAGCTGGTGCCTTTTCCAGAAGCGGGGTTACAATCGCAGTATTCCATGCGGACGGAAGCGTTCCAAGAGCAAGACTATGTTTGAATATGCACGAGAGAGGGTAACATAACCCGTTAGCCGCCCTTTTGATGAAGTACGAGGGCACCGAGTCGGGGGTGAGCGAAATCTTGTCATTGAGCTTTTTTATGGCACCCATTACAACCTCGCAGCTGATAGGGACGGAGCACAATTTCTGGGAACATCGGGAGGAGAATAGTGGGGTCGCACCGTTGTCATGAGTAAATACCTTGGAGAAATATTCCGCGAACATTTCGCATTTTTGCTGACCATCGATAATGACTTCGCCCTTTTCATCTTTTAGAGATGTGATACCCTTACGCGTTTTCATCTTTGCATTCATGTACTTGAAGAAGTTTTTTCGATTTCCCGAGCAAATAAGGCGTTTTTCGCAGTTCTTGGCAAATCGTTTGCATTCTTTTTCGAAATCCCTAGCACATTTGCTGAAGGCAACGCGCCCACCAGGCTGAAAGCGGTCACACCAGAGGAAGTGCTTTTTAGCGGCCAAGCGCTGCAGGTGCGGTGGAAGGTTTTTGGTCTTAGAACCATGTTTCCGAAGTGGAACACATTTCTCTATTACAAGGTGGACATAGGAAATGAAGGCTTCATACTGGCTCTGCGAAAATCGAAATTACGAGCTGTTTTGGGAACATCAGGTTGACATGCGATTTCACAGGCTATGCTACAGTGGTCGTTTGTAGAGAAATTTGGCTGAACCTCCCAATCATTAATCAAAGTGAGGTCATTGCATAAGATCAAATCCAGGACATTTCGCCCGTGAGTGGGCTCAAAATTCAGACATGATAGACCAGAACTGGTAAGAAAATTATCAAATGAAGCACTAAATAGCATACCGGAATCTCCAGAAGGACACGTATAATTGAAATCACCAACGACTATGGAAGGGAATTGCACCGTACACCAGTCAGCTACAGTCTCTAACAATTCGAGAGAGTCCTCACTACTCGTTGCTGGCCGCCGGTAAGCTGCTATCAAGCGGAAACAAGGACCAAATTGAAACACAACATCAAGAAACAAAAACTCACAACAGAAGTTAAAGGATTTGGGTATGAATTGAGCAACTCTGATAGTATTCTTTACAACCATCTCGTTGGAAACATTCTATTGTCACCCCTATATTGAAAAAACAACCTGCTTCTGATCCTGCAAATTACCGGCCCGTTAGTATTACGTCAATATTTTGTAGAGTTTTTGAAAAAGTTCTCAAAGAGCATATTCTTTGTCATTTAATAGCCAACAACGTAATTTCTAGTAGTCAGCATGGTTTTGTGCCTGGCCGCTCAGTGGAAACAAATCTTAATGAATGTTTGGACGACTGAACTTCGGCACTTGATAATCGGCGCTCTTGTGATATTATTTATTTTGATTTCGCAAAAGCTTTTGATCGAGTATCGCATTCAAAACTTTTGGCTAGACTGAAGAGTTTAGAGCTTCATCCAATCCTCATAAAGTGGATTGAGAACTACCTTGCCCAACGTACATTTCAAGTCAGGGTAGGACAATCCTTCTCAAATATCGCAAATGTCAGAAGTGGTGTACCACAAGGAGGGGTTTTATCTCCAGTGCTTTTTAACATCTTCACGGCCGACATTCCCACCCTCGTTCAAAGTACTGGAGCAATTTGTAAGATGTATGCTGATGATATAAAAGTTTACAGGGTTTTGTCTGAACCTAGAGACACAAGGATAGTGCAGGAAGCTATAAATGTCATGGTGGCATGGGCAAATGAGTGGCAATTGCCACTTTCCCCTCACAAGACGGTTTGTATGAAATTAGGTTCGCGATCAGCCAGGTCAAGCCAAACATATATGATTGATGGAGTAGCTGTTTCAGAAGTTAATGAAGTAAAAGATCTTGGATTTACATGCAACGACAACCTTGATTTCACGGGCCACATAGGAGCCAAGTGTAAGCAAGCCCTACTGCGTACTTATCACATTTTTAAAGGTCTTTCAATTAGAAGTAAACCGGTGCTGTTGCGTGCTTACAAAACGTATGTAAGGCCTATAGTGGAATCGAGCACAACAGTGAAAGTCCGTTCAAGAAAAAACATATCCACCTCATTGAAAAAGTTCAAAACAACTTTACGCGGAAACTAATGGTGAGAATTGGAGGTTTCTTGTATTCCCGTATTCCTAAGGCTGCTATTAGAAATAAGTACCTGGGGCTGCCTTCACTTGAATCCCGGCGTCGAGTGTTTGACTTATGTATGGTCTACAAGCTTTTGTACCCATCAGCTGCCTTCCGTCCAAAAAACTTTTTCCAAACTACGACAACCACTACTAGAGGGAGCTATTTTAAGATCACGTTGTCTAGACCGAAAACCACAATTCGCGCGAAATCGTTCACATTCAGAGCAGGCAGCGCCTTCCTCAAAGCCACGAAAAGTACTCCAGCCACTAATATGACTTATGCTCAATTCAAGCGTATGATGTCCAAACTTCTTCACTGTTACGAGTTATCCTAGTTTTTTTTTCTTGTTATCGACTGCACATTTTCTCATAGTATTTGTTCACATACTTGGCATCTGTTACAAGTTTTCTAGTAGTTGTATTGTTATGTATGCCTTTTTTTTGACGATTGCCTCATGTGGTCGTAATAAAACTAACTAAACTAAACGATCGCGACACCACCACCAGTAACGCCCGATATTCGGTCGCATCTATACACCACATAACAGCCATCTAGCGCTAGGAGTGAGTCCGGGTCGTCCTCAGTGAGCCAGGTTTCGGTTATAATAACTATTTTATAATAACCGTTTTACCATGTTTTTTTCTTCATGGAACTCATGTCTCGGACGTTATCTATGGACTCATGGCAATTACTGGAATAGGGAGTATCATGTGCTTTTCTCCTGATGTGATGGGCTGGGCTGTGTTTGGTGTGGCAGACAGTTTTCGTTTTCTGGTGATTAATGTCTACAGCAACGTTGTGTCAATCTTTGAGTTTCTATTCCACATCCATGAGGTCGTCCCTACTACAGTTCGGAGCCGTATACGAGTTCCTTCATACTTCAAAGAGCGAAATGTAGTGCCAGATGTCTGCAGCTTGGAACTTATTTGCCTTAATCTACACGTATCACCCATGGGGACTTGAAATTTTCTTAAGATATCTTGCCCAGATACCTAACTGTGGCCGGAGGACCTTTATGGATCCGAGGAACCCGCGTGGGTAGGGCCCCTTTCAACACAAACTTTAGAATTTCTCAGGAACAGGAAAAACTGATGACTTCAGCCTTCTAGCACTACATCAGTTCTTTCTTACTGTCTCCTCTATACCTTTACTAGCTCCTAACTCTAACTAGGGTCGCCCTCTAATAATTTGTTGATCAAAGCATTAGTCTTGTTCTAAACCGCTGAATAGTTGCATTGAGTTTTTTTCTTTGTGTTTATTTTGTAGCTTACATTTTTGTCCTTTCCAAGATTTCTTTGCGCTGTTTCGTTGTTTTTGAGCACGTCGGCAACGGCGTATAATAAATAAATAAATAAATATCGGGAGACGAATAGTTGAGCAGTGTGTTCAGATAGGCTAATTTGTTCTTAATAGATCGAGAATTGAAATATACACAGTTCAGGCTACCCTTTGCCACTGAGGCCGACTCGCTCACACTTACTGTGATGGGGAGAAGCGAGTGGGAGGGTGGGTCGCCCGAGGGGTGGAGACCGAAGGGGCGGCCTCGTTCCCCGCAGGCGGGCTTGGCCCTCCTTTCTTTTGGGATCTCGCTTCTACTCATCACCTTTCCTTTGTAAATCACCGCATCCTCGTCTGACCTGCGAGCTTCGCGGAGCTTAGCTCGCAACTCCGAACTGTACGACGGGCGTACGTATACATTTTCCCAGTCACTGGAACGTTTTAGCTTATAGCTGCTGCGTAGTAGTTGAATGGCGTCGTGATGATTGGCGAAGGCGACCTTCACCGGACGCTTCTTTTCCTTATCAAAGGATCCCATCCGGTACACAGTCGTCGGGATGGCGTCGACCTCTAGATGATCGAGCAGGGCCCTCACGGTTTTCTCGTCGGCCTCCCTCCGGCTGTGTGCCGGCAAATTGCTCTCCTCTACCATACCCATAATCACGACCTGAGAAGGAATCACCTGCAGCGTAGCCGCCGGAACGGCTCGCTGAACTGCGTCACCGGCGGCAGGTGCTGGTGGCGCCACTCCTCTCATCTTCGTCAGCTCACCAACGGCTTCCGTTATCTAGCGGATCAGGGGCTGTAAGGCTTCTGCGATAGTCTTCACCATTTGTTCGACCAGGCCATTCATCGCATCCTTCACAGTCTCGTTGATCATCTCTTGAATCTCGTCTCTCTGCTTGGCTTGCATGGTGACAGGATGCTCGATCGTACGATACCTCAAACTTGGGTAAATAAACCCCCCTTTAATATTTGGGGTATATATGGGAGTATCCGATACATACATTTGGGGTTTATTTTGGGGTATGGAGTGGAGTTAATTAAACTCGGGGTATAAATTACCCCGTTTCGTTGATGAATCCGGCCCCTGATCTTGAAAATATAGCCTAGCTCACTCATTCTGAGCCGGTCGAAGTAGGGCTTATCATGTCAAAATGTCCTTATCACTGTGATATTTTGCCATGACAGACCGCTCTGTTGCTTACTCCGCCCGGACTCATCCGGGCAAGCTAGTTCGCTTCTCGGCCGATGCACCAAAAATGTGTCAACTTTGTCGAACTCACGGTACTGTGGAGAATTATGGCTCCCTGAATGCTGCTTCTGCGAGTATTTTGGCTCGTAAAACGGTTTATTAGCGAAGGGCACTCAGTGGTGTAACAGTCGGTAGAATGCACTACATCATATAATCAAATCAATCAATCGCTTTATTTTGCAATAAAGAAACATACATGGTGTATGTGAAGAGGTAGTAGCTTCACATGTACGGTAAAATAAAATAAAAGAAATGAATGAATTGAGGTAGTCCACCCATGCAAGTAAACAGGTAGACAAGTAGGAAAACACACGTCAAACGACTCGTGAAAGTGATAGCACTCTGAACTTAAAGCTCTAACAAAATGAATGGCCGTCTGTCCCATGTATTGACCTGAGATCAAACTTGGACAGGCGACATTTGAAAATCGAAAAATTTTTGCTTCGACAATTTCCAGAGGCAATTTGTTCCAAATTCGTATAACCCGGTAGGCAAAGGAATGCAGTACGCCGGATTTGGTGGTGAATGCACGTTCGAGCTGGAAACCGTGTTGGCGAGAGCGAGCACAGTGGCGAGTAAACGCGAAAGTGCTCTCAAAAGGAATGTCACTAAAACCACTAACTATCTTATAACATAAATGTAGATCAAACTCAGTTCTCCTGTATCGTAAGGTTTCAATCCCTAACATTTTTAATCTAGTCGTATAATCTGGAACTTCTCGCCCAGGAAATAATTTGATAAAAACTTGAAATTGATAAGAAAGAAAGATCAGAAAGCCATTCGCCGATGCTCCCAGCAAAGTCAATCTGCAAAGATGGCACGACTCACAGCAAGAAAGACTCCGTCTATTGCGCGAGGAGCATACTCAGTTCGTACGGTGCCATCTGGAAAAGGCGGTCAATAATCCCATATATTTGGGTAGTGCCGCCCCAAGTCTGTACATCCGAGGCTCAACTCGGAAGAAGGGCCAGGTGCACCCTGGCATCGTTGCGCTGTGGTCATTCTACCATGCTTATGTCCTACGCCAGCAAAATAGACAGCAGCAAATCAGATGTCTGCCCGGACTGCGGCTGCCTCGGCCATGACACTGCACACCTCTTCAAATGTCCGGAGAGACCCACCACGCTGACCGTAATGGACCTATGGACGAATCCGTTACTGGTCGCCCAGTTCCTCAACCTATGAGAAAACCATCAATGTGGCTGCAAAGAAGAAGAAGAAGAAGTTGCGCTTCGCCTATCGGCAGATTACCCGTGGAATGGCGACGTGCACCAGAAAGAGTGCCATTTATCTGACGCAATCCGCAAGGCCATGAATGCGGCTATTCCTATCGGTCGCGTCAAGACGTTCTATCCAAATGTCAACAGAGACATCCTCGACAAAATTAGATCAAGAGATGCGAGGAGAGCGGTTAATCATCTGGACCCCGTGGTTGCTGAGCTTGACAGTGAGATCAAAAAGTATTTGGACAGACTTAAGAAAGAAGAGTGGGAGAAGTTGACCGGGCAGTTGGATTTTAAGACGGACAGTGCAGCTTCTTGAAAGGTTTTAATGAAGCTTCCGGTAAAAGCTCACCCGCCACCGTCTCCACAATCGAATTCAACAACGGTGTACAATCAGGAAAGGAAGCCGCTTATGCGCTCGGGAAAAGTTTTTTCATCACCAGTGCTAAACGAGGTCCGCAGAATAGAGTGACTGTAAGAGAGCTGTGCTGCCTCCCGCTTATGAGCACGGCCGAAGCGTTTACTACGACGCAAGTTGAGAGGATTATTAAAGAAATGCGGAACTCTAGAGCTGTTGGTCCTGATGGGATATGTCCTGCTGTCTTGAAGAAGATACCCACTGACCTTCTACCGCTTCTCACTGATGTGATAAACACCTCGTTCAGGTCGTGTACTATCCCGCAGAATTGGAAGACGGCAAACGTCGTTCCGCTGCCCAAGCCTGGCAAGCCCCAAGCTTCAGTCAAGGGATATCGGCCCATTAGCTTGTTGTCTTTTTTTGCTAAAGTAGCTGAAAAGCTGCTCGTCAAAGACCTGGCCGAACACAACGAGAGACAGGTGTTTCAGCATGGATTCAGAAGACTGCATTCCACCACGACAGCATTGTTAGAAATTACGAGCTATGCAATTGATGGTTTCAACGCCTATAAGCCGCAAAGAACTGTAGCAGTTGCCTTGGATCTCACTAAGGCTCTCGACACAGTGAATCTTGGTATCTTATCAAACAACTTACTGGAGTCATCAATCCCGCCATGGCAAAAGCGCTGGATAGCTGCATTTACTAAGGGAAGACGGGCTAGAGTGATGTTCAAGAATCATGTCTCAAACAGCATTCCGATTGCAGCTGGAGTCATACAGGGCGGCGTATTGTCGCCTGCTCTCTTCAGTCTGTACCTCGAAGATATGCCCGCCCCTCCCCAGAATATCAAGGAGGTCGCTTACGCTGACGATATGACTGTCTTGTGTCGTGATCGGGACATAAATGTGGCCGCCGCTAAGATTAACGGGTACTTGATCACACTGAAAAGCTTCTTAGACCGCAAAATGCTGAAGATTTCTGTGTCAAAGTCATCGGTATCCGTACTCACAACGGACCCATCTGAACACAGCGCACATCCGTATGTCGTATGGAATGGAGATGGTTTGCCTGCGGCCCGCTTCCCAAAACTTCTTGGACTCGTGCTTAATCCATAGCTCAAGTTCCATAAGAACACAGAACAGAAGCAGGCTATCGTCAAAGCGAAGCTTAACGCGCTCAGAGCCCTGGGCGGTACTTCATGGGGTAGTAGCAAAGAAACCATTATTACAACGTATAAGGCGATTCTCCAGCCTGCACTAGAATACGCCGCACCAGTTTGGCAGCATCTAGTTTCGGAATCCTCTTGGACTAAGATGCAACGCATACAGAATGCAGCTCTTCGAATTGCCACCGGATGTGCAAGAAGTTCCCCAGTCGATCACTTGCATGCTGAGACCCGCCCCCCCCTTATTACCAGTAAGGGAGCACTGTCAGCTCCAGGCCCAACAATTTTTCATCAACATGGTCAAACAACCAAATCACCCCTCTTGGAGAGTGCTAAACCCCGTCAGAGAGAGAGGCGTCAGAAAGCCATTCGCCGATGCTCCCAGCAAAGTCAATCTGCAAAGATGGCACGACTCACAACAAGAACGACTCCGTCTATTGCGCGAGGAGCATACTCAGCTCGTACGGTGCCATCTGGAAAAGGCGGCCATTAATCCCATATTGGGGGTAGTGCCGCCCCAAGTCTGCACATCCGAGGCTGAACTCGGAAGAAGGGCCAGGTGCACCCTGGCATCGCTGCGCTGTGGTCATTCTACCATGCTTATGTTCTACGTCAGCAAAATAGACAGCAGCAAATCAGATGTTTGCCCGGACTGTGGCTGCCTCGGCCATGATACTGCACACCTTTTCAAATGTCCGGAGAGACCCACCACGCTGACCGTAATGGACTTATGGACGAATCCGTTACTGGTCGCCCAGTTTCTCAACCTATGACAAAACCCTCAATGTGGCTGCAAAGAAGAAGAAGAAGATGGGACGTGTGCAGGACCTCAGTAGGAGTGTGCAGGATGTCATGGAACGTGTGCAGGACCTCAGTAGGAGTGTGCAGGACATCATGGGACGTGTGCAGGACCGCAGTAGGAGTGTGCAGGACCTCAGTAGGAGTGTGCAGGACATCATGGGACGTGTGCAGGACCGCATTAGGGGTGCACAGGACGTCATGGAATGTGTGCAGGACCACAGTAGGAGTGTGCAGGACCTCAGTAGGAGTGTGCAGGACATCATGGGACGTGTGCAGGACCTCAGTAGGAGTGTGCAGGACATCATGAGATGTGTGCAGGACCTCAGTAGGAGTGTGCAGGACATCATGGGACGTGTGCAGGACCGCATTATGGGTATGCAGGACGTCATGGAATGTGTGCAGGACATCATGGGACGTGTGCAGGACCTCAGTAGGAGTGTGCAGGACATCATGGGACGTGTGCAGGACATCATGGGACGTGTGCAGGACCGCAGTAGGAGTGTGCAGGACCGCAGTAGGAGTGTGCAGGACATCATGGGACGTGTGCAGGACCTCAGTAGGAGTGTGCAGGACATCATGGGATGTGTGCAGGACCTCAGTAGAAGTGTGCAGGACATCATGGGACGTGTGCAGGACCGCATTAGGGGTGTGCAGGACCGCAGTAGGAGTGTGCAGGATATCATGGGACGTGTGCAGGACCGCAGTAGGGGTGTGCAAGATGTCATGGAATGTGTGCAGGACCACAGTAGGAGTGTGCAGGACATCATGGGACGTGTGCAGGACCGCAGTAGGGGTGTGCAGGACCTCATTAGGGATGTGCAAGATGTCATGGAATGTGTGCAGGACCTCAGTAGGAGTGTGCAGGACCGCAGTAGGAGTGTGCAGGACATCATGGGACGTGTGCAGGACCTCAGTAGGAGTGTGCAGGACATCATGGGATGTGTGCAGGACCTCAGTAGGAGTGTGCAGGACATCATGGAACGTGTGCAGGACCGCATTAGGGGTGTGCAGGACGTCATGGAATGTGTGCAGGACATCATGGGACGTGTGCAGGACCTCAGTAGGAGTGTGCGGGACATCATAGGACGTGTGCAGGACCTCAGTAGGAGTGTGCAGGACATCATGGGACGTGTACAGGACCTCAGTAGGAGTGTGCAAGACATCATGGAATGTGTGCAGGACCACAGTAGGAGTGTGCAGGACATCATGGGACGTGTGCAGGACCTCAGTAGGAGTGTGCAGGACATCATGGGACGTGTGCAGGACCTCAGTAGGAGTGTGCAGGACATCATGGGACGTGTGCAGGACCGCAGTAGGAGTGTGCAGGATATCATGGGACGTGTGCAGGACCGCAGTAGGGGTGTGCAAGATGTCATGGAATGTGTGCAGGACCACAGTAGGAGTGTGCAGGACATCATGGGACGTGTGCAGGACCTCAGTAGGAGTGTGCGGGACATCATAGGACGTGTGCAGGACCGCAGTAGGGGTGTGCAAGATGTCATGGAATGTGTGCAGGACCACAGTAGGAGTGTGCAGGACATCATGGGACGTGTGCAGGACCTCAGTAGGAGTGTGCAGGACCTCAGTAGGAGTGGGCAGGACATCATGGGACGTGTGCAAGACATCATGGGATGTGTGCAGGACCTCAGTAGGAGTGTGCAGGACATCATGGGACGTGTGCAGGACCGCATTAGGGGTGTGCAGGACGTCATGGAATGTGTGCAGGACCACAGTAGGAGTGTGCAGGACATCATGGGACGTAAGCAAGACATCATGGGATGTGTGCAGGACCTCAGTATGAGTGTGCAGGACATCATGGGACGTGTGCAGGACCGCATTAGGGGTGTGCAGGACGTCATGGAATGTGTGCAGGACATCATGGGACGTGTGCAGGACCTTAGTAGGAGTGTGCAGGACATCATGGGACGTGTGCAGGACCGCAGTAGGAGTGTGCAGGACATCTTGGGACGTGTGCAGCACCGCAGTAGGGGTGTGCAGGATGTCATGGAATATGCGCAGGACCACAGTAGGAGTGTGCAGGGCATCATGGGACGTGTGCAGGACCGCAGTAGGGGTGTGCAGGACCGCAGTAGGAGTGTGCAGGACATCGTGGGACGTGTGTAGTGACTCAGTTTAATGTCAAGGACACCGTATGCAAGTTATGCCTCCGAATCAGACGTCTGGGCCGGCACAGACGAGCGACATCCGCAAGAACCGGTCAAATTCGGCTAGAGCGACTGGTCCTGTGCAATTGTGTCATTTTAAAACTCATTTCTTCTTTTTTTCGACTTTTAGATTCATAAGTATATGCCTTGTATATTATCTCTAGGAAGCCGCCATGCAGCTATGTACATATTATATTGCTATCTTAGCAGCAGAGCTGTTCTCTCTCCATTTCTACCACTATGTTTCCTCAAAAACAACAACTTGACTTTTATAATAAAGCTATCATATCAGCATCGCGGCTCCTCCCTCCAGGGGTTGACGATATTGTAGAAGGGAAGCCCTCGGAAAAAGCTGTGAAATTTCTGAAAGTTGGGCTCCGCAAAAAATGTTAAGGATTTGGCATTGTTCTTAAATGTCGTGAAATTGTTTTATTGGATTTGGCTCTCGACTTGATTTTTTAAATGTAGTGAAATTGTTGAATTGATTTGGCTGTTGTTAGCATATGTAAATATCGTAGTCATTAAAATATAGCGAAACAGTTGCAAATGAATTTGGCAAGCGTTCTTTAAATTATCAGAGTCAAATCACGCGTCAGAAGTATTTTTCGTGATAGTCTTTTTGTCCTCAACGCTTTCAATGTTCACATTGAATGGGAATGTTGTTGTTGGCAGACTTATTCTTGGTCTGATTTGATCCAAATTACACTCGACTCAAAACTTCTTCTGTCACGTGATTTGACTCTACTGATAATTTAAAGAGCGCTTGCCAAATCCATTTGCAACTGTTTCGCTATATTTTAATGATTACGATATTTACATAGACCAACAACAGCCAAATCAATTCAACAATTTCACTACATTTGAAAAATCAAGTTGAGAGCCAAATCCAATAAAACAATTTCACGGCATTTAAGAACAATGCCAAATCCTTAACATTTTTTGCGAAGCCCAACTTTCAGAAATTCATACCAGTTCTTGTTCTTCCTCTGAATAAATTTGCATTGACCGTGGCGAGACGGCACCGCAACCCGAAACTGTGCCGGGCCGATGTAGCAACGGCACAGTGATCCGAGCCCGTACCGCGACACTGTAGCAGCGGCTCCGGAATCTTGGAAGATTCCTTCTTGTCCGCAACAGTACAGCAACTGTACCCCAATCATGAACGGTACCGCGATAGCGAAGCGTGGGTCTCGCAACAGTTTCGCGCCGGCTTTTCAATATCACCGCGATGCCACCGCTACACTAGTCAGCAGGCTGATGAGTCAGAGTGGGCTGCGGAACCACTTGACCGCAGGTACGGCTGCAGTGGCAGACATGAAAAACATGGTAAAGCGAATGATAACGTCCTAATGTGTTCATCACATTCACAGCCGGTATAAAAGGTGCCTCATCTCACTCGAATCCTCAGTCGGCATTCTGATGCCGGCCCTGGAAGGTGACTTCGAGTCCCTCTCCGGAGTCCAGCTTAATTTTTGACCGCTGGGGGATAGGGGATCCTCACGGCTGGGGGGGGGGGTGGTGCGGCTTTCGACGCAGTCTGCAGGGAGAGTGGTTCCTCACCGCAGACCTCGGCGATGGTTACGCACTTTTAGCGGACCGAGTCGGGGCAGCCGGTTTCAGGCACCGTCGCGGCCAGAATCGGGCACCGTCGCAGCCAGATTCAGGCACCGTCGTGGTAGGGTTGAGGTACCTCCGGACCGGGTTTGGGAGCCGTCGCGTCCTGGTTGAGACACCGCAGCGGAAAGATTGATGCAGTGGCATAGCTGGTGGAGGGGCACTGGATAGACACTACCCTGCAGGCACCGATTAGAAGCCTTCAAGGCAGGGTCGGTCTGCCGCCGGGGCGAATTTTCTCAGAGTCTGATGATGTTTCCAAATCCATGTTTAAAACTGCTGAAGACTTTTTTAAACCGGGTCTTACGAGTTCTTTTAGTCGGGCACTAAAGTTAGGGTGCACAAATGAAAGCAATTTTTCTGAACACCATGAGGATTGCATGATGCCCCTTACCTTGTCGCCCAACTGAGGAAACCTGCCATACTCAGAGAGTCAGGGGGTCCTATTCGGCCACGATAGGCTTTCGATTCGGCTACAAAGCAGTTGGACGACGATACGGCCACGTACTTTCCGTGCGCCACGTGGTCTAATCGTCGTCCAAGTGAGAAGCACGTGCCACCAATCATAGCCGTTTCACTCGGCCACAACACGCTTTCGATTCAACTACGATGTGGTTTGGACAACGAACGAGCCACGACGCCCATGATTGAACACGTTGATCGATCGCTCCACAATTGGCCAGGCGCATATCAGCCGCACAGCACGTATAAAAGGGGTACCATCCCACAGAGAGCGCAATCCGCCTTTTGAGTCCGCTCCTGGAAGGTGACTACGAGTCACTTTCTGGACGATTTTTGACCGCTGACCGGATCTCCCCCCACGGTCATCGGCGAGGAAAGCCCCCCCCGCTGTCGACCGTGGCGAGGGTGATGTCCTTGTCGCGGACTACTGTGGGGGGTGGGACTCTTCTGCAGGCCGTGATATGGACCGTATCCTTGTTGGGGGAGACCCGCTCCTACCGAAGGGGTGGGACTCCACACCCAGCGCCACGTGCTTCTATTATATAGGACGATGTGGTGCTGGGGTACGGCAAGGGCTTTGTCTCTCTGCGCCACGTAGTCCTGTCGAACAGGCCATGTGCTCCTCGGAGCAGCACGTGCTGCTGCGAAAGTTCCTTTCAACTCGACTAGGTACCCGATTAGAAAGCCTATCGTAGCCGAATCTGACCCCTCCCCAACTCTCTGAGTACCTCATTTCACTGAAAGTTCAGTAACCGGTAGGAATTTCGTTTAAAACCGTGATTTTGACTAAATATGCTTCCCAGGTCAGATGAGCTCCGACGTCGGCACCAATTTTTCTTCCACTTTTCGGTCCCGAAAACCTTAATCTTCTCTAAACGGCTCTCTGAACTTGTGATCTGATGTTCACTTGCCAATTTTTGAAGGATTTTTGTAGTCTTGGTAGTTTAATACCGCAGATAACGCGGTCCTTTTCAGCAATCGGAGTCGAAGAATTTGTCATCAGCACCTCGGTGAACCGTCTCGTGCAGAGTCGGCCAAATCTCTTGAATTATCGAATACGGTGAACGTATGTAGGCCTACTAGAGAACTTTATATACGTATTAGTATAATTTATTGGTACTACTGGAGTCAAGTGCTTTCTTGAGGGCAACCCAGGGGCACTTGATCTCCAGCACCGCTAGCCGGGTTTTCACATCTACTTCTTATATAAAGGTATCGATAATGAACATTTTCCTTACTTCATGAATACTTCAGTCATATCTAATCGCCATTTTTCTTGCTAACAATTCCTCTTTTTTCTTACTTCATCATGTATGTTAATTTATAACTTATACTAGTAAAATTTTGAACTTCACAATACTATTCTATTTAACATTGCTCAAAACCCTGACTTTTCTAACTGTCAATTCTCATCATGTCTAAGAAAATAGTTGACATTCTTATCTAACTTCGGTTCTAAACACATTGATCACGAAGCTTGTCTTCGTCCGTCACGAAATGTGACACGCACCAGTGGTGAAGCATCTAGTTGATGCATTTTCTTCGTATTAATTCAATTTTTGTTTGCTCAATGTAACTATAGCTTTGCCCTCTCATTTGGAGCCGGTTGAAGTAGAGCTCATCGGGTTGTCACCATGTTGAAATCTACTTGTCGCGTGGGTTCCACCGTGGTTGACCGCTCCGCTGTTGCTCCTCCCGGACGTTTGTGAGCGGGTAGGGCTATACGTTTTAATTGTAAATTATCATACTTCTTTGTCAGTCAAGGATTATTGCACACACCGATGTTGAAGCATCTACATCTGGATGCATTCTCTTCTTCTCCTCCCCATATGTATAATGTAACTAGTTTTTGTTTAAGCCTCTTCAATAATTGATATGATTTGCGATTCGTTATTATTTTCCGTCTCGTTATATATAAAGGATATTAATTGTAAGCCGGCAAATAGTTAACCCATTTCCTTTGATCATGACTCATCTTTTTTTGTTAGCTCTTAAAATACAATTTTGGCAAACCAGCCTTAGTTCTCTTTTCAGGTACACTTTGGGATTTGGATGCAATCCCAGTCCAATTCCTTCACAGATTTATGGAGGGCCATACCTCTGAATAAAAATAGGGACTGGTACTGATGGGGTTATAAGCGGAAAATGTCAAGAGGGATCAGTTTTTCGCGCCACCCAGTACTAAGTCAAAACCTTGGGGACTACAACCCCGCCAGCAGCCCTGGCAAACCCGTAAGGGAGATTCCTCTCTGTAAGGGGTTTGGCCGCCCACTTACTTAGATTTTGGTCAAAAACTCAGGTTCCAAATCAAGCAAAAAACTACTTCTCTCTGTCTTCCTTCACCAAGTATAAGAATAGAGCTAACAAATATACCATAAAAGATTTTGGTAATGATCAAAAAGGTGAAAAATGTTCGGCTAAATGCACTGTTTGTAGACTTACAAACTTTGATAACTATATTGATTCCACCGTTACAAAATTTTGTATTAATACATTCAAGACTAAAGGCGCTAACTGTAGGTCTAGAGGTGTTATATATTGCTTACAATGCTCTAGTTGTAATTTACAATATGTTGGAATGACAACTAGGAGTTTGAAAGAGAGAGTAATGGAACATCTACGCAACATTAACAACCACAAAATATTTACTCCATTATACACACATTATCATAAATGTAAATCCAACATAATTGTACACATTTTGGACTCTTGTCCAGAAAATACGGATAGAAACATTTTACTGGAGAAGGAAGAGTTTTGGATAAAACTTCTCATGACACCATACCCTTTTGGACTTAATGATAATATTAAAGGATATGGAAATATCTCAGATATCAGTAATCCACTTATGCATAAAGTCAAACATCCATTCTTTGCACTCAAAATTACCAAGGAACGGAATAATAGAGGTAGAAGAAAAAAGATAAATAGATTGAATCCTTTGGATGTTCAAAATGTTATCGATTACATAGAGAAAGAAGGAAAAGATGGGTTGAATGCTATGAAAATATATAGTTTGATAAAACACATGAATAAAAGAAATATACGAAGACTTATAGAACTATCACAGTCGGATTCTTTCCTATCTAGTATCACCAACAAAACTAAGTTTCTCATTCTGTGCCTTCTTACTCATTTCCACTATCACTTGGAATGTAACGAAAGACGTAAAAATGAACAAGAAGATTACTACTACTTGAAAATGAATTATTTCAATAATGTTTCTGATCGGATTAATTTAAATAGGATTTTCAACAGCATAGATTTGCCTAACCTCGTTCCTAACACTGAAATAGAACGTTATAAAAAAGTAAGAGTGGTCCATATTTATGAGAATCCTGTATCTAGCATTGTTTTCAACTATAATAAAATGTTAAAAGCTTTGGATACAAGTAGCATCCAAGAAATACTATCAGATGGGTGCATTTGTGAATATGGTCGGGATGAATATAAAGATTATATTGATCCCCATCATCAACACATCATAACAGGGAATATTGATATAATAAAAAATCCCATTCTCAAAGAAATTTTGAATAAAGGAACTAAATACAGAATAGAAAAGATGAATAACAGGAGTGAAATATCACAAACTTATTTCGACGCTACAGCGAAATTCATCAACTATATGAAAAATAAGTACAAGCTAGATGTTATTAAAATAAATAACTTGCAGTTGCACTTCAAAAAACAGTACAGAAAAAGACTCAAACCAATACTACAAGGGACTTCCTTCAGTAGGCAGTCTAATAGCCTGATACCTTATAAGAGTATAAAAGAATACCAGAAACACTTCATTTTCTGCCCTTTAGATAAAGCTAGCAATAATTATGGGATTATTTGTAAGAAATACTACACCATAACTCTCATGAAAGAACTTGGAATTAATATCATAAACGGTAATTTTGAAAGAGAACAAAACCATAATGACACATATAAGCTGATTCAAAATGCCAACAGGCAAACAACTATTTTAAAGCATAAGTTTTTCAATATTAAAGCAGGACTTAAATTTGACATAGATTGTGAGCTACCCATCATCTACGCTTTACCGAAATTGCATAAGGATCCCATAAAATTCAGATTCATTACGGGAGCAAGAAACAGCAGCATGAAACCATTAGCAGTAGAACTACAAAAATTTTCTCGTTTCTCAAGACACATTTTATTAATTATACCAATGTGAGTTACCAAAGAAAGGGAGGACTCAAGACCTATTGGTCTATCTCCAACATTAACATAGCAGCTCAAATATGTAGATTGAGTACCAATGGGGTTCAAGTTTATTCTGCTGATTTTACGGATATGTTCACTAACCTTCCGCACAGTTTTATTCTGTATAACATGAAAGAATTTTTGAAAATTTGCTTCAAAAATGCTAATAAAAAATGGATAGTTACCAATGGATACAGAGTATTTTATCGAGATTCTGAGCTAGATAAAGGCGGTTACAGATATTATACCATCACAGACTTGATATATCACGTTGACTATCTTTTACGCAACAGTTACTGTCGTTTCGGAGAACTTGTGCTTCAACAGATGAAAGGAGTTCCTCAGGGTGGTAACTTCAGCCCATTGTTAGCTGATATAACAGTTTCCATGTTGGAGTATAGGTACTCTATTAGCGCAAAAATTGAAAATAACGTACTTTTCAAACCTTTTAGATATATGGATGACTTGCTTATAATCCATAATAAAAGATGAAACATTTGTGGACAGTCAGAATTTCACTAATATACAAGAATGCATTGGAGCTCAAAAGACGCACAATAATCCCTATAAAAGCAGTTACTCAGTCATTAGTATAGAAATAATTAATAATAGAATACACACAAAAAAGTATAGTAAGACAGATGATTTTAATTTTAGAATTAAAAGATTTCCTCATGCTCATTCTGACATCTCTATAAAGTCAAAGCATCCACAATTTACACGGAGACCTTGAGATTAGCTAATATCTGTTCAAATTTAGATTCCTTCACGGAAAAACTCAAAGAAATGAAAACAGTTTTAATTGGAAACCAATATACATCTGAATTCGTAGAAGTAAATATAATAAAAATGCATATATAAACAAAAAATGATAGCATATAAGTTCAACCTAAGAGATGATAAGAAAAGTATAACACAATTGGTAAAAAGCATAACATGCTAAGTTTTCACTGTTAATAGGTCGGTGTTCGATACTGTCAAATAAGGACTGTGATCATATGGACTTCATTCTGATATTGATAGTATACTATAGCTTCTTGCCCTAATACCTCTCTCTAGCGTTTTTAACACTGCTTCACTCTGCTTGGCTCATGCTTTCGTATTCATCCTTCTTTTTCATCGACAGTTCTGTTCCTCACTGAGGAGCCCCGGCAGAGCTGTTTGATAAAGTTCGTCTGATGCCAGGGGCGAAACGAACTTTGTCAACTTCTCTTTCTTACCTTTCCTCTTTTGATTAACCTACCATGAATTATCTGAAGATGGGGTCTAATGTAATTATAAAGTTGGCGTTCATGTAATTGTCCATACTTGATGTATATTCCTATACATATGAACTTTATATACGTATTAGTATAATTTATTGCTGGAAACCAAAGAACGGACTCTTCATTAGTTTTAAGCATACCAAATAACCCATTACATGTTCGGTCGAAAATGATGGCGAAGTCCGTTCCTCCACGTGGTGCCACTGGAAACTCCCTGAAATATGCGAGGGTTACCTACGAATTAAAGGTTTAATTACCCAAGTTTGAGGTATCGTACGATCGAGCATCCTGTCACCATGCAAGCCAAGCAGAGAGCCGAGATTCAAGAGATGATCAACGAGACTGTGAAGGATGCGATGAATGGTCTGGTCGAACAAATGGTGAAGACTATCGCAGATGCCTTGCAGCCCCTGATCCGGTCGATAACGGAAGCCGTTGGTGAGCTGGCGAAGATGAGAGGAGTGGCGCCACCAGCACCTGCCGCCGGTGACGCAGTTCAGCGAGCCGTTCCGGCGGCTACGCCGCAGGTGATTCCTTCTCAGGTCGTGATTATGGGTATGGTAGAGGAGAGCAATTTGCCGGCACACAGCCGGAGGGAGGCCGACGAGAATACAGTGAGGGCCCTGCTCGATCATCTGGAGGTCGACGCCATCCCGACGACTGTGTACCGGGTGGGATCCTTTGATAAGGAGAAGAAGCGTCCGGTGAAGGTCGCCTTCGCTAATCATCACGACGCCATTCAACTACTACGCAGCAGCTATAAGCTAAAACGTTCCAGTGACTGGGAAAATGTATACGTACGCCCGTCGTACAGTTCGGAGTTGCGAGCTAAGCTCGGCGAAGCTCGCAGGTCGGACGAGGATGCGGTGATTTACAAAGGAAAGGTGATGAGCAGAAGCGAGATCCCAAAAAAGGGAGGGCCGAGTCCGCCTGCGGGGGACGAGGCCGCCTCGTCGGTCTCCACCCCTCGGGCGACCCACCCTCCCACTCGCTTCTCCCCATCACAGTGAGTGTGAGCGAGTCAGCCTCAGTGGCAAAGGGTAGCCTGAACTGTGTATACTTCAATTCTCGATCTATTAGGAACAAATTTGCCTCTCTGAACACACTGCTCAACTATTCGTCTCCCGATATAGTTATTATAACCGAAACCTGGCTCACTGAGGACGACCCGGACTCGCTCCTAGCACTAGATGGCTGTTATGTGGTGTATAGATGCGACCGAATATCGGGCGTTACTGGTGGTGGTGTCGCAATCGTTGTAAAGAATACTATTAGAGTTGCTCAATCCATACCCAAATCCTTTAACTTCTGTTGTGAGCTTTTGTTTCTTGATGTTGTGTTTCAATTTGGTCCCTGTTTCCGCTTGATTGCAGCTTACCGGCGGCCAGCAACGAGTAGTGAGGACTCTCTCGAATTGTTAGAGACTGTAGCTGACTGGTGTACGGTGCAATTCCCTTCCATAGTCGTTGGTGATTTCAATTATACGTGTTCTTCTGGAGATTCCGGTATGCTATTTAATGCTTCATTCGATAATTTTCTTACCAGTTCTGGTCTATCATGTCTGAATTTTGAGCCCACTCACGGGCGCAATGTCCTGGATTTGATCTTATGCAATGACCTCACTTTAATTACTGATTGGGAGGTTCAGCCAAATTTCTCTAAAAGCGACCACTGTAGCATAGCCTTTGAAATCGCATGTCAACCTGATGTTCCCAAAACAGCTCGTAATTTTGATTTTCGCAGAGCCAATTGGGACCAAGTAAATCTCTGGTTGATAGGAACAAACTGGGATGAACTCTTTTGCACGTGCCGCAATATAAACGAGGTGTATGATGCCTTCATTTCCTATGTCCACCTTGTAATAGAGAAATGTGTTCCACTTCGGAAACATGGCCCTCAGACCAAAAACCTTCCACCGCACCGGCAGCGCTTGGCCGCTAAAAAGCACTTCCTCTGGCGTGACCGCTTTCAGCCTGGTGGGCGCGTTGCCTTCAGCAAATGTGCTAGGGATTTCGAAAAAGAATGCAAACGATTTGCCAAGAACTGCGAAAAACGCCTTATTTGCTCGGGAAATCGAAAAAACTTCTTCAAGTACATGAATGCAAAGATGAAAACGCGTAAGGGTATCACATCTCTAAAAGATGAAGAGGGCGAAGTCATTATCGATGATCAGCAAAAATGCGAAATGTTCGCGGAATATTTCTCCAAGGTATTTACTCATGACAACGGTGCGACCCCACTATTCTCCTCCCGATGTTCCCAGAAATTGTGCTCCGTCCCTATCAGCTGCGAGGTTGTAATGGGTGCCATAAAAAAGCTCAATGACAAGATTTCGCTCACCCCCGACTCGGTGCCCTCGTACTTCATCAAAAGGGCTGCTAATGGGTTATGTTACCCTCTCTCGTGCATATTCAAACATAGTCTTGCTCTTGGAACGCTTCCGTCCGCATGGAATACTGCGATTGTAACCCCGCTTCTGAAAAAGGCACCAGCTGTTCAGGTCTCGAACTATCGGCCCATCAGTTTAACCTCATCAGTATGCAAAGTTCTCCAAATCATTATCAAAGATTGTGTTCTATCCCATCTCGCGTCGAACAACCTCCTCAGCCCGGCGCAATATGGTTTTCTGCCTGGTAGATTAACGCTATCTCAGCTGGTATCCTCGTTCCACGACTGGTGTTCGGCTGTGAACGAAAGCTACCAAACTGATGTTGTGTACATAGACTATGCTAAAGCTTTTGATACAGTCAGTCATCAAAAGCTACTTCTGAAACTTCAAGGCTACGGCATTTCTGGTGACATTTTAAAATGGTTGAATTCCTTTCTGACACCTCGTGACTTCATAGTAAAAATTGGCAACTTTTGTTCTCATCCTTGCCCAATCGTCAGCGGTGTTCCCCAGGGTAGCGTTCTGGGTCCTTTGCTTTTCCTCATTTATGTGAACGACATTTCTGACGGATTGTCGAGCACATGCAAGCTTTGCTGATGATCTGAAGATATATCGTCCCCTTCGCAACCCCGCCATCGATTTTCACGAGCTTCAGTGTGACCTGAACCGGATTTCTAATTGGTCCAAGCTATGGCAGCTAAAAATATCTGAAGAAAAATGTAGCTTGTTCCATATAAATTTCCAACATGAGTGCTTTCTACGCCTAAACGATGTTGCGCTTCCCGTACGCGAGACTGTCAGTGATCTTGGTGTGCTTATTAGCACCGACCTTAAGTGGGAATCCCACTGCAAGGAAATCTCTAAGAAAGCTTCTCGTGTGGCAAATTGCATCCTGAGATCTCTGCAACACCCATGTCTCGAACATTACAGGAAAGCATACATTGTCTACTGCCGACCGCTCTTGGAATACTGTACGCAGGTCTGGTCACCATCTTCTGTCGAGGATGATGAAGTAATTGAAAACGATGCAAAGGCGGTCCTCAAACCGCGCTTTTGTCAAAGTATTTCCTACGCGAGAAGTACCAGACTATACGGCAAGGCTTGAAATGTTGGGGATCGAAACCCTAAGATATCGGCGAACCGAGTTCGATTTACACTTATGTTATAAAATCGTTAACGGTCTTTGCGACATCCCATTTGAGAGTGTTTTCGTGTTCACCAGCCGCTGTACTCGCTCCCGCCAGCACGCTTTTCAGCTCGCACGTAGATTTACGTCGAAGTCCAACGTGCTGCATTCCTTTGCATTTAGAGTCATCCCAGTTTGGAACAAATTACCTTCAGAGATCGTTGAGGCCGCGCAGTTTCCGATTTTCAAGAGCAGGCTATCCCATTTCAACCTCAGGTCATTGCATGGGGTCGATGGCCGTGCTTTCTGCTAAAGCTTTAAATTCAGGGTGCTCTTATTCGTACGAGTGTTTTCTTTGCCTACAATTTTGTTTGCCTGCATGTCCAGGCTGTCTTGTTTAAACCTATCTCACATACATTTTGTATGTTTCTTTGTCGCCAGATAAAGCTATTGAATTGAATTGAATTGAAAATTGAATTCTGGACGGCGTAGGTTAAAGAAGCTAGTCCTCGGTGGAGGCGGCGATTTTTGCAAGAAACACTTACCTTCCACCCGATTCGCGACTCTGAATGTGGGATCGATGGCTGGACGAGCGGCAGAAGTCGCAGAACTTAAAGAGAGACGAATTGATGTGTGTGCCGTGCAAGAAACAAGATGGGCCGGTGCGAAGTCAAAAGGCATAGGTGCTGGTTACAAGCTGATCTTCAATGGCAGTCCACGAACGACAAACGGAGTTGGATTTATCGTTTCTGAGCGCTATCGTGATTCTGTTGCTGAAGTCTTCCGGTACGATGACCGTCTCATGAAAATCATTTTTGTCATCAATTCTCGCAAGATGCATTTCTTCAGCGCATACGCTCCACAGAGCGGCTGCTCGTCACGAACGAAAGATGATTTTTGGGCACTCCTTGATAGTGAAACCGCTGCCGTTCCGGTAGAAGATTGTCTTGTTGTAGCTGGCGACTTGAACGGACACGTGGGACAGGCGAGCAACGGACATCCCAGTCATGGTGGGTTCGGCTATGGACGAAGAAATGACGATGGCGAGCGGATTCTCGACTACGCTGGTAGTCACGACCTCATACTGCTGAATACATGGTATAGAAAGCGGTGCTCTCAGCTAGCAACGTATCACAGTGGAACCGTTTCGTCGCAAATCGATTACTTCCTTGTGAGGAGCAAAGGCCGCACGTTAGTTACTGATGCCAAAGTGATTCCTTATGAGGCGGTGGCTACTCTGCATCGTCCACTCATCTGCACGCTCCGCGTTAGCCCTCCGAAACAACAACACGCAGACCTCACAGGTCCTGCAAGGATCAAGTGGTGGAAGTTAAAGGACAAGGCACCCGAAGTATTTGTTCGGATCCATCTACCGCAGATCACAAGCGAGGATCCAAGATGTTCAACCTACGCGTGGTGGATCTGTGGAGTCGACGTATGGAGGCTCATCAAACGAACATCAATCACTCCATGTGGAGTTTTTTCGTATTGGGAGTGTAGATGGCTGGCCGCTACACTTCTCTGTATTCTACCTCTACGAGCTGGCGTCGAGAGGAATCCGGGACCGTGCAGCAAGGCACCGCGATATCCCTGCTGTCACTGCGGGCTATCTGCCCAACATGCGAGCATTCAGTGTGGTGGTTGCCTTGGGGTGGGTGCACCTCAAATGTTCGGGATTGTCCAGCTATGATGACTACACTCATGCTTACTGTTGTATGTCTTGCTCTGTAAATCCTCCTAGGGTTCCTCAACATTGTCTAAGCATTTATCAACTCAACATAAATGGCCTGCGTGCCAAACTTGCTGAACTCACACTGTATGTAGATCGCACTCAACCTGATGTCATTCTCCTGCAGGAGACCAAGCTTAGCACATCTTCTTCCTCCCTCCCCCGTCTCCCCGGTTATTTATCCTATCATATTCCACGTAATTCCCATGGCGGTGGTGTTTGAACATTTGTAAAATCATCTAGCCCTTCTCACATTATTGCTCTTCCCGATGATGATGTTGTTGAATGTCTTGGAGTTCATATTGTACTACAAAGTGGCCCCCTTGATATTGTCAATGTCTATATACCCCCCACCACATCCTGTCCCAATGCGTTTGACCCCACAAATTACTTACATGATGTCCATGCTGCCTTATCATCAAGTTCGGTTGTAATAGCTGGTGATTTTAATGCTCATTCTCCTTCGTGGTTTTCTCCTCTAGAGCCTGACAATAGAGGTGAACTCATTGAGCTTTTCGCTGATGATTGTGATCTTGTTCCCATCAATGAGGATTCTCCCACTCGTCTTCCAGCGGTGGGCAGACCCTCCTCACCCGATATCACGTTTGTATCATCTTCGCTAGCTATTTCCTGTAACTGGTCTACTGATGTGGCGCTGGCCAGTGATCATCTTCCCATTATTACGTCATTGGATCTGTCACTTAATAGTTTGCTTGCTCCGTTCTCTGGCTCTCGTTGTAAGTCCTATTCTAATTATCGTAAGGCTAACTGGGACCTATTCAAAGAGGTGCTGCTCAGCCAGGTGGCCAGCTACCCGTGGAACGGCTCAGTCTACGACAAGGAGAAGTCCATTGTCGATGCCATAGGACGTGCTTCCAAAGCTGCTATTCCTACTGGACGTGTAAAGACTTTTCACCCAAACGTGCCCAGTGAAGTGCTTGAACTGATCACTATGAGAGATGACGAGCGAAGATCGGACCCCAATGATCCAACGATACAACAGCTGTCGGAAAACATCACCGCACTGCTAAATCAACACAAGCAGCAACGCTGGAAAGAGCTCACCGAGTCGATCGATTTTGCCGTGGATGCCAAGAAAGCCTGGACCACCTTGAAGCGGCTTTCAGGCAAAAAGATGAGTACTGATCGCAACATGCTCGAGTTTCCGTCTGGAAGATTCGAGCACGGATACAAGGCTGCTTGTCTGCTCGGCAAACAATTGGCATCTGAGTCATCGCCTCGGGATAAGCAACACAGACGAACAATGCGAGCAATCAGGAAACTCAGTCGACTGGATGTCCCTATTATCTCTCCTTCCGCCATCGACAAGGTCATCAAATCGATGAAAAATTCGCGGGCTGAGGGACCCGACGGGATTTCGGCTGTTCATCTCAAACATATTCCTGATCCCTATTACGAACTGCTCTCTGATCTTATTCATTCGTCATTCAGTTCTGGTGTTATTCCGGCCCGCTGGAAACAAGCTGTCGTCATCCCCATCGCCAAGCCAGGCAAACCGCCGGATAAGGCTGCCTCCCACCGCCCCATTTCCCTTCTCTCCCCCCTTGCCAAGCTTGCGGAAAAAGTCGTCAATCCGCTCCTCCAAAACGCGTTGCAGCACAACACTCACCAGCATGGTTCCAAGAAGGAGCATTCGACCATCACTGCCCTGACATCAATCACCGAGCATATCATTGCTGGATTTAATCGCAAGACTCCGGCTCGTAGAAGCCTCGTCGTTGCTATTGATCTCACGGCTGCGTTTGATAGCGTCAGTATCCCGCTTCTATCGAAATCCATACTGGAATCGGATATGCCTAGTTGGTCTTAAAGATGGATTAATAGCTTTGTCAAGAACCGGTCCATTCGTGTCAAGTTCGACGGACATCTGTCGTCTCCAGTCTCTTTGAAAGCCGGTGTCCCGCAAGGCGGGGTGTTATCCCCGAGCCTGTTTTCGCTGTTTCTGTCTGATATTCCTGAGCCACCAACTGGTATTCATCTGTGCCTGTACGCCGATGACATCACAATCGTTTGCACGGACTCAGTTATCGATCGAGCCACTGCTGCCATGAATGGCTACTTACGGACCCTGGCAGTGTATCTTAAATCAAAGTCGCTGACTGTCTCTGCCTCCAAATCAAGTGCTACACTATGTACAACAGCTACTATCGAACATCGACTACATCCCAAAGTCGTCTGGGATGGTCACGAGCTGCCACTGTCTAAGCATCCTCGACTATTAGGAGTTTTCCTGGACCCCTCTCTACGATTCCATGAGAACACGCGTATACGAGCTGCCACTGCCAACTCGCGCAACAACATTCTTCGCGCCTTGGCTGGAACCTCGTGGGGCAGCACGAAAGAAGTACTACGTACGACTTATAGAGCCATGGTCCAGCCGGTCTTGGAATATGGCGCCCCTATTTGGACCCGACATCTCTCTGAATCCTCTTGGAGCAAGTTGCAGAGAGCACAGAATACTGCTCTCAGGCTTATTACTGGATGTCACAAGTCGACGCCTATTCCGCATCTTCATCAAGAAACCGGTCTACTCCCTGTAAAACAGCACTGCTTACTCCAGTCTCAGCAGTTTCTCATAAGTATTGTCAAGAGCCCGACCCATCCAAACTACCGTCTCCTGTCGTCCGGCCCCCAATCAAGAAACATGCGCACGCCGCTCAATGCTTCCCTGTCTGCTGTCGATCAACAACGCTGGGCTACATCCGAGCTCTCCCGCAGAAGACTCCAGATGGCTGAGCATACGCGCTTTGTGGCAGAGTACCTGTCTGATGCTCAGCCCAATTCAATTTATGGAGGCGTACCCCCACGAGTCGACGACAGCGAAGCCGATCTACCGAGACGCACCCGAACAATCCTCGCTGGTCTGCGATGCGGTCACTCCACATATCTAAAGGCCTACGCCCATCGGATTGATCAGTCAGTCCCTGATAGATGCCCTGATTGTGAATGTGCTGGACATGATTCATTGCATCTATTTTCATGTCCGGCCAGACCAACGTTATCTGCTCGAGATCTATGGTACAAACCGTGTGAAAAGGCTAGCTTCCTACGCCTTTGATGGATGCTCTGTTCATGGCTGACAAGAAGAAGAAGACAAGCGTCGAAGAGAGCTGGGAGGAAGCAAAGAAAAGCATAGTTCAAGCTGCTCGCACCGTTCTTGGAACGACAAAGCCTGGACGGAGGTACATCGAGAAGGAAGCGTGGTTATGGACTGACGAAGTAAAGGCGTGTGAACGAAGGAAGAAGGCTCTTTACCACGCTTTTCTCAGAGACAAAACCCCAGCCAACTGAAAAGAGTAGCAAATCGCGAAAAGTGCGGCTAAGAAGGCAGTAGCGAGAACGAGAGAACAACGATACGAAGCTTTATATCGGAAGCTTGACACGGGTGAGGGCGAGCGCGATCTCTACAAGCTCGTCAGGTCACGAAACCGAAAGACGGAGGATACAGAGAAGTTTGTTGGGATCAACGATGGACATGGTCGGCTGCTATTGAATGCTGAGCAGGCGAAGGAAGGGTGGCGACAGTACTTCGAGGTGGTTTCGACAGAAGAGTTCCCGCATCCCTTGTTACCTCATGCTCTCCCCTTTCATGGAGCGGTGTCGCCTATCACAGAAAGCGAAATAGCAGAGGCTTTCAAAGCGATGAAGAATGGCAAAGCTACCGGACCGGATGATATTGCCGCGGAGTTATGGAAGGGTCGAAGTTGGAACCCAACTGCCTGGATTGCATTGTTATTCAACCGCATTGTGACTGAGCTCAAGGTTCCCTTAGACTGGAAGTCTAGCACCACAGTCCCGTTTTTCAAGAAGAAAGGGAGTCCTGCTGAGTGTAACAACCACCGACCCATCCGACTTCTAAGCCATAAAATGAAGATTTTTGAGAGGATTCTGTTTAGAAGAATACGTGATGTCGTTGAGTTGAGCGTAAATCAATGTGGCTTTGTCAGGAACTGCGGCGCCGTCGACGCTATCCATGCGACCCGACTTCTTGTGCAAAAGCATCGCGAAAAAGGAGAAGCTGTTCACCTCGCCTTTCTTGATCTTGAGAAAGCGTTCGACAGAGTCCCTCACGAAGTAATATGGTATGCTCTGTGTAGCCGAGGTTTCCCCGAAGAATTGATCGATTGGGTGAAGCTTTTGTACGTGGACACGTCTAGTTGCATACGATCCCATGGCAGGAACATCAAGGCCTTTTCGAATCTCTGTTGGAGTTCATCAGAGCTCCGCCCTCTCCCCTCTGCTCTTCATCATCGTCATGGATGTCATCACACGAGATTTGCAGCGTTCAGCACCTTAGACACTGTTGTATGCTGACGACGTGATGCTCGCCTCAGACAGCAAAGGAAATCTCCAAGCACAAGTTCAAGCTTGGCACGACAGCCTGGCAGAATTCGGCTTACGACTCAATAAGAAGAAAACTGAATACATGACAAATGCGAGTTGAGACGATTCCATCCAAGTCGATAACACAGTCTTGCCAAAAACGCATACGTTTCGATAACTTGGATCAACGCTTAGCGATGATGGGACGCTGACGGCTGAAGTCGACGCACGCATCAGTGCTGCTTGGTTGAAGTGGCGTAACGCGAGTGGAGTGCTCTGTGATAAAAGGATTTGCGACAGGCTCAAGTCAAAGAATTATTGTTGTTGTTGTTGTTGCCCATCTTCCACCATATACACTGATCCTGGATCCAACTTCCGGCACGTAGACGACATAATCGAAGCAGATTGGGATCCTCTTCTTTGGAGGATCCCGGGATGGGGCGTTATTCAACCCTCTTTTTTTTGTACTTTTTTATTCAATTTTTTTAGCTTTTATTTTTTTTAGTTTTTTTTTTCATACTTATATGATCAAAGTGAACAGTCAATGAATTATCAAAGTGACAGGAAATTGACGACTTCCACTGGTTTGAGCCAGAGATCTTCGATTGTAAGGTGCGTTGGCTTTCCAGAGCATGAGAACATGTGAGGTACTGTGTGTTCCTCGAGCCCGCAGTCAGGGCAAAGTGGGTTATCGGCTGCTCCTATCTTATGCAGATACCATTGCGACTTCGCGTAGAAACCACTCCGGAGCTGGGATAGCGCTGCCCGATTTGATCTTGGTAAAGTCTCCTCCTCCTTCGCAATCTTCGGCGGCGGTCCACCTAGCAGGGGAGAGTTCATAGTACCCAAGAACTCTTTTACAAACTCCTTTAAACTTCTTTCCGAATGCTCTCTGCAGTTCCAGGTCTTACCGACATTGGCTTGACAGTTCTGACATGCTTCCTGATCTGTCTAGGCGGTTCCGGCTTCTTCATCATGTCGTGCGATGGGTGTTCTGGGTCCATTGTCGCAACCGTACGATATTGACGAGTCAGCATCTCATTATGAGCTTGGACTGGCATGATTCCCGTCTCGTTACTCAGGTGGGTGGTGCTCGCCATCGCCAGGCTTCCCGTCGCGGTCCTCAAGGCTGCATTTTGACACGCTTGTAATCGGTCCCAGTGAGACGGTGCAATGAGCGGGCTCCAGGCTGGAGCAGCGTATGACATCACGGATTGTCCGATGGCACGGTAGGTCTTCTTCTTCTTCTTCTGCAGCCACAGAGAGGGTCCTGTCATAGACTGAGGAACTGAGCCACAAGCGTCGGATTCGTCCACAGATCTACTGTTGTTAACGATGTCGGTCTCATCGGGCAGTTGAAAAGGTGCGCAGTAGTATGCCCTTTATTACCACAATCCGGGCACTCGTCAGGTCTGCTGCTATCGATCTTATGTAAATAAGACATAAGCATGGGGGAGTGCCCGCAGCGCAACGAGGCAAGGGTGCACCTGGCACGCCTACCGAGTTCCATCTCGGTTTCGCTGACCTCAGGCGGCACGACTCCGAGAATGGAGTTTACGGCGGTCTTGCATAAGTGATCCTTGACGAATTGGGTATGCTCAGCACGTAAGAGACGGAGGCGTTCTTGTTGTGCGTTAGTCCATCTCTGTATATTGATTTTCGTGGGAGCATCAGCAAACGGCTTTCTTATACCTCTCTCTCACGGGGTCTAATACTCTTCGCGACGGATGATTTGGCTGCTTCAGAATGTTTATGTACAGCTGTTGTGCGTGGAGTTGGCAGTGGTCCTTAACTGGCAGGATGCGAGCTTCGGCATGTAGGTGCTCTATTGGAGAGCTTTTAGAACAGCCTGTTGCGATTCGCAATGCTCCATTTTGGATGCGCTGCAGCTTGGACCAGGATGTGTCCGACACGATATGCTGCCAGACTGGTGCAGCATACTCCAGGGCGGGCTGTACGATGGCCTTGTACGTGGTCAGGATCGTTTCTTTACTGCATCCCCAGGACGTTCCGCCGAGAGCACGTAGGACGTTAAGTCTTGTTTTCACTGCAGCTTGCTTCTGCTCAGTGTTCTTATGAAACCTCAGCGAAGGGTCCAACACGAGTCCGAGCAGCTTAGGGAATCGGGCGGCCGGCAGGCGAGTTTCGTCCCATTTCATCATGGGATGAGCACTGTGCTCCGCAGGAACAGTGGAAAAGACTGTGACGGATGATTTAGCGGCAGAGACCGTAAGCATCTTGCTATCGAGAAAACATTTCAACTCGATCAAGTAGTCATTGATCTTACTGACAGCTACATTTATGTCGCGATCCCGGCATAGTATAGTAATATCATCCGCATATGCAACGACCTTGATGTCTTGGGATGGAACAGGTAGATCTTCAATATACAGACTAAAAAGAGCAGGCGATAAAACTCCTCCTTGAGGTACGCCGGCGGCGATTGGGATGCTATTGGAGACGTGCCCTTGAAATAGCACATTTGCCCGACGTCCTTTGGTGAATGCGGTTATCCACCGCTTCTGCCAGGGCGGAATGGTAGACCTTAACAGGCTCTCCGACAAAATGCCCAAGTTTACAGTGTCAAAAGCCTTCGTTAGATCGAGGGCTACACCTACGGTTCGCTGAGGTTTCATGGCATTGAAGCCGTCCAGAACATAGCTCACAATTTCCAGTAGGGCCGTAGTGGTGGAATGTAGCTTACGGAAACCATGTTGATGCTTTTGTTTGCTATTGTGTTCGGAGAGCTCCTCCACAGCCAATTTTTCCGCAACTTTGGCAATAGGTGAGAGAAGACTGATTGGCCTGTAACCTTTTGCCGTGGATGGTGATTTACCCGGCTTAGGCAATGGGATGACGCGTGCTACTTTCCAATCTTGAGGTAATGTACAGGTCCGAAACGATGTATTAATGACGTCAGCGAGCAGAGGTAGTAGTTCACTTGGCAGTCTCTTTAGAACTGCTGGGCTCAAGCCATCTGGCCCTACTGCCTTCGAGTTACTCATTTCTTTGATAACCTTCTCGACCTGAGCGGGCGTGACTGCATCATCTTCAGCCATAAGAGGCAATTTACAGAGTTCCCGAACAGTTATTCTATTCTGCTTCTCTCTTTTTGTTTTAGTTATGAAAAAATGCTTCCCAAGAGCATTTGCGGCCTCTTTCCCTGACTTAAAGACTCCGCCGTCGAATTCAATCGTGGAATTGTTGGCGGAGGTGAACTTTCCGGAGATCCTTTTCAAAGCCTTCCACGTTGCTGCAGCATCACTCCTGAAGTTCATCTTCTCAGTGAACTTTTCCCAAGATTCTTTCTTGTGCCTATCAAGGTCCATCCTGATCTCATTATCCAGCTCGGCAATGTCTGGGTCAAGATGATCAGCAGCTCTCTTTGCGTCCCTTGTCCTTTCTGCAGTGTCTCCCTGGTGACATTGGGAGAGAAGGTCTTGACACGACCTTCAGGGATCGCAGCTTTCATCGCCTTCCGGATGGCATCAGAGAAGTGGCGCTCCTTCTGGTGTACATTGCCATTCCACGGATATTCGGCCGCTTGGCGGAGTGCAACCTCCCTGAACAGGCTCCAGTCTGCAAGGCCTAAATTGAGATAAGAACGATGACGAACACCTGTATAGGGAGCAAGAGAGTTAGAGAGATCGATATTGACAAAGACCGGAATGTGATCACTGGAAAGAGTCGTGGATGTAGACCAAGAGCAGGCATTAGAGAGATTAGAAGAGACAAGGGAGATGTCTGGGCTGGAGGATCGACCGTAGGCAGGGAGACGAGTGGGCTGGCCGTCGTTAAGGATAACGAGGTCGCACTCATCCGCCCAGTCTTCGACGTCATTTCCTCTAGCATCAGAATCGAGCGACGAGCAGAACGTGTGAGCATTGAAGTCACCCGCAAAGACAATTGAGGGAGATAGAGAGCAGTCATACAGCTGCTTGAGTAAAGGGATAGGGTTGTAGGTTGGTGGACAGGATGTAGGAGGAGGAATGTATATATTGAAAAGAGAAAGTGGAGTTTTTAGAGGTAGATGGATGGGGATGTACTCGAGAGTGCCATCCACTGGAGTGTTTGGAATGATGTGAGAGGGAAGAGACGACAGAACAAAAGTAGAGACTCCGCCTCCCTGAAATGACCTAGGAGTATGATAAGCAGTATAGCCCGGGATGTTTGGATGTCGAGAGGTAGCAGAGGGAGAGAGTTTGGTTTCCTGAACCATGATAACATCCGGGTGATGAGTACGGGCAAAGAGAGATAATTCAGAAAGCTTGGCGCGAAGGCCGTTGAGATTGATATGTACAATAGAGGGGGCGGTTGGTAGATGAGGAATTTGAGTTACTGGAGGCGGAGCACACAATACAACGAAAGGAAGAATCGTGGTGCCTCACAGAGCTGAGACCCGAACAAGAGAAGTGCACCCACCTTTCGCATCCAAAACATTGGACGCTGGTTCCATACCAATTGACATCTCTGTCGCATGTGGCACATGGGTACTTCTTCTTCGCGGGTCCTGGGTTCCTCTCGACGCCGGCTCTTTGCAGTAAGATCTTCAGGAGAGCTGCGGCCAGCCAGCACCTCTCCCATGACAAAAACCCTCTCCGCGGAGGGATTGACGTCGGTTTGCACGGAGGTGGTCTTCTTTCCTCCACACTGCCACGGCACGAACGTACGACATCTCGGCAGCCGACGCGGTAGTTCAATGTGAGCAGCTCTTTGTTTTGTCCCCAGTTCCTTCCTGCCAACGCTTTCAAGAGGTTTGCTCGTTTAGCCGTCTTCTTACGAACAGCTTCCGCATGTAGTCGTCCCGTCATCATAGTATCGAAATGATAGCCGAGAATCGTCGGATTTCTTTCGTGCGTGATTTGCGTCCCATTTATGAACACTTTCGGCACGTATCTCGCTTGAGCAGGATGTGTTGTAAGAAGAGAGACAGTGGTCTTCTGGAGCGACAGTTGAAGATGTAGGTCTTCCAGGGCCTTTGTTAGCATCGGAAGATAGTCGTTCAGGCGTTTTTCGCAGGTTTCCACATCTGGATGTGATGCAACCAAAGTTAGGTCATCCGCATATCCGATTAGGCGTGTTTCTGGTGGTGGCGCCGGGAGTTCTGCGATGTAGAAAGAAAACAGGAGCGGAGAGAGAACCGCACCTTGCGGTACCCCGGAGCGCACCAATCTTATGTTAGACATCTGGTCTCTAAACTCCGTTCGTATTGTTCTGCCCTTCAAGTAGCTGGAGATCCAGCGGGCTAAACCTCTCGGCAGGGACGACTCCGCAAGCTTTTGACAAAGCATGGAGATAACGACAGTGTCATAGGCTTTCTTCAAGTCGAGTGCAACCATAATTGAGCGGCTAGGCGGTCTCTTCTCGTTTAACCCATCTGTAATGAATCCGGTGAGTTCGACCAACGCTGAGGTGGTAGAGAAGCCTTTCCGAAAACCATTCTGCCATCCAGGGATTTGCAGGTGCGTCTCCAGTGTAGGAAGAATGGTTCTTTCAAAAGTGCGGGCCATAGATGAGATGATCGAAATAGGCCTGTAGCTGTTCATGTCCCCAGCAGGTTTTCCGGGCTTCAGGAGTGGGAAGATTCTTGCCTCCTTCCACGATGCCGGGATCAGTCCAGTTGACAGGGTTCTGTTGAAAAGGGCTCTTAGGCATTCACGGAAAATTGGTCCTGAATGTTTGAGCATGATGGGGGCCACACCACTTGTATCCAGCGCTCTAGACGGCTTGCACTTCTTCAAGGCGGCGTCAATAAGGGCGGTCGTAATGAGTGGGACGTCTTCTCTCGAAAAGTTTTTGATCCATCGGAAGGTCCTTCATGACGATTTCAGGCTTTGATGAGGGCATGGCGAACTGAACTGTTTGCATAAAAGGTTGGCTGCGCTTTTGTTGATAACCGGCTCGCCTTTATGAAGAAGCTGGAGGGGATTCGGTTTAGCTGAACGGCCATCCAAAGCTTTCATGGTTGTCCATAGCTTGGAGGAGTTTGTACGATGATCAATGCCTTCCACGAATGCTCTCCACGTCTGCTGCCGGTCCTTCCTCACTTCGTCTGTGATTTCCTTGTTCAGCTCGGAAACCCGGGTGTTGGTGGGATCCGTTCTTCGAATAGTCTCTTTCACAAATGAGGTCCTTAGCGGTGTCCGACAGGCCCGGCATGAACGCTTTACGCCTACCACTAGGGATGGATTGTAAAGTCGCTGCTCTTATAGCGGCTGTAAGGAATCTATCCATTTCCAGTGGGTTAGTCCGAAAATCGAAATCCGCCGACTGTTGTTCCAGCACGGACCGAAATTTAGGCCAATTCGCCTTCTTGAAGTTCACGAAAGTGGTCTTCGGCGAGGAAGATATCAGGGCCTCGTTTCTGAACTCCATCAAGATAGGGAGGTGGTCACTTGCGCCTGTGCTAATGGTGTCCCACAGTGCTGACGATGCTAAATCCTGCGAGCACAGCGAAAGGTCCGGTGACGAGGGTCTTCCATATGTCGGTTTGCTTGTTGGGTGTGCGGCTTCGTTCAGAATCACAAAACCGGATTGCGCTATCTCTTCCTCCAAGTCCTGTCCGCGTTGGTCTTCCTCACCCTCCGACCATAGAGGACTGTGCGCATTGACATCTCCCATGACGATCGTGGGTTTCACACATGTCAAGAATTGGGCGATCGGCAGCTCGTATGAGGGTGGGCATGAGGATCTTGGTGGAGAGTAGATGTTGTGAATTTGAAGTGATCCAGCCCTAGTTTCCACAGCTATGGAGATGCACTCTGTCTTGCCATCGCTGGTACCTGGAGTGATCACACTGCACTGTAAGTCGTTTCGGACCAGAAAAGCCACTCCTCCTCCGGAACTCGTTCTGTTCTTTCTCAGGCATGTGTAGCCTCGAACAGTGGGTGCTCCTTGACTCGGATCCAATTTGGTTTCTTGAAGTCCCACTATTTCGGCACCTATACGGTGTGGAAGAGCCTCTAGTTCCGCCGATTTGTTGCGTAAACCATTAATATTCCATTGAATCACCTTCAAAGAGTCGGGTTTCGGTTGTTGCGGTTGAGATGTTGGCACAATGACGCAGTTTGGGCACACGTATGAGCTGTCTGCATCCTTGAAAGACTTGAGACCGGAACATTTCTTCACGTGAGTCCATTTCCTGCACTTGATACATTGGACGCTCCCTGCTGCGGCTGAGGTACCACACTGGGTGCAGGGCCATCGAATACAGCGAGGGGGTCCAGGGTTTGCTTCGATTCCGGCACGGATGAGTAGACAACGGATCAGCAGCGCCGGTTTATGCTGACCCGCAACCGAAAAAATGGCTCCAGGACTCGTGAAAGAGTGAAATTCGGGAGGTATGGTCGAGGATCTTTGACTTCGGAAGGATGACGGCATTGTAGACGACTTCTTCTTCCGCGTACGCTCTTGCCAACGAGTAGGCGATCCTCCATAAGAGCATAAGAATTATCGTTCGGTTGTGAGGCCCGTTGCACTGTATGGCACAGAGTGTTATCCAATGACCAAGGAAGCAGAAAGACGGTTTGCCGTGATGGAAACGAAGATGCTCAGGTGGAGTGGTGGATTCACCCGGTTGGACCGAGTTCGGAATGAAGATGTGCGAGAAAGATTCGGTGTCGCGCCCATTTCGGACAAACTTCGCGAAAATCGCCTAAGATGGTATGGGCACGTTCTGCGAGCTGGAGAACACTCGATAGCGAAAGCGGCTATGCAGCTCCAAGTGACGGGCCAGCGAGCAAGAGGACGACCTAAGCAGAGATGGCTGGATGTCTTGCACAGCGATATGAAAATTGCAGGCCTCCATCCTGACAACGAGAATGACAAGGTCAAACGGCGGCAACGCTCGAGAAAAGCGGACCCTGCTACAATGCGGGACAAACGCTGAAGAAGAAGATGTTCGGTCGAAAATCAAATTGCGATCACTGGAACTCAAAATGTGAAATATTCTGAATTCCTCCGAAACGGATCAGAACACTCCCACCGTTACCTAAAGGAGGTTTTGTTTCGGAAATCTGGGCATAATCTCCTGATGATGGGTGAAGGGTATTTGCTTCCAATACTCAGAATTTTCTAAATTTCTCCTTTTCAAACGGCAAATATGGGTTTTGCGCTATCTATTTGTTAATTACATACCGCAAATTGTATTCCGTGGCAGTATTTCTTTGCTATTCGCTACCTCGTGAACGATCGATCCGTATTAGCCGAATTTCTATAGAAAAAAAATTCTAAATTTTGCTTCCGAACTATAGTTCGGAAGCACAACGCAAAGAAAAATGGCGCGCGACCAGCTGACCGCCGCGTTCGGCACGTTTCGCCGCAAGCGCGGCAGTTTTCGCCGCGCAGTACCCTGGGACGAATAGACCTCGTCAGCGCCGTGATTTTTCGTATACGACATGAACAGTTCAACGAGATCATGTTCAAAGTTTTTTTATTTTGTTCGAAGTCTGTGAAAATTCGAAAGTTTATCCTAATCAAGTTTTAGGCCATGGATTCACTTCAAGTCCCGTTTTGTAATTTCTTTGACAATGTTTGAGCTATTTAGAAAATGTACTGCTTTTCAAACACACACACACTTATCAGGTGCGACATTGCATAAATTCATTGTGAAATCATTTCAAAAAAATGCTGAGAGAAATTGATCCCTCGCAATGTCACAAAAAGCTTGTGAACGCCTGTTTGAAAACAATTGGTACGTGCTTGCTTGCTTTCTGTAGTGTTTGTTTTGTTTGCTTTCTTCTAAATAGTTGTGTGAATGGACACTGGTTTACACATGTAATAAATTCAATTGAAATTGAATTTTAGTCAACACATGTTACCTCGCTCCCTCATTCTCAGAGGAACTCACGGCCCGTATGTACGCGGCGGCAGATGAGCTCTCCGGACGGTCCGCTGCGCTTGACGTCTGATCCGCGGATTAACTTATAGCGGGTTGGTCAAACGGCCCATCCGCGGCGCTGTTTGTTCTCGATGGGATTGGTTCCGGGGCGCACCAGCAGTTGAACAACTCCACCTCCTCATCTCACTCATTCACATCTCATTTGACCGCAGGCACGGCTGCAGTGGCAGACATGGAAAAACATGTGTTACGTCTGTGACGGACCCAGATTTATAAATGGCTTTATTGAGAATACCGCAAATAGGTAGGTGTGGTGCAGGAGTCGTCGTCGTCGTAGTCGTGGTGGCTAGTCGTGGACGGCGACGGCTTGGTTGAGTGCAGGAGGCGGTGGTGGCGTCGGGTACGGCTGGCAGGTAGACGTGAGTCGAGAATGTCCCAACAAGGCGGCGGCCGGGTTTATATGTGGATCGACGCGGCCTGTGATTTGCGGATCAAAACCCGCCCACTTTGTGATTGGTCTGCAGTGAAAAACCGATAGGTGATCTATATCACAACAACATGGTAAATCTAATGATCATGTCCTAATGTGTTTATCTTATGCACAGCCGGTATAAAAGGTGCCTCATCTCACACTAGTCCTCATTCGGCATTCTGATGCCGGCCCTGGAAGGTGACTTCGAGTCACTCTCCGGAGGCCAGGGAATCGTCGGTCGCTGGGGGGATAGGGATATCCTCACAGCTGGGGGGGGGGCGATTTTTGCCGAGGTCCATAGGGAGAGTGGCTCCTCACCGCAGACCTCGGCAAAGGCTATTGTGCTTATCTGGGTCAAATTCCGGTCCGTAATTGCGTCTCGACACGCTTTGCGGCCGCACGCGCTCGAGTCAGCCGAGTTTCCAGCGCCAAAGCCAACTCGATATGGCTTTTTCATACAGTTTTCTTCGATTTTGTCTAGTTTCCAGTTTCTAAAACCCACCTAGTGTCAACAGATCGGCTACTGCGGCGCTGGAAACTCTTTCGATTCGAATGCGCGCGGCCGCAAAGCATGTCGAGACGCAATTGCGGACCGGAATTTCACCCAGATAAGCACAATACGCCCTTGTCCAGACCGAAGCGGGGTTTTCTCTGCCCCGGACCGCCACATTCACGCATCTCTCGAGAAGAGGCGGACTGGTCATGACTGTGTCGGAGAGGACGGTCCGCGGCGGCTCTCAGGACGTTCCGCGGCGGCTCTCAGGACGTTCCGCGGCGGATTTCAGGACGATCCGCGGCGCTTGCAGGACGATCCGCTGCGCTTTACCGGCTTCGGTGAAGGATCGTCCGGTCGTCGGCCGCGGACGATCCTGGAAAAGCGCCGCGGATGGGCCGTGAGTTTCTCTGACTGGTCATGACTATGTCGGAGAGGACGGTCTGCGGCAGCTCTCGGGACGGTCCGCGGCGCCTGCAGGACCGATCTGCGGCGACTGAAGGACGATCCGCGGCGCCTGCAGGATGGTCAGCGGAGCTTCTCCGGCGCTTTACCGGCTTCGGTGAAGGATCATCCGGTCGTCGGCCGTGGGCGATCCTGGAAAAGCGCCGCGGACGGGCCGTGAGTTTTTCCGAGTTTTGAGCTGGTCAATGTATGGGTTTTCGGGCTTATTAGTCGAAATCTCCTTATCATTGTGTATGGTTAGGTCCGTGGCTTGTTTCCTCAAGAAAAACATTCAAATCTCACCCGCGGCTGGCGCGCTAATCGATTCGGGCCGAGAGAAGAGCGCAGCCGATCAGCTTACCATACCGGCAGCCGCGGCTTGGATTCAATGTTTTTTCTTGGGGATACAAGCCACGGACCTATATAACTGCTTTGCCATGACCGACCGCTCCGTTGCGTGCCCCGCTCGGACTCATCGGAGCGAGCCAGTGTTTATATAGTCTAGTTCACCAAAGCAAGCATATAACATCCATTTCCCCGCTACTCGCAGTTTTGTGCATTACTATCACAAAGAGTGGTCCGGTTTGAGAATGATATCAGCATTTTCACAATTAAGTTTCTCGAAAAACGACCGCTTCGCATCCCTGATTGTGATAAGGGGATGAGCAGAGTGCCACCGCGGCGCGGCGCGGCCTGATGATTGAGAGCCGTATTGATAGATCGCGGCGATCTATCAATACGGGTCTCCATCATCAGACCGCGCCGCGGTGGCACTCTGCTCAGCCCCTAATACGAGTGCGAGTAGTGAGGAAATGAAGATTACAGCAGGCATGTGCGAAAAACTTTGAAACCGAAAAAAACGAAAATTATTCGGTTTTGAATGCGAAAAATTTCGAAAAAACCGAAAAAAAATTGTCTTTTGAAACGTCTCATTTTCGTAATTACATGTCTTTGATTGGAAAAACAAGGCAACGTAATCGAAAAGCTTCGAATAATGACAGAATCATGTTTTCTTAGTGAAACAAAAGCATACGCAATCAACATATTAATGTGAGCAATTTTACTCTTCTTCTTCTTCTACAGCCTCGAAGTGGTTTTTGTCATAGGTTGAGGAACTGGGCGGCCTTGACAGGATTCGTCCAAAGGTCCATTGTGGTTAAGGAGGTAGGCCTCTTCGGCCACATGAACAAGTGCGCCGTGTCGTGTCCGGGAGCACCACAGTCCGGGCATGCGTCTGGTCGGCTGCTGTCGATCTTGTTGACGTAAGACATGAGCAGTATAGAGTGACCACAGCGCAGGGAGGCAAGAGCACATCTGGCTCGTCTGCCGAGTTGAGACTCGGACTCGCAAACCCGAGGCGGCACTGCTCCTAAGATAGGGTTCACAGCCGCCTTCGTTAGATATCCTCGAACAAACTGGGTGTGCTCCTCACGCAGAAGACGAAGCCTTTCCATGTTGGAGTCGGCCCATCTCTGTGCATCAACTTTACGAGGAGCATCGGCGAAAGGCGTCCTAATCGACCTCTCTCTTATGGGCGTCATGATTCTCTTTGTCGGATGATTCGGCTGTCTCAGAACATTAATATACATCTGCTGTGCCTGGAGTTCACAATGCTCCTTCTTCTTCTTCTTTGCAGCCACATTGAGGGTTTTGTCATAGGTTGAGGAACTGGGCGACCAGTAACGGATTTGTCCATAAGTCCATTACGGTCAGCGTGGTAGGTCTCTCCGGACAGTTGAATAAATGTGCGGTATCGTGGCCGATGGTACCGCAGTCCGGGCACACATCAGATTTACTGCTGTCAATCCTGCTGACATAAGACATTAGCATTGTAGAGTGACCACAGCGTAATGATGCGAGCGTGCACCTGGCCCTTCTTCCGAGTTGAGCCTCGGATGTGCAGACTTGGGGCGGCACTACCGCCAATATGGGATTAATGACCGCCTTTTCCAGATGACACCGTACAAACTGAGTATGCTCCTCGCGCAATAGACGGAGTCGTTCTTGCTGTGAGTCGTGCCATCTCTGCAGATTGACTTTGCTGGGAGCATCGGCGAATGGCTTTCTGATCTTTCTCTCTCTGACGGGGTTTAGCACTCTCCAAGAGGGGTGATTTGGTTGTTTGACAATGTTGATGAAAAATTGTTGGGCCTGGAGCTCACAGTGCTCCCTTACTGGTAATAAGCGGGTCTCAGCATGCAAGTGATCGACCGGGGAACTTCTTGCACACCCGGTGGCGATTCGAAGAGCCGCATTCTGTATGCGTTGCATCTTAGTCCAAGAGGATTCTTCTTCTTCTTCTGCAGCCACAGAGAGGGTCCTGTCATAGACTGAGGAACTGAGCCACAAGCGTCGGATTCGTCCACAGATCTACTGTTGTTAACGATGTCGGTCTCATCGGGCAGTTAAAAAGGTGCGCAGTAGTATGCCCTTTATTACCACAATCCGGGCACTCGTCAGGTCTGCTGCTATCGATCTTATGTAAATAAGACATAAGCATGGGGGAGTGCCCGCAGCGCAACGAGGCAAGGGTGCACCTGGCACGCCTACCGAGTTCCATCTCGGTTTCGCTGACCTCAGGCGGCACGACTCCGAGAATGGAGTTTAGCTGCCGAGATGTCGTACGTTCGTGCCGTGGCAGTGTGGAGGAAAGAAGACCACCTCCGTGCAAACCGACGTCAATCCCTCCGCGGAGAGGGTTTTTTGTCCAAGAGGATTCCGAAACTAGATGCTGCCAAACTGGGGCGCCGTATTCCAGTGCAGGCTGGAGAATAGCCTTATACGTTGTAATAATGGTTTCTTTGCTGCTACCCCATGTTGTACCGCCCAGGGCTCTAAGCACGTTAAGCTTCGCTTTAACGATAGCCTGCTTCTGTTCCGTGTTCTTATGGAATTTGAGCGATGGATCGAGTACGAGTCCGAGAAGTTTTGGGAAGCGGGCGGCAGGCAAACGATCTCCATTCCATACGACATACGGATGTGCGCTGTGTTCAGATGGGTCCGTTGTGAGTACGGATACCGATGACTTTGACGCAGAAATCTTCAGCATTTTGCGGTCGAAGAAGCTTTTCAGTGCGGTCAAGTACCCGTTAATCTTAGCGGCGGCCACATTTATGTCCCGATCACGACACAAGACAGTCATATCATCAGCGTAAGCGACCACCTTGATATCTTGGGGTGGGGCGGGCATATCTTCGAGGTACAGACTGAAGAGGGCAGGCGACAATACACCGCCCTGTGGGACTCCAGCTGCAATCGGAATGCTGTTTGAGACATGATTCTGGAACATCACTCTAGCCCGTCTTCCCTTAGTGAATGCAGCTATCCAGCGCTTTTGCCATGGCGGGATTGATGACTCCAGTAAGTTGTTTGATAAGATACCAAGATTCACTGTGTCGAAAGCCTTAGTGAGATCCAAGGCAACTGCTACAGTTCTTTCCGGCTTATACGCGTTGAAACCATCAATTGCATAGCTCGTAATTTCTAACAAAGCTGTCGTGGTGGAATGCATTTTTCTGAATCCATGCTGAAACACCTGCCTCTCGTTGTGCTCGGCCAGGTCTTTGACGATCAGCTTTTCAGCTACCTCAGCAAAAGAAGACAACAAGCTAATGGGCCGATATCCCTTGACTGAAGCTTGGGGCTTGCCAGGCTTGGGCAGCGGAACGACGTTTGCCATCTTCCAATTCTGCGGGATAGTACACGACATGAACGAGGAGTTTATCACATCAGTGAGGAGCGGTAGTAAGTCAGTGGGTATCTTCTTCAAGACAGCAGGACATATCCCATCAGGACCAATAGCTCTAGAGTTCCGCATTTCCTTTATAATCTTCTCAATTTGCGTCGTAGTAAACGCTTCGGCCGTGCTCATAAGCGGGAGGCGGCACAGCTCTCTTACAGTCACTCTATTCTGCGGACCTCGTTTAGCACTGGTGATGAAAAAACTTTTCCCGAGCGCATAAGCGGCTTCCTTTCCTGATTTGAATACGCCGTTGTCGAATTCGATAGTGGAGACGGTGGCGGGTGAGCTTTTACCCGAAAGCTTCCGTAAAACCTTCCAAGTAGCTGCACTGTAACGTCTTAAAGTCCATCTGTCCGGTGAACTTCTCCCACTCTTCTTTCTTGTGTCTGTCCAAATCCTTTTTGATCTCACTGTCAAGCTCAGCAACCACGGGGTCCAGATGATTAACCGCTCTCCTCGCATCTCTCGTTCTAATTTTGTCGAGGATTTCCCTGTTGACATTTGGATAGAACGTCTTGACGCGACCGATAGGGATAGCCGCATTCATGGCCTTGCGGATTGCGTCAGATAGATGGCACTCCTTCTGGTGCACGCTTCCATTCCACGGGTAATCTGCCGATAGGCGAAGCGCAACTTCACTGAACAGGCGCCAGTCTGCTCGGCCTAAATTAAGATAAGAACGTTGGCGAACACCAGAAAAGGGAGCGAGAGAATTGGATAGATCGATGTGGACAAAGACAGGAACGTGGTCACTTGGCAGAGTAGTCCGAGGTAGACCATGAGCAGCAGCTAGAAAGGTTGGACGAGACAAGAGATATGTCTGGGCTAGAAGATCGGCCGCTGGCAGGAGACGAGTGGGCTGATCATCGTTTAGAATGACCAGGTCGCACTCATCTGCCCATTCTTCGACGTCATTTCCTCTAACATCAGGACCGAGAGACGAGCAAAAGGTGTGAGCGTTGAAATCACCCGCGAAAACGACCGAGGATGAGAGGGAGCAGTCGCTCAGCTGCTTGAGAAGTGGGATAGGATTGTAAGATGAAGCGCATGAAGTTGTAGGTGGAATGTATATGTTGAAAAGAGAAAGGGGTGTTTTTAGGGGAGATGGATTGGGAGGTACTCGAGAGTACCGTCCGTGGGAATGCTGGGAATGAGGTGTGAAGGAAGTGAAGATAGATCGAAAGTAGAGACTCCACCGCCGAGAGATGTCCTTGGAGCATGGTAAGAAGTATAGCCTGGGATATTGGGATGAGGATAGGTAGGGGATGGAGAGAGCTTGGTTTCTTGAACCATGATCACGTCTGGATGGTAAGTACGTGCAAAGAGAGAGTTCAGAAAGCTTGGCACGAAGGCCGTTTAGATTGATATGCACAATGGAAAGGGGGCGATTTGAGATAGAGGAATCTGAGATGGAAGGTGAGGAGCATAACACACAACGAAAAGATGAGTTATGATGCCTCACAGAACTGAGACCCGAACAGAAGAGATGCACCCACCTTTGGCATCCGAAGCACTGGACGCTGGTATGTCTCCAGTTTACATCCTCTCCGCACGTGGCGCATTGGTACTTCTGAGCGGGTCCAGGATTCCTCTCCACGCCGGCCCTTTGCAGGAGAATCCGAAGGAGAGTTGCGGCCGGCCAGCACCTCTCCCATGACAAAAACCCTCTTTGTGGAGGGGATGACGTCGGTTTGCACGGAGGCGATCTTCTTTCCTCCACACTGCCACGGCACGAACGTACAACATCTTGGCAGCACAATGCTCCTTGACCGGCAATATGCAGGCCTCCGCGTGAAGATGTTCTATTGGGGAGCTCCTTGCACAACCGGTAGCAATTCTAAGCGCAGCATTCTGTACACGCTGCAGCTTATTCCAGGAGCTGTCAGACACCAGGTGCTGCCACACTGGTGCCGCATATTCCAGAGCCGGCTGAAGTATTGCTCTGTAGGTTCTCAATATAGTCTCTCGGCTGCTTCCCCATGATGTTCCTCCGAGAGCTCTCAAGATATTAAGCCTAGCCTTGACGACTGTTTGTTTCTGTTCCGCGTTTTTGTGGAACTTCAGTGACGGATCAAGAATAAGGCCAAGCAGCTTGGGAAATTTGGCTGCTGGCAACAGGTCACCATCCCATTTGACATCTGGATGGGCACTGTGTTCCTTCGTGTTTGTTGTGAACACTGAAACAGAGGATTTTGCAGCAGAGACTGTGAGCATCATTTTATCGAGGAAGAGCTTCAACTCGACGAGATAGGCGCTTATCTTGTTAGCGGCTATCTGCAGGTCACGATCCTGGCACATGATGGTGATGTCGTCGGCATACATAACAATCTTTACATCATTGGGAGGCTCGGGAATGTCCTCAAGATACAGGCTAAATAGGGCAGGGGACAACACTCCCCCTTGCGGAATACCGGCTGCTATTGGAATGCTATCGGAAACAAGATTCTGGAACAGAACCTTAGCCCGGCGGCCTTTCGTGAACGCTGCAATCCATCGCTTCTGCCATGATGGTAGCGACGACTTGAGCAGTTTCTCGGACAGCAGTCCCTAGTTAACAGAGTCAAACGCTTTGCTCAGATCGAGGGCGACGGCCACCGTTCTCAGGGGCTTTCTCATGTTGAACCCATCGACCGCAAAGCTCACGATCTCCAATAGAGCAGTAGTAGTAGAGTGAAGTTTCCTGAACCCATGCTGATGCTGCTGTCGCTCATTTTGATCAGCCAGGTCCGTCACGATCAACTTTTCAGCTAATTTAGCGACGGGCGATAACAGGCTTATTGGTCGAAAGCCTTTCGCCGTGCTTTGGGACTTGCCTGGCTTTGGCAACGGTATCAAATTGGCTGTCTTCCAAGCTTGGGGTAGAGTGCAGGTCCGGAAAGAAGTATTAATGATATCTGCAAGCATCGGTGTAGAAGTTCCGTGGCAAGCTTCTTCAGGATGGCTGGGGAGATACCGTCAGGTCCGATAGCCTTCGAATTCCGCATTTCTTTGATGGCCTTCTCTACTTGTGTGAGAGTAAAGGCCTCAGAAGCGTTCATGAGCGGCAACCGGCTCAGCTCTCTAACCGTGACTCTGTTTTGCACGCCTCGCTTGGTGCGTGTGATGAAAAAGTTCTTGCCGAGGGCGTAAGCAGCCGCTTTCCCTGATTTGAAGATGTTCTCCTCGAACTCAATAGCGGAGCTCATCGGGGGAGCGGACTTTCCAGAAATTTTCCTCAAGACTTTCCACGTCGTAGTTCCGTCCGCCTTGAAATTCAGCTTTTCAGTGAACTTCTCCCAGCATTCCATCTTGTTCTTATCCAGATCCTGCTTGATCTCATTATCCAGCACAGCAATCTCCGGGTCTAGATGGTCTGCGGCTCTCTTCTCATCTCTGGTTCTTATCTTCTGCAGTATTTCCCTGCTGACATTTGGAAAAAAGGTCTTGACAAGACCCTCAGGAATTGCTGCTTTCATGGCCTTGCGGATGGCACTTGTTAGATGGCCCTCTTTCTGATGAGCATCACCATTCCATGGGTAGTCGACCGCATGGCGGAGTGCAACATCTCTGAACAGGGTCCAGTCTGCTAGGCCTAAATCAAGATAAGTACGATGACGAAAACCAGAGTAAGGGGCAAGAGAGTCAGAGAGATCAATACAGACAAAGACGGGAATGTGATCACTGGAGAGAGTTGTGGATGTGGACCACGTGCAAGCATTAGAAAGATTGGATGACACAAGAGAGATATCTGGGTTAGAAGGTCGGCCGTTGGCAGGGAGACGAGTGGGCTGGTCATCATTGAGGATAACCAGGTCACACTCCTCAACCCACTCTTCGACATCCTCCCCTCTGGCGTCAGAATCAAGAGCGGAACAGAACGTGTGAGCATTGAAGTCACCCGCAAAGACTGCTGAAGGGGAGAGTGAGCAGTCGTACAACTGCTTAAGGAGGGGAATAGGATTATAAGAGGGGGGACAAGATGATATAGGAGGAATGTAGATGTTAAATAGAGATAAAGGGGTTTTGAGGGGGAGGTGGACAGGAATGTACTCGAGAGTACCGTCCTTAGGAGTATTAGGAATAATATGACAAGTTAAAGCAGAATGCACGAAAGTAGACACTTCGTCCCCATGAGCTGTCCTTGGCATGTGATAGGCGGTGTAGCCTGGAATGTTAGGTTCGGGATAAGTGGTAGATGGAGAGAGCTTGGTTTCTTGAACCATGATAACATTCGGGTGATGAGAACGTGCGAATAGAGAGAGTTCAGATAAAGTGTTGCGAAGGCCGTTGAGATTAATGTGAACAATGGAGAGGGGGCGGTCGGTGATTGAGGAATCAGAGTTGCTGGGGGGCAGAGCATAGAACACAACGAAAGGAAGAGTCATGATGCCTCACAGAACTGAGGCCCGAACAGGAGAGCATCCTAAGCAATGGACACTCTTTTTATGCCAGATAGCATCCTCGCCGTAGGTGGCGCATGAGTACTTCTGAGCGGGTCCTGGATTCCTCTCGACGCCGGCCATTTGTAGTAGAATCCTTAGGAGAGCTGCATCCAGCCAGCATCTCTCCCATGACAAAAACCCTCCACGCGGAGGGGTTGACGTCGGTTTGCACGGAGGTGGTCTTCTTTCCTCCACACTGCCCCGGCACGAACGTACGACATCTCGGCAGCATATCAATGTTAAGCGTATTGATTGTACATATTTCATGAAAAAAGAGCAAACACAAAAATGACGCTAATTATTCTTTTGCGAGAACGCGCAGACACTGCAGGCGAACCTCCACCATGCACGCAGAGCCATCGCATTAAGTGCCGGACGGCGGATTACTCAGTTCGTCTCGCTGCAGGTAGAGACGGAGGGGACAGCCGTGTTCACTTGTGAACTGCCTCGTAACCGTAAACATTGCGTCGCGTCGTTCGTCGCTGGATGTATGATCCCGGCCTAACGGGCTTGTCTGGCTATTGTTTCCATCACTTCAATTCAATTCAATTCAATTCAATAGCTTTATCTGGCGACAAAGAAACATACAAAATGTATGTGAGATAGGTTTAAACAAGACAGCCTGGACATGCAGGCAAACAAAATGGTAGGCAAAGAAAACACTCGTACGAATAAGAGCACCCTGAATTTAAAGCTTTAGCAGAAAGCACGGCCATCGACCCCATGCAATGACCTGAGGTTGAAATGGGATAGCCTGCTTTTGAAAATCGGAAACTGCGCGGCCTCAACGATCTCTGAAGGTAATTTGTTCCAAACTGGGATGACTCTGAATGCAAAGGAATGCAGCACGTTGGACTTCGACGTAAATCTACGTGCGAGCTGAAAAGCGTGCTGGCGGGAGCGAGTACAGCGGCTGGTGAACACGAAAACACTCTCAAATGGGATGTCGCAAAGGCCGTTAACGATTTTATAACATAAGTGTAAATCGAACTCGGTTCGCCGATATCGTAGGGTTTCGATCCCCAACATTTCAAGCCTTGCCGTATAGTCTGGTACTTCTCGCGTAGGAAATACTCTGACAAAAACGCGTTTTGAGTACCGCCTTTGCACGTTTTCAATTACTTCATCATCTCCGACAGAAGATGGTGACCAGACCTGCGTACAGTATTCCAAGAGTATTCCAAGAGCTTCAGGTATGTCCTCACTGGAAAACGATGATGACATAATCTGCATAGAAGAGAGCTTTATCGCATCAACTGCTAGGAGGAGCTCACCATTAGTAATCGTTCTGGATGAACCGGGACCTAGCAATTCTGGTGCGTGTCTTTAACCATTGCATCATTAGGTAGATAATAATGGACACAATGTGGATAGTTCCTAGTCCTATAAGACAATCTCTGTCAGCTTCTCAGTAGCCATTTTCAGTTTCACTTGCTGAGGCCCATAGAAGTGCTAGTTCCAAAAGTGTGGACAGCTATGAGCGATTATTAAATCTCGAACAGCTGATAAGTTCGACGAGGTCAAGGGAAAACAGGTAGTCATTATGGTTGATTTCTATCCATCCCATCAATATATTTCTGTTCTCAGGAGACCACCTGTTTCGATTTCGGAGTTTGTTGATGTGGAAATTCAAGAGATTAGGTCTTCGGAAAACATCGAATTCAGTGAGGTTAGCACATTCTCTCTCGCTCCGTCTCTCTCACTCTCTCTCTATCTCTCACTCTCTCTCTCTCTCTATCTCTCTCTCTCTCTCAAGAGAATTTATAATGGCAAAGTTGTTTTCAGTTTCCAGAAAGCAAAAAGACAAAGGTTCCAAGAAAAAGAGTTCTAACCGAAGCTCAGCTTGAAAAGCAGGTATTTTGTTTGCCAGATGTTCCGTGTTCGAAGTTCTATCTGATATCTGGATATTCCTGGAATTCTGCTTTTAGGCGGAGAAGAAACGTAAAGCAATCGAGCGTGAAATCAGTGCTTCTGTGAAATCAAAGTGTGAACAACACATGTATTGTCACGTCAGCCGCCAAATATTCGATGAACTGGGTAGGTGTTGTTAATTTAGCTTCCATTTTGAATTTTTCGGACGTCAAATGACACAGTGCTCGATACATTGTTTGTATCCTATCTCTAGGAAGCCTCGGTGCAGCTTTTATCTCGCTATCTTGGGAGCGGAGCGGTTCCTTCTCCATTTCTACCATTATGTTCTCTTAAACACTACCGCTCGACTTTTATAATAAAGCTGTCATAGCAGCGTCGCGGCTCTCCCCCATCCAGTGATTCACGATACCCTCAGGACAACTGAAAATTTCCCAGTCTTTATAGAGCGGGGCGCCTTTCTGGGGTTTGAACGGGTGTAAAACACCCTGGGATTTCAATGAGTTTGAGTGTAGGTGCGAAAAGCTTTCCGATTCTTTCCAGCAGGGGCCGTATGCTTACCGTCCCCGAAAAATGCAAGGGAGACCCTACCGGAGAGGGAGTCGGTGGCTATGAAATAGAACACAGCGACTTGTTTGAAGACATATCGTCTTCTTATCTGGTAGAAAAGGATGGGTGGTCGTCTTGTGGCGCCAAACAATGAGGAGGGTGGGCGGATCGTAGGGAAGGGCTAGGCACTGTTATTGGTCGGCGCCAGCCACTTCGTTAACCATTAGCGCTGCTTAGCCCCTTCCTCTGATCCGGCCAATCTTCTCACTGTGTGGCCTGTAGTAAAGATGAGATTGAGGGAAATTGCACTTAAGTTCAAAAGGTGGATCCGAGATGCTCAATCTACGCGTGGTGGATCTGTGTTGTCGACTATCAAGATCAAGAAGACTCATCAAACGAGCTTCAGCAACTCCACGTGGAGTTTTTTCTGTAGTGGAGTGTAAATGGCTGGCTGCTACACTCCTTCGTACTCTATTGTTACGAGCTGGCATTGAGAAGAACCCTGGACCGAACAGGAAGACACCGAGATATTCATGCTGTAACTGGGGATTATCGGCACAGCATGCGAGCATCCGGATCCGAGGTGCTCAACCTACGCGTGGTGGATCTGTGGAGTCGACTACCAAGATCAAGGAGACTCATCAAACGGGCATCAACAACTCCACGATGAGTTTTTCTGTATGGGAGTGCGAATGGCTGGCTGCCGCACTCCTTCGTATTCTACTACTACGAGCTGGCATTGAGAGGAACCCAGGGCCACGCAGCAAGACTCCACGATATCCCTGTTGTCATTGTGGATTATCGGCTCAACATGCAAGCGTCCAGTGCGGTGGTTGCTTCGGCTGGGTACACCTCAAATGTTCGGGGTTAGCTAGCTCTAGTGACTACACTGATGCTTATTGTTGTATATCTTGCTGTAACTCTCCCACTAATGCTCCTCATCATAGTCTGGACATTTTTCAACTTAACATTAATGGCCTGCGTGCCAAACTTGTTGAACTGACATTGTACATTGATGCTTTCAACCTGATGTCATCCTCTTCAGGAGACAAAACTTAGCGCTTCCTCTTCCCTCCCCCGCCTCCCTGGTTACACGTCTTACCACCTCCCCCGTACTTCTCATGGTGGTGGCGTCTCTACTTTTGTAAAATTTTCTTCTTTTTCTTCATCTTCTTCTTCTTCTTCGCGACCAGCGTTGGATTTGTCCAAAGGTGTATTGTAGTCAATGTTGTGGGGTTTTTTGGACAGTTGAATAAGTGTAGGGTGTTGTGGCCAGGACCACCACAGTCCGGGCAAACGTCGGGAGTGCTACTGTCGATCCTGTTCACGTAGGGCTTCAAAAACGTTGAGTGCCCACAGCGCAACGAGGCTAGAGTGTATCTGGCACGTCTACTAAGCTGAGACTCAGACTCAGAAACTCGAGGCGGCACAGTTCTTAGAATAGGATTAACAGCCGCTCTTTCCAGATACCCTCGGACGAACTGGGTGTGCTCATCGCGCAACAGACGGAGGCGTTCTTTTTGTGAATCGTGCCATCTCTGCAGGCTGACTTTATCTGGAGCATCGGCAAAAGGTTTTCTGATGCCTCTCTCTCTTACAGGCTCAAGTACTCTCCAAGATGGGTGGTTGGGCTGCTTGACGATGTTAATATACAGCAGCTGAGCCTGGAGCTGACAGTGTTCCTTTACTGGTAGCACCCGTGTCTCGGCGTCTAAATGCTTGATCGGCGAACTCCTAGCACATCCGGTGGCGATCCGAAGAGCAGCGTTTTGTACACGCTGCACCTTAGTCCAGGATGAGCCCGACACTAAGTGCTGCCAAACCGGTGCCGCCTACTCCAGGGCGGGTTGCAGTATAGCCTTATACGTGGTCAGAATAGTTTCCTTGCTGCTGCCTTATGATGTACCTCCCAGCGCCCTTAGCACACTGAGTTTAGCTTTTACAATTGCTTGCTTTTGCTCGGTGTTCTTGTGAAACTTCAGCGATGGATCGAGTATAAGGCCGAGTAGTTTAAAGAAGCGAGCAGCAGGCAGGCGATCCCCACCCCAGCTGACATCGGGATGGGTGCTGTGCTCTTTGGGGTCCGTTGTGAAAACTGATACTGAAGACTTGGCAGCTGAGACCCTGGGCATCTTGTTATCGAAATAGCTTTTCAAATCAATCAGGTACTCGTTGATCTTGCTCGCGGCCACTTGTATGTCGCGGTTTTGGCACATGATGGTCACATCATCAGCGCAGGCGACAACTTTAATGTCCTCTTGAGGTGCCGGAATATCCTCTAAGTACAGATTGAACAGAGCGGGCGATAAGACTCCGCCTTGGGGAACACCGGCAGCTATGGGAATACTTTTAGAGACATGATTTTGAAACATAACTTTTGCTCGACTGCCCTTGACGAATGCTGTTGTCCAACGCTTCTGCCACGGTGGAATATAGGACTTTTGTCAAGTCCAGGGCTACAGCAACGGTCCTGCGGGCTTTCCCTTTTTGAAGCGGTCGATGGCGTAGCCAACGATTTCCAAAAGCGCCGCCGTGGTGGAATGTAGCTTCCTGAAACCGTGCTGGTGATGTTGTTTCTCATTATGCTGAGCCAAGTCATTGACGATAAGCTTTTCAGCAACCTTGGCTAGAGGTTACAAAAGGCTTATTGGCCTGTATCCTTTCGCTGATGACAGCGATTTACCGGGCTTGGGCAGAGGAATGACATTTGCTGTTTTCCAGTTTTGTGGCAGTGTGCAGGTTCGGAATGATGTGTTCATTAAATCAGCGAGCAGCGAGAGAAATTCACTGGGGAGCTTCTTTAGGACTGCTGGACAGATTCCGTCAGGTCCAATGGCTTTGGAATTACGCATTTCCTTTACAATCTTCTCCACCTGCGCGGGAGTAAAGGCATCAGCCGTGCCCATAAGCGGAATGTGGCACAGCTCCCTTACTGTCACTCGGTTTTGCGGGCCCCGCTTCGCACATGTTATGAAGAAGCTCTTGCCCAAAGCGTAAGCGGCATCTTGTCCTGACTTGAATACATTGTTCTCAAACTCGAGAGTAGATACGGTGGCGATTGTGGCTTTTCCGGAGAGTTTTCCCAGGATTTTCCATGTCGCAGCACCATCTGCCTTGAAGTTCAATCTTTCAGTGAACTTCTGCCACTCGTCTTTCTTGTGCCTGTCCAAGTCTTTTCTAATCTCATCGTCAAGCTGAGTGACCTCCGGGTCCAGATGGTTGGCAGATCTCTTTTCATCTCTTGTCCTGATTTTCTGAAGTATATCCCTGGTGACATTAGGGTAGAAAGTTTTCACACGTCCTTCTGGTAAGGCCGCTTTCATAGCCTTCCGGATAGCGTCATATATGTGCGCTCTTTCTGGTGCACATCGCCATTTCATGGATATTCAGCAGGGCTGTGCGTAATTACGACTAACGACTTTAACGACTAACGGGCTTTTTGGGTGTTACGACTAACGACTAACGAAATTAAAAATATTTTCGTAAGCAATCCCACAATTCGTTAGAAAGTCAATAGTCATTCAAATCGCTTTCCAACCCCGGGCGTTAACCAGGATTGATACATATTGCCCTGCTGGTTGTTCTAGGTGAATGGTACAAAATAATCATAGCCTTCAATATTTATTATTTCTACTGACACTGCTTGGCAGTCCTGAAGCCCCCACGTTATGACCTCAACTGAACGTTGCGGAAGGTGAGGCGCAGCATTTATGCGACTTCGCGTCGCTCGCGCTACTTTACGGTAGGCCCACTGAAACGGTTTCGGCACTGACCGGCTCCAGCAGAGATTTTTACAGAGAGCACCATCAGAGGTGAGCATATGGAGCGGCGCCTGCAAGCCACAACAGCCCAACGACGGGAACTGTATCCGATGATTGGATTGTTCTTCTTCTTCTTCTTTGCAGCCACAGAGAGGGGTTCTGTCATAGGTTCAGAAACTCGGCCACTAGCACTGGGTTCGTCCACAGATCCATTGTCGTCAATGTAGTCGGTCTTTTCGGGCTATTGAACAGGTGCGCAGTAGTATGCCCTTGACTACCGCAATCAGGACACTCGTCAGGTTTGCTGTTGTCAATCCTATGCAAGTATGACATAAGCATGGGGGAGTGTCCACAGCGTAACGATGCAAGGGTGCACCTGGCACGCCTGCCAAGTTCCATCTCTGTCTCGGAGACCTTTGGAAGTGCGACTCCCAGGATGGGGTTTATGGCAACTCTGCTCAAGTGTTCGTTCACGAATCGGGTATGCTCCGCGCGCAAGAGACGGAGGCGTTCTTGTTGTGCTTCAGTCCATCTCTGCACATCTACTTTCAACGGAGCATCAGCGAAAGGCTTTCTGATAAATCTCTCTCTCACCGGGTTTAGTACTCTTCGCGAAGGATGATTCGGCTGCTTCACGATGTTAATGTACATTTGTTGCGCCTGGAGTTGGCAGTGGTCTCTAACTGGCAATATGCGAGCTTCGGCATGTAAGTGCTCTATTGGAGAGCTTTTGGAACAGCCTGTTGCAATTCGCAGAGCACAATTTTGGACGCGCTGCAGCTTGGACCAAGAGGTGTCCGACACGATGCGCTGCCAGACTGGCGCAGCATACTCCAAGGCGGGTTGCACAATAGCCTTATACGTGGTCAGGATCGTTTCTTTATTGCATCCCCAGGACGTTCCACCGAGAGCACGCAGGACGTTGAGTCTTGTTTTCACTGTGGCTTGCTTCTGCTCAGTGTTCTTATGAAACTTCAACGAAGGATCCAACACGAGTCCAAGCAGCTTGGGGAATCGGGTGGCCTGCAATTGAGTTTCGTCCCATTTCACCATAGGATGGGCACTGTGCTCTGCATTATCAGTGGAAAAGACGGTGACGGACGATTTGGAGGCAGAGACTGTGAGCATTTTGCGATCGAAGAAACATTTCAACTCGATCAAGTAGTCATTGATCTTACTGGTGGCTACCTTAATGTCGCGATCTCGGCACAGAATAGTAATATCATCCGCGTATGCAACGACCTTGATGTCTTGAGGGGGAACGGGCAGATCTTCTAGATATTAACTGAAAAGTGCAGGCGATAAAACTCCTCCTTGAGGGACACCAGCGGCGATGGGGATGCTTCTTCTTCTTCTTCTTTGCAGCCACAGAGAGGGGTTCTGTCATAGGTTCAGAAACTCGGCCACTAGCACTGGGTTCGTCCACAGATCCATTGTCGTCAATGTAGTCGGTCTTTTCGGGCAATTGAACAGGTGCGCAGTAGTATGCCCTTGACTACCGCAATCAGGACACTCGTCAGGTTTGCTGTTGTCAATCCTATGCAAGTATGACATAAGCATGGGGGAGTGTCCACAGCGTAACGATGCAAGGGTGCACCTGGCACGCCTGCCAAGTTCCATCTCTGTCTCGGAGACCTTTGGAGGTGCGACTCCCAGGATGGGGTTTATGGCAACTCTGCTCAAGTGTTCGTTCACGAATCGGGTATGCTCCGCGCGCAAGAGACGGAGGCGTTCTTGTTGTGCTTCAGTCCATCTCTGCACATCTACTTTCGACGGAGCATCAGCGAAAGGCTTTCTGATACATCTCTCTCTCACCGGGTTTAGTACTCTTCGCGAAGGATGATTCGGCTGCTTCACGATGTTAATGTACATTTGTTGCGCCTGGAGTTGGCAGTGGTCTCTAACTGGCAATATGCGAGCTTCGGCGTGTAAGTGCTCTATTGGAGAGCTTTTAGAACAGCCTGTTGCAATTCGCAGAGCACAATTTTGGACGCGCTGCAGCTTGGACCAAGAGGTGTCCGACACGATGTGCTGCCAGACTGGCGCAGCATACTCCAAGGCGGGTTGCACAATAGCCTTATACGTGGTCAGGATCGTTTCTTTATTGCATCCCCAGGACGTTCCACCGAGAGCACGCAGGACGTTGAGTCTTGTTTTCACTGTGGCTTGCTTCTGCTCAGTGTTCTTATGAAACTTCAGCGAAGGATCCAACACGAGTCCAAGCAGCTTGGGGAATCGGGTGGCCTGCAATTGAGTTTCGTCCCATTTAACCATAGGATGGGCACTGTGCTCTGCATTATCAGTGGAAAAGACGGTGACGGACGATTTGGAGGCAGAGACTGTGAGCATTTTGCGATCGAAGAAACATTTCAACTCGATCAAGTAGTCATTGATCTTACTGGTGGCTACCTTAATGTCGCGATCTCGGCACAGAATAGTAATATCATCCGCGTATGCAACGACCTTGATGTCTTGAGGGGGAACGGGCAGATCTTCTAGATATAAACTGAAAAGTGCAGGCGATAAAACTCCTCCTTGAGGGACACCAGCGGCGATGGGGATGCTATTGGAAACATGTCCCTGGAATAGCACATTTGCCCGACGTCCTTTAGTGAAGGCAGTTATCCACCGCTTCTGCCATGGCTTGATGGTAGACTTCAACAGACTCTCTGATAGTAGGCCTAGATTGACAGTGTCAAATGCCTTTGTTAAGTCGAGGGCCACACCAACAGTACGTTGGGGTTTGATGGCATTGAAGCCGTCCAGCACATAGCTCACAATTTCCAACAAGGCTTTTTTTTTCAGGACTGCAGGGCTCAGATTTGAAGACTCCATCTTCAAACTCAATCGTGGAATTGTCGGCGGAGGTGAACTTTCCGGTGATCCTTTTCAAGGCCTTCCACGTTGCTGCTGCATCATTTCTGAAGTTCATCTTCTCAGTGAACTTTTCCCAAGTTTCCTTCTTGTGCCTGTCAAGGTCGTTCCTGATCTCATCATCCAGCGCAGCGATGTCTGGGTCAAGATGATTTGCGGCTCTCTTTGCGTCCCTTGTCCTTATCTTCTGCAGTGTTTCCCTGGTGACATTGGGAAAGAAGGTCTTAACGCGGCCTTCAGGTATCGCAGCTTTCATAGCCTTCAAGATAGCATCAGATAGGTGGCGCTCCTTCTGGTGTACATCGCCATTCCACGGATAATCAGCCGCTTGGCGGAGCGCAACCTCCCTGAACAGGCTCCAGTCTGCAAGGCCTAAATTAAGATAAGAACGATGACGAACACCTGTATAGGGAGAGTTAGAGAGATCAATATCGACAAAGACAGGGATGTGATCGCTGGAAAGAGTTGTGGATGTCGACCAAGAGCAGGCATTAGAGAGATTGGAAGAGACGAGGGAGATATCTGGGCTAGATGATCGGCCGTTGGCAGGAGACGAGTGGGCTGGCCATCGTTTAAGATAACCAGATCGCACTCCTCCGCCCATTCTTCGACGTCACCTCCTCTAGCATCAGAATCAAGCGACGAGCAGAACGTGTGCGCATTAAAGTCACCCGCAAAGACAATTGAGGGAGAAAGAGAGCAGTCATACAGCTGCTTGAGAAGAGGAATAGGATTGTATGTTGAGGGACAAGAGGAAGAAGGAGGGATATATATATTAAAAAGAGAAAGTGGTGTTTTAAGAGGTAGATGGATGGGGATGTACTCGAGAGTGCCATCCACTGGAGTGTTTGGAATAATGTGAGAGGGAAGAGAGGACAGAACAAAAGTAGAGACTCCGCCTCCTTGAGATGACCTGGGAGTATGATATGCAGTATAGCCCGGGATGTTTGGATGTCTAGAGGTAGCAGAGGGAGAGAGTTTGGTCTCCTGGACCATGATAACATCCGGGTGATGAGTACGGGCAAAGAGAGATAATTCAGAAAGCTTGGTCCGAAGGCCGTTTAGATTGATGTGTACAATAGATAGGGGGCGGTTGGTAGATGAGGAATTGGAGTTACTGGAGGCGGAGCACACAATACAACGAAAGGAAGAATCGTGGTGCCTCACAGAACTGAGACCCGAACAAGAGAAGTGCACCCACCTTTCGCATCCAAAACATTGGACGCTGGTTCCATACCAATTGACATCTCTGCCGCATGTGGCACATGGGTACTTCTTCTTCTTCGCGGGTCCTGGATTCCTTTCGACGCCGGCCATTTGTAGAAGAATCCTCAGGAGAGCTGCAGCCAGCCAGCACCTCTCCCATGACAAAAACCCTCTCCGCGGAGGGATTGACGTCGGTTTGCACGGAGGTGATCTTCTTTCCTCCACACTGCCACGGCACGAACGTACGACATCTCGGCAGCATGGGGATGCTATTGGAAACATGTCCCTGGAATAGCACATTTGCCCGACGTCCTTTAGTGAAGGCAGTTATCCACCGCTTCTGCCATGGCTTGATGGTAGACTTCAACAGACTCTCTGATAGTAGGCCTAGATTGACAGTGTCAAATGCCTTTGTTAAGTCGAGGGCCACACCAACAGTACGTTGGGGTTTGATGGCATTGAAGCCGTCCAGCACAAAGCTCACAATTTCCAACAAGGCCGTAGTGGTGGAATGTAATTTACGGAAACCATGTTAGTGCTGCTGTTGGCTGTTATGCTCGGCAAGCTCCTCCACAACCAGTTTTTCGGCAATTTTGACGATGGGTGAGAGCAGACTGATCGGCCGGTACCCTTTAGCCGTGGATGGTGACTTTCCCGGCTTCGGCAGTGGAATAACACGAGCCACTTTCCAATTTTGGGGTAAAATACATGTACGAAACGATGTATTTATGACGTCAGCAATAAAGGGCAGTAGTTCACTGGGCAGTCTCTTCAGGACTGCAGGGCTCAAACCGTCTGGCCCTAATGCCTTCGAGTTGCTCATCTCCTTTATCGCCTTCTCGACCTGTGCAGGCGTGACTGCATCATCTACATCCATGAGAGGCAACTTACAGAGTTCCCGTACAGTTATTCTGTTCTGTTTCTCTCTTTTGGTTCTAGTGATGAAAAAATGCTTCCCAAGAGCATTTGCGGCCTCCTTCCCTGATTTGAAGACTCCATCTTCAAACTCAATCGTGGAATTGTCGGCGGAGGTGAACTTTCCGGAGATCCTTTTCAAGGCCTTCCACGTTGCTGCTGCATCATTTCTGAAGTTCATCTTCTCAGTGAACTTTTCCCAAGTTTCCTTCTTGTGCCTGTCAAGGTCGTTCCTGATCTCATCATCCAGCGCAGCGATGTCTGGGTCAAGATGATTTGCGGCTCTCTTTGCGTCCCTTGTCCTTATCTTCTGCAGTGTTTCCCTGGTGACATTGGGAAAGAAGGTCTTAACGCGGCCTTCAGGGATCGCAGCTTTCATAGCCTTCAAGATAGCATCAGATAGGTGGCGCTCCTTCTGGTGTACATCGCCATTCCACGGATAATCAGCCGCTTGGCGGAGCGCAACCTCCTGAACAGGCTCCAGTCTGCAAGGCCTAAATTAAGATAAGAACGATGACGAACACCTGTATAGGGAGCAAGAGAGTTAGAGAGATCAATATCGACAAAGACAGGGATGTGATCGCTGGAAAGAGTTGTGGATGTCGACCAAGAGCAGGCATCAGAGAGATTGGAAGAGACGAGGGAGATGTCTGGGCTAGATGATCGGCCGTTGGCAGGGAGACGAGTGGGCTGGCCATCGTTTAAGATAACCAGATCGCACTCCTCCGCCCATTCTTCGACGTCACCTCCTCTAGCATCAGAATCAAGCGACGAGTAGAACGTGTGCGCATTGAAGTCACCCGCAAAGACAATTGAGGGAGAAAGAGAGCAGTCATACAGCTGCTTGAGAAGGGGGATAGGATTGTATGTTGAGGGACAAGAGGAAGAAGGAGGGATATATATATTAAAAAGAGAAAGTGGTGTTTTAAGAGGTAGATGGATGGGGATGTACTCGAGAGTGCCATCCACTGGAGTGTTTGGAATAATGTGAGAGGGAAGAGAGGACAGAACAAAAGTAGAGACTCCGCCTCCTTGAGATGACCTGGGAGTATGATATGCAGTATAGCCCGGGATGTTTGGATGTCTAGAGGTAGCACAGGGAGAGAGTTTGGTCTCCTGGACCATGATAACATCCGGGTGATGAGTACGGGCAAAGAGAGATAATTCAGAAAGCTTGGTCCGAAGGCCGTTTAGATTGATGTGTACAATAGATAGGGGGCGGTTGGTAGATGAGGAATTTGAGTTGCTGGAGGCGGAGCACACAATACAACGAAAGGAAGAATCGTGGTGCCTCACAGAACTGAGACCCGAACAAGAGAAGTGCACCCACCTTTCGCATCCAAAACATTGGACGCTGGTTCCATACCAATTGACATATCTGCCGCATGTGGCACATGGGTACTTCTTCTTCTTCGCGGGTCCTGGATTCCTTTCGACGCCGGCCATTTGTAGAAGAATCCTCAGGAGAGCTGCAGCCAGCCAGCACCTCTCCCATGACAAAAACCCTCTCCGCGGTTGTTTTCATGCTCTGCCAGACCTACTTCTCTGTCTGCTCGTGATATGTGGAACAAGCCGTGCGAATTTGCCACCTTTCTACGCCTATAAGAAGATACTCCTCTGTGGCTGATAATATGAAGAGGTCCAAAAGGTAGTCCTGAGTAGTAGTAGCTCTGTTCCGTCGCATCAAAGCGAGAAATAGCCCTTCAACAACGCCATTTAAGAATCAAGCCAGCTTTCCATATGGTTCTAATGCGAAACTCCAGATCTTCGCGTGCTTGTCAGTTTTCACACGAAATGGATGAGTGTCTTATACATATTAATTGATTCCCCCGGCGGGGGAGGTATGCATACAGCCCCAGGGGTGGTGAGCCGAAGTGGGGGGAGGGGTACTGATGCACATACAGTCGACTTGGATCGGTATGTCGGTGGTGGACACCTGCCGCACACTCAGATACGCTAAGCACACCCTTATGACGAACCGTTTCGTTTTGTTTGCAACTAGATCGTAGCGTGAACTTTTTGGATGCTCAAAATTTGGGTTAGATAGATTGAGCTGAAGTAGGTGAACTTCTCATCTAAATGTTCTGCATGCTGTAGGTCCTTTTTTTATTTTTTTTAGAAAAAAAAACGGACTGTCCGGAAATACTGTGTTCATCTCATGCCAATCGCTTCAAAAGTATCGGTTTTTCCCACCGCACGCAGTGTTTTTGCCCCCCATCCCCCACGGCGTGCTAAGTTAAATCGTGGACTGTGGCTAGAAAGGAGGGGAAGCGGCTGCAGGTTTCTGGTTCTGTGAAGTGGAGACAGTCTCAGAGCTAAAATATTCATTAGGGTTTTTTCTGCGGTCAGGCTACTGCACGAGGTGTGGAGAAGGCCAATTTTACTCAGATCATCCTTCCCCCCCCAAGAGCGTGATGGAGTTCAATTTTGGCGGTTCTCTCAGAACCATCCCCTGGAGTGAGACGTGGTCTCTTTCGCTGTAAAATTCAAAGAAAAGGAATAATTAATGTGAATTAGAGGGTATAATCGAATTCTTCGTAAGAACTTATCTTAAACAGTGTACATCCCCATTCAGAACGGTCCACCTGGTTTCCCGGCTCAGTTCAGACACTCCCTCCACCCCCGCTTCTCAGACCCCGTGTGGAGCTGCGAACCCCGCGCCGAGCCCTGTCTGCGGTTCCTGTGCGTTTCCGTAGACTAGTTGTGGTCCGATTTGGCTAAAAATCTCAAAATGGCCGGACATTGCCTGTAACCTCGATCCAATGGAAAGCTTAGCCAAGGGTTGGCTCGATATGTGGCCAAACACAGGAAGAGGGTTCTTGCTCTGGGAGGGATCTCAACGGCCTTCGCGCCAAACTGTCTGAACTCTCTCCGATCGCACGTACTCACCATCCAGATGTTTATGTGGTTGAGGAAACCAAACTCTCTCCCTCTGCTACCTCTTCACACCCAAAGATCCAGGCTACACTGCTTATCATGCTCCAAGGTCATTTCTTGGAGGAGGAGTTTCTATTTTTGTCTCATCGACACTTCCCCATCTTATCTCACACACCCTCAAGAACGGTCTTCTTCTTCTTCTTCTTCTCTGCAGCCACGAAGAGGGTATTATCATAGGCACAAAAACTTGGCGACGAGCGTCGGATATGTCCAAAGGTTTATTGTGGTTAATGACGTGGTACAGTGCTCTTGAGTGCCTCCCTATCCACCTCCCTCCTAGAACTCCCATATTTCTTTTTAGTATTTACATCCCTCATACTACCTACCTCCTGTTCTTAATCATCAACCCTGTTCCCCCACTTCAGCAGCTGAACGACTTCTCCTCATCCTCTTCGTCGTTTGGCACTGACCCTAGAGCAGAGGACGTCCAAGAGGAGCGTGATCTGGTTTTCCTAAACACTCGTCTCCGTGTCAACGGCCGATTTTCTAGCTCTGACAGCTCAGCATCCTGTGATCCTTCCTGATGCCTTTGATAGTCTTGCGCCTAAATTCGTTTACTACCATTCTTACCCGTTTTCACTATAGTTGTCGAAACGTGAGGCCGTTGTTTAGTCCACTCTAGCAACCTCTGTGAGCCGAAATTGAACAAAGAGTGTCTGTCTCCAAAAAGAAGTTCGTGAAATCCTTTAACTTGTCAGCGGAGACTGAGGTTCACTCACGCATGCTCTTTGCTGAACGAAACATTGAGAAGCAATTGGTCTGTGATGAGGAGCGTCCAGATATGCAGATCATTTGGTATCGCAAGTGCATTGAAGCAGTAGATGTGGATGGCTCTCTGGAAAAACGCGAATACGATGTGAGTTTGAATGAGTAAGATAGCTGTTTGTGGCATCTATGCTATTAGAGTCTGTTTAATGTTCTTCAGGCTCTTCAACACGTGTTTGCTGTCGTATTATCGACCGACTTCTTTAAAGAACTCGTAACTAGCAACAGTCTTGAGGACTTTGTCGCCACACAGAAATTGTCCTACGCGGTTCCGAATTCCACTATGGTGGTGATTGTGTTTGGAAAGGATTCTCGGCCGGTGATTTTTTAAGTACATCTTGAATTTACGGCCTTCCTCGAATAACTTTAAGCCGAGCGAAGTTGTTTGTGCGTGCACGCGGTCGGTTGTGCTGCGTATTTAAAGTAGAACGCAGGTCACCAAAAATTAGTTATCTTGATCTCGCCGTCAACTGTTTTCATTGTTTCGGTTTACTGGACAAGTAGTCAGTCCAATGGGTTATTTGAATGCAAAATAATAACGAACGAGTCGTGATGAGGCCATTAAAACGGATTGTCGGTGAATTTTGATCTGCTTAAAGGCGCTAGCGCAAAAAATATACATGAAAGCATTTCCAGGCCCTCGTTTTACAATGCGGAAACATTTCAGGTGTTCGATTTGTCGATCGGTCTTTTCGATTCTTATCGAACCCAGGTGCACTACGTGCGCGATGCGCGAGAATTCGCTACTTACCTCGTTCAAGTTACTCGTGCGTTGGCCAATATGGAACGTCGACTGGCGAGCCATGATCGACTTGTTGTCGATGTAGAGAAGGTAGTATGCTTCTTATATTGTTTCTTGTGAGGTTGCTGTCCAATATTCGCTTCTTCTCCAAACTGTTTGTAAATATCCGCGTATTCATTTTTTTTGCTCGTTTGCTCTGACACGTACTGGCAACATATTCAGGGTGGCTTTCAAGTGCTGGAACGTGCTTCTCCTCTTTTCTTACATATAGCGTATTAGCCTCTGCCTTAACACCGCTGCATTTTTTCTCTTATTTTTATTATAATTCCCTCCTAGAGTCTCAAAGTCACATGTCCATTATCAGACTTTTTAAAAACAAGACCAGACTCTGAAGGTGCGCCTCATCTCGGACGTGTTGTTATCGGATTAGGTTCTCCATTCGGAATATACCACAACAATTGTCAATTGATCAGTTATATAGGTGCATAACAATTCCCGGAAGCGAGAAATAGCTACGAAGGTGTTTGTTTCCGGAAGCTTTTTTGTTTGGGAAGAATTTTAGTCTTCTGCTTTGACTCTTCCCAATCAATTCAACCATATCACGGAAACCAGCACTCAAATGCACCAGAATAAGGTTCTATCTGAGCTGCCATTCTCCAGCGGGGAAACCCCAGTATGACTTTTATATAAGAGAGCCGGATTATACTGCTTGGACCACTACGGCCGAACCTCTTCATATTTCTCGGCTAGAATCATTGCCTCCCGAGCTCACGCAACTGAACCCATTCGACATTTCCGTGTGAGAATGATGGAGGACAAACCAAGGACTCAAGGACAAGTTTGAGCGTTGATACGCGGGAACTCAACGAAACTGGAACTTTTTGAGCGTGGGTGCACCGCCAATTCCGTGATTTCGCATCTGCAAGCATTTTGTGAAGCCAAAGACAGACACAGAAGTGGGCTCATTTGGGGGTCGCAATGAGAGATTTTTCTTCTCTACTACTTCAGAAAAGCTTTCTAGATGATGTATACTTCTCATATAGCAGTGTTTTCGCACGCATAAATACTCTGAAGCCTCCCTGTATTTGCCCTATTTAGGGTATAAAGGATGCAGTCCCGGACGAGTTAATTCGAGACTGGTGGGACAAGATGCTAGCTGTCATTTGTCGAATGCAAGATGGTATCAGACGCGCAATTATTTCGGCTTATCCAAATCCATTTACGGCAAGCAGACGATTTTCTGAGGTGAGTCAAACATTTTTCCAGTTTAGTTTTTCAGGGTTCTAAGGCCCCGGTCAGACTTCGTCGAAAAACCTGCTGAGTCCGACTGAGTCCGAATGAGTCCGGGGTGGAAAAACCTGCTGAGTCCCACTGAGTCCGGTTGCCCCCAGCGCCAACCAACTCCTCTGCGAAACACGCAATTGATAGTGACGATTATCACTTCAGCTGTGAATCGGAACGTGTTTGGTGGCTGATTTTTCTTGTTTTCAACATGTCTGAATCTGATTTCCGTATCAGCAGCAGGTGGGGCAGAGCGCAGACGACGAGAGTCGAGATGCGGCGGGACTCGGCAGGTCGCAGTCGGCCGAAAAAATGCACCCAAATCACGTGAGAAACTCCTATATCGACCGGGTGGGGTGAGGACGATTTCGGTGGGACTCAGTCGGTGCATTGGCCCCGCCCTTGTACGCATGAGAACCATCAGTATCGACCGGGGGGATCGCGGTGGGCATCAGACGGTCGCAGTGGGACTCAGCTGGTTGATTTTTTTGCACCCGTCTTCCACGAATTCGATGCGTATCGACCCGGTGGGACTCAGTAGATCCACCGACTATGACGGGGGCCTAAGGCACCATCAAAAGGTAATAATATAGTGGAATCCGGAAAAAGCACACCGGCGGTTCCTGAGTAGGATCAAGTAGGCCATTGTCCAGGACCTCGGCGGGGCTATGCCCCCCCCCCCTCCTTTGTGACCACAGCCTATTGAAAATTGTCAAAAAGATTTTAGGTCCTTCTAAAGAAGTTTTGTCGCAATTTTTGAGATTACAAATTTTCAAAAAAAACAAAGGTGTGTACAATGTCAGCTGATTGGGGCGGTTGAGGGTTCTACTTGTTAGTTCGCATACAACTGTTTAAAATATGTGCATCAGACTTTCTGGAACAATACGCTGTTTATGAACGATGCGATTTATTTGGCCAAAAGACAAAAGAAGAAAAAGACGTTGTGTTTAATGAGATTTCGGGCGTCCTTGGAGGGCTTTGCATTGTGAATTTCATCAGTAGGGGGCGATCTTTTTTTGTTTAAGCATTGTTATTTTGCAGTCATGTTCAAGTGATGAGGTTAGAGTTGGCGTGAAGCCCCGAAATCGCATTGTGCGACGGACTTTCCTTTTTTGTATGCCGTATGAATTTAGATGGGTTATACAATTGCTGTTCGCGAATTGGCTGAAGTACAATCAGAAAACGGACGTCGTCTTGGTCCGGTAATGGCTCATCGACTCTATATGATTCTCACTGACAACATGGGCATGGAAATTGTGGGATAATATTTGATCTCTAGATAATACGGGACTCCTAACCCTTTTTTTTCTGTGCGAATGTGTAGTTTGTTTGAGGTTTTTGCCCTCTCTCAGCTTTTATACATCTTCACTATTTTAAACTACTGCTTTTGAAATCGTAAATTTATTGTCGCTCAATAATCATCCTATCTCACCGTTTAACAGTGAGCACTAATGTTGATTTCGAGGGATTATGGCATGGATGTTGTAACGATTGACCTGCTGACGCAGAACAGCCGGCTGAGAATGTAGCTTAGCTCACAGGCCCCGACTACACGCGGCTGGAGACTTCGGCGAGAACCAAGGGAGTTGCCGGCGCAGTGTTCATCATGTTTTTTACATTTATTACATGCGCGTCAGCACATGTGAATAACAAAACAAAAAAAAAGCGAATGGAAAAACATTAAAACATAACCAACAGCAAACAATAAGAAAACTAGGCCCTACTAGAGCCAATAAACGGTTCCTGATGCAAATACTGGTCAACCTGTCTTTTAAAAATACTGAAAGAACTAGGCACCGAGAGCCTTTTACTGAAGCGCAGATATTCCAATCCCCCACGAATTGTGAAAAAATTACGCCTTAAGCGAGTTCGAGGCTGAGAGAAGCTGAGTTTGAACCCCTGACCTCTAGTATTAGAACGTCTCAAGGTGAAGAACTCAGATAGTTTAAGACCCACGAGACCATTCAATATTTTGAAAATTAAGAATAAATCATTTCTTCTCCTACGGAGAGCAAGAGTGTCGGTTGGCGACTAAGGCGACTTGATTCAATTAGGGAGGGAGGGGAGAAATCGCGACGACCGCGCGGGCTCAACAAGTCCCTTTGGCTCACAAGAGAAGGATCATTACACGCCGTGGCCATTTTAGATGAAGTATGCGTGTCTAGGATCAATTTTCGACGTAGAATTCGGATTTTTACTCTGTAGCTGCGAATCGTTCCTCTGAACGGAGTTATGAGCATTTTTATATTGATTTCCATGGAAAGATGGCATTGTACCTGCCGTAACCTACAGAAATCTTCCGGAAACCCAAAACGGATCTCATATTCGTGATCAGCACCCCAAATAACCCCCTGGACAGATTCAGAGCCAAAATTTTTTTTCGACCTTCGGACCCCCAAGAGTGGATTGAGTTTAGCTCCTCAAACACTCCACCGATGGGCAAGGGGACCGAGGGGCAAGGGGACAACCACGAGCCCGCAACATCCCGTAGAGGCCCGCCCGTCCACCTGCGGTGGACTTGCGGGCCTCTACGGGATGTTGCGGGCTCGTGGTTGTCCCCTTGCCCCTCGGTCCCCTTGCCCATCGGTGGAGTGTTTGAGGAGCTAAGTTACCACATGCGTGAGGCTACGAAGGTGAAATTTTTTTTTGCCCAAACGTCGTATAGGTGGGTTATTTGGCGCGCTGAAAACGAATATGACGTTCTTTTTTGATACTCATGTTGATTATTGTATGTTACGGTTGCAATATGGTATTTTGGCTACTACAACCTACAGTAGTTCTCAAAAAAAGAGCTTTTTTGAGAAATTATGGGTTTGTGGCATTCGCGTCAGATCAGCCAAATTTTTTGAAGGCCGTGATCTCCCAATCAATATTGATTATTGTCCGCCCGCTCTCACTCTAACCTGACTCCTCGAGCGACTTCTCTTGTAATGTTCTGCCCACAACCGTTCAGCTAGCCTATCATTGCTAATTGGAGAAGCGGATGTCACGATGGAGAAGGAGTTGGAGTTCATGGAGTTCGTTCGAAGACCATACTGCTATTGAGAACGCCTTGCTTACTCATGGTATGCGGCAGGGTATCATGAAAACCATCCAGGACAGTTTGAAACTCCCTTTCAGTACTGTTTCCCTCCTCAATTGGTAGGCCTGTGTGATTTTGATGGTTGTTCGAAAGTTCACTTCATTCGTTGTTCTCATTGTGAGAAAGTCCTTTGTTTTGAACATTTTGTTCACAATAACCACATGTGCTCGTAGCTATAAATTTGTTGCAAGTCTAATTATTTTCACAGTAAAACACCAGCCGCGGGGATAAAACATTCTTGACTGAAACGCTTCATACTCATAAAAAAAGCTCTCCTACGCTCTCTCACTGTTAATCGTCTACACTTTCAGTGATGGGAACGAGTATTTTACGAGTGTGCAAAAGTTTTGCGTGCAGCATGGATTCGAACCTGTGACCTCTTTTTTTAGTGCAGCACCCGCTTCCACTGCGCCAACCGATCACGGCTACAGGGGCACCGACTTCGTATATGACAGCGCGCAGCCCCGTTCATCGTAGCAACATATTTCGGCGCTATAACACACTATGAGGTGATTCCTGGTGTAGAAGTCACATCAGTGTATCTCAGGATGCGACAAAGACTCATGGATTACGCATTATGATGCGTCTACGAGTGAAGCGCTAAAAACACCTTTCAGAGAAACGATTCGCAGCTGCAGAGTAAAAATTCGAATTCTACGTCGCAAATTGGTCCTAGTAATGCATATTTTATTTAGAATGGCCACTAGAATGAGGACTTTTTGAAAAAGGACCGAACGAACGAATTTTGAATAAATTCGTTCATTTTTCATTTCGAACGGACGAATTTCGAATAAATTCGTTCATTTTTTATTTCGAACGAACGAATTTCGAATAAATTCGTTCATTTTTTATTTCGAACGAACGAATTTCGAATAAATTCGTTCATTTTTTTATTTCGAACGAACGAATTTCGAATAAATTCGTTCGTTTTTTATTGCGAACGAACGAATTTCGAATAAATTCGTTCATTTTTTATTTCGAACGAACGAATATTCGAAATTCAAATATTCGAATGACGAATAATCTACGCATTCATAGCAATATCACGCAACTATGTAATGAGCGGCAATAAAAAGTTTTTTTCTTCTTCTGAAGCTTCATTACCGCTAACAAATGAAATTAATAAGGCACGACTCAACCTAAGTCTGCATGGGCTTCAACTCCAAAAAGGCTACAAAATCAACTTTAGCCTAACCTGAAGGGGCTAATCGAGATGCTGAACACGAATAAGAGGTCCACTTTCGGTGCTTCGAAAGATTACTGTAAGGATAGGGTTATTATGTCGTCAAAATCTTAGAAATGACTGAAAATTCGCCTAAAAGGTTCTTTGGTATGCTTATCACAAACCCGTTGTCCGCTTTCCAAAAGATTAAAATGGGTTATAGTAGCCGAATGGCAAAGAACCTACCCTTAATCCTCACTAATCCTTCAAAAATCGCGAAAAGGATGAAAGATTTTCTATACACAGCTCAAAAAGGCCTCTTGGCGGAGTTTTAGCCAAGTCGGTGCTATCACCAGAAGAGGGGGGGGTACCAATTGCCATTTCACTAGGACACACCCATTTTTCCGTGCCGCCGCGCAATCATAACACCAATCCGGTGTTTCCTCCCCTTCCGAAATCGTTGCGGCGCGGTTAAATGGGCGTGGCCATATGCAATGGCCAAGTGGCCCCGACTGCCGAGATAACATGGCGTAATCTGCACGTAATCCGACAAACCACGGCACTGTGCCACAACCTTCCGTAACACCGGAAACGGATATCAAATCTGTGTTTAGCACCCCCAGTTGCTATCACGGCCACTTGGCCACCCCTATTTTTCCGCGCCGCAACGATGGTGGAATAGAAGTACTCTGAGAAAATCTGTGGTGACGGCACCGCAATGCGGCCGTGTAGGTGCCCTATAGGCACCTACATGGGGTCATTGCGGTGCCTTCATTACAAATTGCCCTGCCTGCACGCAAATAGCGAAGTAGGCTCCGCAATCGCAGCTCGTTGAAGAGCCGATTGCCGCGTCGGCTGAGCGTTGACACCGCGTAGGTGTTTTTCAAGACACCTACGCGACCTCGCTGCGAAGCCTTCGAGGTGAGCCAAATATAATTGCCCTCCCCATCCTGGGGAATAGTTGTTTGTTAAGCAAAACACCGATACAGCTGATGATACAGCTTTCCAGCATTTGCCTGTCACCCATCTTACGTTTTCTTCGGGATCCTTTGCGTAGGAATAGTACTCGAACGATTTGGTATTTTAGCTTTTCAAACCCATACGTAATCCAAATAAAATTTCATGCTTATCAAACGCAAATTGCGAACACCTAGCTTTGATACTTGAATGCAGAAGTCCTCACCCATTTTAATCGGGCAATAATTCAGTTTATGTAGTCTTCTTGACAGCTGCGTTAAAAATTAGACAGAATCTTACGAGAACCGTTAACGCTGTGCATATGACTACAGATTTTCACAGTGATGGTTTTTGCTGCTCTGTCAAAGTTCCAGTTTTTGAATCGTTTTGTTCCAAGACGACTCAGCATTTAGAGAAGTGTTCGCCATTTACGGGTGCGATGCCAGGATGAAGTGCAATACCGCTGATATCATTTGCGTTTTGAGCACAAAAAGAAGTTTTTATGCTTCTTTTCAACACTCTGTTCAAAATAGACCATTCTTTGATATAAAGAGATATCTGAAATCAGCATCAAAAGCCCTTTTAGGTGATATTCCCCAGCGAAGACCGAGAACGTAAGAAAGTGTGGTTTTCGAGTAATTCGACAAGTCGACCGTTCAAAAAAGCACGGCTTTCGAAACAACAAAAAATGAAAACAAAGTCTGTAACTCGGATGAAGCGATTTTTTGTGAGAAATCGTCAAAAAACAGCGTATTAGAATTGGGGTCGGATAATTTATCGAACAATAATCACATTAATCGTTTTATACGCGAGTACTCCAATATTCTATTCACCTGGGAACTAAAATTCTTGGATCTCTCTAGAATTCGATTGATTTATGAAATCCAAAAATCCGCTGAATCCTTAAGGATTCATTTAGAAACAGAAATATCTATGAAATATTTGAAAAATCGAATCGAATCGGCTGAGTGCTATTCCGAATATAAATACCAAACGGATAGAGTAAGGTTTTCAGATTAGTTCACTCATTCGGAAGTTTTGAAGTTTTAATTTGGAGTTTTCATTCAATCGGGCAATTCAAAAAGAGATAATTGAATTACACTCCCTCCTTCATAACTTTCAAAACGGCGATATTTTAAAGATTCGTTCATCTGAAACTTTCTGACAGTTTCCATTGAAATTTTCAATTTTTCGGGAGCAGTTGTTTTTTGAAAATGCAATATTCTTTCGTTTATTTAAGAATGAGTGTCAAATGACCATGTCTACTCGTCCCTCTACCTAAGGGATGAATGCCGAAATTCAGGTGGACTGCGAAAAACACCCAAAAATTCAGGAAATGTAACACACGGCATTGTTTCTTAGATCGTGGTTGCTGCAGTTTTGAAACCGAAATCTCGAAGAATACAAAAAGCGTGATACGCGGAGACACATGAGCACAAACAGGCGTTCAAGATTATATTAGTTAATGTCGCAACATAAAAAAGACCTAACGCTTGACATGGAAATTCAGTATAAAGCCAATTTTACTACACTGGCAGTGTATGCTATGGTCAAAATGTGGATAACATAAAAAAACGAATTCGGAGAGCACCGGAATAGATATCGGCGAGTCTAGCTGGAAATTTGATCGATACTGCAGTATGACTGATGTGTGCCAGTTCGGAGGTGTGTCGAACGCGGAGCCGACGGGATACTGAAAGCCTGCACACTCATCGCGGTGCCGACGCTGTTTCACCGAGGAGCCGTGTTGTCTACGCTACCTCTTTATCGGACTGCGGAGCCGACATAAGGCTATCGCGGGGCGACTGCGTCACACACCACTTTTCCACGATCGCGGAGACGCCAATCAACTGCCGATACCCCATCGCGATACCAGCGAGAATCTCGGGGCTATCGCGAAACCAGCGGTACCGATTTTCTCAGAGTATAACCCGGGGTTGGTGTTATCATTGCGCGGCGGCATGAAAAAATGGGCGTGGCCAAGTGCGATTGCCATGTGACTTCCCCAGTCAGAATCGCCCTAGTAGCCTCCTCAGACGCAGAGTGGGCAAAAAAATAGCTCCTGCATTTGGAAAAGTAGAACAATTCAGTCTTGAAAAGTATGTTGATTCCTTTATATATTAGAGCTAATTTTCGTAAGTTTTGTTGAACCATCTCGAGTATTCGAATTCGAATAACGTTCGAATATTCACCTCTGCGAATAGTCGAATTCGAATAATGTTCGAATATTCACACTTTTCGAATATTCAAATGTTCGAATAAAAATTCGTTCGAAAAATTCGAATATTTATTCGAACTCGAATATTCGGTCCTCACTCTAATGGCCACGGCATGTAATGATCCTTCCCTTGTCAGACGTGGGCAATGTGGTAGTGTGGAGATTCTGATTAGCGGAGGCGCAATAGGGCAGGTAGCAATACAGGCATGCTAAACAAATTTAGAGCCTCAGCGCGGACCGGTGAGCTATGAAGTATGTAGTGTAAGCATTACAGCCGTATTCATTGTCGACTTTATGACATCAGTTGCTAATTTCTCTCTGCAGACAACGGAGTTATTTCCCTGCAGCTTTACCGCATTGACCGATTCGAATGGCGGAGGAAGATTGCATGCTTTCATGAGCCGAAGTAGCACCAAAGTAGGATGCTTGAAGAATAAATTGGCGCTGCTAAAGGTCGCTCAATATGACTCGCAGATCACTGTCACACCTCCTGCCAGAACATATTAATGTAGTGTTCATCGTGAGTACTGGTTGGATGGCGATGAGGATAGTGAGCGCTGACGCTTTCAATATATAGAGTTCGAGTAATCAATTGAGTCTGGTGAATGGACGAGGCTGCGGCGGTAGATCGCCGCGAGCGATCGAAACCCTGTTAGCCGGTAATGCCGCCAACCAGGGTCAAGCAGGACGTTGCGTAATTTTCAAAAATCAGAGCGACCCCTCCTCAACCATCAAAGTTTTTTCCAAAATCCAAAATTTTTGCGATTTCCCCGAGGCGCGATTCTCGGGCAGTTCAAATTTGATTACTGAAACTGTCAGACGCCGAAAACTCGTTCAGTAGTCGGGCTCAGGCGTCTGAAACCTGAGCAATGCTACGATCCATCCCTTTATTGACCAGAAATATCGAGAATTTTTGGGATATCTTCACGAAGTTTGCATTTTTGGCCCGGAATATTTGCCATCTCCCTCCTAAACTTCATTTTCTGATCAGAATTTTTGCGACTCCCCTCCGCCCACCATTTCGAAATTTCGCAACCCCGCTTGACCCTGCCGCCAACACCGCAGGGCCAGCCACCAGCCTGGTCTATGCATCAGACTCAATATAATATGGAAACCCCATGAGAGTTCTTTGTTCTCGGATTAGGTCTCTGTTGCGACACGATGGTATTTTCGCAGTCCTGGCCCTTCATCATGCAACGTTTTTAGTCAATGTCGCTTCACACTTGGCACGTAATATGCCTGTGACCATTCGAAATGGATGTGTGTTTTCGTTGTCGGCCCCCCTGGTAGAGGAGTGCTCAGCAACCTGCCACAGTCTTTCGAAACATTTCCATTTTCAGAATTCAACTATTTTGCTAGGCTTGATTTTCAAAGTCTCTAAAAATGAGATACTCACTAACATTTGCTCACATGACTTCTTTTTTTTTTACCTTGTACCTATGTCTCTCAAGTCGTTGTATAAAACTAAATCTCACGCTTTTTTTTTTACCTTGTACCTATGTCTCTCAAGTCGTTGTATAAAACTAAATCTCACGAAGTTCTAAGTCCTTCATCCCAGTGTTTTTTATGATTACAGTCATTCCTTATCATTTCTTGCCCTATCTCGCTTACTTGCTCTGATCTTTGTAATTGTAACACAGAATTTCATGGAGATTTCTTCTTTTGTAGTTCTCCTTTTTCTTATAATCTGTAAAGCCGCTCTGTATTTTTTGATCATCGGTAGTAATATGTCTTTTTTTGATCGTCTGATAGTCTCGAAAAGCATATTTTCGTTGAATAATATCGAAAAAAATTTCTTGTATTATCAGAATCGAATCATTTTTTTCTAATCAAATGTTTCTAGCGTTTAACAAGTGTTTCGGAGATGCCGTCATAGATTGCTCCGTGTTTGCGATCTAATCGTCCATATCCGCACCGCGTGAACCGTCATCCCATTGTTGTCGCGCCAGGCGCACACGGGTGCAGGTACGATAGCGTTAGTCCTTGTGTATCAAATTTTTCCGTCCATGCCACTCTTCAACGCACAAACAAAAATGTATAAGCCGTTGGTGAGCTCGTTTGCAATTATGAATGCTCACGATAAGCGTCTTCCAATTGGCAAATTGTTCGTCAATTTTAGGGTGACGTCATTCCTGCTATGCAGATCCGCTTTAACCCTCGTAATACATTCGTATTCGTTGTTGGTGCTGCATTTGTTTATTTGGCGTACTTGATATTCTTGAAATCTGGTGATGGCATCCACGACGTCAAGATTGATGTTGACCTGAGCAATGTTGTCAGGTTAGAAGTCATCAGCTGTTCAGTTATAGTTCGTTTTATTTGTGTTTATTATTACCCTTTACTCTCTGTTCTTCTCTATTTCGACTATAAAACTTTTTTTTGTTTGCAAGCTATTATACTATGGGTTTTTGGTACTGATATTGATTGGTAGGCCTTTATGAGATTCAATGTGTGAAGTGTTTGGTCAGTAGTGCACTATAGCTTGAAATCAGATCCAGCTCTTTCACTCAGTTATGCTTTTCAGCTTCATTACCTCCTAGTGTTTTCCTCACCCCTCCCTCTCCACCTCTTTCTTTCCATTCTTTTCTTTCCTCCTCTCTCTCTCATTCGTACCTTCTTCTATCGCAAAGTATAGACTCTGTTTCATTTCAAGTGAACTCACGTTTTTGATAATCACAGCGCGGAGCGGTGGCTTCTTCGTCGGAAACTCCTTATCACTAATTATGTTTCACCGAGGCCCACCGCTCCGCTGCTGGTGATAATCGAAATCTACAGGTCACTAGGGTTTTACCAGAGCTTACAAATGATGATAACCATCCTAATACCGTATTCAGGAAATTCTGGGAGCCTCTCGAGAAAGTCTACAGTCCACTTAAAGGCAGTGTTCACGATGAAAAAGTTGCCCGTTTTTTTGGGTAAAATGTAAGCTTTGGGTCCTTCCAAGAAGGTTAAGAACGGAAGTGCGACGGAAAACGGTCGGGAAGCGGGTGAAAATCTCGTTGGTCAGCCGACCCATTGGGCCACCCCGCCCACGGCTGAATTTGACGATGAGATCAGAAAGGATTTAGACAGGCACAAGCAAGAAGAGTGGGAAAAGTTCACCGGGCAGTTGGATTCTAAGACGGACAGTGCAGCTACTTGGAAGGTATTACCGAAGCTCTCGGGAAGAGCTCACCGGCTACCGTCTCCACAATCGAATTCTACAAAGGTGTATTCAAATCAGGAAAGGAAGCCGCTTATGCGCTCGGGAGAAGTTTTTTCATCACCAGTGCAAAGCGTGGTCCGCAGAACAGAGTGACTGTACGAGAGCTGTTCCGCCTCCCGCTTATGAGCACGGCCGAAGCGTTCATTACGACGCAAGTTGAGAAGGTTATAAAGGATATGCGGAGTTCAAAAGCGGTTGGTCCAGATGGGATATGTCCTGCTGTCTGGAAGAAGATACCGAATGGAATCCTTCTGCTTCTCACTGATTTGATAAACACCTCGTTCAGATTGTGCACCATCCCACAGAATTGGAAGACAGCTAACGTTGTGCCGCTGCCCAAGCCGGGGAAACCTCAGGCTTCAGTCAAGGGATACAGACCCATTAGCTTGCTGTCCACGTTCGCAAAGGTAGCCGACAAACTGATCGTAAAGGATTTGGCGGAGCACAATGAGAAGCAAGTGATTCGCAAGCCACTGATAAGGCTGCCTTCCACCGCCCCATCTCCCTCCTTTCCCCCCTTGCCAAGCTTGCGGAAAAAAGTGGTCAATCCGCTTCTCCAAAACGCCTTACAGCACAACACTCATCAGCATGGTTTCAGAAAGGAGCATTCCACCATCACTGCCCTGACATCAATCACCGAGCATATCATCGCTGGATTTAATTGCAAGACTCCGGCTGGTAGAAGTCTCGTCGTTGCTATTGATCTCTCGGCTGCGTTTGATAGCGTCAGTATCCCGCTTCTATCGAAATCCATACGGAAATCGGAAATGCCCAGTTGGTCTAAAAGATGGATTAATAGCTTTGTCAAAAACCGGTCCATTCGTGTCAAGTTCGACGGACATATGTCGTCTCCGGTCTCTTTTAAAACCGGTGTTCCGCAAGGCGGGGTGTTGTCCCCTAGCCTGTTTTCGCTATTTCTGTTTGATATTCCTGAGCCACCAACTGGTATTCATCTGTGCCTGTACGCTGATGACATCACTATCGTTTGCACGGACTCAGTTATTGACCGAGCCACTGCCACCATGAACAACTGCTTACGGACGTTGGCTGTGTATCTCAAATCAAAGTTGCTGACTGATTCTGCCTCCAAGTCAAGTGTCACACTATGTACAACGGCTACTATCGAACATCGGCTTCATCCCAAGGTCATCTGGGATGGCCACGAGCTGCCACTGTCTAAGCATCCTCGACTACTGGGAGTCTTCCTCGATCCTTCGCTACGATTTTATGAGAATGCGCGTATACGTGCTGCCTCAGCCAACTCGCGCAACAACATTCTTCGCGCATTGGCTGGAACTACCTGGGGCAACACGAAGGAAGTGCTACGTATGACATATAGGGCCATTGTGCAGCCGGTCATGGAATATGGTGCCCCTATATGGACCAGACATCTCTCTGAATCCTCTTGGTGCAGGTTGCAGAGAACACATAATACTGCCCTCAGGCTTATCACTGGGTGTCACAAGTCGACGCCTATTCCGCATCTTCATCAAGAAACCGGCCTACTTCCCGTGAAAGAGCACTGCTTACTCCAGTCTCAGCAATTTCTGATAAGTATTGTCAAGAGCCCGACCCATCCAAATTACCATCTTCTGTCGTCTGGCCCCCACCCAAGAAGCATACGCACGCCGCTCAGTGCTTCTCTGACTGCAGTCGATCAACAACGCTGGGCTACATCCGAGCTATCGCGAAGAAGGCTCGAGATGGCTGAGCATACGCGGTTCGTGGCAGAGTACCTGTCTGATGCTCAGCCCAACTTAATCTATTGTGGCGTGCCCCCACGAGTCGACGACAGCGAAGCTGGACTACCGAGACGTACCCGAACAATCCTCGCTGGTCTGCGATGCGGTCACTCCAGATATCTAAAGGCCTACACTCATCGGATTGATCAGTCAGTCCCAGATAAGGCCCCGATTGTGAATGTGCTGGACATGATTCATTGCATCTATTTTCATGTCCGGCCAGGCCTACAACCTTGTCTGCGCGAGATCTATGGTGCAAGCCGTGTGAGGTGGCTAGCTTCCTACGCCTCTGATGCGATGCTGTGTTCATGGCTGACAAGAAGAAGAAGAAGCAAGTGATTCAGCATTTATTCAGAAAGCTGCATTCCACCTTGACAGCTCTGCTGGAAATTACTAGCTTTGCCATCGATGGGTTCAAGGCCCAGAACCCACATAGAACTGTGGCTGTTGCCTTAGATCTCACCAAGGCATTCGACACAGTAAACCATAGAGTTCTGTCAAGCAACCTCCTGGATTCTTCATTACCGCCGCGGCAAGAGCACTGGATAGCGGCTTTCACTAAGGGAAGACGAGCTAGAGTTATGTTCCAGAACCACGTTTCGAATAGTATTCCTATTGCAGCTGGAGTCCCGCAGGGCAGCGTTTTATCGCCTGCTCTCTTCAGTCTGTACCTCGAAGACATGCCCGCCCCTCCCCAGGATATCAAGGTGGTCGCCTATGCCGATGATATGACAATAATGTGTCGGGATCGGGATATAAATGTGGCCGCCTCCAAGATCAATGAGTACCTGGTCACACTGAAAAGCTTTTTCGACCGCAAAATGCTAAAGATCTCGACATCCAAATCGTCGGTACCCGTATTCACAACGGATCCATCAGAGCACAGCGCCCACCCGCATGTCGAGTGGGACGGAGATCGATTACCTGCTGCTCGCTCTCCCAAACTGCTCGGCTGGTGCTCGATCCATCGCTCAAGTTTTATAAGAACACCGAGCAGAAGCAGGCCGTCGTCAAAGCGAAGCTTAATGTGCTCAGAGCCCTGGGCGGTACATCATGGGGCAGTAGCAAGGAAACTATTATCAGGACATACAAGACCATACTTCTGCCCGCTCTGGAGTACGCTGCACCGGTGTGGCAGCACTTGGTATCAGAAACCTCCTGGACCAAGATGCAGCGTGTACAGAACGCCGCACTTCGTATAGCTACCGGATGTGCAAGAAGTTCCCCAGTCGAGCACTTGCATGCGGAGACACGAATATTGCCAGTAAAGGAGCACTGTCAGCTCCAGGCCCAACAATTTTTCATCAATATCATAAAGCAACCCAACTACCCCTCATGGAGAGTGCTGAACCCCGTCAGGGAGAGAGACATCAGAAAGCTTTTCGCTGATGCTCCGAGCAAAGTCATTCTGCAAAGATGGCACGACTCACAGCAAGAACGACTCCGTCTGTTGCGCGAGGAGCACACACATTTCGTACGGTGTCATCTGGAAAAGGCTGCGGTAAATCCCATCCTGGGAGTGGTGCCGCCCCGGGTCTGCACATCCGAGTTTCGAGTCGGAAGGAGGGCCAGATGCACCCTGGCATCGCTGCGCTGTGGTCACTCTATTATGCTTATGGCCTACGTCAGTAAGATTGACAACAGCAAATCGGACGTTTGCCCGGACTGTGGATGCCACGGCCACGATGCGGCACATTTGTCCGGAGAGACCAACCACGCTGACCACAATGGACCTATGGACGAATCCATCACTGGTCGCCCAGTTCCTCAACCTATGAAAGAACCCTCGACGTGGCTGCAAGGAAGAAGAATAAAAATTTTGTGAAGATATGGGGTGCTGAAGAGAGTCCAAAGGGCAGATCGTTGAATTGATAAAACTTGTTTCTTTCTCCAATGGAATCCCAGATATTTCCGATCTTTCTGGCTTATCTTCACGTGGTGATAGCTACTCTTGAAATCAAACGAGCATAGAAAATCATCGAGAGGAATGAGATGTTGAACACTTAATAAGGTCTCGAACTTGACTTTTTCCTTTGCTACGGATTTCCTGTTCACAATCTGATTGAAAGGCTCGGGAGCAGGGGTGGGAGGAAATTTCTGTTTTCTGAATTCTGTTTTCTGACCGTTTTGGCTTTCTGTTTTCTGATTTTTGTTTTATGAAAAACTTGAAAAAAATCAACGAAAACCAGGTCTGTTGGACAGTGCAGCTTGTTTAGTCGTTTATGTGGTTTTGCTCTTATTTGTGTTTAATTGTGCGATTGCTGCTAAAGGTAGGGATCGCCATAAGAAACGGTTGTTATAGTATCCTCATGAGAAGGTAGACACGATCCTCACAAAAGTGAAAATAGGCGAAAACTTAGAGGAAAAACGCTCAGGAACAGAATATTGCTGGTTGTCACCTTGCGACCACGTGTCCCACCGGTGGGACACGTTTTTCAAAAATCGATTTCTCCGCCGCAAGAAGGAACTTATAAACCTACATATGATCAAAGCATTGACCTACCCTAGACTTGAGTACAAACCTCGTGGTCCGCGGGTGGGCCAAACGCTACAACGGATTTGGACCTTTTCAGAAATACCGTTAGTTGCAGTGAAAGAAAAAGCGCCTGTGCAGCCATTTCAGAAGCACATTACAATTTTTTTTGATTCTATCGCTACTTAAAAGGTGACATATATCGTTTGAAATTTGTTTACTCTTCTCAAAACGTTGCAGCTTAGTTGACCGTGCTGCGGTTTCGAGGTATTGTTCTTCTAAAACGATAGGGTATTGCAAGCTGAAACTGTTATTATGTTCATTCAGCGTTACTATCTACAATATGAAAAGAAAAGAGAAAAAACAATCACTTGTGGAACGCTAATCAAGCTGGCGTGTCCCACCGGTGGGACACGGTATACGGTGACGCAATATTGCATACCGTCGTGAATGGGTTAACTAACTTTCTATGTATCTTATTTTTGCCGTCTTCCGCCTTACTGTTACACCCTATTCATACTACTTTTGCGAGGCGGCAAACGCCGCGGATTATCAAAAGAAAAATGAGAAATCAGATGCTCGGTAACGGTATCAAATATCTGATTTCTCATTTTTCTACTGATAATGCGCGGCATTAGCCGCTTCCGCAAAGGCATGAATAGGTTGCTAAACGAAAAAACTAGCTCTTTTATTAATCACGTTAGTTGGGGCGTGCGCACACCCACCAATTAGCTGTTCTAAGCTGTTTTTGTTCGTTTCTCATGCAACTTTCCACTTTTCTCACTTTTGTGATGGTGAAACCTGCATTCTCATTAAGAGAACTCAGCAACTGATTTTATCGCGAACCCTGCTCACCTACTCAGTACTTCGGCACAATAGGGGTTGCATCCCAAGGCAAAGGTCGGGTGCAAACCTTCGCTGTCAGCAGCAGCTACATATATAAGCAGCTAGCGGTAAATGATTCCAACACTTGCTGGGGTTCAACCCCTCGATATCAATAGCAACTGCTGCTCTTAGCTGTCAGCAGCAGCTGCTGATAACGAGGGATGCAACCCCTAATGTGCTGACGTACTGGCGTTCACTGAGAAATTCACCCGATCAATAGCCAGGAAGTGCCTGCTTTGTGCGTGATAGCCGGGAAATGGTCGGGAAGTAGCTGGTCGCCGCGTAATAGCCTAGACATAACCTCCAAAAAATGTTTGCCGCGAAATGGATGCCAAATAATTCTCTCAAAGGGATGTACAGTTCAACTCCGCATTGCCGTTCAGCGCGCAAAGTGCACGCTGACTGCGAAAGCAGCTGCGGCGCGGTTGCGAGTATTCTTAGACAGGGATGTGGGATCACCTGGGGTGCGTTCTAAGAATGTTCCCACGATACCGATGGAGGGCAAATAGCCTTTCCATGGCCGAACTTGTTTCCCATGGCCACGAGTAGTAACTGATAATTGCTTCCACGTCGCCGTGTCTACGTTTTCATGGAAAACTTGAGCCGTGGGAATGTTCTTGGAACGCACCCTAGAGCATAAAAGGCAAAACCGCCCGGCTGATTCTACATCCCTGTCTGAGGATACTCGCAACCGCGCCGCAGCACGCTTCCGCAATCGGCGTGCACTTTGCGGACTGAACTGCAATGCGGAGTTGAACTGTACACAACGCATTCCTGAGGCATGATTTGGATGTCAACACCGCGGTCGGTTCAACTACCCAAGTTTGTGGTACTAGGACCCAGCCTAGCACCAGGAGGCCCCGCCGAGCTGCAGGAGGCCAGGGCGGCTGCTCGGCGAGCCAGGAAGGGCCGCGTCGCGTGTTCGTGTGCCTGTCAAGTCTTGGTTATTTCTCGGTTATTGCTCGATTACTTCTAGGCTATTTCGAACAACATGATCTTAGCCGCCTAATAATCGAGAAACAATCAAGAAATATTCGAGAAATAGCAAATCAAGAACGCCTGTGGAGCCAGGTGGGCTAGTCTTATGAGTTATTGGTCCAGTCTCGTAGATATTGTATTACAGGTATAGCAAAGATATTCAGAATTACACTCTCTTTCCTCTTGAAAAAATGTTAAAATGCAATGACTATTTTTTCTAAAAAATTTCTGATTTCTGTTTTCTGGCCGTTTTGGCCTTTCTGTTTTCTGATTTCTGTTTTCTGACAAACTCGATTTTCTGTTTCCTGTTTTCTGAATTTTTTAAAAAAATTTCCGCACATCTCTGCTTGTGAGCCCTTCAAAGAAGGGATATATCCAATTCTAATAGAAGTTTCTCACCTTTGTCACGCTGAGTGGATTGATACATAACTCATGAATATCAAAATCTGGGACTATCCGTGCCGCTTTAGAGGCAAGAAGATCTGCAGTGGTTCCCGATACGAACTGTTCATGCTCGAGAGCAGGTTTCCTGTTCACAATCTGATTTAAAGGCTCGGGAGCCTTCAGAAAAGGTATCGAGTATCCGTATAAAATGGTATCGAGAACCATTTTCTAAGGGCTCGAGAGCCTTGCACATCGAGATGCGGTTATGGATCCCACCTGCTTGGAAAAGGTAAGTCTGTCCCTCTTGGGTATCGATACCAGCAGTGACCGCTGTGTTCGCAAATGAAACTGTTTCCTCTGGGATATAAAAACATTTTTTGTGGTTGATGCTTTGTTGTCAGCGAAGCGAGATGAGAAACCACAGCGGCTTCTCGACTGTTGAGCACCCTGACTTTGAAATCGATACTGGAATCTCGGAAAAGAGTTGGAAAATCTTGAAAATCGGCTGAATCTTCGGGGATCGGGACGCCACGCCGTCCGCCGCCGGAGCGTCAAGAAGACGAAATGAAGCCGTTCAATCCTCATCTAGCGGAGTACCTCAGTCAGGAGTAGGAAGAAGAGAAGAGTATTAAAAGGAAAAGACAAGCGTCGCCATCAGCTTCTAGCCAGCCATTTTCATTTTCCCTTGTATGAAAATGGCTGGCTAAAAGCTGATGGCGACGCTTGTCTTTTCCTTTTAATACTCTTCTCTTCTTTCTACTCCTGACTGAGGTACTCCGCTAGATGAGGATTGAACGGCTTCACTTCGTCTTCTTGAACGCTTGGAATCTAGAAAAGTAAATTCTCCTGGGTGTTTGTCAGCAATTTTAAGTGTCTCATTTTTCGTGACTTGGGCCTCCGCTGCAGCGCTTTTCACTCTTTTGAAAACTTATTCTTATACATCATTACCAGCTTTTGTAGCACTGAGTGATTAAATTCGTATTGTGAAGCGAATCCTTTTCTGTGAACGACGAAGTAGACGAGGACTGAGTTCTAGAAGAGGCGAAATTTGTTCCCTACGCAAAGCTGCAATGATCGTATTGATGACTTCTCGTCCGAGTAATTGCAATCGCTTCGGAAGAACAGAGGTTTTAGACGAATTGTGAGGTAATTTGATCCTTATCCATGATTATCGATACGATCTGAACGCCTTGTGCGTTCAGATCGTATCGATAATCATGGATAAGGATGAAATTACCTCACGATTGATTATCGATACGATCTGAACGCCTGGTGTAGTGGTATCCGAATAAAATTTGCTCTATCTAAAGTGCTATAGAAAACCGTACAAGTAGACTATCCCGACGCTTTAATCCACTAAACCAGCAGAAATTTCAGAGTTTGGTGAATTTCACTGTTCTTCAGGGACACCAGGAATTAACTCGTAATTGACCTTGCACTACTGTAAAGATCAATTATCTGATCAGAATAGTGATTCAATGCATTCACAACGACATGGATCCAATGTACAGCGAGAAAAAAAGTAGCGTATTAGAGCATAAAGATGTGCGTGTCGCTCGTTGACAACAAAACCTGGAATGGTTCGAGAAGGAAGGACAAGTCATGGGATGGGTCCCTGACTTGTTTCACAACAATCTTGGCCCTGTGCCAAGATCCTCTAACGTCTCTAACGTAAACAAGCGTTGTCGAGACAACCAGACTCCATAAACCTTCAGATCTCCCATAGATCGAAAAGCATACACTTCTTTAAATATTTCTTAGTCGAATATTTGAAAAAAATCCGAAAGTGCAAAAGTATAGTAGCCTAAAAGCTACAGGAACAGCAGCATGGCACAACTATAGTAAATTGAGGTCGATGGCCTGAATCCTCCGCTTTGAGTGCAGCATTTATCTGTGGAATGCGTTCTTACGGCTTGTTCTGCTCAAAAGTTTATCTTGTGATAATTGAGCAGACTCAATGGATCATGAACGGTTTGGGAGGACTTGTGAAACGAAACCCTGTTCAAGAAGCTTTTGAACGATGTTGCCTGTATAGTTGGAGGGGTTTATCAGATCAAGAGTCAAACACGAATCTCTGGCTCCAAACTTCCTAAGCTCTTATGGTGATATTTTTAGCTATGCGGTTTTGGCAGCCGAGATGGGAGGATATGCGGTTCGACAAATACATGAAGAGAATGGTACTCGTATACTCTTGTAATCCAGAAAATTGTCCAAAGGATTTGTTTTTTTCAGCACTGAATGTCAAACAGAAGGGATTAACTGACGAAGGAAAAGCGGAGTTACTAACTAAGGCAGATCTTGTATCCAACTATCTCATACTGGATGTTCTACATCGATTTCCACTCCTCAACGTGTGTAGTCATTTCAGTACTTTTGGCTGATTATCTGTGCAATCATCGTCGTGACTTCAGATAGTAACAGAGGAGAAAGACGCGTCCATCACTGAGCGCGATGCAGCTCCTTATCGAGCAGATTCGTACGCGGTGTGGCTATCCATTCGAGACGTGCTCTCGAAGATTCCATCTCGACGCCTCTCTCTAGCTGATATTCAGATCTATGTTGATCCTCTCGATGCCACCCAAGAGTACACTGGTATAGCTTAGGTTGCTAGGATGAGTCCGGGCGGAGGAAGCAGCGGGGCGGTCGGCCATGGCAAAACATAACAGCGATAAGGAGATTTTGACATGTTAAGCCCGAGAAGCCTTGCTTCGACCGGCTCAAAATGAGCGACCTAGGCTATATGTTCAGCTGGTAGGCATAAAGCCAAGCTTGCTCGGATGAGTCCGGGCGGAGGAAGCAGCGGAGCGGTCGGTTATGGCAAAACATAACAGCGATAAGGAGATTTTGACATGATAAGCCCGATAAGCCTTACTTCGACCGGCTCAAAATGAGGGAGGTAGGCTATATCTCGCTTTTGAAACCATGAATTTTGATGCGGGCTTTTTTCAGAAGGCTTAACCCAGTATGTTACTGTCATGACGTGTGTGGCAGAGTATGACGAACCTATTTTCGGTGCAATTTATCGGCCATTCTCAAATGAAACAAGTTAGTTGTCTGTTCCATACGAAATGATGTTCTATTCTCGACCTACTTGTGTCAATGCGATCGCTTTTAATCACTATTTTTTTCGCAAAGAAGCGCTCTGATATCATTCCTTCTCGAATGCTTCAAATTCATGCAGGCTTCCTCGTTTCCACCGTTTCCACTTTGCTCAAAGTGTGCGATGTTTTGCAAGCATATTTTTTGTGAAAGATAACTGTGTAATGTTCCATTCACTCCTGTGCCTCAACCAGGTTTTTAACGGTGAAATTGACTTTATTGCCCAGATTTTGGAGAAACTTGCTCCCTGTCGTCTACGAACCGCAGTGGGGCTTGGTTTTGACAGAATCGAGAAGGGCCTCTGATAACGGCGAACTTCCCGAAACGTCTGGCCAATAAAGTCGATTTCACAGTTAAAAAGAAACCCTGGCTGCGACACAGAAGCGAATACTCAGAACGTCGGAGGGCCGCGCCCCCGTACCCACCACTCAGCGAGGCGGGGCCCCCCCTCCGCCGTCTTCGGTCACTTACCACTAGAGTATATCAAACGGATAAAAATTTTCGAATATTCGAATAAACTAATAATTCGGAAAATTGACTCTTTCGAATATTCGAATAAACGAATTATTCGAAAAATTGACTTCTCCGAATATTCGAATAATCGAATTATTCGAAAATTGACTTTTCCGAATAATCGAATTATTCGAATATTCGTTTATTCGGCCGAATACTCGGTTGCCGGAGAACTCACACCCGAGCGCACCAGAGACAGCGCGATGACGTCACAGGCGGCGGCGAGCGTCTCGTTGTCGTGAACTCTCTCTCTATCACCTTCGCGGCCGTTCACCCGGGACGGCAAACGGGGGAAGGCATGAAATGAGCCACCGAATACATCGCAGGGTGTGAATATCAGAAGTGCAGGATGTAACTGGTGACAGAGAGAGTAATATGGATGCCATCAAAGCTATATATAGTGTATTAAATGTCGTATAATTACTAAATGGATTGTCCCTCCTCTGAAATCGCAAACTTTTCATATTCATGGTTCAATTCTAGGGAGTCACTCGCGTTAAGTTCACACTCACGAGCCTGATATCGAGCGATTATTATAGTGTCAAAAGATGGTCATATTTTACTTGTAATGTTATTTCTTTAACTTCAATGCACAGGCTCTCAAGGCCATATTTTACTTGTAATGTTATTTCTTTAACTTCAATGCACAGGCTCTCAACTACATCATGCCTTCAACAACCAACGAAGTCTTGCACAAAATAATTCCAGTCGTCAAAAGTATGAGACTTATAGAACTAATCACTGTATACCAGTGTATTTCGAAAGGACGTTTTCATACTGGATTTTTTTCTAAGATTTTGCCACTATCTAACGATGAACTTGGTCAGAGCTATCTACATACCCACCAAGAAAAGGAACCAGGCAGGATGAAATCACTGACGAGCTCCGTGGGTACAAACTGTTTGTTAACACCGTGAATAGGCTTCCTACAGAAGCAGAATGTCATCCATATCTAAACTATATAGCCGCAAGATCAGCTCATTGATGTAGTGGATGTTTGTGAAAGCTGTTCTTGTTAAAACACAGTGTTTCACTATTGATCTCAATGCCCAGCCATTATTTTGATTTGGTAGCCAATAGATTAGATGACAGATGTAGTAAATGCTTCTCGAAGTTGTTCTTTTTAGATAGTTGTCATATGCCTTTTACTCCACTATGCTTGCATTTGTTTGGATAAATCAGGTTGCCCACCACTCTAAAACAGCATGCCTACCTCTATAATCTTTGGAAAGAGCTCAAACTGGCAACTCGTAATGCGTACTGAGCCCTTCGAACGACAACGATCTGTCTATCGCGCTCCAATGATAACGAACACTAGCTGTCTGCGCGTTGACCCTCGCCGTCTGCGCTCTAACCTTTTCCTCTGCCGTCGCCCGTCTCCCGAGACGATGGGTGTGAGTTCTCATAGCATCCGAATACTCGTTTTCCGAATATTCGTTGACATAGTCTATTTACCACCCCAAGACGGCGCGGCAGCCTCCGTCTCGCGCGAGATTACGTGAGAAAATGTCCGACTGGGGGAGAGAAAATGTCCGCGCGTCGCGTGCAGAGAAAATGTCCGCAGAGGGGAGAGAAAATGTCCGCAGATGGGGGAGAAAATGTCCGCAGAGGGGGGAGGAAAAGTCCGCGGAGAGGGGAGAAAAAGTCCGCGAGCCAAGATAGAGGTGAGAAGCTGTCCGCAATGGAAGAAACGTCTGTCCGCAACACTATTTCATCAGATCCTTCTGGGGTTGAAATCTTGATAAGAAACAGATTCGAGTACCAGATTTTCAGACTTCGTTGCATGGTTATACAGCGTATAAACACAAAATAAATTAATACACGTTGATTTGGCGGGCTTCAACATCGGAGTTGTGTAATGTGCTTATCTGGGTCAAATTCCGGTCCGTAATTGCGTCTCGACACGCTTTGCGGCCGCACGCGCTCGAGTCAGTCGAGTTTCCAGCGCCAAAGCCGACTCGATATGGCTTTTTTATACAGTTTTCTTCGATTTTGTCTAGTTCCCAGTTTCTAAAACCCACCTAGTGTCAACAAATCGGCTGCTGCGGCGCTGGAAGCTCTCTCGATTCGAATGCGCGCGGCCGCAAAGCGTGCCGAGACGCAATTGCGGACCAGAATTTGACCCAGACAAGCACAATATCAGCTCTCTGTCCTACATCGCGTCGGCGCGACTTTTGCCGCTCGACTAACTATGTAGAGGCCCTTAGACAGACTATTGTTGGTTTGTTTTATGTAGCATAAAGCGTTCATATGGTTTTTTTTCATGGACATATCACGATTATTATTATGATACATGTATTATTATATGGTTTTCTTCTTCTTCTTCTTTGCAGCCGCAGAAGGCTTTTTGTCATAGGTTCAAGAAACGGGCGACCGAAGTTGGATTTAACCACAAATCTATTGTCAGTGAGGTGGGCCTCTTCGGACAGTCGAATAGATGAGCTGTAGTGTGGCCAGGGTTACCACAATCCGGACACTCGTCAGGCTTACTGCTGTCGATCCTATGCAAGTATGACATCAGCACAGGGGAATGTCCGCAGCGCAACGAGGCGAGGGAACATCTAGCCCGCCTACCGAGTTCCATCTCGGTGTTGCTGACTTCAGGTGGTGCGATCCCCAATATGGGGTTGACAGCCACCCTACTCAAGTGATCCCTGACGAAACGGGTGTGCTCCGCACGTAACAGACGAGGACGATCTAATTGGGAGTCCGTCCATCTTTGTATATTGACTTTCTCGGGAGCATCCGCAAAAGGCCTTCTGATATCTCTCTCTCACACAGGATTCATAATCCTTCTTAATGGGTGATCAGGCTGCTTGACTATATTATTAACCAGTTGCTGCGCTTGGAGTTGACAGTGCTCCTTAACAGGCAGAATATAGTCATTTACGTGGGTAATAACCCACCAGTGGAAACGTGCTGGCACAATACAACAAGACTCAGAGTTTATTGTAGCAAGACAACAGCGAATACTCCCAAAGGGACCTCTGTGGAGGCTCCAGGGCGGACAGACGAGAACTACATACGTTGTGGGATCGGGGCAAACGGCCCATGGATGACTCCGGACGGGTGGCAATACAGCACGGGCGATGACCAGTCACTAGCCGCGAGTCGAACTCTTGTCGGTCGAAGGCTGTTCCCTCCTCAAGTAGCGAAGCCGTGGTCGAACCATGTGCGAGAGGCATCCACCCTGGAATGCATCAGATGTAAACATGATAAGACGGAGACGGCACGTCCCCGCTATTCATCCGCGCTAACCCCTGACACTTACAATATGAGCTTCAGCATGAAGATGCTCCACTGGAGTGCTCTTTGCACACCCAGTGACAATCCGAAGAGCAGCATTTTGATCTCGCTGCATCTTTGTCCACGATGAATCCGATACTAAGTGTTGCCATACCGGTGCTGCATACTCCAACTCCGGCTTCAAGATTGCCGTGTAGGTGGTCAAAATTGTCTCCTTGCTACCTTCCCAGAGCTCGTAGAACGTTGAGCTTAGCTCTCACTGTAGCCTGTTTCTGCTCAGTGTTTTTATGGAGCCTCAGCGAAGGATCCAATACTAGACCAAGCAGCTCCGGGAAACGTGCGGCAGGCAGACGAGCGTCTTCCCAGTTCACAACGGGGTGAGCACAGTGTTCCTTAGGGTCAGTGGAGAAAACAGACACAGATGATTTAGCGGCAGAGACAGTGAGGATCATATCATCGAGAAAGCTCTTCAAGACGACGAGGTAGCTATTGATCTTGCGTGCAGCTACATTAATGTCTCTGTCCCGGCACAAAATGGTGATGTCATCCGCGTACGCAACGACTTTAATGTCACTTGGGGGGGGGACGGGCAAATCTTCAAGGTAAAGACTGAACAGAGCAGGCGATATGACTCCTCCTTGAGGGACACCGGCAGCGATCGGGACGCTATTAGAGACATGTCCCTGGAACAGCACTTTTGCTCGGCGCCCTTTAATGAGTGCGGTTATCCATCGTTTCTGCCAAGGCGGGATGGAGGACCTCAAAAGCTTCTCAGACAGTATGCCCAAGTTGACAGAATCAAAAGCTTTCGTGAGGTCCAGGGCTATACCAACAGTGCGTTGAGGTTTATAGGCGTTGAAGCCATCCAAGACATAGCTCACAATCTCCAGCAGTGCCGTGGTGGTAGAATGTAATTTGCGGAATCCATGTTGGTGCTGCTGTTTGTTATTATGCTCGGCAAGCTCCTTCACGACCCGTTTCTCAGCGACCTTGACAATTGGTGATAAAAGACTTATTGGCCTGTATCCCTTCGCTGTGGATGGCGATTTACCAGGCTTGGGCAACGGAATGACGCTTGCCATTTTCCAGTCTTGGGGTAGGATACACGTGCGAAATGAAGTGTTGATGACGTCAGCCAGGATTGGCATAATCTCAGTCGGCAGTTTCTTCAATACCGCTGGACTAATGCCATCCGGCCCTATAGCCTTCGAATTGCGCATATCTTTTACCACCTTTTCAATCTGCGCAGGCGTCACTGCTTCTGATTCGTTCATGAGTGGCAACTTACAGAGCTCTCTTACAGTCACTCGATTCTGTTTGCCTCTCTTAGCCTGGGGTATGAAAGAGAGCAGTCGCAGCCTCCTTTCCCGATTTGAAAACTCCATTCTCGAACTCGATCGTGGAATAGTTTGATGAAGTGGTTTTGGTGAAGTGTTCAACCATGCTACTGCAGCAGATGTGCCTTGTTTTGACTGCATCCGCGACATATATCCTGTCTTGCCACAATTCATCACTTTTGAGCGTTTGTTGCATTTTTTGACAGCTTCAAGAACTCTAGTTTGAAGCGCTCACCGTCTCAATTTGCGAAAAACCACACGATACCTTGATAAACGGGGAAAGCTTTATGCACATGAGCTATTATTCACAGAACTGGTTATTACACATGGCAAAGAAAAATTTTGGTTATGAAAATTCAAGCAATCCGATTCAAGTAAGAGTCCTTCGCTTTGCGAAAGTTTGCTCCATAGCCGAAGTTTGCTCCAATGCAGACGCTTCCTCCTCTTCGGACATTTTCTCCCCCTCGAGGACATTTTATCCCCCCTCGCGGACATTTTCTCTCCCTCCGCGGACATTTTCTCCCCCTCGCGGACATTTTCTCTGCATGCGACGCGCGGACATTTTCTCTCCCCCCATTCGGACATTTTCTCCGTAAAGGCTCGCGCGATGGGTGCTGCGTCAGAGAAAGAGAGTCAGCGCGCAGAGACGGAGTGCGGCCAGCAGCTCGGCTGCCGAACGAGCCCGCCGCCAGCAGCTGGTCGACGTTATGGGTGCAAACGATACTTCAGAGAGTTTGGTGGATGATTTCGTAAATGGTGTGACTTTCACGTGAGGGGCTGACATCAGTTGCTGTCATCGATTGGTCAATGTAGTGACCGGCAACTCACATCATTTCTCAACAAAAATCTCGAACAATTTTGAGGCTGAGCTCCACAAAGTTCTGCAAGAGGGTGTCGCTTTTTGAACACCATTTGTTATTGCAAGAGAGCGAAAATAAAACTCCAAAAGTTCCAAGCGAGTGCAACCTTGACGACTTGGGACGACGACTTTGCTACAACTTTATGTAGATAGGTTGAATCTGCATTTCGCTCTTCCTCATCTGCATTTCGTAATTTTGATCCCAAGGGATTCTCGTGATACTCTTTGCTAGTTACGAGTTTACCGCGTTTCCTGGCAAGTATTTTAGATAAGTTCTCTACTTATAGTACGACTTGAGAAAAAATTCTTCTTTTTTCGTAACTCGAAGATTAAAATATTCGACTTGATTCATTCATTTAATCAGTGATACGGTCGTTTTGATTGAGTAAGGTGACCATATTTTATTTGAGCACTCATTCATTCCATGAACCTAAAACTTATATCGTTAGTGGAAGCTAGGCCTCCGCAGTAGAAAATTAAGCACTCCGATTGTATGTAAATTAGTACTCAGGTTTATAGTAAAAATTATATAATATTAGATACGAATTGTTTGCCTAATATCTCAAACAACTAAAGAAGAAGAGGATGAAGAAGAAAGTTGAAGGAAGAGAGGAAAAAGCGAAAAAGATAAATATGGAGAGCAACAAACCAAATCAGAAAGGAAAAGAAGGAAAATATGAATAGGTTGAAGAAAAGGAGAAGTAGCGGAAAAGAAGATGTTGAAGAAAATGAATAAGAACAAAAAAAGCCAAGGGAAAATATTGAGAAAAGAAGGAAGAGAAAAGGAAAGATGAAGGAGAAGTGATTGAAGAAATTGTGACGGTGTTACAACAAAAAGTTGGGTCAAGATAAAAAAAGTCTAGTATTTAGGTGTAAATACAAACCAGTAAACATATAGTCTACAGCAATGGAAGTAGGACCTGGTGAGGTTGCGGACTCGTCCTAATATACGGTAGTTTCACTCATTTTTCCGAAACAGCTGTGATAGATCGGTGAGTCTGTGTTTTCACCGATATGACTACATCTGTGGGAGCAATGAAAACCGGTGAAAATATGAGAGTGGAAACAAAAACCCACCGACCAATCTCAATTGTTTCGAGAAAATGAATGATAACACCATCAGACTACACTATGTTAGGAAGGGTCCGCAACCTCACCACGTCCTACTTCCATTGCTGTAGACTATAGTAAATGGTGATCCCGTTCTACTTCACTGGATTGACATAAGATAAGAACACGAAAAACATTCGAGTTCAACCAAAGTTTCACGACACGTAACTGTCTACTTAAATCCCTCTTCTTGTCCTTAAAGACACAGTCCAACCTCAGAATCGATTTTTCGTTTTTCTGTATATCTTGGAGAAAATTTCACGCTGATCACAATGGTGTTTTCAGAATCGCTCAGAACTCACTACGAACGGAGTTACGGCTCCTCAAACATTTTGATTTTGAACGGCTAGATGTTCTCGGACGAGTTGTCTCGAGCCCGTATTTTCTCATTATTCGCAGCCATCGTTCTGTAGCAGGCCACAATATAAAGCCAGACCGAAAACAAATCGAAGAACATAGGTTTTGAATAAAATCATTCGCGCGTCTCTCCCCTATTGGGATAGGAAACCTAGCGGTGGGCGTTACCCATTTTTTCTTTCAAGGGGGCGTGGCCGACTTTTTCTTAGCTTTTTCTCGCTTATTTGAGTGAATTGAGATTTCGCGCTTGGCAGGGTTGCTATAGGAGGCGACCGGACCATAATATCAAAAATTACCTCTGAGGTTGGACTGTGCCTTTAAGTCTTATACAACATTCTGCTCCCTTTCATTTCTTGTTTTTCCTTTTTTCCTGTGATCAATTTCTTCTTCTTATTCTTTCTCTTCTTCTTCTTCCTTACTTCTTTCTTTCTTTCTTTCTGTCCTTCTTGTTTTCTTGCTTTCTTTCTTTCTTGCTTTCTTTCTTTCGTTCTTTCTATCATTCTTTCTTTCTTTCTTTCTTTCTTTCTTTCTCTCTTTCTCTCTTCCTTCCTTCCTTCCATCCTTCCTTCCATCCTTCCTTCCTCCCTTCCTTCCTTCCTTCCTTCCTTCCTTCCTTCCATCATTCATTCCTAGTGTTCTTTTCTCCACTTTCATCTTCTTTTCTCTTTCTGCTCTGCTACGTCAAAATCTTTTTTCTCGGTCGTCTTTCTCTTCTTTTACATCTTCTCTTCATATTGTTTTCTTCCATCACTTTTTTCTTTGTCTTCACCTCTTTTTTTTTGCTTTCTTCGTCATTTCTTTTCAATTTTTCGTTTTTCCTCTTTTCCTACTCACATTCTTTCTCCAATGCTTCTTTTTTTGCCTTCAACTTCTTCGTCATGTCTGATCCTTTTGCCTCTCTCTCTTTGATTTTCCGTTTCAAATGTTCTCTTTTTTTGATTTTCGACTTTTTCCTACAACTTCTTCATTTTTCCCTTTATTCCTCCGTTGTTGACTCTGGACCAGGGATGTGCGGAAAATTTTTTTTGGAAACAGAAAACAGAAAATCCGGTTTGACAGAAAACAAAAAACAGAGAAAAATCTTCAAAAACGGGCAGAAAACAGGAAACAGAAAACAGAAAATTTTCAAAAATCAATAAAAAGTACACTATATAAGTTTTTCCACAGCATTAAATTTTCATACATTTTTAGGTCATAAAAGTTTTTCAGCTTAGTTTTGAGAATCCAACAATTGGCCAGAGTGATGAATCGATAGACGCCCAAAAAACGCAGATTATCAGCGCGGAGACGACAATTTTCTCTCTAACCATCCTTTTCTCAGACAATCGCACCTAGATTACTCGATCAGAAGCTCAATATGTATGTGCAAGAATTACGTAGATACAGTGACAGCGAGTTTACCCATCCCTAGTTTCCATATTTTTACACTGATTTTGGGATAACTGCTGATATGAACACTGTACTACTCCCCAGTGCCCGAAAATCACGCACGTAACGCGCGGCTGTGCCTCTCGAGTGTAAATGGCCTGACACGCCGCTCGCTCCACCGTGATGGGGTCGCTCGTACCTCTGTGGGAGTTTTTGATCTGCTTCATAGCCCCACCATCAATTTCATCGCGCTTCAACTTTTTTAAATTCCGCATCGTCCTGCGTTACAATGAGTCAAAATATGCACTCGGAAATTGCGTGTATGGTACAGTTGGGGCCCAGCTTTTCCCGGCTACACTAAAGCGGTGGCGCTGGAATACTCATAGTCTGTGCTCACGTGTAGAAGTAGTTATACTCGGACCAGCGCGCTATGAATAGCGGGCGTTAAGTAGGATTGATTGCTCATTATTGTTAGTACACAATAACATAATTTTCGCGCCATTTGACTGCATCACATACCTTCTAAGGGATTCATCAACGGCAAACCTCTTGGTAACGGTAACCACTGTAAGATAAAGATAAGAGCTCGGTTTCTTAAATCTCTTTTGGGTTGCGCAGCGCATTCATCGTCGTATTCGTAAAGGCTTGAATGCTTTTTGGGGCTATTTAGTGACTTGTTGGCAGCCGACTTTCCGGTGAGTAGGTTCATCTCCCCCCACATGAATCTGGTACCAACTCAAGGACCTCAGAGGAATAGTAGGTTTAGCTGACTTTGGGCGAGGATCGCGTCCGACCGAGTATTGCGAGCAGCAGCGTCTCCGGCCAACATGCCACAAGCGTTAGGATAGATATAAGTATAGCGAGTAAAAGTGTTTGGTGTGGGGGAACTGTAGAACACCCAGGTTACATTAACCTTCAATCTATTGGCTTACCTTTGATGAAATCGGCCTTTGGCCGCAAGGGCAATCCTGCTACAGAACGCAGTTCACGGTTTTTTCTGTTTTCTGCCGAATTTTGCCTGTTTTCACAGAAAACAGAAAAAAATGGGCAGAAAACAGAAAGCAGAAAACAGAAAATTCCGCACACCCCTGCTCTGGACGTTACAGTCTTCTCGGAGCCAAATTCCGGTCCGCTTTTGCGGACAACGTCTTCGATTACACAACAGAATGATGATCGTGCTGGGACAACTCGGTCCCGCCACGATTCACCTTTTCTCCCAGCATGATTATCACGCGTCGCGTGGCGCAAAATCCGTAGTCATCAGTCGCGGACCGGAAGTTGGGTCCGAGAACGACAGTATATTATATCTGCATCAAGAAACTAAAAAAAATGTCCTCTATATTTTTATTTTTATTTATTTGTGGACGCACACATAGTGCACGTGTATGAAGACATCATAACATCAATACCGTTAGATACATACGCCGGAAGCATTCTTAAATGCTAAATGGAAGAATTCAAAATGGAACATAACGATTAAGGATAAAACAGAGGATAAAACTAAAAAAAATGGTTATAAAAGTAAGACAGACTACAAAACACTGGGATCTCTACGGCGAGTTAGAGCAGATTACCTGGTGAACTACTTTTTTGAAGGTGAGATTCAAATACAGCGTCTCTATTAATCAAATTTAACGTTGGAACTACTCTATTACAGAAAAAATTTTGACCTGACCTGCATCCGAGATATTTTCGGTCTGAGCTTTTGTGTGTTTCCTCTTGTGCGTGAATTCACAAAGTGAAAAAGTCGGATGATCAGGTGAGACCTTGCGATAATTATTTTGTATGACATGACAGAGATCGTTTGCGTTTTCTCCTACTTTCAAGACTTCGTAACCCGAAAACTTGCCTTCTTACCAAACCATTGGGTATAAAACGATAATCTACACCACTGCAACGTAAGGCAAGTTTTCTCGTGAAATTATTTTGCACACTTTCCAAAGCAGCAATGTCCTTTTTTAAATGAGGGATTAAACACCGTGGTACCGTTCTCAACCAGTGGTCTAACATAAGATTTGTATGCTCTGATAAGGATTTGTGGATCTTTTTGTCTTAAGTGCTTTGAAAAAGGTTGTAAGTCCTATGCATTGCCTTGGAGATTATGGATCTGTAATGCAAGCGAAACTTAGTTTGCCAGTAATAATAAAGCCTAAATCTCGTATTTGTTCAACACAATTCAAGGTTTTTCATCCAGACTATATGACTTCCACTGAACCCAGACCCGATAGCAAGAACATGTGCGTTTTCAGGAGAAAGCGGTAAATTCTTATTGATAGACCATCGCTGAACCTCATCTATTGCGCATTGTAGAGCTTCCTTGTCTTTAGTGTTACCGATTACTTTGTAGATTTTGACATCGTCAGCATACATCAGACACTTCGTTAAACGAAGAGATGATGGAAGGAGTTCAAAGTGTAAAGCAGAAACAGCAATGGAGATAGGACACCACCTTGTGGGACGCCACTGAATACTGGGTAGATTTCTGAGTAATCTTTCCTCACCTGACCTGATATGTGCGATTCGTCAGAAAACTTTGCATCCATTTAACAACCTAGGGTGAATTCCTACAGATTTTAACCTATGTAATAACTTATCATGCAGTACTCTATCGAATGCTTTAGCTTGAAATCAAAATATATAACGTGAACTTGTTTACTAATGTCAACAGCTTGTGTCCAATTATTCAAAGATTCCAATAAAGCTGTTTCCGTCGATCTTCCTTTCCAAAACCCATGCTGCGAACAGGGGATAATATGTGTTCTCCTCAATGTGATTTACAAGGTACTCTTTAACAATTTTCTCAAAAAGTCCTAGCGAATATCGAAGTTATACTGATCGGGCGATAGTTCTGTGGAAGACTGTAAGGAGCTTTTTGGGTACTGGGGTGATGAAAGAATGCCTCCACCGATCTGGCACCTCTGCTCTCTCATATAGGAAAGATTGAAGATGAACTCTAAAGGATATGCAATCAGAAAGCACACTTTCTTGATAAAATGAAGCGGAATAAAGTCAGGAGTTACTGTGAAAGACTTTGGCCATTTCGAAAGCAACTCGATAATTTTTTTCTTTATAGAACCATAAACCGTGAGGCATCACTGGGAACATAGGGTTGAGATGTGTCAGGCTTCCGCGTCACAATCCTGAGAAAAGTTGAACGATTTTTGAAAGTTCAAAGCAAGCATGTCCGCTTTATCTACGTCTCTGCGAACCAAGTCCTCGCCATCTAACAGACAGGCATTTGACCGCTTTCTTGATACGAGATCTAATTAGTGAAAAAAAGATCTAGACATCTCTGTGGACTCTACTGATTTCTTCTCAACGTAGGAATTATGCTTGTACATCGCCTTATTTACTCGGACATTGTACGACTTGTACTTTCCACTGCGTGTCACAGTCCATTTTGACAGCCTCATCCCATATCCTGTCGCGCATACGCATCATTCTGATAAGATACTCAGGAGCTTTGATTGTCTACCAGTGACGGTGCGTAAGGGCACAAACTCTTCAATTGTATGGTGAAGTATACTGAGGAACATTTCATACATATCGTTAACTGTAGAAACTGTAGCGAAAGATCCAAGCCAGTCAACACTTGACAAGTAATTCTCGATAGAGTTGAAGTCTGCAGCACTGAAATCTCTTCTATGAAAAATTTCCGGTTTCACCACACTCCTATTCAGAGTGAATTCAACACAAGCATGGTCGCTAGGTTCCCAGGGGTGGACAGACCGAGACGTCGTTCACCAAATCTGGGAATTGCATAAAATTAAATCCAAAGGAGTTGTTCCGCGTTGGCTTTTCACGAGCTGTTTCAGGCAGTGGGAAGAAAATAAATCAATGAATTCCTGGGAACAGTGCGATATTTCTGACGATGCCAAATCCTCGTACCAGCATAAATCGGCCAAATTAAAATCACCAAGCACAACACTGCTACTACTGCAAGAACAGTGATCGCTAATAGCCTTTCTTAACTGACGTGAGAAGAAAGCACTACAATTTGGGGCGCGATATATGAAAGCATGAATCTAATCGAAGAGTTGTGTGTAAAAACATCGTTTATGAGTAGTTCGTAAGAATCTCTGACCGCCTCCTGAAACACCGTATGCACTGTTAAATGAGATTTATAACAGAGTACAACCGCGCTGCCCTTTTTATGCATCCTGTCATCACAGGAAGAGTATTGATCGCTCGCAATTCCCAATAAAGGTGCCACATCGTTAATTGGGGTCAACCACGACTCAGTTATGAACGCCAGATCATAATTTCCCCGAATAAGAGACAACACAAACGCATCCACGTTTTTAACTAAAGATCGTGTGTTCGAAAGTAGACGCTTAAGAGGTTCACCAGATAGCCTTAGAGAGCATAATCGTTTCCCTGAGACTGAGTTGGACTTACTTGAGGCTCAGAGATAATAGCAGAATCGTGCGGTGAAAAAGGAATATTCTGACGGTTGACATTCGATAAACGTGCCTCACCTCTCCGATCCAGCTCTGCCTTCGGAAGGGATTCCCTCAGGAAAACCCTCCCCTGATAGTAGGATCTGAGGCGCGGAGCACGGCTTACAGCGATTTTCTGGAACCTACTGATTGGCAAAACAACTTTCAAGAGACGCGGTTTAGAGGGAGATGGACGGCCCATCCTATAGACAGCGGTAGAAAAACATTCGACATCAAGATGGGCTAAAACATTGTTGACATTGCAAACATCATGACCTACTCTTTCGAATGAATTGGGTGAATTACTTTCCGGCACACCGGCAATGACAATAGAGCGCGCCATATCAGGATCTTCAACAGAACGAGGAGCTACATCAACAACATCAGACTTGGGAACAGAGTTCACGGAACTAGATAAACGAAGAGAATCAATTTTTTCAATTAATTTCAAATTTTCCTCCCTCAATCTCCGATTGTCCTCAAGAACCTCGCCAAATTTTCGATTTGCCTCTGCCATCTCCTTGCGGTTCTCCAGCAAGATTTCCACCACTATCTTCATGTACTCGGGCATGTCTCCTTCCATATTGCATAATCGATCATAAACCGAACACGATGATCGCGGAGACGGGACATCAACTCTGGTGCGCTTCGCTGGAAGGGATGAAGAGCGAGACGGCGACATCATAACTGAGCACGATCAAAGTAACAATCGACAATATCGAATTCTATACCGTTAATAGTGACGATTGGAGAAATGATGATTTGAACCCCGTCACTAGGGGCCCGGCGCAGTCAGAACATCGAAGTTGAAGAAAATACAGACGGCTACGAAGCTGGAGTAGTCTAGTGAGGAAGAGTAGTCAGAGCAGGGATCAACCTTGTCAGAAATGGAAGTAGACGAAGGGATAAATTAGTCGAAAATCCCAGGAAGTTGCTGTCGGCGGTGATCGATGGGAGAGAACGAAGTACAGCGACCGCTCAGGACGGCAAACCAAGGGGGTCGACGTCTCGCTCTTCATATTGTCACCTATGCGAAATGACCAAGTTATAGAGAAAAAAAAAACAAGAAAAAAGGATAGAAGTAACAGGTTAAAGGAAAGATGAAAAGGAGAATCAGGAAGGATAAGAACAACAGAAAAAAGAAAGACGATAAAACGGGTTAACAAAAGAATTAGTAGAGAAAGAAGAGCAGCAATAAGGAGAACGACGTAGGGGACTAGAAAAAGGGGGAGAAAAGGAGAAGGAGATGAGGAGATTGAATGAAAACAAGTGGATAAAAGATGTGTAGGAAAGAGAGAAGGAGCAAAAAAGAGAATTGAGAGATGAGTGAAGCAACGATGGGGTAAATGTAAAGGAAAAAAGGAGGGATGGAAGAAAAAGATGAGGATGAAATAAGATTAAGAAGAAGGAGGACAAGAGAAGATGGGAATAGTGAAACTAGAAGAAGTAGAAGTTGAAGAAGATGCGTAATTCAAAAAGGAACGATGACAAGAGAAAAGGAAGAAAGAGGAAGTGACAAGGAAAACAAAACGCAAAGCAAACAGAAGTTACCAAGTCACGTTGAAGAGAAAGGAAGTGAATGACAAGGTGTCATGGAAGTTTTATTGAACTCAAATGTTCATTAGGTTTGTATCTTGTTTCAATAGTCGAATTCAATACTGTTCACTATTCTTTGTGCATGTTCAATAAAAAAATGAGCCTATTAAATTTGCTCAAGCTTGTCAAAGATTGCTGGTGATGCAGTTTTTTAACAAAGCTTCGAGATGGTTTGAAAATATTTTCGAATGCACATTTTAGCACTGTGACGGATAGACGTCTTTCCTCTTCAAATTATTATTATCTTTGTTGTATCCAAGCATTTTCCAAAGTAGAGGCATTCTGTTTGTTATACTATTACCTTCAACATCCCGTCGTGTTCCATAATTTCCGTAAATAGCATTATGATAAGTACAAATCAACTTCTTGTGCGGTTTTGTCCCCCGTTAAAGAAGGAAATGGAACGGCAATGCCTACTTAATTTGCAGTGCAACGATGAAATTTCGAAAAACTGCATTCCTGACTCGAATAAATATTTTGTAGAATAAAAAGCACACAACTGGATGCCTTAATCTTCTGTTTTAATAGGAGGAAAATAGCTAGGTGGCTGTCGGCCTCCTCTGTAGATGGCCACGGTACAATCCTTCCGGCAGTATTCTCGAAACCGTACCTTAAACCGCCGGATTTCAATTAAGGAAAAGCATTTTTAAACCATAGTGTCTGGGTAACCATGGCAGAAGAGCATTTATTTTTGAACCAGTTGAAGTTTGATGAGATGAAATAATTTCTCCAATTTCACCTCGGACAATCCCGGATAAAGTGAGATTTTCAAATGCTCGACAATTTTGTTACAAAATTGGTATCGCACGACTGCTACCACGGATCTCAATTAAAAGCCAGTATTTTGTTGGAACAAAAAACTAGTGATGAAAAGGGGAATATTTTTTCGGAGGGTTTTGATAGTTACTGTATTTGGGAGACCTGTCTCTTGAACAGCTTTTTTTAAGAAATGATTCTCTTTTTCCCAATAAAACATTTTCAGTTTCCTCTGTTTATCGCGACAAAACATTTTTCTCACAATCAAGTAGAGAAAACAAGACATTGACTACGATGAAATTCAAAAACAACAAAGAGCGTTTAAGTTCGAAGTGTTTTTTATACTTACTGCTTTATTTACTATCCGTTTTGTGATTCCCTTCTAATATGTGTTTCCCTTCTGAATCCCTCCATACCTCATCACGTGTCATTTGACCACTTTACAATTCCAGCTATCGTGAGAGCCTCCCCCTGTACGGTCGCGCCTGGCGCCCTACAGGTCCCCGCCCCAGCCCCATGACTCATAATGAGCGCGACGCCCAGACATCCAAGCCGAAGGGCGCGGGGCCCGGGCAGAACATCTTCGCGGTGTCATCGTTTAAATGATTGATTCCTTGTATAACAATCTCCAGGAACCACCTCTCTCACACCCTGGGCGGGTGCTGTACCTTCTCCAAAATTTTCAAAACCCCATGGTGGGTGTCCCATTCAAGTCTAATCGATAGACTGGGGAACTTACCTTACTGCCACCCCGCAAAGTGCGCAATGATGGAAGTACTAACTCAGTGGTGCCTGCAGTGAAGTCACCATAAAATTGTGCTCCGTATGTGGCACGGGTTTGATTCTGGCGTTCAACGTGTCATGCCATTTGCCGGTACACGTGTTTTCCTCTGTTTCGAATTTTCCCTGCAGGACCAAGCTAACGAAATTTGGTGGCGCCCCCGCCTCGCGCCTGATGATTCTCCGCTCGCAAAACGGCCCCCGCCGCTCGCCCTTGGTCGGAAAATCCCGGGCACACGGCCCTCCGACGTTCTGAGTAGATTAATGCTAGTGATGCCCAGTTTTGAAGAAAGCCGGACTAGGAGATAACTGTGTAACTTTCTGAACGAAAGTGAAACAAAGAATTCTGAAACTCGTCGGGCAGGAAAGACTGATTGAATGGCAAGAATGTTACTTATTTCGCTTCGACGTAACTCGTAAATTCTTCCTTCCTTATTCGTTAGAAAGGACATGCCATTTTTCTAGCAATGATTGAAATGTCAGCGAAAATCGCCAAAATATTCGTTATCAATCTCAATTCTCTCTTTTGCATGATACCATCCAGACCCTAGCATGCTCGTCTGTTGCATTTTTGATCTCTTCTGCCAGTCAAATTGAAATAATATTTTTATTACGGTATGTTTCAGTTGTTGGAGTCAAGGGATGGGGTGTCCTGACTTCATCGGGAGAAAAGATTACCCCCGTGGATATCAAGGACACTGTGAAAAAAATTGTGGTCTCAAGGTGAGTTCTATGTAGCTTCTGTTACTGTTTGTGATAGATCCATGGTATACTTTGTCGCGGTCATGAGCGTCAGTCATGACATTTAGCACGAATCGTTGCTAGACCAGCATAGGAGCAGGAGCACTGTCCGTCGTAGGATCACTTGCCGCGTGTCCGTCACAGCCACGCGTCGCGGAAGGCTAACGTACTGCAAATGTGCCGATGCCTTTCGTTGCCATTATCGCTGTTGCTGTGCAGCGCACTGCGACATATTTAATGGGCGGAAGCTCCGCGACGCGGTCGCTGTCGCTGTGCAGAGCGATGCGACCGCGTGTCGCAAAAGTATATAATTGGCCATACTCATGAGTCCTAGCTGGATGTTTCAGATCCCATGCGGGTGAAGTCGAGAAGTTAGCTCGTGAAGCATTTGGAAGTGAGTATGAGGTGGAGCCGGCTGGAGGTAGTGGATACAAAACGCTGAGACTCATAAACGGAACCGCTGGTCAGTTATGGGCGCAGTCTTGACATCAGGCTAGTCTGCGTTGGAACGAATTGAATGAGATAGATTAAAATTTTGCCTGCTCCGTCGTATAACTCGGTTCAAAGTCAGTTTTTTTCGATAAGGTAAAAATAATTGAAAACACTTTTTGAAAGCAGTAATTTCCGTTAAAACACGTTTTCAAAGTCGTCCTGAACGTCAACTCGTTCCCCTTCAGGGAGTATTTGCTATCAACCCTAATCTAAGAGCAGTGCCGCCTCCTGTTTACGAATCCGGGTCTCAAAGGCAGCGTATGCGTAAAAACCCGTATTCGGTATGTTAAACAAGGTGCTGAGTTGATCGCAAAACGTTTGGCTCCGAGCGAGATCGAATCAGCATATTCCTTTTTCGGGGGCCGTCTAATCACACTACTCCACCGAAACCCCCAGCGCCGCTCTCACTCAGCTGCTCGGTAAATCTTCACCGAAGCAATCATCACTCACTTGCATAACGGGATGTAACAGGCATACCGTTATAGACTATATAACAGTCGTAGACCTGCCAGGACGGTGCCCAAGTTATAGCTTTTCTAGGAAAAAATAAGCCGGGTGGGCGACCGCATCGCGAGATCGAAGTAGATCATAAATGAATTCTCTTAGTCTCGCCGACGAATTTCTAGCTTTTCCGTTGATATTTTATAACCGACTGAACTGTATCATGGAGGAGAAATTCCAAAAAATACGAGAAAAGTCGTCGACGGGACTGGGAAAACTCACTTACGATCCGCTTCAACCGCGCCGCACAGTCACCTACCCGGCTTGCTTTTTCCAAGATAGGCTGTAAGTACAGATTTTTGGATATTTTCTGCCGTAACTGCAGTTTAACGTCGCAGTGCACGTTATGGTATGTGGTCGCAGAAAAACGCGCCGGAAGCCCGTCCCGAGCAGTTATACACGCCGCGGCACTGTATACTGTTGCGGGACCTACCCAGTTCGAAATTTGCCAGTTCCCACCAGCTGATTATTTTTCAGATTTCAAACTGTTAAAACATTACCAAAACGACATAACGAGCACTGTTATAACAAGAGGAATCGATTACCAGTAATGTTCTGCAATTAACAAGTGATAGAAGCGAAAAAAACGATAAAATACAATTGAAACGCCTGGAAATTTTTAGTCTGCAATATTGCGTCAAAGAGGTCAAAGGCGCAACATTGCAGACGAGTCCTTGATTCAAGCAGCAAGCGGCGGCAATGTCATCGTGAGACGTTTTTATTCCTCTGGTGTACAACAAGGGCCTTATCGCACTGCACCACCGAAGCTCGAACGCCGAGCTGCTCGTAGTGCGATAAGTCGCTGAATGAAAGCGGCGCTGGGGCTTCGTTGGCGCAGTGCGATAAAGCGCTCCCCGGAGAGGGAGTATGTTTGTTCAATCTCGCTCGGAGCCTAGCGTTTTGCGATCAACTCGGCTCCCTGTGTAAACATACCATAACGTGCACTGCGACGTTAATCCATTCACGACCACGCTTGATTTTGGGTGACTGCACGTTCGATCCGCGTGCAATATTGCGTCACCGTACATCGTGTCCCACCGGTGGGACACGCTGGTGTGAATAGCGCCCCACGGGTGATTGCCTTCATTTGTGTATTAATTGTAGCTAGCAACGACGATTGAACAGTTTCAGAGTTTGGGCTTCCGAGACGTTTCGTTATCAAGAAACATTTACTCAAAATCAAAACGGGGTCAACTGAGCTGCAACGCTTTCAGAAAAGTAAACGAATTCCAAACGATGGTTTTCTACTAAGCAACCTGAAAACTAGCAATAGAAGGAAAAAGAAATCATAAGGTGCTTCCATAGTTACTTTACAGCCGTTTTTTCTTCTACGTCAGCCCACCTGTGTTTAGAAAAGTCTTAATATGTCGTTGCATTTGACCTACTGATGGACTACGAGGTTTTTTCAAGTCTTGGGTAGGTCAATACATTGATCATATGTAAGCTCGGAAGTAGTTTCTTGTGGCGGAGAAATCGATTTTCGAAAAGAGTGTCCCACCGGTGGGACACGCGTTCCGAAGTGGTAGTCAACACGTGTCCCACCGGTGGGACACGTGGTCGCGATTGGGTTAAACTGCAGTTACGGCAAGAAGCATCCGAAAATCGTGTAAGGCCGGGATAATACTTCGAACGATGAGCGACGCGACACGATGTTGACCTTCAATATGGACCGAAATTCGGTATACCTCATATGCACTGTCGCCGTCGCCGAACGCGGGAAGTATGATCCCATCCTAAGACCTTATTTAGTGTTTTTACTATTTGCGTAGGCAGGCCTTCCATTTTGTGATATTTAGCAATTAGGAGCCACAAAACACTCAAGTTTCGGAGAAAAACTAGTTTAAAAGAATCACGGGGCTTGGTATGCCTTGTGTGGGGGACGGTAAAGAGGCACTCTCGGGTGGGCGTGTCCCAGTTGGGCGGCCCGACTCCGCCTCTCGTCGCGGACAAGATTGCTTTCAGAGTGCCTCTTTCACAAGTGCTTCGATTTGATTACGTTCTCACTGTATTTCTGCACTATTCTTCTGTATTCCACTGAATCGTGAGCTACTATGCTGCTGATAAACAATTCTATTCAACCCCTATGACAACCCTTTCGATAAACGCTAATCCCGAATGCATTGGTTTGCTAACTCATGAGAGTTTTCATGTTTCCATGTCAACATGAAACCTTTCTTGACCAGCAATACGATGCTATTTATTTATTTAATTACGTCACATAAGGCGATGCGTAGTAGAACATAAGACATGAGACGATACCAAACGTCAATCAAATAGCATCTAAAAACACAAAAGTTTCTTCCCTGCTAAGCGTATGAAAGCGCGAAAACCGAGTGGGTGAGGGTGGGACCCCACCTTCAAAGGAATGAAGATGGCACCCGCTCTGCAGGTGAAGCTGGCCGAACGAACCGTTGTTTTAGGAGTACCAAAGGAGATTTTGAGTGAGCTTCCCCGTGTCCTAGAAATTACCAACGGATAGAACTTCGACGATCTACTCTTTATAATACCAGAAAGTATTTTGAAAACCATACTAACGTCACTTAGTTCTCGACGAGACTGAAGAGTGTGCAGTTTGAGCTAGAACTAGGCAAGCTTCGAAAAGAGCAAGAACGCGCTCTTATGATTGTCCGGGTAAAATTATCTTGAACCTTCTCTAGCAAAGCAATGTCTTTCTTTTTAGTCGGACAAAAGATGCGTTAACCCCATTTCTACTACGAACTACTGGATTTGAATCTGCGTCTGGCTTCCAATCATTTTTTCTGATTGTTCATTTTTTAAAAATTTGTTTATGAAGCCTTGGGTAACTCATGCAAGGTGGTCGACCTTTCAAAATCTGTGAAACGTAAATTCTTCTTCATTCTTCATTTCTTCTATTCTTCATTGTGGAGCAATTTGATTAGTGAAATTTCAAAGTTGGGTATTATCTTAATTCCAAGGAATGGAAAAATTGAGAATTTAACCAAACCCTCTGACATAATTTCTTTCTTAAACTCATAATTGTCGGGTGGGTTCCATAAATTCATTTTTCCAGCTCGCTTTTGTAGCTTATAAAGTGGAAAGCCGAAGCTGGACATAAATTCGTAATTTTTTCTCACTTCCACTTCCCACAATTTTTTAATTTTGTTGCACTGCTTCGCACCCCTCGTATGTAAGGTTATTTATTGCACATTTTTTTAGTAATGTTAGCGAGTACTTGATGAAGCGGAATCAAAATTTTCTCGTCATAGGATTACTGCCCAAACTGTTTTAGGGAAAACGCAAACTCTTAACTAAATTTTTTGAGGAACCAGAGATTTATGTGAAAATTTTATTAAGGTTTCGTTAGAAAACGGTGATGAGATTTCAACTTTACTGTTCAATAAAATTCTCACATTATCAGAGAGAATTTTTTTGAACATTTTTCCTTCCCATCTAATTCCGAATGTTCCTAAGGACGGTACTCTCGAGTGCGTTCCCGTTCACCTCCCTCTTAAAACTCCATTATCTCTATTTAATATTTACATCCCTCCCTCCACTTCTTGTCCCCCAACCTACAGCCCCATACCTCTTCTTAAAGGCACAGGACACCCAAAAAATTAATTTTTAGGACTCCCTTTAAGCAGAGTTATAGCTCTTCAAACATGCCTAGATTTTGAGGGTCAAAAATTGGTGGACGAGTTGTCTCAGACCCGTATTTCTCTTCATTCGCAATCGTTGAGCGAGAGCGAGCCAGGATAAGGAGACAGCCAGGTAGTGGACTGAATAACGGCGACTTGTTGGAAGTCGTCCATCCATAGAGCCGCTACCGAGTTCGAAAATCTGTTAGGGGGTCGGGCCTGTGGTGGTGAGCGAAGGGGGTCGGGCCTGTGGTGGTCGTTTATATCTCGCTTATTTGGAGGAAATGAGATCTTGCATTTGGCACGTGTTATACAGGAGGGGTCTTCTACACAAATACATGAAAAACTCAAAATTCATATCTGAGGGTGTACTGTGCCTTTAAGCAGTTGCATGACTGCTCTCTCTCCCCATCAGCTGTCTGTGCAGGTGACTTCAATGCTCACACGTTCTGTTCTGCGCTTGAGTCCGACGCCAGAGGGGAAGACTTCGAGGAATGGGCTGAGGAGTGTGATCTGGTTATCCTCAACGATGGTCAGCCTACTCGTCTCCCTTCCTACGGCCGACCTTCTAGCCCGGACATCTCCCTCGTTTCATCCAATCTTTCTAATGCTTGCACATGGTCCACTTCCACAACTCGTTCCAGCGACCACATTCCCGTCTTTCTCCATATTGATCTCTCAAACTCTCTTGCCCCTTATACTGGTATTCGTCAACGTTCTTATCTCAATTTAGGCCTTGCTGACTGGGTCCTGTTCAGAGAGGTTGCGCTCCGCCAGGCAGCTGAATATCCATGGAATGGTGATGTGCACCAGAAAGAGCGTCACATATCTGACGCCATCCGGAAGGCTACAAAAGCGGCCATACCTGAAGGACGTGTGAAAAGTTTCTACCCTAATGTCACCAGGGAGATTCTACAGAAGATCAGGACAAGAGATGAAAAGAGAGCTGAGAATCATTTGGACCCTGAGATGGCCAAGCTGGATGAAGGGATAAAAAAGGATCTGGACAAGCACAAGAAAGACAGTTGGGAGAAGTTCACTGAAAGGTTGAATTTTAAAACCGACGGAACAACTGCGTGGAAAGTATTGAGGAAGATATCTGGCAAGTGCGCCCCCTCCTCGAACTCTACCATAGAGTTCGATAACAGCGTCTTCAAATCAGGAAAGGCTGCCGCATATGCTCTTGGCAAAAATTTCTTCATCACACGTACCAAGCGAGGCGTACAAAACATAGTCACGGTAAGAGAACTAAGCCGTGCCGCTGATGAACGCCACTGAGGCCTTTACTCCTGCTCAAGTGGAGAAGGCTATCAAGGAAATGCGGAACTCGAAGGCTCTCGGACCTGATGGTATCTCAGCAGCCATCCTTAAGAAGCTTCCCACGGAACTTCTACCGATGATCGCAGATATCATAAACACTTCTTTCCGAACCTGCACTCTACCCCAAGCTTGGAAGACCGCCAATGTGATACCCTTGCCTAAGCCAGGCAAATCGCAAAGCACGGCGAAGGGCTATCGCCCGATTAGCCTGTTATCACCGATCGCGAAAGTAGCCGAAAAGCTAATCGTAAGGGACCTGGCAGAGCAGAATGAGGCACAGCAACATCAACATGGGTTTAGAAAGCTTCACTCCACCACCACTGCCCTTCTGGAGATTGTCAGCTATGCGGTCGATGGGTTCAATATCAGAAAGCCTCTTAGAACAGTGGCCGTTGCCCGCGATCTAACCAAAGCATTTGATTCTGTTAACCTAGGACTTTTGTCCGAGAAGCTATTGAAGTCCTCGCTACAACCGTGGCAGAAGCGTTGGATCGCAGCGTTTACGAAAGGCCGTCGGGCTAAAGTGCTATTCCAGAATCACGTCTCCGATAGTATACCTGTAGCAGCCGGTGTGCCGCAGGGTGGAGTTTTGTTACCTGCCCTATTCAGCCTGTATATTGAAGGCCTACCTGAGCCTTGTGAAGATATAAAAATTGTTGCGTATGCCGACGATATCACCATCATATGCCGTAATCGTGACATACAGGTAGCCGCAAACAAGATCAGCGACTATCTCGTCGAGCTTAAAAACTTTCTCGATAGTATGATGCTCACAGTTTCCGCGGCGAAGTCTTCTGTTTCGGTATTCTAATCTGACCCAAAGGGACACAACGCCCAACCTGGTGTCAGGTGGGATGGTGACCTCTTGCCTACAGCGCATTTTCCCAAACTGCTGGGCCTCGTTTAGGACCCATCGCTGAAGTCTCACAAAAATGCTGAACAGAAGCAGGCAATTATTAAGGCAAAGCTTAATGTGTTGAGAGCTCTAGGAGGAACGTCCTGGGGTGACAGCAGAGAGACAATCTTGACGACATATCGAGCTATTTTGCAGCCTGCATTGGAGTATGCTGCACCTGTCTGGCAGCACATCGTGTCGAACAGTTCCTGGACTAAGATGCAGCAAATTAAGAATGCTGCACTTCGAATAGCCACTGTATGTGCAAAAAGCTCACCGATTGAGCACCTTCACGCCGAGGCCCGTATCTTGCCAGTGAAAAAAGAGCATTGTCAGCTCCAGGCTCAGCAGATGTTTATTAATGCCCTTAAAGCCACAGTCCAAGCTCAGAATCGATTTTTCGTTTTTCTGCCTATCTTGGAGAAAATTTCACGCTGATCACAATGGCGTCTCCAGAATGGCTCCGAATTCACTACGAACTGAGTTACGGCTCCTCAAATATTTTTAATTTGAACTAGTAGAAGTTCGCGGACAAGTTGTCTCGAGCCTGTATTTTCTCGTTATTCGCAGCCATCATTCTGAAGCAGGTCACATTATAAAGCCAGACTGAAATCAAAAGGAAGAACGTAGATTTTGAATAAAATCATTCGCCCGTCTCTTCCCTATTGAGGTCGGAAACCTGCCAGTGGGCGTTACCCATTTTTTCTTTCAAGGGGGCGTGGTCGGCTTTTTCCTAGCTTTTTCTCGCTTATTTGAGCGAATTGAGATTTCGCGCTTGGCAGGGTTGCTATAGACGGCGAACAGACCAAAATATCAAAAATTACCTCTGAGGTTGGACTTTGCCTGTAAGCAACCTAATCATCCGTCGAGAAGACTATTAAATCCCGTAAGAGAGAGATCGATCAGAGTGCCGTTTGCCGATGCTCCGAACAAAGTGAATATACAGAGATGGACCGACTCGAATCAAGAACGGCTTCGTCTCTTACGCGCGGAGCACACCCGGTTCGTGAAGGATCATCTCGACAAAGCGGCAGTCAACCCTATTCTCGGTGATGTGCCGCCCAGGGTATGTGATACCGAGTCCGAGCTCGGTAGGCGCGCCAGGTGTATCCTCGCTTCGTTGCGCTGCGGACATTCTCCATTGCTTATGTCTTACCTGCACAGGATCGACAATAGCCAGCCTGACGTGTGCCCGGACTGTGGAAACCAAGGCCACGACACTAAGCACCTATTTGATTGTCCGAAGAAGCCAACAACGCTCAGTACAATAGACTTGTGGACGAATCCAGTGCTGGTCACCCAGTTTCTCAACTTGTGACGAAACCCCTCTCAGTATCTGCAAAGAAGAAGAAGAAGAAACTAATAAATCCTCGTTGACCTCAGCCGATAGCTATCTCTTGCTCTACCGACCCGCTGTCCGCATGGCCATTGTTGGCAAATGCCATTGGGACTGTTTTACGATCCTGGATCGCTTGTCTTCGGGTCTGTTATGTCCACTGGCTATGCAGGATCACGAGCAGTTTAGTGAAGGCGATAGCGACCCATATGCGCGAAAAGTATTAAATTGAATGGTGAAGGCTGAGAATATATACGGAATTAAAATAGGCATAACTGAAAACAATGTAAATAAGGATAAAAATTGTTAATAAATATCAAAACTTTCTCCTTCTCCTTTTTCATGCGTTCGTCTAGTTTCAGAATAAATTTTTTATTGCGAAAATAAATATATAATAGAAATAAAATCGAATAAGGTAGAAACAAACTTCAAGAAATAAAAAAATCATTTTATTTTGCCTGAGAATATAACGCGATTTTCATGATCGCGAAAATTCAGAAAAAAATGGGAGTACACGTCAAATTTATAACGAATTTCTCTTTCTGATTTCATGTGACTGTTCACCTACGTTTTGCTTGGGAAAAATCCGAATTCATAAATCACAGACAGTTTTTATATTTCTATAGCAGCTTTATTGGATAGGCGAGGAATTGATCCGATCAAGCAGAGGTTTCGAAAATTGGTCTTAGTTCTTATTTTGATCACTACCACTCACTAAATTTCTTCATACAAATTATACGTAAAGATCTATAGAAAAGTTACTGCCTAATAAAACTAACACAGAATTAATTTTTAGAAACTCGTCCGACTTACTTTTTAAATTGGTGACTAAAAAGGCCAACGAGGAATGAGTAAACACTCGAATAATTTAGAAAATTCGTTAAAAATATTCCACCAGCATAAGACATATCTATGATTTTTTTCAGTAACGGTTATTTTACTTGGGAATGAAAAGTTGTCTAGAGGCTTCAAAAATCTGTTCGTAAGGGCAGGATAATTGGAATATATAAAGTCAAATGTGAATCAAGGAATGGAGAAAACAAATAACACTTGACTGTCTTGGAAAAATATTTTCCTCCTCGGCCGCATATCGGAAAGTGAAGTACTGTGCTTCTCTGGGCCAAATTCCGGTCCGCAATTGCGTCTCGACACGCTTTGCGACCGCCCGCTTTCGAGTGGGAAGAGTTTCCAGCGCCGCAGCCGCCGATCTGTTGACTCTAGGTGAGTTTTGGGAACTTGAAACTAAGCAAAATTTGATAAAACTGTCTATGTGGTTTCAAGGGGTCGGTCCACAAGCAAAAGATTTCGACACGCAAACCAAATAAAGCACCGGTTAACGGTTTACGACAAAAAATGAGAAAATATGATAAAACTTCTTTATGAGGATATTAACTATTGCAAAAAACAGAACATTAGAGAACTGCACAATGACATGAACCTAGGCAATTATTATCACAGAAAATGGCGCCACCGCCAGCAGGGAAAAGAGGAAACGTCGGCTCGTCCACTAGGAATCGAATGATGACCCCATCACTGTCTCGAACCTCATCGACTCTCTCTCACGCGCGCGATCACAGCGCACGTCGCTTGGTGGGCAAGCCGCCTTGACCGCCGCTGTGACCATCACCTCTTGCCGACATCTCCTCCCCCGGCGATGACATCGTCCTCGATGTCAAGCATCTGAAATCTGGGAGCACGGGTAATAACGCTCCTGCAGCCTTTTTTCTAGCGGCTGCATACACATACTTAGGTACACCCGCCCCAACGCGACTAGTGAAAAATTGGCCACTGCCTTCAGGTGACCCTGCTTCAATAAAAAGTTTTCCATTGTGAATCATCGAGTTCGCTGTGACAAACACTTGAGCCGCACCCCGTCGTCCAAGCTCTGTAGTACATCATCCAATGACTTCCATAGGTCTGCCACTTCGCGCCACTTCAGGTAGTTCTTCTCACTAACTGGGGGCCAAATTGTCACTATCCTACCACCCGTCTCCATATGTGTTCTTCCCAAATTCAGAAGTCGTTTCGACTTTTCTTCATCCATTCTTGCGTCGATAGGCCAAGTGATCACCCACGTCCTGAAGTCGGACCAATCTACAAGTATCTCGAGGAGACGATCAAACGACAGTCCCAGTTTTGTGACGATGTCGCCTCTTTGTCCGTCCTTTTCCAATGCGAAACCTCCTTCTCCAGCACAGAAACCAACCAGTCCATCTTTTTGCGGTCGCGCTTGCACTGATTCTTCAGTGATCTCCACTCGAACTGCCTTTAGCGCTTCATCGTAGAAGCTGTCGATGTTCTGTCCACTTACAGAGCTATGCTTCGCAATCTTCTTTGTGTTGGTAATGAATTCGGTCCAATCAATGCATTTCTGGTATGCCAACTTCAGTACGTCCTTCAGCACTCTTGCGTCGAGATGTACCGCACCGTCTCTGTGCAGCTTGATCTTGTGTCCCAAATCACAGTCTGTCCTGCGGAAAATACTCGTTGCCACCCACGCTCCCCACAGCGTGGAAATCGGTTCCCGTGATACTGCACCAGGAAAGCTACAGTGCTCCACTTCCTTGAGCGTGGCTCCGTCCCAGCACCCGTCCGAGCATTTGAACATCAGATGGCCTTTCTCCAGCGGACTGAGTAACGTCGCTCCTCTGAAATACGGAACAATTGATTTACAGACATTGGTTTTTCCAGGTTTTCTACCTCTCTTTCCTCTCTCTGTCTTTGTGCCGACTGGCTCATCGGAAATACAATTAGGCACCACCCTTAGCATGTCAAACTGAACACGAATAGGCTCCGAATTCTCCCCAATTCTTGATACTAGCGCAGAATTTTGGCTTGTTTGCAGCACTCTGAACGGTCCTGCCCATTCACATACAAATTTTGGATGCAGACTGGCAGCTTTTTCGTTTGGCGACAGCAAGTAAACGCGATCTCCTACTTTTGCGAGTTTATCTTCGTCTACTCCATTTCTATTATCGTACTCACTCTTCATCTTTCTCCGGACCCTTTCATTATACTCTTGTACTCGTTCATGGGTCTCTGCGATCCCCTGCAATAACTGCGCCTTATAATCACTCATATTTTTGTCCATAGCGTACCATGACACGCCTCCGTTAGGTATAATGGTCGAAGGGAAATTCCCATCTATGCCGTGTAACATGAAATACGGACTTTCGCCCGTCGACCGATGCGGGGTCATATTATAGGCCATGAGGCAAAATGGGAGTCTCACATCCCACTCCATTGGTACCACCGTGCTTCGCCGCAACATTGACACTATGGTGCCGTTTAGTCTCTCCGTGAGACCATTTTGCCTAGGGTTGTAGCCCTTTGTCGTGACATGCTCAATTTTCGTGATTCTCGTTAATTCCGCCATGATCTTGTTCTCGAATTCACCACCTTTATCCGATATCAGCTTTTTCGGCCACCTACAACCCTCGGCTATCCATCTTGTGAACAACACCTTGCCTACGGTCTCTGCTGATTTGTCCGCCACCGGGTAAGCCGCAGCGTACTTAGAATTGTGATCTATGACGGTAACAGCGTACCGGTTTCCGCTGGTCGTTGGGCCCAATTCAAGGATATCGACACCCACCACTTCGTATGGTTTCCCTGTGACTATCGGTTTTAACGGTGGTATACTGGTGGACTTCGGATTGTACACGAAACAGCGCTGACACTCTTTGGTCCACTTATGTATGTCCTGCGTCATAGTAGGCCAGAAGATTTTTTTTTCAATCTGTTGCAGAGTTTATGGGCGCTGAAGTGCCCCGCGAAAGTCCCGGAATGAGCTTCGTGGAAAATGTCGTATCTCGCGCTCCTTGGAACTACCAATACCAACTTTCCATCACTCCCATACATTTTCAGATCACCATCATCGATGACGAAATCGGTAATTCGAGCAACCTGTTTTGTACCGGGCCACGTTTTCGTACCTTCCAGCTCACCATTCATTACGTCCTCAATTATGTCCGAAAATCTCCATCCTTTTTCAGTTCACGCAACCATTTGCTATCTTCTTGAGTCTGCATTTTATTAACAACTGCCTCGTCCACACTTTTTACAGATTCCTCACTTCCCCACGCAGCTGCCCCTCTACTCAGCGCATCTGCCACAACGTTAGTTTTTCCCTTGACGTACTTTATCTCCAAATTGTATCTCTGGATTTCGAGGGACCACCTAAGCACACGCGCTGAAACGTTGCTTCGCTTGAATAGTGCAGTTAATGGCTGATGATCTGTCAGCACCACTGTAGGTATGCCGTAAATGAACATGTGGAATCTACGCACAGCAAAAATTACAGCAAGAGCCTCCAAATCTGTAATATGGTACCGCTTTTCCGCCCTACTCAAACTCTTTGAGGCAAAGTACACTGGATGAAGAAGTTTATCCTCCCCTTCTTGTGATAGCACTGCTCCTAAACCCACTGTTGATGCGTCCGTACAAATCACAAAAGGACGCGTCCCCCTCCTCGCTTCCTCGACGTCTGGTTGTGCCATGACTGGTGCGGAAACTATCATTCGTTTGATGTTCCGAAAAGCCTCGTCCTGCTCCTGAGTCCATTTCCATGAATTCTTTGACGATGTAAGTGCAAAAAGACATCCAGCTACTTTGGAGAAACCCAAGCAGAATTTCCTATAAAACGACGCCATCCCGAGGAATGTGCGTAGTTCTTTCAAGTTTTCCGGGGTTCGGCACCTTTCGATAGATTCAATTTTCTTTGGGTCCATGTGCACCCCTTCTGCGTCAATAACGTGCCCCAGGAAACTGACCTCCGATTGCAACAAAACGCACTTTTGCGCCTTTAGTCTCAAGCCTGCTTCTTCGAGTTTGGAACACACTTTACCTAGCAATTCCAGGTGTCTTTCACGGGACTTCGTGCAGATCATGATATCGTCTATATAGCAAAATATTTCTCTTCCCAACAAGTCGTGTAAAACGGTGTCCATAAGTCTCTGAAACACTGCGGGGCTTGTGCTTAACCCAAACGGCGTTACTTTAAACTGAAATAAACCTTCCATCGTGGCAAATGCCGACTTTTCCCTCGCTTCCGCAGAAAGAGGAATCTGCCAGTAACCGCTGCACAGATCTAAGGTCGAAAAAACCCGTTTTCCAGCCAGACATTGAATTATTCCGTCTACTGTTGGCAGTGGATAGGAGTCCTGCTTGATCCTCTTGTTCAGTTCTCTATAATCCACGCAGAGTCTCAAACTACCATCTTTCTTTTCCACCAGCACTATCGGAAAAGCCCATTCCGAACTACTTTTCTCAATTATGTTTCTTTTTTGCAGGTCCGAAAGTAGTTCCTTCAGTTTCTGTCGTACTCCTAGCGGTACTGGGCGTGCTTTCATTTTTACGGGCTTGTTGTCACCGGTATCTATGTTCATTTCCACGATATTTGTTCCCGTTAGTTCAGCATCGCAAATAGAAAATGCCTCCGAATGAGTATCCAAAATCTGCTTGACATCATCGCTGAGCTTTTCCCCACTTGAGCTGTCCTGGATTTGTTGGTACAGTATGGCTTGTCTCTCTTCCTTTTCCATTTTGACCGTGCGATTCTCCAACATTTCCAGTTCTAGATCCTCCCAGCTCTCCTTCCATTTTTCCGTTCCCCACTGGCCGATTTCTTCTCCTTCCTCGAAAATCATGGCTTCACCACTGTCGTTTATTGCCGGTAACCCTAACTCCTGATGTCGAATCTCAAACACCCTACAATCTAGTCCTTTCCGTGTGGGCCAAACGACACCCTCTGCTCTTTCCTCCTTTATCTCGCATCGTGCCGAAACTATGCCAGACCCGTGCGGCGGGATATAAATCCTCTTTGCTACCGTCACCCCTCTGGACCTCTCGTTTCCCACGCTCTCTACAGCAGGCTTTGAAATCCGTATTTGTACTCCTAAATCCTCTAGCGAGTTTGTACCTAACAATATTTCATCTTCGTTAGTGTCAGTGATATGAAAAGCCACCTCACTATTTCCCCCATCTTCTACCTCTACGACGATCTTTACTGCGCCGAGCAAAACCATTTTGTTGTTTGACGCATCATACACGGCTCTTCCCTTCTTTTGATGACTTCTAAAGCATCCACGTCGACTCCTCTGCGCATAGCCCGCGCTAGCATCCCTACCGGTATTATACTAATCATAGATCCGGTGTCGATCAGAGCCTCCACCCGCGTGTCCAGCACTCTGGTCCAAGCCGATAATCTTTTGCCAATGAGTGGTTTGCCTTCATCGCCTTTGGCCTCTGTGCGAACTCCCATACTTCGTGCTGCCGCTACAATCTGACCAATGCTGCGATGTGCTTCCTCGCCCACGTTTCGTCCGTTCGAATTTTCGCCAATTAGTTTTGCCTGTGCTTTCTTTTGCGGACAATCTCTCCCTATATGGCCAAAACGCGAACAATTGAAACTTTTCCTAGTCTCATTACTACTCCTTGTCTCATTGTTGCTTCCGACGTACCTGTTGTCGCCCACCTCTGGCCTGACCGTACGCATTGATCGTTCTCCCCTGAATTTTTATTGCTATCCCTCTCATCACCTACATGCTTCCTAGGAAATACCTCCCTTTTCCCTGTTTCTCTTTCTCTACTTTCTCCTTCCAAGCGATTCCTACCGTAATATCTTGACCGTGATTTCCAATCATGATGCAATTCCCTTTTCCTAGGTTCTGTCACCCCATACATTCTTCGAGACAGCTCTATGTTTAGGGCCAGTTTTTTCACCTCCTCATACGCCTCCTCTGGTTCCACTCTATGCAACGCACTCAATAGTTGGACATGTTCCGGCCAATCCTTAAGGCTAGATAGCAGAATGTGTGCGAACTCTAGTGACCGATCCTGTGTACACCCATCCGGATACGCTTTTTTTCCGAGTTTTTCTAATGCAACACAGAAATCTGCAACTTCTTGACGAGGTTTCATTCTCAGCTCGCGTAGCTCCGCAATAGCGCGCATTCTTCCCGCTACCGAATCCTCCGCTAACAGTTTCCCTAACTCGCTCACCAATTCTTCAAACCCTTTTCTTTTAACCTGTACTGGCAACGAGAAGAACACACTTTTCGCCCTGCCACCTAGATGGTCACCTCCTAGAATTTCTGTCAGCGTCTGCTCGCTGAACACGACCCTCTGATATTTCCTCCTAAACCGTCTGATAAACTCCTAGTAGTTTTCACTCGGTTTCCCTCTGTAAATTCCGGGGTCAGCACAAGACAGAGACTGGAAGCAGTTTATCATTTCGAGATTTAATTGCTGACCTGTTGTCTCTCTTGTGGCTTCCCATGACGCTTCCGCACATCGCCTCCAGCTTGGCTCTGAAGTCACTCCAGTCCATTGCTCCTTTCTCCGTGCCTGTAAATTTCCTTCATTAGACTCGTCATGGTGACCTCTGTGACATCTCTCAGTAGACTCACCCGTATTCTCCTTCTCATCGCTGTCCTGGCAGTCTGCATCGGTCTTCGCCTTGAGCTTCTTCACCACTTTTACGACCTGTAACATATCGGTGTTCAAAACGTCACACACTTCAGCTAACGTATCGCCATCCTTTTCCATAGTGCTTACATACTGACCCCACTCTTCCACAGTTTCTATTCCCCTTTCTTCTAGCACATTGAACAGTTCCCTATGCAATAACCTAGTCTTCATACAGTTACTTTCCAGAATCAACACCTTATCAGAGGCTACTTTGATTTCTCTAGTTACTCTCTCTATGTGTTTCTCTTTATAGCGCTCGGATACCTTGTGATCTTTGAGTTCTGCCTTAACCTTGCTAGGAATTTGCCCGAGAATCTCTGTTATTTCATTTAACTACTCCTATAGCCGCTAGAGGGAAATCGCCATTTATCGATTCACTCACCGATCGAACTTTGGGCACTTGCGTCTCCTCTTTATCGGACTCCTCGCTCATCACGACTCCATCCATGTCCTTGTTCATTCTGCGTTATCGGTTAGGTAACTGAAACACGTACACTTCAGGAAAATCAATCGACTTCTCCAACTACAATGCAATGGCGTCTGACCACAGAAATCAATACGCTGATCGAATCTGGCTACTTTTTCACAATCACCGAAGAGGAAGATTCCAACAATGCTTACTCACTGTTTTCTAACTTTTTCTCGCCCTGTATCACGAGGAATATCACTTCTATCCAGCAAAACAATTTTGGATCCGAACCAAAATTTTCCACTTTCTGTGTCAAAAACTCACTTTGTTTCCCCCTCGCCCTGTCTCACGAGAGAAAAACACTTCGAAACGTTAACACGACGGATTATTTAGACTGCGTTTTGTTCGGCCCCGATGTGGTTTTGAGGGGTCGGGCCACAAGCAGAAGATTTCGACACGCAAACCAAATAAAGCACCGGTTAACGGTTTACGACAAAAAATGAGAAAATATGATAAAACTTCTTTATGAGGATATTAACTATTGCAAAAAACAGAACATTAGAGAACTGCACAATGACATGAACCTAGGCAACTATTATCACAGAAAACGGCGCCACCGCCAGCAGGGAAAAGAGGAAACGTCGGCTCGTCCACTAGGAATCGAATGATGACCCCATCACTGTCTCGAACCTCATCGACTCTCTCTCACGCGCGCGATCACAGCGCACGTCGCTTGGTGGGCAAGCCGCCTTGACCGCCGCTTTGACCACCACCTCTTGCCGACAGTCTAAAAAACCACATTGAGTCGGCTTATGCGCGGGAAACTCGACTGACTCGAGCGCGTGCGGCCGCAAAGCGTGTCGATGCGCAATTGCGGACCGGAATTCGGGCCAGAGAAGCACAGTAATTTAAAGCGGTAAACAACATTTAGAGTCGCTGTATTACGCGAATAGGGATCTTATCATGATTCATTAAACATATCTTTTTAATAAAAAGAAGAGAAGGAAGTTCGAGAAAAAAGACGAGAAGGGAGTTCGAGAAAAAAGACTCACCTTTTTCATAAAATTACCCTTGCGGAGAAAAAAGGAAACGTATAGCATCATATTGCTGGTCAAGAAAAGTTTCATGTTAACAATGAAACATGAAAACTCTCATGAGTTAGCAAATCAATGCATTCGGGATCAACGTTTATCGGAGGATTGCTGTTGGGGTTGAATACAACTGTTGATCAACATCTAGTACCTTGCAGTTCAGTGGAATACAGGTGAATAGTGTAGAAATACAGTGAGAACGCAATCAAATCGAAGCACTCGTGAAACAGGCACTCTGGAGGCAATCTCGTTCGCGCCGAGGGGCGGAGTCGGCCCGCCCAACTGGGACACGCCCACCCGAAAGTGCCTCTTCGGGCGCTCCCGTCTTGTGTAATGCACAAACGTCGGAGATTCGAACCTCTGAATCGGTTGAGCCCCTTAACTCCTTAGGTTGCATAATTGCTTTTATCGTCAGTCACTGGAAGAGGGATCGCCGCAACGCTGCTTGGCGGGAAAAATTGCGCGATCAATTGCCACTCTCCCTTCGTTTTCCCGCGCGCAATTTTTCTCGCCAAGCAGCGTCGCGGCGATCCCTCATCCAGTGATGGACGATACCTTTCTGCTGTCGAAAATTCTCTTAAAGTAAGAAGCTTTCAGTACACACGTTTGGGTGCTATCGTAGCGGGGGGAGGCACTGTGGTATCGCACTTTGCCGCGCCCATTTTTTCGTGCCGCAACGACTCCTTATTTCGTAAGGGGAGGGAAACCACGGGTAGGTGCTTAAATTCAATGCGGCACGGTGAAATGGGCGTGGCCAAGAGCGTCGTGCCATAGTGCCCCCCCCCGCTGCGATAGCACCCAAGTTTGAGGCCATTGTTATACCTCCAGTCTGCGACCGCGATAGGTTCGCTCATCTGTTACGAATCGTGTCGGGACCTACCCTCTCACCTTGAAAAAAGCTGTCGCGGGAACAGGTTGCATGCGCCGGTCGCGTCGCAGGCTTGCATATGGGTGTTATACATTCGAATGCTAAAACCGTACCGCAATCGGTCGCTGTCGCGGACATCGGTCGCAGTGGGGCGCAGTGCGACCGATGCCCGCGACAGCGACGGAGTAATTGATTCCGTGCGGGCTTCCTCTGTTTTTCTTCTTTTTTTCGTAGTTCCTTCTTTCTTTTCTCTCCTGGGGTCTTCACCTTATCTTAGATGTGTAAATCTTGAAGCCTGCCTCTTTATAGAGCTGAAACTGAACTGATTTGCTGTTGATTCCGGATTATTGATTGGTCTGCAATTGCGCGGGCGATAGCGCGTGTCAGACGTAAGTTGGCGTGATGTATGACGAAGCACAACTGGCCCTCAGCGACTGCGACGTCGCCCTGGTCTGCGACCGCGACAGGGCTGTGGCAGAGTATAACAATGGCCTGATTGCGAGGATCTCTCGAAATAAATAAAGAATCTCGGATTTTTCCAGGCTATCGGAGCCTGTCATGGCGCTACTATTTCTCGTTCTAGATGATTGACCGGGAAAACGCCTTTTCAGAACACGGAGCAGTTTTTACAAGGCTATAGCATTATGACTGCGCAACTTCGAGATCTCAGGCTTTGCCAACTATCTCCAATTGCTTAAAAGATTGGATTGAGAAGAAAAAAACCCAAATGTGGTTCTTTTGCGAACGCTGACTTTAAAGGCAGCGTTCACGATGATCATCCTAGTTGATTTTCCACAGTGAAATGATAGGCGAGAAGGATGATAGGCTTCCAGTGTCGAAAAAACGGTAGAAAACGAGCCAGGAGCGGCAAAATAACGGCTGAAAACAAGCGTTTTAGTGCCCCAGACACGCCTGGTGCCCCAGATCCGCCCCCTCGGAATGAACAAATGGAGACTCAGATTACAGGAATGATCAAGTCGAGGAAGTGCTGATAAGTGAGCTGATCGCTTCATTGCACTGATAGGTATCATCCTTCTAGCGGTCAATTCCTCCACGTTCAAAAATCAACTTAAACAAGAGAGGGCCTATTTTTTCTCAAAAACGCGTCTTTCGTGTCCTTTTTAAGCATGCCTTGCTATATAGGGCCTCAGACCTTCCGTTAGCCGTGGAGATATCGGAAGTGAAATTTATCGTGAACACTGCCTTTAAATCACTTGCCTCGCTGCGCTGTGGTCACTTAACAATGCTAATGTCGTACTTAGAGGCACAGTCCAATCTCAGGATCGTATTCCGATTTTCTTACTTGACTTGGAGAAAATTCCGTTCCGATCACAATGGTATCTCAAAAATCGCTCGAAGCCCTCTTCGAACGGAGTTATAGCCCCTCACAGATTGGGAATTTGAACGGCGAGAATTTGGTGGACGAGTTGTCTCAGGTCTGTTTTTTTTTCGCCGTTCGCAGCTATCGTACTGGAGCAGACCACAGTATGAAGGTAGACCAATAACCAGTGGAAGAACATGAATTTTGATCTAAATCTATCGAGCACTTCGTTCCTATTGAAGTCGAAAACTTGTCGGTAGGCGTAACCCACTTCTTGACTTTTTCCTCGCTTATTTGATTGAACTGAAATTTTACGCTTGTCAAGGTCGCTATCCACGATGGTCGGACCATAATATCAAAAATTACCCATGAGGTTGGACTGTGCCTTCAAAGGCAGTGTTCACGATGAATATCACATTCGAGTTCGACTCCAAAATGGGGTTTTCCGGTCGTGAACTATCGAATAGTGAAGAAACAGCGAAGAAAAGCGATCAGAATAAGCCAAACTAGCGGTTTCTAACGTACGTACACAGGTTCAGGGCGCGGACAAGCTTACGCGCCCTGCTAGTTCCCGCAAGCGCGCTCCAACGGCGAAATGTGCGCGAATCGATCAGGCTGGACGTGGCGAATCTGCTCGGCGCCACAAGCTCGTCAGAACGGGGCGGGGCAGGCTAGGAGCAGGCGTACTGGGCTAGCGAAATCTTCACTTTGCCGACGTTTTAATCGATTTCTGGCCCGTTTTCGATGCTTTCTCCTAACCTATCCCCTCCAGCGTCTGCCAGCGCAGTGTTTCACATCGAAAACTCGAAAAACGAGATTTGTCGTGAGCACTGCGTTTAAAGGCAGTGTTCACGATGATTCTCGTTCCCGAGTTCCACTCAAAGCAATGCGTTGGCAATCAAGTGTTACCAAAACTCTGAAGAAACGGTGAGAAACGCAGTAAAACGTCTTATTTCAGTGACATTATTTTCTGGTCTGGACTAGTCCGATTGGATGAACATGTTCGCGGTGGTTGTCACCGGTGAAAGTTGGGGCTAATCAAAAATGGAAGAATATTTTAGGCAAAACAGTATTAGTTTGGATCTGAAAGAAAGTACAAAGCAGCAGAGAGTAGAGAATTGCAAAAGACTGTTCCACAAAAGATTTCATAGTCACAACGAACAGTTTGTTTATTTTATTTATTCATTTCAGCCAATACAAAAATTATCAATGAACCAACAAACCAGGAAGCAATGATTGGCCATGTAGTAGCGAAAAAAAGAGTGGTGAAACGAGCGAAATTCCTTATAAGAACCGTGCTTCGATAGAAAATGTCTCGATCATTAAAAAAACTTCATAATGTTGGAACTGTGGCTTCACTAGTGCTGCAGACCTATTTGACCGCCTTGTAGTTCTACTACCCCCGGAGCACGCAATTGGACAACCATACCCGGGCGGGCTCTGTCTTTCAAAAGCCTCTTCAAACTGGTACGCACCCAGGGCTATTGCAAAGGAGGGAGGGCAGTCAGGTAAGCAGCAGTGAAATAGTCCTTCAAATTATGGATATGACAGGCTAGGGAAACTATACGTGGGTTTACAAGCGCAAAGCTCTTGCACGGAATTACGCTAATACTTCAACTACTCAATAATAAAAAACAGCTCCAAAAATTAATAAACAGAACAAATGAGACTGTAACGAAGAAAATTTCCATAGCCATTAAAAGGCAATATTTAGCGTGAGACCAGTATTCAACATAGGAATAAGTGAGGAAAATCATGTGAGGGGTAGAGGGGGCAATAGTAAGATTCCTGACATTCTAAATATCCACCACTGACGATGAAGGCGGGATTGACGAAGTCCAAACCATTGAAGCGCTAGAAAATCTACTCAGCAAACCATTCTGTAAATAGACAGTTACCACCAAACCTTCAAACTTCTTAATGATAAATGATAAATTGACAAAAAAAAAGCTTTCGTAGTCACATCTTTTCATCAAATTACCATAAACGGGACAGAAATGCCTGAAAGATCACTGCTTGGCCCATGACCGCTCAAGAACGGCCAATAGCAAGCGGCGATGAGTGATCGCGCGCTAATGACAGCCGCATAAATACGGCTGCCACAGCGCCAACCACATCAACGCCATTCACTTACCGTCATCACCAGCCAACCTGGCCGAGCCGCCTAACACCAGCAGCCGGGCTCCGCACCCGACGACGACAACACCGCCGCCACGACGATCGAGGCCACCATCAAACGCCACAGCCACACCGTCAGCTCCATGTTCACGTGAATCGTTCGATCTCACCATTTTTTTGAAATTGAAAATCAGTGTGCTCGCGTTTTCTGCAATAGAAATGTGAGAAATTTGGTGAAAAAAGGTTCGAATTCAGTTCGTTTGGATCCCCGCAACAGAGCATTGATCCTGGGCTTACTCGCCTGCTAAACTTTTGAGATGCTTCGCAAGGTGAATCTGGAAGCTATGAGACTTCCTCCACTTGAAAAAATCTGGGCTCAGACTGTCCCACAAACCAGCAACTCGAACTAAAAACGATCCCTCATAGCCACGAGTACGAGGCTTTTCAGAGCGTATTCTGTAAGAGTGCCCTCTTGAAGTCCCGATAGTTGCCGATAAATCAAACAAATCAGATAGGTTCAAAAAGATCTCACCCGTGGTCAGTTTATACATGAGACTGAAATCTATCAATTTCCGTCGACATTCCAAAGTTTCAGCTCCAAACATACGGAGGCGTTGTTCATATAAAAAGCTAGTTAATCCTCTCCGAACGAAATGGCGATGGGTGAAACTGCGCTGAACCTTTTCAATCTCATCGACCAGTATTTTCTTGTACGGTGACCGAATGTGTGAGCAATACTCCAGTTGTGGCTTGACATAAAGCGCAAATAGCTGGAACAAAAAGAGGGGATCTCTGCTTTTGAAGGCTCTAAGGATTTAATTGGATCTGGACCTAGCACTGTTCACCTGCCCTCTTATGTACCTTTTGAACTCGAGTTTATCATCATATACTATACCTAGATCACGGACTTCAGTTCCGCACCTCAGGGGCTTGCCACATAGAGTGAAAGGGAAACTGGGATGAGTTTTTGCAATTTCCATGACAGATGTTTTTTCTCCAGGTACGACTCTCGATGAACCTCGGCATTGCAAGTCAGTAGCAGTTGTATTGTTGAACTGAACCACGAGGTTGATAGATCTTTTGTTTGGCTTACGCACGTTTCGGCGGGATCGCCGTCTTGAGAGCCTGAAAGGATCAAATCAGAAATGTGCTTATTCGGCCAAATGTCGACTAAACTCTACTGAAATTCGAGAGAAAGTCTTTCAGAACGTGGTCAATAACAGGAAAACTAAGAAATTACCGCACCTTGCAAGGAAACTCGCTAGAAGACCAGCAGCATAGAAACTGTTGGCGGAAAGTGGAGCGCGGGAAGAAACCACTACCTCTCGACGTTAGAATGCGAGTCTGAGGTAGGGCTTGAGCTCTCCAGCTATATATAGGCACTCCCCCTTCTGATTGATTTTTGGGTCGCTCGCTTGGGTCCAAAATGCCTCCAGGGTTTTTCAGGCAGAGGTATCGGTTTCCCGCGCAATTATCTCGGCCTTGACGTGGTAATCATCGCCGTTGTGGGCGTTGACACGGTGACACCCCAGAACTGTTGATACCCGCAGTTTATCTTTGCCGTCTAAGTGCTCTTTGATTCTAACCCAGAGCGGCCGCGAAGCCTCACCAATATAATGCTCGCCGCACAGATGGCACGAGACCCTCTAGACCACACCGCATGCAGTGCAATCTCCCTCTCTACCAGTCAATATTTGGATGGGCTTGTCTGGCAGAGAATAGTGGACGGATCAAAAACGATCTGTGACTCTATTCGGTCTAATGTAAAACAAACTTTACAAGCGAAATTCGAGAGACTTTTGAGTACATCGCGTGGCCAAGAGAGGGAGACTTTGAGTTCCGTGTCTTCACGGAACCCTGATGGTCACACAATGAATGTTACAGAAACGGAGCCTATTTCTACTCAGTCTCGAATTACTGAATTAGGCGATTTCCACCTTTCCGAGAACGCTCGCTCTATTCTGGAAATGGGCCCCAGTTTCTCACCATCTCAACCTATTTCTACCGTCACCATGCTCAAGGTAATCTGTAGCCTTCACGGGCTCCAAGACCGGCTGCGCTATAGAGCCAACATAGGCAATGCGACATTACCTGCGCCAATCAGAGCTTTACCACCAGATTCCTTTTCCCAACCTTTTTTTCAAACAACAGGACCCCAACCTTGGCTCTGATATCACTTTTCGCATTTTCACCGACGAAGTTTTTCAAGTCCTTGACCGCGCGCGTAAGCAGAAGATCTCGTCAAATCTTCCTCATGCTCACGCCTGTGGTCCCAGAGAAATTCGGGAGTTGGTGGAGTCTAAGGCTATACGCCTTTCCCTCAGCGATAAGGGAGGGGAATTCGTCATAATCCCTAACCAGCTGGACAAGGCTATAACGGAGTAACACCTGCAGGATATCTCTCTTTACCGTCCCTCCACTGCCAGAGAATTTGAAGCACAGTATCGTAGACTCAACAGGGAGTGGGTTAAAGTTGGAAAATCAGCAGGTTTGAGTCCGTCTCTTGTCACTAGCCTTAAACTTGACTCCCCAACTTGCCCAGTTTTGTACCTTCTCGTGAAGACTCACAAGTTCTCAGCGGGGGAGGACCTGGCTACCATCAGCTCCAATTCCATAAAGGTCAGACCCATCATCAGCTGCGTGGTGGTTCTACGGACCGAATTACCTGGTTCGTTAACAGCATTTTTGAACAACTTCTAGCCCACACTCCGGCCCACCTTCCAAACACCGGCTCATTCCTTGACCATCTGCGCAGCATTCAACCCGCAAACCCGTACACAATGGAGTCTTTTGACGCCACCGCCCTCTACACCAATGTGAGTAATGACCATGCTATGGAGGCCGTCTTCGAGCTTCTTACCCAAAACCAAGGCTCCATTAATTTGTTCGGGCTATCAATTCAGCAGCTTATGACACTTCTCCATGAGTGCCTAAAATGCAACATTTTCAGATGGTCGGGTCAATATTTTAGTCAGGTCGGAGGGCTGGCAATGGGACAGCGCCTAGCTCCCACGCTCGCCATAGCATTTATGGGTAAAATCGAATCTCCGGTGTTGGTGCCGCTTCCAATGCTATACTGTAGGTACATAGACGACTGCTTTGTAGTCTGCCCCACATAGGAGGAAATGGACCAGTGTTTTGAACTTATCAACAATCAGTCGGAAAATGTTAAATTAACCGGGGAAAAACCGGTGGTAGACTGGCTTCCTTTCCTAAATGTCCAAACAAAATTTTCGGGGGGCATTTTCGCCACAAAATGGGATCGTAAACCAAGTAACAAAAATGTAATTGTGCATTACCAATCATCACACCCATCACAAACAAGAAGGGCAGTTATTAAAAATATGTACCGAACAGCGAAACGCGTCTGTACTGGAGAAAACGAACAGAAAGAATCGGTTTAAAGGCAGTGTTCACGATAATCTTCGATTCTGAGATTATTCGCTAAATCGATTGCTTGCCCCCCGAGTAGAACTGAAATGACGAAGAAACCGAGAAAAACGCACCAGAAGGGCACGAAATCCTCAAGTATCAGCCCGCCTCTTAAGTATCACAGGAAGTGTTTGTTGTGGCAATGAAATCTCTTAAGGACCCGTTCTTTGCAATTCTCTACTCTCTAGTGCTCCGTTCCTTCCTTAGGGCCCCAACTAATACTGTTTTGCCCGAAATATTCTTCCATTTTCGATTGGTCCCATTTTTTACCGGTGACAACCTTCGTGAACATGTTCATCCAACCAGACAACTAGTTCAGGCCATAGAATAATGTCACTGAAATGAGACGAATTAGTGCGTTTCTCGCCGTTTCTTCGTGATTTTTGTTACACTTGGTTGCCAACGCTATGTTTTGAGTGGAAAACTTGGAAACGAGAATCATCGTGAACACTGCCTTTAAATGGCGCATAGAATTGCAACTCTGAACGGATATCCCCCCAGTGTGGTCCTGTGCAGATCCAGAGGCTCAGCCGCACGCCGCGAAGAGCAGGAATCAGCAGTTGATGGCGAAATTTCCTTAAAATTGCCCTTCATTTCGGATGAAGTGAGCAAATCTCTGCGAAAATGCCTACGCAAAGCCGGTCTGGAAACCTGTGTCACCATTGCTGACATCCCTCGGAACAACCTCAGAAACCGCCTTTTTCGAAGCCGTCTATATGACCGTATTTGCACAACTCCCAATTGTGTGGTCTGCCCAACTGGTAGAGAGGGAGATTGCACTGCATGCAGTGTGGTCTACAGGATCTCGTGCCATCTGTGCGGCGAGCAATATATTGGTGAGACTTCGCGGCCGCTCTGGGTTAGAATCAAAGAGCACTTAGACGGCAAGGATAAACTGCGGGTATCAACAGTTCTGGGGTGTCACCGTGTCAACGCCCACAACGGCGATGATTACCACGTCAAGGTCGAGATAATTGCGTGGGGAAACCGATACCCCTGCCAGAAAAACCATGGAGGCATTTTGGATCCAGGCGAGCGTCCAAAAAATCAATCGGAAGGGGGAGTGCCTATATATAGCTGAAGAGCTCAAGCCCTACCTCAGACTCGCATTCTAACGTCGAGAGGTAGTGGTTTCGTCCCGTGCTCCACTTTCCGCCAACCGTTTCTATGCTGCTGGTCCTCTAGCGAGTTTCCTGGCAAGGTGCGGTAATTTCTTAGTTTTCCTGTTATTGACCACGCTCTGAAAGACTTTCTCTCGAATTTCAGTAGGGTTTAGTCGACATTTGGCCGGATAAGCACATTTCTGATTTGATCCTTTCAGGCGCTGAAGACGGCGATCCCGCCGAAACGTGCGTAAGCCAAATAAAAGAACTATCAACCTCGTGGTTCAGTTCAACAATACAACTGTTACTGAGATGTTTTTTCGATGAAAATTTCCAAACACCACTCTTTTGACCAAGTTTTCAGTGCATCAATGGCAGACTGAAGTTTTGCACAATTGTTAATGGTGTATATTTTAGCGTCGTCCGCATACATGCTGCAAGCCGTTCCTGTAGGAAAAATTTCAGTAAGGTCATTTATGAACAGCATGAACATGAGTGGTCCAAGGCAAGTGCCTTGTGGGACACCACTAGGTGTCTGATAATTCTGAGAAACGGCATCGTTTATCTTGACTGACTGGAGCCTATCACACAAAAATGAACGCAGAAATGCAAGTAGTTGACCAGTTATGCCATATGATTTAGGCTTCTTCAAAAGAAGTATGCAAACGGAATCGAACGCATTCACGTAGTCAACGAAACTGACAGAGACGTAGCTACCTCTATCAATCTCCCTTTGCCAGAGCGGAATAGTTGATATTAGCGCTGAAGTTGTAGATCTGCACCTCAGAAATCCTTGCTGTTGGTCACACAAAAGCTTCTGGTCTGTGAGGTAATCGGTGATAGTTTTGCAGATTATTCGTTCCATGACCTTGCTGGTAGAACTAGTGAGTTCCTGTGAGACTCAAGAGGCGGGGTGAGATTTGAGGATTTTAGGCCCTTCTGGTGCGTTTTTCTCGATTTCTTCGTCATCTCAGTTCTACCCGGTGGCCAAACCATCGGTTTAGCGATCAATCTCAAATTTGAAATTTATTGTGAACACTGCCTTTAAAGGCACAGTACACCCTCAGATATGAGTTTTGAGATTTTCATGTAATTGTGTAGAAAACCCCTCCTGTATAACACGTGCCAGATGCCAGATCCCATTTCCTCCAAATAAGCGAGATATAAGCGACCACCACAGGCCCGACCCCCTTCTCTCACCACCACAAGCCCGACCCCCTAACCAAATTCCGAACTCGATAGCGGCTCGATGGATGGATGAATTCCAACAAGTCCTCGTTCTTCAGTCCATTTCCGGACTGTCTCCTTATCCTGGCTTTCTCTCACGCAACGATTGCGAATGAAGAGAAATACAGGCCTGAGACAAATCGTCCACCAATTTTTCACCTTCAAAATCTAGGCATCTTTGAAGAGCCATAACTCTGTTTAAAGGGGGTTCTGGACGATTTCAGAGATACCACTGTGATCAGCGAGTAACTCTCTCCAAGATCAACATGAAACCTGAAAATTAATTTTTTGGGTGTCCTGTGCCTTTAAAGGCAGTGTTCACGATAAAAAATGTGTTTCAGTTTCCACTAGGAATGGATAGTGGAGGGGCACACTGCAACGTCGACGTCAAAAGAACGCATGAAAACGAGCCAGGAAGAGCCCCAAAAGAGCCCAAAGTTGCCATTTCGAGCGCAAGGCAAACCCCAAAAGCGCAACACACGCCCACCGACGTGAACAAATGAATGCTCGAGATCATGAGATGAGCGATGATTTTCAATCATTAGCCCCGTTCTTTCCTTCATTCTCAGCTTCTCTCTTTACTCAGGTCAGCTAGCATAGATCGACTGCAAAAGACTGAAGTTACAAGCCTCGGACAACTCGTCCACCATGTTTCCTTAGCTCAGTCTTTGAGGGACCATAACTCCGTTCCCAGAAGGACCTGTACGATTTCAGAGACATTGGAATCAGCATGGGACCGTTTTTAAGATAGGCGAAAGAACAGAGAAACGATTTTCATCGTGAACACTGCCTTTAAGCAAGATATGTAGGCGATATCAGACCCGATGGAATCGACGTATGCCCGGACTGCGTCAGCCTTTCACCGCGCTCCTAGTTTTCTTTCCGAAGAGACCCACAACGCTGACTACAATAGACCTATGGACAAATCCAACGCTGGTCGTTCAGTTTTGAGCCTATATCAACACCCATTTCGCGGCTGCAAGAAAAGCGGAGAAGGAAGACCTCTAAATTCTGGAATGGGTAGTTTCCATAGAGATACATAGGTGAGGATATGGGAAGAATGGGGGAGCACCTCTATGCATATCTCCCTTACATGTACCTCCCTTTATTCCTTGTCATGCGAGCATAACGCTCTATTTCGGATTTAAATTTACTGGCTTTCGCGGAACTGTGCGGAGACAGGTAGAGGCAGCGAGATCGGACGGGGAAGATGGAGAGGAGACGTACGCGCGCACAAGCACGCGATGGACCCAAGTTCATTTCGCTCTGAAGTAGGGGGCTGTACCGCGTTGTTATGTAGGGGATACACCCTATTTGCCTTATCAGACTAATAATTCCAAAGCTTCTTATACATTTTGTATGTTCTTTTCCAGCACATCATAGCCATTGTGTATTTATCAGCATTTATGAGGTTATAAGGAGCAGTACCATTAAAACTTTGAAAGGCAGTTCAATTTGAAAGCTTTTTGTCGTATTTCCAAATGGCATTTTTTGAACAATTGGCAAGTGCTGGATTTAGTAGAGAGGTTTTGCCCTACGTATCGACTGTGTTACGCAGTGTACAGAAACTGTGCTCAGCTTTGAACTACTTGCTGCGACCGATCAAAAACGCAGCACGCCAAGATGGGATATGAAGTTCTCATTTAGAAAAGTAGTAAGGAGCAAAGGACGAATGTCTTGAGAGTCGCAATTGTATTCGTCCTTGATCTTTAGAAAAATACGCAATAAGCGCAAACTGCGAAGAGGCATACTCTGAAAGCGTCAATACTAGATTTGTTTCAATCAGTCCTTTTCAACCTACTGCATCGTTTCATTCGTTTGCCAAAGAAAGCGCGAAACTACAGGATATTAAATTCAGAGCTATACCTACATCAAACTGCCATAAAAAAGTGGGACACATGTGCTGGCGACGCAATACTACGAGCTTTCGGAGGTGCTATGCTTGATCTAGAAGGATTCCCACTTCGGTGAGTGACACTATATAGTCGCAAGGAAGAGCAATTAACTATATGCTGTTTTTTACTAAAGCCAACAAATCTCGGTCTTCTTTTGTAAAGCCTGCTGGGCACGATAGATGATGTGTGTTCCAATACATGACAGTAGAAACATGGTTTTATCATTCCATATTTGCTCCCTTCATCTTGGTTCTGAAGCATTATAATTGCGGATGTTCTCCTGAGGATGTGATTTCTCCCTTCCATAGGAATGACGGATGTTTAATTTCGATTTCCAGTGATTGCACTGTATAGGACAAGCGTGAGCAGGGTTCGGCGTAGGATTTGGAGCTTCATAGGGGAGAGTCTGAGCTGCGGAGGGGTGGTGAGAGGTCTGAGGAGCACACAAGAATGGCGTAGCACTAACCTAGGATCCGAGATGCTCAACCTACGCGTGGTGGATCTGTGGAGTCGACTATCAAGATCAAGAAGACTCATCAACCGAGCGTCAACAATTCCACGAGGAGTTTTTTTCTGTGTGGTAGTGTAAATGGCTGGCTGCTACACTCCTTCGTATTCTACTGTTACGAGCTGGCATTGAGAAGAACCCTGGACCGCGAAACAAGACTCCGCGATATTCATGCCGTCATTGTGGATTATCGGCAACATGCGAGCACAACATGCGAGCATCCAGTGCGGTGGTTGCCTTGGCTGGGTACACCTCAAGTGTTCGGGGTTAACTAGCTATAATGCCTATTGTTGTATGTCTTGTATTAATTTACCTTCTGCGGTTCCTCTTCATAGTCTCAACATTTTTCAACTCAATATTAATGGCTTGCGTGCCAAACGTATGGAACTTACATCGTACATTGAACGCTCACAACCTGATGTCATCCTCCTACAGGAGACCAAACTTAGCGTGTCCTCCCCTTCCCAGCCCCGCCTCCCCGGCTATACATTATACATTGGATCCGAATCAAAAAATTTCGGATACTCGGATTTCTGATAACTCAAAAATCAAAGGTCTTGGATACCCGACTCAAATGGATAGAGTCGAAATAACATCGGATAATCCGAGTCATTCGGATAGAGAGGCTAAACGGATATTCGGATCTCGGATAAATCCGAAACTCACGTTTTTTGGTGATTCGGAGTTTGGATCATTCGGATTTTGACCTTTTTTCGGTGAGTCGGAATCCGAATATCCGAGTCGGATATGCGGTCGGATCCAAGTGGGTATAATGCACTCTGGCGAAGATTTTCAAAAAAAAGGTCTTCTACCGTACCATGATAGAACAATTCATTGACAATAATCTTTATATCAAAATATTTGCAAACCAATTCTATTTTTGAAAATGTGTTCATCAATTTCGTGAACACCCGTGATTTCCTGGGCCGTATGCAAGAACGAGACGGTTGGGACAGGGGCAGTGCAGTCGGTGCCTTTGAAGATCGCCGATGCTTACAAGACAGGACACGTTTATCGTAGTTGGCTACAAGTCAAGACAGGTATGCCGTGCCCCAGTAGTCTTCCCGCTGTGCCCCAAGTCCCTAGCTGGGGCGGCTAGGGCACAGAGAGAAGGACTACTGGGGCACGACATACGTGTCCTGACTTGTGACCCACCACGATAGACATGTCCTGTCTTGTAAGCATCGACAATCTTCAAAGGCGCCGACTGCACTGCCCCTGCCCCAACCGTCTCGTTCTTGCATACGGCCCCCTGTCTGAACCTCTTCAAAAAGGGTTGCCGGCTCGATCAATACGCATGGTTTTTTGGAGAAAATCGTACCCTCAATGCGCCATACTCGCAAGAACAAATCAAACGAAGAGGGTCAATGCCAATTAAGCGCAAAATCTGCGCTGACGATGCGTAGAAATGCGCCGGAAATTTCACACTGTGCGCCAATTGTATGTCTGTAGTTTCTCATGCAAACTGGGGCGTTGATAACAGTTTGATCCGCCCACCATGAGCCAACGCGCCGATATTTGGCAGGGCCGTGGCCGCTAGTTATGGTCTGGTCAGGCTGTTGTACAGCTAGCGTTTTCGCGCTCTAGATAAGAGGGAAGTATACGACGCATTTTCAGGCATGCTTCAAATGATAATATGCAGGGCAGCCGGTTCAATTTCTCAGGTTTGGGGTATAGGCCCCGCCCTGCATCTGGAGGTCCTGCCCATCCGGTGGCGGCCCCAGTGGAAGCTGGGCGACCCAGCCGCGACGCGTGTCAGTGTGCTGACCGCGACGCGTGCTGGTGTGTCGACCGCGACGCCTGTTGGTGTGCCGACCGCGACGCGTGTCGGAGTAAAGTAGTTCCTGAGCTAGATGAAACAGTCCTGCAGGATGTGAACTGCTGCTAAATAGGCCGCTACACGCAACAAATCGAAATGTCACCAGACCGACAGTAAGGTAAACAGCCCGACATCGAAATTTCAGCAGCCCGACAACAAGGACAACGGGTGGCAACGGGCAGGTCTCCGGCTGACGATGTGCGCGATTTGAGTTGTCAACAGGGAGCGGTCTGTCAAGGACTCAAAGGGCTACAGTAGAACGAAATCCGCATGGCTACAGTAGAATGAAATATCGAATCATGACATCAGATACACTTTTTTGAGTACTAGCATATCAGCCGAATCTACCGATATCCGACTCATTATCCGCTGCGAATCAAGGTATATTTCGGATATTCGGTATCCGAATCATTATCCGACTCATAGCACATTTCGGTGATTCAGATTTTGAATAAAACGGATTTTGGAGTTCTTTCGGTGAATCGGATTTTGGATCACTCGGATTTTGACGTTTTTTCGGTGAATCGGATTTTGGATCACTCGGATTTCGACGTTTTTTTGGTGATTCGGATTTTGAATCATCAAAATTTCGGTTCATTCGGATGGATATCCGAAAATGAGTGAGTCGGATCCAATGTTTTCTATACATCACACCATATTCCCCGTACATCACATGGCGGTGGCGTGTCGACCTTTGTAAAATCATCTATTCCATCTCATCTTATTGCACTCCCTAATGATAATGTTGTTGAATGTATAGGAGTTCATATTGTACCAGGTTGTCCAATATTTCTTGTCCGAAAATTTCACCATTTTTAATTTTTTTTTCAACTTTATTGAAAAACAAGTCTAATCAACAATATAATCACCACAGTTATCCACAACAGTGGCCCATCGATTGTGCAGGTCGCCGATGCCCTTCGCCCAGAACTCCGGGGGCTGCGACTCGAAGAAGTCCGCGATGTCGGATTTGAGGTTGTCGTAGTTGGTGAATTTTCTTCCGGCCAAATAGTGCTTCAGCGGGCGGAACAAGTGGTAGTCGGGGGGGGGGGCGAGGTCCGGGGAATACGGCGGATGGGCAACCGTCTCCCAGCCGAGCGTCGCCAACTTCTGCTGGGTCTCCTTCGCCATGTGGGGGCGCGCGTTGTCGTGCAGCAGGTGGACCGAGGCCCGTCGGGGACGCTTTTCTCTGATGGCGGCGGCTAGTTTCTCGAGCTGATCGGTGTAGATGGAGGCGGTGACCGTCCTGCCTTGCGGGAGCAGCTCGAAGTTCAGCATGCCCTTCGTGTCCCACCAGCAGCAGAGCATGAGCTTCAGCGGGTGCAGGTCGGCTTTCGGAGTCGTCGGCGGCTCTTCTTCGCGCGGGATCCAGACGGCACGGCGGGCGACGTTGTCGTAGAGGACCCAGCTCTCATCCCCAGTGACCAGGTCCTCGAGAAACTCTTTGCGATTCGGACGAAGGAGGAGGGACTGGCAGACGGCCACGCGGCTCTGCTTGTTGGCGTCCGTCAGACGGTGGGGGATCCAACGGGCCAGAACTTTGTGGTAGCCGAGTAAGTTGAGTCGATTGTGGATGGTGGACTTCCTGCAGCCGAGCGTCGTCGCCAGTTCACGGGTGGTGGTTTCCGGCTTCTCCTTGATACAGCGACGGACTTCGTCATCATCCACCGTAGAAGGCCTCCCGCTGTGCTCTCTGTCCTCGAGGCTCGTGTCGTCGCTCTCGAAACGATTGAACCAGCGGCTGACTGTGCGTTGGGACGCTGCGTCCTCCTTGCACGCTCTGCAGATGTTGGCGACCGCGGTGCCCGTTTCGTTGCCCAGCAGCCACTCGTAGTACACGAACGTACGAATTCGACCTTGGTCCATTTTAGCTGGTACTGGTAGCTAGACGCGGCGACTGCGCCTTATATACCCCTAGCGTAGAACTTAGGAGAACCTTCTAGAAGGTTCTTACTTTTGCCTGATATTACAACATTTCTAAGGAAAATTATAGAATTTTGAAAAATTTCGGACAGGAATTATTGGACGGCCTGGTACTACAAAGTTGTCACCTAGACATCAATGTTTACATTCCCCCATCCACTTCTTGTCCCAATTCATTTGACCCCACTCCATATCTATATGGTGTGCATGCAATCCTCTCTCTCATCTTCATCTGTTGTCATGGCTGGTGACTTTAATGCTCACTCCTCTTCCTGGTTCTCCTCCCTAGATCCCGATGACAGAGGAGAACTACTTGAGCTTTTTGCGGATGATTGTGACCTGATACCTATAAACGAGGATTCTCCTACTCTCCCGTCGTCGGGCAGACCCTCCTCACCGGATGTCACGTTTGTTTCCTCTTCTCTTGTCATGTCTTGCAGCTGATCCACATCTGTGGCAATGGGCAGTGATCATGTACCTATTTGCACATCATTGTATGTTTCTCTTAATAGTCAGCTTGCACATTTTCTGGCTCCCGTAGCAAATGTTACCCTAACTAGGCTAACTGGGTCCTGTTTAAAGAGGTGCTACTCTGCCGGGGGCCGGATGCATCAACGCACGCGGGCAAGGGCAGGGTCTGGCTACCCCAGCGCAGGTGCACCGAGAGTCTGTGCCCTGCCCCGTATGCACATGCGCTTGATGGCGTCGGGGCAGCTAGCCCCAGCGCAGTGTATGCAATGACGTACGGTGCGCGCCATTTTACGGCTGAAACATGTGATCGATCAGCCGAAACAGCTGAGAATTTTTACCCCGTCTGCTCTGAGCCTTCTATTTTTTTTTACTTCTTTTTGATTACGTGCGGCTGAACATCTTGGGTTTACCTTTTTTCATAATGTAGCAAGTCAATAAAACATAAATGTTTTAATTTCATCCACAGTTTTAGAATGTCATTTTATTTTTGAGTTCACTCGTTTTTTGGGCTTCACAGCGTGTGCAAAACTGCAAATGCTGCGAACATCGAGTGAGTATCAACTTTTGAAAAAATCTCGGGATGTATTTAGAAAGCCATGAGCGGAAGTCTGGCTCTAAATCCCATTTCGCCCACCGTTTTTCTACGTTAAGGCAGGGTTCGCGATAAAAAACGGTTGTTGTGCTATCCTCATGAGAAGGTAAATCTGGCCATCACAAAAACAAAGTGAAAGTTGTAGAAAAAACGGTCAGGAACAAGTTATTGCTTGGTCTCCGCCCGTCCCCAGTTATCGGGATATCTATAAATGCCTGTTTTGCCAATTTTTATTTTGCTTCTTAAATACTTTTTGAGCATTTCTGTAGACTACGGAGCTATATCCTTGTTATACCTTGTTTTGAGCGTTTTTTCCCGCAAATTGCCGGTTTTTTTTGCACTTATCTTTACTTTTGTGATGATCAAATCTACATTCTCATGAAGAGAGCTCAAAAAACATTTTTTTTGCGCACCCTGCCTTCAGAGTTACTTTGAGGTATGATGATTATCCGTCATTTCGCTCTGTTGACGGATTAGCGCAGTTTGAATTGTGAAAACGTAAGAAGGAGAGCACAAAACAAAGGAAGGTGAAGAAGCATACAAGCCGTTGACGGCCGATTATTACAGTAATTGAGCTCAGTTTTTTTTTTCAAATCATGCCGAGGATTCTTTCCACGACGTGCGAGGAAATTTTTTAAGCATGATTTTGACTGTGGTTTTAACCAACAAATATTCAAAATAGCATTGATTAGGAAAAATTCAGTCGATTACAACAGAAAAAGTAGTTTAATTTCTGAGCCTAAGTCGAATACCATGAAGAAAGTTAAAAGTACGACGGTATGTTAAAAATCTTATACTTGTATCGAAAAAAAAATTGTGGTGAGCGAGAAGCGCTCACCAGATTTGGCTTTTATTCGACATCGCGCAACCTCCTGATCTCAGTATCAGGGTCTAGAGTAAACGTAGGACGACCGTTCTCTTTGCATTTAATATGCTTTAGGAAGCTGAATAACTGTTCAAAAAATGGTCCGGAAAGGTTACATGAGATTCGAGAAAAATTGTCAAAACCACGTCATTTTGGTGGAAGAAAGGGTTCGTCTCCCTTTTTTTTCAGTTGGCGTACACGATCTTGTTGGAACACTTATCGTTGAGCTAGAAAGCTCATTTTTGGCCAGAATGTTTGTTATGATTGCCGCTAGCTCCTGACAAAATTTGAAGTTGGAAGCTCAATTTTAGCGGGACCTCAAAATTGAGGGTGAAGTAAGACAAAAACACATAAACATGTTGTTATAAACCATCCGACGTTTACTCATTCGTAAGAATGAACTAATGAAATAAACACAGTTACTGATAGGCTTTTGCTCAGGGGCCGTATGCAAGAACGCGTCGGCTGGGGCAGGGGCAGTGCAATCGGCGCCTTTGAAGTTCTCCATTGCTCACAAGACAGGACACGTCTTTAGTGGTTGGTCACAAGTCAAGACGCGTATGTCGTGCCCCATCGCTGTACCCTAGCTGCCCCAGCTAGGAGATTGGAGCGGCTGCAGGCAGCGAGAAAGACTGATGGGGCACGACACGCGTGTTTTGACTTGTAACCAACCACTATAGACGTGTCCTGTCTTGTGAGCAATGGCGAACTTCAAAGGCGCCGACTGCACTGCCCCTGCCCCAGCCGACGCGTTCTTGCATACGGCCCCAGAATTGAACGCTCCCTGAGACGGGGCAACGCTTCAATCAATACGGCGGGATCTCGGAAGTACTTTTTATGTAACTCAGAAGTGCGCCACAGAACGCCGTAGATAGTGTGCGGGACCCCAGTAGGAACACGCAAGAGGCCGTACAAAGTGTGTGGGACCCAAATGAGAGTGCGCCGGACGCCGTAGAAAGTGTGTGGGACTCGAGTGGGATGCGCATGACGCCGTGGAAAGTGTGCTGGACCCAAGTGGGAGTGCGCCGAACGCTGTAGAAAGTGTGTGGGACCCAAATGAGAGTGCGCCGGACGCCGTAGAAAGTGTGCGGGACACAAATGGGTGTGCGCAGAACGCCGTAGAAAGCGTGTGGGACCCCAATGAGAGTGCGCCTGACTCCGTAGAAAGTGCGCGGGACCCAAGTGGAAGTGCGCCGGACGCCGCAGAAAGTGAGGCACCCAAATGGGTGTGCGCAGAACGCCGTAGAAAGTGTGCGGGACCCAAGTTTTAGTGAGCCGGGCGCCGTATAAAATGTGCGGTACCCAAGTGGAAGTGCGCAGGACGCCGTAGAAAGTGTGCGGGACCCAAGTGGGAGTGCGCCGGACTCCGTAGAAAGTGTGCGGGACCCAAATGGGTGTGCGCAGGACGCCGTAGAAAGTGTGTGGGACCCAAATGAGAGTGCGCAGAACGCCGTAGAAAGTGTGTGGGACCCAGATGAGAGTGCGCAGGACGCCGTGGAAAGTGTGCGGGACTTGACTGGGATGCGCAGTACGCCGTAGAAAGTGTGTGAAATCCAAATAACAAAGCGTCGGACGCCGTAGAAAGTGTGTTGGATCCAAATGAGAGTGCGCAGGACGCCGTGGAAAGTGTGCGGGACTCGAGTGGGATGCGCAGGACGCCGTAGAAAGTGTGTGAGATCCAAATATAAGTGCGTCGGATGCCGTATAAAATGTGCGGTACCCAAGTGGAAGTGCGCAGGACGCCGTAGAAAGTGTGCGGGACCCAAGTGGGAGTGCGCCGGACTCCGTAGAAAGTGTGCGGGACCCAAATGGGTGTGCGCAGGACGCCGTAGAAAGTGTGTGGGACCCAAATGAGAGTGCGCAGAACGCCGTAGAAAGTGTGTGGGACCCAGATGAGAGTGCGCAGGACGCCGTGGAAAGTGTGCGGGACTCGACTGGGATGCGCAGTACGCCGTAGAAAGTGTGTGAGATCCAAATAACAAAGCGTCGGACGCCGTAGAAAGTGTGTGGGATCCAAATGAGAGTGCGCAGGACGCCGTGGAAAGTGTGCGGGACTCGAGTGGGATGCGCAGGACGCCGTAGAAAGTGTGAGAGATCCAAATATAAGTGCGTCGGACGCCGTAGAAAGTGTGTGGGATCCAAATGAGAGTGCGCCGGACGCCGTATAAAGTGTGTGGGACCCAAATGAGAGTGCGCAGGACGCCGTATAAAGTGCGTGAGATCCAAATAACAGTGCGTCGGACGCCGTAGAAAGTGTGTGGGATCCAAATGAGAGTGCGCAGGACGCCGTGGAAAGTGTGCGGGACTCGAGTGGGATGCGCAGGACGCCGTAGAAAGTGTGTGAGATCCAAATATAAGTGCGTCGGACGCCGTAGAAAGTGTGTGGGATCCAAATGAGAGTGCGCCGGACGCCGTATAAAGTGTGTGGCACCCAAATGAGAGTGCGCAGGACGCCGTATAAAGTGCGTGAGATCCAAATAACAGTGCGTCGGACGCCATAGAAAGTGTGTGGGATCCAAATGAGAGTGCGCCGGACGCCGTAGAAAGTATGTGGGACCCAAATGAGAATGCGCAGGACGCCGTGGAAAGTGTGCGGGACTCGAGTGGGACGCGCGGCACGCCGTATAAAATGTGCGGTACCCAAGTGGAAGTGCGCAGGACGCCGTAGAAAGTGTGCGGGACCCAAATGAGAGTGCGCAGAGCGCCGTAGAAAGTGTGTGGGACCCAAATGAGAGTGCGCAGAACGCCGTGGAAAGTGTGTGGAACCCAAACAAAAGTATGTCGGACGCCGTAGAAACTGTGCGGTGACCAAGTGGAAGTGCACAAGACGCCATAGAAAGTGTGCGGGACCCAAGTGGGAGTGCGCCGGACGCTGTAGAAAGTGTGCGGTGACCAAGGGAAAGTACGCAAGACGCCGTAGAAAGTGTGCGGGACCCAAATACAAGCACGCCCATGCCGATAATTTTTCCGCAAGGCTACCGTAACCAATCCTGAACAAAACATGATAACGAACGATAACACATGCCCATAACATGCGGGGTATAAAAGGGCGGAAGAGCGGTATGCATTTGTTCCCACACCGCTCTCTTCAAGAAGCCATTGGGAAGTGGCTGAGGAGGTCGAAATTGTGCAAACATGATTGTTGGCTACTACGATGTGCTCATATCCAAGCTGACACTTGAAACATTTTCAAAGGAGGGTTACGATAGCCCTGCGGAAAAAATGATCGGCAGGAGCGTGCTTGTGACCCAAATGGGTGTGCGCAGAACGCCGTAGAAAGTGTGTGGGACCCAAATGAGAATGCGCCGGACGCCGTAGAATGTGTGGGGGACCCAAATGGGTGTGCGCAGGACACCGTAGAAAGTGTGTGAGATCCAAATAACAGTGCGTCGGACGCCGTAGAAAGTGTGTGGGACCCAGATGAGAGTGCGCAGGACGCCGTGGAAAGTGTGGGGGACCCAAATGGGTGTGCGCAGGACACCGTAGAAAGTGTGTGAGATCCAAATAACAGTGCGTCGGACGCCGTAGAAAGTGTGTGGGATCCAAATGAAAAAACGCAGGACGCCGTGGAAAGTGTGCAGGACTCGAGTGGGATGCGCAGGACGCCGTAGAAAGTGTGCGGGACCCAAGTGGGAGTGCGCCGGACTCCGTAGAAAGTGTGCGGGACCCAAATGGGTGTGCGCAGGACGCCGTAGAAAGTGTGTGGGACCCAAATGAGAGTGCGCAGAACGCCGTAGAAAGTGTGTGGGACCCAGATGAGAGTGCGCAGGACGCCGTGGAAAGTGTGCGGGACTCGACTGGGATGCGCAGTACGCCGTAGAAAGTGTGTGAGATCCAAATAACAGTGCGTCGGACGCCGTAGAAAGTGTGTGGGATCCAAATGAGAGTGCGCAGGACGCCGTGGAAAGTGTGCGGGACTCGAGTGGGATGCGCAGGACGCCGTAGAAAGTGTGTGAGATCCAAATATCAGTGCGTCGGACGCCGTAGAAAGTGTGTGGGATCCAAATGAGAGTGCGCCGGACGCCGTAGAAAGTGTGTGGGACCCAAATGAGAGTGCGCAGGACGCCGTATAAAGTGCGTGAGATCCAAATAACAGTGCGTCGGACGCCATAGAAAGTGTGTGGGATCCAAATGAAAGTGCGCAGGACGCCGTGGAAAGTGTGCAGGACTCGAGTGGGATGCGCAGGACGCCGTAGAAAGTGTGTGGGATCCAAATGAGAGTGCGCCGGACGCCGTAGAAAGTGTGTGGGACCCAAATGGGAGTGCGCAGGACGCCGTGGAAAGTGTGCGAGACTCGAGTGGGACGCGCGGGACGCCGTAGAAAGTGTGTGGGATCCAAATGAGAGTGCGCAGGACGCCGTATAAAGTGTGTGAGATCCAAATAACAGTGCGTCGGACGCCGTAGAAAGTGTGCGGGACACAAATGGGTGTGCGCAGAACGCCGTAGAAAGCGTGTGGGACCCCAATGAGAGTGCGCCTGACTCCGTAGAAAGTGTGCGGGACCCAAGTGGAAGTGCGCCGGACGCCGCAGAAAGTGAGGCACCCAAATGGGTGTGCGCAGAACGCCGTAGAAAGTGTGCGGGACCCAAGTTTTAGTGAGCCGGGCGCCGTAGAAAGTGTGCGGGACACAAATGGGTGTGCGCAGAACGCCGTAGAAAGCGTGTGGGACCCCAATGAGAGTGCGCCTGACTCCGTAGAGAGTGTGCGGGACCCAAGTGGAAGTGCGCCGGACGCCGCAGAAAGTGAGGCACCCAAATGGGTGTGCGCAGAACGCCGTAGAAAGTGTGCGGGACCCAAGTTTTAGTGAGCCGGGCGCCGTAGAAAGTGTGTGGGATCCAAATGAAAGTGCGCAGGACGCCGTGGAAAGTGTGCAGGACTCGAGTGGGATGCGCAGGACGCCGTGGAAAGTGTGCGAGACTCGAGTGGGACGCGCAAGAGGCCGTACAAAGTGTGTGGGACCCAAATGAGAGTGCGCCGGACGCCGTAGAAAGTGTGTGGGACTCGAGTGGGATGCGCATGACGCCGTAGAAAGTGTGCTGGACCCAAGTGGGAGTGCGCCGGACGCTGTAGAAAGTGTGTGGGACCCAAATGAGAGTGCGCCGGACGCCGTAGAAAGTGTGCGGGACACAAATGGGTGTGCGCAGAACGCCGTAGAAAGCGTGTGGGACCCCAATGAGAGTGCGCCTGACTCCGTAGAAAGTGTGCGGGACCCAAGTGGAAGTGCGCCGGACGCCGCAGAAAGTGAGGCACCCAAATGGGTGTGCGCAGAACGCCGTAGAAAGCGTGTGGGACCCCAATGAGAGTGCGCCGGACGCCGTAGAAAGTGTGCGGGACACAAATGGGATGCGCAGTACGCCGTAGAAAGTGTGTGAGATCCAAATAAAAGTGCATCGGACGCCGTAGAAAGTGTGTGGGATCCAAATGAGAGTGCGCAGGACGCCGTGGAAAGTGTGCGGGACTCGAGTGGGATGCGCAGGACGCCGTAGAAAGTGTGTGAGATCCAAATATCAGTGCGTCGGACGCCGTAGAAAGTGTGTGGGATCCAAATGAGAGTGCGCAGGACGCCGTGGAAAGTGTGCGGGACCCAAATGGGATGCGCAGGACGCCGTAGAAAGTGCGTGAGATCCAAATAACAGTGCGTCCGGACGCCAGAAAGTGTGTGGGATCCAAATGAAAGTGCGCAGGACGCCGTGGAAAGTGTGCAGGACTCGAGTGGGATGCGCAGGACGCCGTAGAAAGTGTGTGGGATCCAAATGAGAGTGCGCCGGACGCCGTAGAAAGTGTGTGGGACCCAAATGAGAATGCGCAGGACGCCGTGGAAAGTGTGCGGGACTCAAGTGGGACGCGCGGGACTACGTATAAAATGTGCGGGACCCAAGTGGGTGTGTGCAGGACGCTGTAGAAAGTGTGTGGGACCCAAATGAGAGTGCGCCGGACGCCGTAGAAAGTGTGCGGGACACAAATGGGTGTGCGCAGAACGCCATAGAAATTGTGTGGGACCCAAATGAGAGTGCGCCGGACGCCGTGGAAAGTGTGCAGGACTCGAGTGGGATGCGCAGGACGCCGTAGAAAGTGTGCGGGACCCAAGTGGGAGTGCGCCGGACGCTGTAGAAATTGTGCGGGACCCAAGTGGGTGTGCGCAGGACGCCGTAGAAAGTGTGTGGGACCCAAATGAGAGTGCGCAGAACGCCGTAGAAAGTGTGTGGGACCCAGATGAGAGTGCGCAGGACGCCGTGGAAAGTGTGCGGGACTCGACTGGGATGCGCAGTACGCCGTAGAAAGTGTGTGAGATCCAAATAACAGTGCGTCGGACGCCGTAGAAAGTGTGTGGGATCCAAATGAGAGTGCGCAGGACGCCGTGGAAAGTGTGCGGGACTCGAGTGGGATGCGCAGGACGCCGTAGAAAGTGTGTGAGATCCAAATATCAGTGCGTCGGACGCCGTAGAAAGTGTGTGGGATCCAATTTAGAGTGCGCCGGACGCCGTAGAAAGTGTGTGGGACCCAAATGAGAGTGCGCAGGACGCCGTATAAAGTGCGTGAGATCCAAATAACAGTGCGTCGGACGCCATAGAAAGTGTGTGGGATCCAAATGAAAGTGCGCAGGACGCCGTGGAAAGTGTGCAGGACTCGAGTGGGATGCGCAGGACGCCGTAGAAAGTGTGTGGGATCCAAATGAGAGTGCGCCGGACGCCGTAGAAAGTGTGTGGGACCCAAATGGGAGTGCGCAGGACGCCGTGGAAAGTGTGCGAGACTCGAGTGGGACGCGCGGGACGCCGTAGAAAGTGTGTGGGATCCAAATGAGAGTGCGCAGGACGCGGTATAAAGTGTGTGAGATCCAAATAACAGTGCGTCGGACGCCGTAGAAAGTGTGCGGGACACAAATGGGTGTGCGCAGAACGCCGTAGAAAGCGTGTGGGACCCCAATGAGAGTGCGCCTGACTCCGTAGAAAGTGTGCGGGACCCAAGTGGAAGTGCGCCGGACGCCGCAGAAAGTGAGGCACCCAAATGGGTGTGCGCAGAACGCCGTAGAAAGTGTGCGGGACCCAAGTTTTAGTGAGCCGGGCGCCGTAGAAAGTGTGCGGGACACAAATGGGTGTGCGCAGAACGCCGTAGAAAGCGTGTGGGACCCCAATGAGAGTGCGCCTGACTCCGTAGAGAGTGTGCGGGACCCAAGTGGAAGTGCGCCGGACGCCGCAGAAAGTGAGGCACCCAAATGGGTGTGCGCAGAACGCCGTAGAAAGTGTGCGGGACCCAAGTTTTAGTGAGCCGGGCGCCGTAGAAAGTGTGTGGGATCCAAATGAAAGTGCGCAGGACGCCGTGGAAAGTGTGCAGGACTCGAGTGGGATGCGCAGGACGCCGTGGAAAGTGTGCGAGACTCGAGTGGGACGCGCAAGAGGCCGTACAAAGTGTGTGGGACCCAAATGAGAGTGCGCCGGACGCCGTAGAAAGTGTGTGGGACTCGAGTGGGATGCGCATGACGCCGTAGAAAGTGTGCTGGACCCGAGTGGGAGTGCGCCGGACGCTGTAGAAAGTGTGTGGGACCCAAATGAGAGTGCGCCGGACGCCGTAGAAAGTGTGCGGGACACAAATGGGTGTGCGCAGAACGCCGTAGAAAGCGTGTGGGACCCCAATGAGAGTGCGCCTGACTCCGTAGAAAGTGTGCGGGACCCAAGTGGAAGTGCGCCGGACGCCGCAGAAAGTGAGGCACCCAAATGGGTGTGCGCAGAACGCCGTAGAAAGCGTGTGGGACCCCAATGAGAGTGCGCCGGACGCCGTAGAAAGTGTGCGGGACACAAATGGGTGTGCGCAGAACGCAGTAGAAAGTGTGTGGGACCCAGATGAGAGTGCGCAGGACGCCGTGGAAAGTGTGCGGGACTCGACTGGGATGCGCAGTACGCCGTAGAAAGTGTGTGAGATCCAAATAACAGTGCGTCGGACGCCGTAGAAAGTGTGTGGGATCCAAATGAGAGTGCGCAGGAAGCCGTGGAAAGTGTGCGGGACTCGAGTGGGATGCGCAGGACGCCGTAGAAAGTGTGTGAGATCCAAATATCAGTGCGTCGGACGCCGTAGAAAGTGTGTGGGATCCAAATGAGAGTGCGCCGGACGCCGTAGAAAGTGTGTGGGACCCAAATGAGAATGCGCAGGACGCCGTGGAAAGTGTGCGGGACTCAAGTGGGACGCGCGGGACTCCGTATAAAATGTGCGGTACCCAAGTGGAAGTGCGCAGGACGCCGTAGAAAGTGTGCGGGACCCAAATGAGAGCGCGTAGAACGCCGTAGAAAGTGTGTGGGACCCAAATGAGAGTGCGCAGAACGCCGTAGAAAGTTTGTGGGACCCGAAAAAGAGTGGGCGGACGCCGTGGAAAGTGTGTGGGACCCAAACAAAAGTATGTCGGACGCCTTTGAAACTGTGCGGTGACCAAGTGGAAGTGCCCAAGACGCCATAGAAAGTGTGGGGGACCCAAGTGGGAGTGCGCGGGACGCTGTAGAAAGTGTGCGGTGACCAAGGGAAAGTACGCAAGACGCCGTAAACAGTGTGCTGGACCCAAATACAAGCACGCCCATGCCGATCATTTTTCCGCAGGGCTACCGTAACCAAACCTGAACTAAACATGATAACGAACGATAACACATGCTCATAATATGCGGGGTATAAAAGGGCGGAAGAGCGGTATGCATTCATTCCCACACCGCTCTCTTCAAGAAGCCATTGGGAAGTGGCTGAGGAGGTCGAAATTGTGCAAACATGATTGTTGGCTACTACGATGTGCTCATATCCAAGCTGACACTTGAAAATTTTTCAAAGGAGGGTTACGATAGCCCTGCGGAAAAAATGATAGGCAGGAGCGTGCTTGTGACCCAAATGAGAGTGCGCAGAACGCCGTAGAAAGTTTGTGGGACCCGAAAAGAGTGGGCGGACGCCGCGGAAAGTGTGTGGGACCCAAATGAGAGTGCGCAGAACGCCGTGGAAAGTGTGTGCGACCCAAACAAAAGTATGTCGGACGCCGTAGAAACTGTGCGGTGATCAAGTGGAAGTGCACAAGACGCCATAGAAAGTGTGCGGGACCCAAGTGGGAGTGCGCCGGACGCTGTGGAAAGTGTGCGGTGACCAAGGGAAAGTACGCAAGACGCCGTAGAAAGTGTGCGGGACCCAAATACAAGCACGCCCATGCCGATCATTTTTCCGCAGGGCTACCGTAACCAATCCTGAACAAAACATGATAACGAACGATAACACATGCTCATAACATGCGGGGTATAAAAGGGCGGAAGAGCGGTATGCATTCATTCCCACACCGCTCTCTTCAAGAAGCCATTAGGAAGTGGCTGAGGAGGTCGAAATTGTGCAAACATGATTGTTGGCTACTACGATGTGCTCATATCCAAGCTGACACTTGAAAAATTTTCAAAGGAGGGTTACGATAGCCCTGCGGAAAAAATGATCGGCAGGAGCGTGCTTGTGACCCAAATGGGTGTGCGCAGAACGCCGTAGAAAGCGTGTGGGACCCAAATGAGACAGCGCCTGACCCCGTAGAAAGTGTGCGGGACCCAAGTGGAAGTGCGCCGGACGCCGCAGAAAGTGAGGCACCCAAATGGGGGTGCGCAGAACGCCGTAGAAAGTGTGCGGGACCCAAGTTTTAGGTGAGCCGGGCGCCGTAGAAAGTGTGCGGGACCCAAGTGGAAGTGCGCAGGACGCCGTAGAAAGTGTGTGGGACCCAAATGGGTGTGCGCAGAACACCGTAGAAAGTGTGCGGGACCCAAATTTTAGTGCGTCGGACGCCGTAGAAAGTGTGTGGGATCCAAATGAAAGTGCGCAGGACGGCGTGGAAAGTGTGCAGGACTCGAGTGGGATGCGCAGGACGCCGTGGAAAGTGTGCGAGACTCGAGTGGGACGCGCAAGAGGCCGTACAAAGTGTGTGGGACCCAAATGAGAGTGCGCCGGACGCCGTAGAAAGTGTGTGGGACTCGAGTGGGATGCGCATGACGCCGTAGAAAGTGTGCTGGACCCGAGTGGGAGTGCGCCGGACGCTGTAGAAAGTGTGTGGGACCCAAATGAGAGTGCGCCGGACGCCGTAGAAAGTGTGCGGGACACAAATGGGTGTGCGCAGAACGCCGTAGAAAGCGTGTGGGACCCCAATGAGAGTGCGCCTGACTCCGTAGAAAGTGTGCGGGACCCAAGTGGAAGTGCGCCGGACGCCGCAGAAAGTGAGGCACCCAAATGGGTGTGCGCAGAACGCCGTAGAAAGCGTGTGGGACCCCAATGAGAGTGCGCCGGACGCCGTAGAAAGTGTGCGGGACACAAATGGGTGTGCGCAGAACGCAGTAGAAAGTGTGTGGGACCCAGATGAGAGTGCGCAGGACGCCGTGGAAAGTGTGCGGGACTCGACTGGGATGCGCAGTACGCCGTAGAAAGTGTGTGAGATCCAAATAACAGTGCGTCGGACGCCGTAGAAAGTGTGTGGGATCCAAATGAGAGTGCGCAGGACGCCGTGGAAAGTGTGCGGGACTCGAGTGGGATGCGCAGGACGCCGTAGAAAGTGTGTGAGATCCAAATATCAGTGCGTCGGACGCCGTAGAAAGTGTGTGGGATCCAAATGAGAGTGCGCCGGACGCCGTAGAAAGTGTGTGGGACCCAAATGAGAATGCGCAGGACGCCGTGGAAAGTGTGCGGGACTCAAGTGGGACGCGCGGGACTCCGTATAAAATGTGCGGTACCCAAGTGGAAGTGCGCAGGACGCCGTAGAAAGTGTGCGGGACCCAAATGAGAGTGCGCAGAACGCCGTAGAAAGTTTGTGGGACCCGAAAAAGAGTGGGCGGACGCCGTGGAAAGTGTGTGGGACCCAAACAAAAGTATGTCGGACGCCTTTGAAACTGTGCGGTGACCAAGTGGAAGTGCCCAAGACGCCATAGAAAGTGTGCGGGACCCAAGTGGGAGTGCGCGGGACGCTGTAGAAAGTGTGCGGTGACCAAGGGAAAGTACGCAAGACGCCGTAAACAGTGTGCTGGACCCAAATACAAGCACGCCCATGCCGATCATTTTTCCGCAGGGCTACCGTAACCAAACCTGAACTAAACATGATAACGAACGATAACACATGCTCATAATATGCGGGGTATAAAAGGGCGGAAGAGCGGTATGCATTCATTCCCACACCGCTCTCTTCAAGAAGCCATTGGGAAGTGGCTGAGGAGGTCGAAATTGTGCAAACATGATTGTTGGCTACTACGATGTGCTCATATCCAAGCTGACACTTGAAAATTTTTCAAAGGAGGGTTACGATAGCCCTGCGGAAAAAATGATCGGCAGGAGCGTGCTTGTGACCCAAATGAGAGTGCGCAGAACGCCGTAGAAAGTTTGTGGGACCCGAAAAGAGTGGGCGCGCGCCGCGGAAGGTGTGTGGGACCCAAATGAGAGGGCGCAGAACGCCGTGGAAAGTGTGTGCGACCCAAACAAAAGTATGTCGGACGCCGTAGAAACTGTGCGGTGATCAAGTGGAAGTGCACAAGACGCCATAGAAAGTGTGCGGGACCCAAGTGGGAGGGCGCCGGACGGTGGGGAAAGTGTGCGGTGACCAAGGAAAGTACGCAAGACGCCGTAGAAAGTGTGCGGGACCCAAATACAAGCACGCCCATGCCGATCATTTTTCCGCAGGGCTACCGTAACCAATCCTGAACAAAACATGATAACGAACGATAACACATGCTCATAACATGCGGGGTATAAAAGGGCGGAAGAGCGGTATGCATTCATTCCCACACCGCTCTCTTCAAGAAGCCATTAGGAAGTGGCTGAGGAGGTCGAAATTGTGCAAACATGATTGTTGGCTACTACGATGTGCTCATATCCAAGCTGACACTTGAAAAATTTTCAAAGGAGGGTTACGATAGCCCTGCGGAAAAAATGATCGGCAGGAGCGTGCTTGTGACCCAAATGGGTGTGCGCAGAACGCCGTAGAAAGTGTGTGGGACCCAAATGAGAATGCGCCGGACGCCGTAGAATGTGTGCGGGACCCAAGTTTTAGTTAGCCGGGCGCCGTATAAAATGTGCGGTACCCAAGTGGAAGTGCGCAGGACGCCGTAGAAAGTGTGCGGGACCCAAGTGGGAGTGCGCCGGACTCCGTAGAAAGTGTGCGGGACCCAAATGGGTGTGCGCAGGACGCCGTAGAAAGTGTGCGGGACCCAAATGGGTGTGCGCAGGACACCGTAGAAAGTGTGTGAGATCCAAATAACAGTGCGTCGGACGCCGTAGAAAGTGTGTGGGATTCAAATGAAAGTGCGCAGGACGCCGTGGAAAGTGTGCGGGACCCAAATGAGAATGCGCAGGACGCCGTGGAAAGTGTGCGGGACTCAAGTGGGACGCGCGGGACTCCGTATAAAATGTGCGGTACCCAAGTGGAAGTGCGCAGGACGCCGTAGAAAGTGTGCGGGACCCAAATGAGAGTGCGTAGAACGCCGTAGAAAGTGTGTGGGACCCAAATGAGAGTGCGCAGAACGCCGTAGAAAGTTTGTGGGACCCGAAAAAGAGTGGGCGGACGCCGTGGAAAGTGTGTGGGACCCAAACAAAAGTATGTCGGACGCCTTTGAAACTGTGCGGTGACCAAGTGGAAGTGCCCAAGACGCCATAGAAAGTGTGCGGGACCCAAGTGGGAGTGCGCGGGACGCTGTAGAAAGTGTGCGGTGACCAAGGGAAAGTACGCAAGACGCCGTAAACAGTGTGCTGGACCCAAATACAAGCACGCCCATGCCGATCATTTTTCCGCAGGGCTATCGTAACCAAACCTGAACAAAACATGATAACGAACGATAACACATGCTCATAATATGCGGGGTATAAAAGGGCGGAAGAGCGGTATGCATTCATTCCCACACCGCTCTCTTCAAGAAGCCATTGGGAAGTGGCTGAGGAGGTCGAAATTGTGCAAACATGATTGTTGGCTACTACGATGTGCTCATATCCAAGCTGACACTTGAAAATTTTTCAAAGGAGGGTTACGATAGCCCTGCGGAAAAAATGATCGGCAGGAGCGTGCTTGTGACCCAAATGAGAGTGCGCAGAACGCCGTAGAAAGTTTGTGGGACCCGAAAAAGAGTGGGCGGACGCCGCGGAAAGTGTGTGGGACCCAAATGAGAGTGCGCAGAACGCCGTGGAAAGTGTGTGCGACCCAAACAAAAGTATGTCGGACGCCGTAGAAACTGTGCGGTGATCAAGTGGAAGTGCACAAGACGCCATAGAAAGTGTGCGGGACCCAAGTGGGAGTGCGCCGGACGCTGTGGAAAGTGTGCGGTGACCAAGGGAAAGTACGCAAGACGCCGTAGAAAGTGTGCGGGACCCAAATACAAGCACGCCCATGCCGATCATTTTTCCGCAGGGCTACCGTAACCAATCCTGAACAAAACATGATAACGAACGATAACACATGCTCATAACATGCGGGGTATAAAAAGGGCGGAAGAGCGGTATGCATTCATTCCCACACCGCTCTCTTCAAGAAGCCATTAGGAAGTGGCTGAGGAGGTCGAAATTGTGCAAACATGATTGTTGGCTACTACGATGTGCTCATATCCAAGCTGACACTTGAAAAATTTTCAAAGGAGGGTTACGATAGCCCTGCGGAAAAAATGATCGGCAGGAGCGTGCTTGTGACCCAAATGGGTGTGCGCAGAACGCCGTAGAAAGTGTGTGGGACCCAAATGAGAATGCGCCGGACGCCGTGGAAAGTGTGCGGGACTCAAGTGGGACGCGCGGGACTCCGTATAAAATGTGCGGTACCCAAGTGGAAGTGCGCAGGACGCCGTAGAAAGTGTGCGGGACCCAAGTGGGAGTGCGCCGGACTCCGTAGAAAGTGTGCGGGACCCAAATGGGTGTGCGCAGGACGCCGTAGAAAGTGTGCGGGACCCAAATGGGTGTGCGCAGGACACCGTAGAAAGTGTGTGAGATCCAAATAACAGTGCGTCGGACGCCGTAGAAAGTGTGTGGGATTCAAATGAAAGTGCGCAGGACGCCGTGGAAAGTGTGCGGGATCCAAATGAGAGTGCGCCGGACGCCGTAGAAAGTGTGTGGGACCCAAATGGGTGTGCGCAGGACGCCGTGGAAAGTGTGCGAGACTCGAGTGGGACGCGCGGGACGCCGTAGAACGTGTGTGGGATCCAAATGAGAGTGCGCAGGACGCCGTAGAAAGTATGTGGGACCCAAATGAGAATGCGCAGGACGCCGTGGAAAGTGTGCGGGACTCAAGTGGGACGCGCGGGACTCCGTATAAAATGTGCGGTACCCAAGTGGAAGTGCGCAGGACGCCGTAGAAAGTGTGTGGGACCCAAATGAGAATGCGCCGGACGCCGTAGAATGTGTGCGGGACCCAAGTTTTAGTGAGCCGGGCGCCGTATAAAATGTGCGGGACCCAAGTTTTAGTGAGCCGGGCGCCGTATAAAATGTGCGGTACCCAAGTGGAAGTGCGCAGGACGCCGTAGAAAGTGTGCGGGACCCAAGTGGGAGTGCGCCGGACGCCGTAGAAAGTGTGTGGGACCTAAATAAGAGTGTGCAGGTAGCCGTAGAAAGTGTGTGGGACCCAAATGAGAGTGCGCAGAACGCCGTAGAAAGTGTGTGGGACCCAGATGAGAGTGCGCAGGACGCCGTGGAAAGTGTGCGGGACTCGACTGGGATGCGCAGTACGCCGTAGAAAGTGTGTGAGATCCAAATAACAGTGCGTCGGACGCCGTAGAAAGTGTGTGGGATCCAAATGAGAGTGCGCAGGACGCCGTGGAAAGTGTGCGGGACTCGAGTGGGATGCGCAGGACGCCGTAGAAAGTGTGTGAGATCCAAATATCAGTGCGTCGGACGCCGTAGAAAGTGTGTGGGATCCAAATGAGAGTGCGCCGGACGCCGTAGAAAGTGTGTGGGACCCAAATGAGAGTGCGCAGGACGCCGTATAAAGTGCGTGAGATCCAAATAACAGTGCGTCGGACGCCATAGAAAGTGTGTGGGATCCAAATGAGAATGCGCAGGACGCCGTGGAAAGTGTGCGGGACTCGAGTGGGACGCACGGGACGCCGTAGAAAGTGTATGGGATCCAAATGAGAGTACGCAGGACGCCGTATAAAGTGTGTGAGATCCAAATAACAGTGCGTCGGACGCCATAGAAAGTGTGTGGGATCCAAATGAGAGTGCGCCGGACGCCGTAGAAAGTATGTGGGACCCAAATGAGAATGCGCAGGACGCCGTGGAAAGTGTGCGGGACTCGAGTGGGACGCGCGGGACGCCGTATAAAATGTGCGGTACCCAAGTGGAAGTGCGCAGGACGCCGTAGAAAGTGTGCGGGACCCAAATGAGAGTGCGCAGAGCGCCGTAGAAAGTGTGTGGGACCCAAATGAGAGTGCGCAGAACGCCGTAGAAAGTTTGTGGGACCCGAAAAAGAGTGGGCGGACGCCGTGGAAAGTGTGTGGGACCCAAATGAGAGTGCGCAGAACGCCGTGGAAAGTGTGTGGGACCCAAACAAAAGTATGTCGGACGCCGTAGAAACTGTGCGGTGACCAAGTGGAAGTGCACAAGACGCCATAGAAAGTGTGCGGGACCCAAGTGGGAGTGCGCCGGACGCTGTAGAAAGTGTGCGGTGACCAAGGGAAAGTACGCAAGACGCCGTAGAAAGTGTGCGGGACCCAAATACAAGCACGCTCCTGCCGACCATTTTTTCCGCAGGGCTATCCTAACCAATCCTGAACAAAACATGATAACGAACGATAACACATGCTCATAACATGCGGGGTATAAAAAGGGCGGAAGAGCGGTATGCATTCATTCCCACCGCTCTCTTCAAGAAGCCATTGGGAAGTGGCTGAGGAGGTCGAAATTGTGCAAACATGGTTGTTGGCTACTACGATGTGCTCACATTCAAGCTGACACTTGAAAGCTTTTCGAAGGAGGGTTACGATAGCCCTGCGGAAAAAATGATCGGCAGGAGCGTGCTTCTGACCCAAATGGGTGTGCGCAGAACGCCGTAGAAAGTGTGTGGGACCCAAATGAGAATGCGCCGGACGCCGTAGAATGTGTGGGGGACCCAAATCAGTGTGCGCAGGACACCGTAGAAAGTGTGTGAGATCCAAATAACAGTGCGTCGGACGCCGTAGAAAGTGTGTGGGACCCAGATGAGAGTGCGCAGGACGCCGTGGAAAGTGTGGGGGACCCAAATGGGTGTGCGCAGGACACCGTAGAAAGTGTGTGATATCCAAATAACAGTGCGTCGGACGCCGTAGAAAGTGTGTGGGATCCAAATGAAAGTGCGCAGGGCGGTCTGGAAAGTGTGCAGGACTCGAGTGGGATGCGCAGGACGCCGTAGAAAGTGTGTGGGATCCAAATGAGAGTGCGCCGGACGCCGTAGAAAGTGTGTGGGACCCAAATGGGAGTGCGCAGGACGCCGTGGAAAGTGTGCGGGACCCAAGTGGAAGTGCGCAGGACGCCGTAGAAAGTGTGTGGGATCCCAAATGAGTGTGCGCAGGACGCCGTATAAAGTGTGTGGGATTCAAATAGCTGTGCGTCGGACGCCGTAGAAAGTATGTGGGATCCAAATGAGAGTGCGCCGGACGCCGTAGAAAGTATGTGGGACCCAAATGAGAATGCGCAGGACGCCGTGGAAAGTGTGCGGGACTCAAGTGGGACGCGCGGGACTCCGTATAAAATGTGCGGTACCCAAGTGGAAGTGCGCAGGACGCCGTAGAAAGTGTGCGGGACCCAAATGAGAGTGCGCAGAACGCCGTAGAAAGTGTGTGGGACCCGAAAAAGTGGGCGGACGCCGTGGAAAGTGTGTGGGACCCAAACAAAAGTATGTCGGACGCCGTGAAACTGTGCGGTGACCAAGTGGAAGTGCCCAAGACGCCATAGAAAGTGTGCGGGACCCAAGTGGGAGTGCGCGGGACGCTGTAGAAAGTGTGCGGTGACCAAGGAAAGTACGCAAGACGCCGTAAACAGTGTGCTGGACCCAAATACAAGCACGCCCATGCCGATCATTTTTCCGCAGGGCTACCGTAACCAAACCTGAACAAAACATGATAACGAACGATAACACATGCTCATAATATGCGGGGTATAAAAGGGCGGAAGAGCGGTATGCATTCATTCCCGCACCGCTCTCTTCAAGAAGCCATTGGGAAGTGGCTGAGGAGGTCGAAATTGTGCAAACATGATTGTTGGCTACTATACTTCGGCATCGAATAATTTCGAGTCATCCTAAAAATGGATTTTTCTTCCGAATGACAAAATGGTTCGAGCCGTCTTCGGTTTTCAGACAACAAGTAAATTAAGCTTTACATAAGTCATGCCACTACTGGCAGATTTCTTTACCTTCACAAAATCATAATTATCAATTATTCGAAAAATAGTCGACTTCGAGTCATAATCGACTATTTTTTCAGATAATTGATAATTATGTTTTGTGAACAAAATCTGTCAGAGATGACTTGTGAGAAGCTACCTCTTACTCGTTTTCTGAAAACCGAAGACGGCTCGAACTCAGTTGTCATTCGAAAGAAAAATCCATTCATGGATGACTCGAGAATTATTCGATACCAATATATTAACTACTACGATGTGCTCATATCCAAGCTGACACTTGAAAATTTTTCAAAGGAGGGTTACGATAGATTTGCGGAAAAAAATGATCGGCAGGAGCGTGCTTGTGACCCAAATGAGAGTGCGCAGAACGCCGTAGAAAGTTTGTGGGACCCGAAAAAGAGTGGGCAGGACGCCGTGGAAAGTGTGTGGGACCCAAATGAGAGTGCGCAGAACGCCGTGGAAAGTGTGTGCGACCCAAACAAAAGTATGTCGGACGCCGTAGAAACTGTGCGGTGATCAAGTGGAAGTGCACAAGACGCCATAGAAAGTGTGCGGGACCCAAGTGGGAGTGAGCCGGACGCTGTGGAAAGTGTGCGGTGACCAAGGAAAGTACGCAAGTCGCCGTAGAAAATGTGCGGGACCCAAATACAAGCACGCCCATGCCGATCATTCTTTCCGCAGGGCTACCGTACCCAATCCTGAACAAAACATGATAACGAACGATAACACATGCTCATAACATGCGGGGTATAAAAAGGGCGGAAGAGCGGTATGCATTCATTCCCACACCGCTCTCTTCAAGAAGCCATTAGGAAGTGGCTGAGGAGGTCGAAATTGTGCAAACATGATTGTTGGCTACTACGATGTGCTCATATCCAAGCTGACACTTGAAAAATTTTCAAAGGAGGGTTACGATAGCCCTGCGGAAAAAATGATCGGCAGGAGCGTGCTTGTGACCCAAATGGGTGTGCGCAGAACGCCGTAGAAAGTGTGTGGGACCCAAATGAGAATGCGCCGGACGCCGTAGAATGTGTGCGGGACCCAAGTTTTAGTTAGCCGGGCGCCGTATAAAATGTGCGGTACCCAAGTGGAAGTGCGCAGGACGCCGTAGAAAGTGTGCGGGACCCAAATGGGTGTGCGCAATACACCGTAGAAAGTGTGTGAGATCCAAATAACAGTGCGTCGGACGCCGTAGAAAGTGTGTGGGATTCAAATGAAAGTGCGCAGGACGCCGTGGAAAGTGTGCGGGACTCGAGTGGGATGCGCAGGACGCCGTAGAAAGTGTGTGGGATCCAATTGAGAGTGTGCCGGACGCCGTAGAAAGTGTGTGGGACCCAAATGGAAGTGCGCAGGACGCCGTAGAAAGTGTGCGGGACCCAAATGAGACGCGCAGGACGCCGTAGAAAGTGTGTGGGATCCAAATGAGAGTGCGCAGGACGCCGTAGAAAGTATGTGGGACCCAAATGAGAATGCGCAGGACGCCGTGGAAAGTGTGTGGACCCAAACAAAAGTATGTCGGACGCCTTTGAAACTGTGCGGTGACCAAGTGGAAGTGCCCAAGACGCCATAGAAAGTGTGCGGGACCCAAGTGGGAGTGCGCGGGACGCTGTAGAAAGTGTGCGGTGACCAAGGGAAAGTACGCAAGACGCCGTAAACAGTGTGCTGGACCCAAATACAAGCACGCCCATGCCGATCATTTTTCCGCAGGGCTACCGTAACCAAACCTCAACAAAACATGATAACGAACGATAACACATGCTCATAATAAGCGGGGTATAAAAAGGGCGGAAGAGCGCTATGCATTCATTCCCACACCGCTCTCTTCAAGAGGCCATTGGGAAGTGGCTGCGGAGGTCGAAATTGTGCAAACATGATTGTTGGCTACTACGATGTGCTCATATCAAAGTTGACACTTGAAAATTTTTCAAAGGAGGTTACGATAGCCCTGCGGAAAAATGATCGGCAGGAGCGTGCTTGTGACCCAAATGAGAGTGCGCAGAACGCCGTAGAAAGTTTGTGGGACCCGAAAAAAGAGTGGGCGGACGCCGTGGAAAGTGTGTGGGACCCAAATGAGAGTGCGCAGAACGCCGTGGAAAGTGTGTGCGACCCAAACAAAAGTATGTCGGACGCCGTAGAAACTGTGCGGTGATCAAGTGGAAGTGCACAAGACGCCATAGAAAGTGTGCGGGACCCAAGTGGGAGTGCGCCGGACGCTGTAGAAAGTGTGCGGTGACCAAGGGAAAGTACGCAAGACGCCGTAGAAAGTGTGCGGGACCCAAATACAAGCACGCCCATGCCCATCATTTTTTCCGCAGGGCTAACGTAACCATTCTTGAACAAAACATGATAACGAACGATAACACGCGCTCATAACATCCGGGGTATAAAAGGGCGGAAGAGCGGTATGCATTCGTTCACACACCGCTCTCTTCGAGAAGCCACTGGAAAGTGGCTGAGGAGGTCGAAATTGTGAAAACATGATTGTTGGCTACTACGATGTGCTCATATCCAAGCTGACACGCGAGAATTTTTCAGAGGAGGGTTACGATAGCCCTGCGGAAGAAATGATCGGCAGGAGCGTGCTTGTGACCCAAATGGGTGTGCGCAGAACACCGTAGAAAGTGCGTGGGACCCAAATGAGAATGCGCCGGACGCCGTAGAAAGTGTGGGGATGATGTGCAGGACCCAAAGTTTTAAATGGTGCGTCGGACGCCGTATAAAATGTGCGGTACCCAAGTGGAAGTGCGCAGGACGCCGTAGAAAGTGTGCGGGACCCAAATGGGTGTGCGCAGGACACCGTAGAAAGTGTGTGAGATCCAAATAACAGTGCGTCGGACGCCGTAGAAAGTGTGTGGGATCCAAATGAAAGTGCGCAGGACGCCGTGGAAAGTGTGCGGGACTCGAGTGGGATGCGCAGGACGCCGTAGAAAGTGTGTGGGATCCAAATGAGAGTGCGCCGGACGCCGTAGAAAGTGTGTGGGACCCAAATGGGAGTGCGCAGGACGCCGTGGAAAGTGTGCGAGACTCGAGTGGGACGCGCGGGACGCCGTAGAAAGTGTGTGGGATCCAAATGAGAGTGCGCAGGACGCCGTATAAAGTGTGTGAGATCCAAATAACAGTGCGTCGGACGCCATAGAAAGTGTGTGGGATCCAAATGAGAGTGCGCCGGACGCCGTAGAAAGTATGTGGGATCCAAATGAGAGTGCGCCGGACGCCGTAGAAAGTATGTGGGACCCAAATGAGAATGCGCAGGACGCCGTGGAAAGTGTGCGGGACTCAAGTTTTAGTGAGCGCGGGACTCCGTATAAAATGTGCGGTACCCAAGTGGAAGTGCGCAGGACGCCGTAGAAAGTGTGCGGGACCCAAATGAGAGTGCGCAGAACGCCGTAGAAAGTTTGTGGGACCCGAAAAAGAGTGGGCGGACGCCGTGGAAAGTGTGTGGGACCTAAACAAAAGTATGTCGGACGCCGTAGAAACTGTGCGGTGACCAAGTGGAAGTGCCCAAGACGCCATAGAAAGTGTGCGGGACCCAAGTGGGAGTGCGCGGGACGCTGTAGAAAGTGTGCGGTGACCAAGGGAAAGTACGCAAGACGCCGTAAACAGTGTGCTGGACCCAAATACAAGCACGCCCATGCCGATCATTTTTCCGCAGGGCTACCGTAACCAAACCTGAACAAAACATGATAACGAACGATAACACATGCTCATAATATGCGGGGTATAAAAGGGCGGAAGAGCGGTATGCATTCATTCCCGCACCGCTCTCTTCAAGAAGCCATTGGGAAGTGGCTGAGGAGGTCGAAATTGTGCAAACATGATTGTTGGCTACTATACTTCGGCATCGAATCATTTTGAGTCATCCTAAAAATTGATTTTTCTTTGGAACGACAAAATGGTTCGAGCCGTCTTCGGTTTCAGACAACAAGTAGGAGGTAAGCTTCACATTAGTCATGCCATGGCAGAATTCTTTGCCTCCACAAAATCATAATCATCAATTATTCGAAAAATAGTCGACTTCGAGTCATAATCGACTATTTTTCGAATAATTGATAATTATGTTTGTGAAGGCAAAAATCTGTCAGAAGATGACTTGTGAGAAGCTTACCTCTTACTCGTTTTCTGAAAACCGAAGACGGCTCGAACCAGTTTGTCATTCGAAAGAAAAATCCATTCATAGGATGACTCGAAATTATTCGATGCCGAAGTATATTGGCTACTACGATGTGCTCATATCCAAGCTGACACTTGAAAATTTTTCAAAGGAGGGTTACGATAGCCCTGCGGAAAAAATGATCGGCAGGAGCGTGCTTGTGACCCAAATGAGAGTGCGCAGAACGCCGTAGAAAGTTTGTGGGACCCGAAAAAAGAGTGGGCGGACGCCGTGGAAAGTGTGTGGGACCCAAATGAGAGTGCGCAGAACGCCGTGGAAAGTGTGTGCGACCCAAACAAAAGTATGTCGGACGCCGTAGAAACTGTGCGGTGATCAAGTGGAAGTGCACAAGACGCCATAGAAAGTGTGCGGGACCCAAGTGGGAGTGCGCCGGACGCTGTAGAAAGTGTGCGGTGACCAAGGGAAAGTACGCAAGACGCCGTAGAAAATGTGCGGGACCCAAATACAAGCACGCCCATGCCGATCATTTTTCCGCAGGGCTACCGTAACCAATCCTGAACAAAACATGATAACGAACGATAACACATGCTCATAACATGCGGGGTATAAAAGGGCGGAAGAGCGGTATGCATTCATTCCCACACCGCTCTCTTCAAGAAGCCATTGGGAAGTGGCTGAGGAGGTCGAAATTGTGCAAACATGATTGTTGGCTACTACGATGTGCTCATATCCAAGCTGACACTTGAAAAATTTTCAAAGGAGGGTTACGATAGCCCTGCGGAAAAAATGATCGGCAGGAGCGTGCTTGTGACCCAAATGGGTGTGCGCAGAACGCCGCAGAAAGTGTGTGGGACCCAAATGAGAATGCGCCGGACGCCGTAGAATGTGTGCGGGACCCAAGTTTTAGTGAGCCGGGCGCCGTATAAAATGTGCGGTACCCAAGTGGAAGTGCGCAGGACGCCGTAGAAAGTGTGCGGGACCCAAATGGGTGTGCGCAGGACACCGTAGAAAGTGTGTGAGATCCAAATAACAGTGCGTCGGACGCCGTAGAAAGTGTGTGGGATCCAAATGAAAGTGCGCAGGAGGCCGTGGAAAGTGTGCGGGACTCGAGTGGGATGCGCAGGACGCCGTAGAAAGTGTGTGGGATCCAAATGAGAGTGCGCCGGACGCCTTAGAAAGTGTGTGGGACCCAAATGGGAGTGCGCAGGACGCCGTGGAAAGTGTGCGAGACTCGAGTGGGACGCGCGGGACGCCGTAGAAAGTGTGTGGGATCCAAATGAGAGTGCGCAGGACGCCGTAGAAAGTATGTGGGACCCAAATGAGAATGCGCAGGACGCCGTGGAAAGTGTGCTGGACTCAAGTGGGACGCGCGGGACTCCGTATAAAATGTGCGGTACCCAAGTGGAAGTGCGCAGGACGCCGTAGAAAGTGTGCGGGACCCAAATGAGAATGCGCCGGACGCCGTAGAATGTGTGCGGGACCCAAGTTTTAGTGAGCCGGGCGCCGTATAAAATGTGCGGTACCCAAGTGGAAGTGCGCAGGACGCCGTAGAAAGTATGCGGGACCCAAATGGGTGTGCGCAGGACACCGTAGAAAGTGTGTGAGATCCAAATAACAGTGCGTCGGACGCCGTAGAAAGTGTGTGGGATTCAAATGAAAGTGCGCAGGACGCCGTGGAAAGTGTGCGGGACTCGAGTGGGATGCGCAGGACGCCGTAGAAAGTGTGTGGGATCCAAATGAGAGTGCGCAGAACGCCGTAGAAAGTTTGTGGGACCCGAAAAAAGAGTGGGCGGACGCCGTGGAAAGTGTGTGGGACCCAAATGAGAGTGCGCAGTACGCCGTGGAAAGTGTGTGCGACCCAAACAAAAGTATGTCGGACGCCGTAGAAACTGTGCGGTGATCAAGTGGAAGTGCACAAGACGCCATAGAAAGTGTGCGGGACCCAAGTGGGAGTGCGCGGGACGCTGTAGAAAGTGTGCGGTGACCAAGGGAAAGTACGCAAGACGCCGTAGAAAATGTGCGGGACCCAAATACAAGCACGCCCATGCCGATCATTTTTCCGCAGGGCTACCGTAACCAATCCTGAACAAAACATGATAACGAACGATAACACATGCTCATAACATGCGGGGTATAAAAGGGCGGAAGAGCGGTATGCATTCATTCCCACACCGCTCTCTTCAAGAAGCCATTGGGAAGTGGCTGAGGAGGTCGAAATTGTGCAAACATGATTGTTGGCTACTACGATGTGCTCATATCCAAGCTGACACTTGAAAAATTTTCAAAGGAGGGTTACGATAGCCCTGTGGAAAAAATGATCGGCAGGAGCGTGCTTGTGACCCAAATGGGTGTGCGCAGAACGCCGTAGAAAGTGTGTGGGACCCAAATGAGAATGCGCCGGACGCCGTAGAATGTGTGCGGGACCCAAGTTTTAGTGAGCCGGGCGCCGTATAAAATGTGCGGTACCCAAGTGGAAGTGCGCAGGACGCCGTAGAAAGTGTGCGGGACCCAAATGGGTGTGCGCAGGACACCGTAGAAAGTGTGTGAGATCCAAATAACAGTGCGTCGGACGCCGTAGAAAGTGTGTGGGATCCAAATGAAAGTGCGCAGGACGCCGTGGAAAGTGTGCGGGACTCGAGTGGGATGCGCAGGACGCCGTAGAAAGTGTGTGGGATCCAAATGAGAGTGCGCCGGACGCCGTAGAAAGTGTGTGGGACCCAAATGGGAGTGCGCAGGACGCCGTGGAAAGTGTGCGAGACTCGAGTGGGACGCGCGGGACGCCGTAGAAAGTGTGTGGGATCCAAATGAGAGTGCGCAGGACGCCGTAGAAAGTATGTGGGACCCAAATGAGAATGCGCAGGACGCCGTGGAAAGTGTGCGGGACTCAAGTGGGACGCGCGGGACTCCGTATAAAATGTGCGGTACCCAAGTGGAAGTGCGCAGGACGCCGTAGAAAGTGTGCGGGACCCAAATGAGAATGCGCCGGACGCCGTAGAATGTGTGCGGGACCCAAGTTTTAGTGAGCCGGGCGCCGTATAAAATGTGCGGTACCCAAGTGGAAGTGCGCAGGACGCCGTAGAAAGTATGCGGGACCCAAATGGGTGTGCGCAGGACACCGTAGAAAGTGTGTGAGATCCAAATAACAGTGCGTCGGACGCCGTAGAAAGTGTGTGGGATTCAAATGAAAGTGCGCAGGACGCCGTGGAAAGTGTGCGGGACTCGAGTGGGATGCGCAGGACGCCGTAGAAAGTGTGTGGGATCCAAATGAGAGTGCGCCGGACGCCGTAGAAAGTGTGTGGGACCCAAATGGGAGTGCGCAGGACGCCGTGGAAAGTGTGCGAGACTCGAGTGGGACGCGCAAGAGGCCGTACAAAGTGTGTGGGACCCAAACAAAAGTATGTCGGACGCCGTAGAAACTGTGCGGTGACCAAGTGGAAGTGCACAAGACGCCATAGAAAGTGTGCGGGACCCAAGTGGGAGTGCGCGGGACGCTGTAGAAAGTGTGCGGTGACCAAGGGAAAGTACGCAAGACGCCGTAAACAGTGTGCGGGACCCAAATACAAGCACGCCCATGCCGATCATTTTTCCGCAGGGCTACCGTAACCAAACCTGAACAAAACATGATAACGAACGATAACACATGCTCATAACATGCGGGGTATAAAAGGGCGAAAGAGCGGTATGCATTCATTCCCACACCGCTCTCTTCAAGAAGCCATTGGGAAGTGGCTGAGGAGGTCGAAATTGTGCAAACATGATTGTTGGCTACTACGATGTGCTCATATCCAAGCTGACACTTGAAAATTTTTCAAAGGAGGGTTACGATAGCCCTGCGGAAAAAATGATCGGCAGGAGCGTGCTTGTGACCCAAATGGGTGTGCGCAGAACGCCGTAGAAAGTGTGTGGGACCCAAATGAGAATGCGCCGGACGCCGTAGAATGTGTGCGGGACCCAAGTTTTAGTGAGCCGGGCGCCGTATAAAATGTGCGGTACCCAAGTGGAAGTGCGCAGGACGCCGTAGAAAGTGTGCGGGACCCAAATGGGTGTGCGCAGGACACCGTAGAAAGTGTGTGAGATCCAAATAACAGTGCGTCGGACGCCGTAGAAAGTGTGTGGGATCCAAATGAAAGTGCGCAGGACGCCGTGGAAAGTGTGCGGGACTCGAGTGGGATGCGCAGGACGCCGTAGAAAGTGTGTGGGATCCAAATGAGAGTGCGCCGGACGCCGTAGAAAGTGTGTGGGACCCAAATGGGAGTGCGCAGGACGCCGTGGAAAGTGTGCGAGACTCGAGTGGGACGCGCGGGACGCCGTAGAAAGTGTGTGGGATCCAAATGAGAGTGCGCAGGACGCCGTAGAAAGTATGTGGGACCCAAATGAGAATGCGCAGGACGCCGTGGAAAGTGTGCGGGACTCAAGTGGGACGCGCGGGACTCCGTATAAAATGTGCGGTACCCAAGTGGAAGTGCGCAGGACGCCGTAGAAAGTGTGCGGGACCCAAATGAGAATGCGCCGGACGCCGTAGAATGTGTGCGGGACCCAAGTTTTAGTGAGCCGGGCGCCGTATAAAATGTGCGGTACCCAAGTGGAAGTGCGCAGGACGCCGTAGAAAGTATGCGGGACCCAAATGGGTGTGCGCAGGACACCGTAGAAAGTGTGTGAGATCCAAATAACAGTGCGTCGGACGCCGTAGAAAGTGTGTGGGATTCAAATGAAAGTGCGCAGGACGCCGTGGAAAGTGTGCGGGACTCGAGTGGGATGCGCAGGACGCCGTAGAAAGTGTGTGGGATCCAAATGAGAGTGCGCCGGACGCCGTAGAAAGTGTGTGGGACCCAAATGGGAGTGCGCAGGACGCCGTGGAAAGTGTGCGAGACTCGAGTGGGACGCGCAAGAGGCCGTACAAAGTGTGTGGGACCCAAACAAAAGTATGTCGGACGCCGTAGAAACTGTGCGGTGACCAAGTGGAAGTGCACAAGACGCCATAGAAAGTGTGCGGGACCCAAGTGGGAGTGCGCGGGACGCTGTAGAAAGTGTGCGGTGACCAAGGGAAAGTACGCAAGACGCCGTAAACAGTGTGCGGGACCCAAATACAAGCACGCCCATGCCGATCATTTTTCCGCAGGGCTACCGTAACCAAACCTGAACAAAACATGATAACGAACGATAACACATGCTCATAACATGCGGGGTATAAAAGGGCGAAAGAGCGGTATGCATTCATTCCCACACCGCTCTCTTCAAGAAGCCATTGGGAAGTGGCTGAGGAGGTCGAAATTGTGCAAACATGATTGTTGGCTACTACGATGTGCTCATATCCAAGCTGACACTTGAAAATTTTTCAAAGGAGGGTTACGATAGCCCTGCGGAAAAAATGATCGGCAGGAGCGTGCTTGTGACCCAAATGGGTGTGCGCAGAACGCCGTAGAAAGTGTGTGGGACCCAAATGAGAATGCGCCGGACGCCGTAGAATGTGTGCGGCACCCAAATGGGTGTGCGCAGAACGCCGTATAAAGTGTGCAGGACATCAGTGGGAGTGTGCAGGACGTCATAGAAAGTGTGCAGGACATTGATGGGAGTGTGCAGGCCATCAGTTGGAGTGCGCAGGACGTCATAGAAGGGGGGGGGTGGGCAGGGCATCAGTGGGTTTACTTTGACTTAACACCACCAGGAATAAATCATGTTAGAAAGAAAACCTTTAGGAAAAATAAATGAAATTCCTGAAAGTTTAGGTTCCTGCCAAAAGTAAAGATTTGGCTTGGCCATTTTTTCGAAAGATTATAAACATTCTCAGTTGAAAGGGGAAGGTAAAGAAAAATGGAAAAAGTTTTGAAATATTCCTGAGCACGATTTGTCGTAGAATAATTTGATCTAGGGAAATGTAGTGAAATAGTTAAAAGTATGATTTGGCAGTCGAGTTTAAACCAACTATTGATAAGAGTTGTGCAAAACGAGAGATCGCATTGTATGAGCTTATCCGTTAAAACCTAAAGCTCTTTCGGGAGCTGGAATGACGCGGTCTTCACGTATTAAGTGAAGTAGAATCAACTGTTTGTTTCATATCAAGCGTGATTTTGCTTTGATATGTTCTACAGATAAGCTCATACAATGCGATCTCTCGTTTTGCACAACTCTTATCAATAGTTGGTTCAAACTTGACTGCCAAATCATACTTTCAACTATTTCACTACATTTCCCTAGATCAAATTATTCTACGCCAAAGGAATAAAAAAAATTCTTCTCAGGAATATTTCAAAACCTTTTCATTTTTCTTTACCTTCCCCACTCAACCAGGAATGTTTCTAATTTTTCGAAAAAATGGCCATGCCAAATCTTTACTTTTGTCAGGAACCTAAACTTTCAGGAATTTATACATGTATCGAAATCAAATTCTTCCAAAAAAAATTGGGATGGATTTCCAAACAAAATTTTGTGAAACTTCCTTCTTTCAGAGGTTTTCAGAACTGTGAAATTGTAGTTCATCAAGCCAAAGCTCAAAAAATGCTGAATAAAGATGATGGAAGCAGTATGCTGAAAATTGAAAAACTCAAGTTAAAGCTAAAAGGAAGGAGTAGTGAAGAAAATCAATCGAGAATGAAATAATTTCTTTCTAGATGTGAAAATTTTAGGCAAAAAAAATGTTCACGAGAAGCTAAATAAAAATATTATGTCGAGGAAAGTGACAGCAAGTCCTAAAAATGTTGGTTACTACATCATCGTATTATATTTCTGCAACGTTTCATCACTCTTGCCCCAGCCAGGGCAGTCGCTGCCCCAGCCTCCGAGCTGGGGCAGGTGGGGGCACTGCCCTTGCCCTTGCCTGGCGGCTTAGCATACCGATTTCGCTGCCTGCGTGCCCCGCGTCTGCCCAAACCCCGAGATTCGCGTTGATGCATCCGGTACCGGTTAGCCAACTATCCGCTAGCTGGCTCGATACATGACAAAGAGAAATTCGTCGTCGACACCATATGCGATGCCTCCAGAAAAGCCATCCCCACCGGTCGCGTAAGAACGTTTCACGCTAACGTACCGAAGGAAGCCCTGGAGCTAATCACACAACGGGACGACCGACGCAGAAGTGACCCCTCTGATCCGTGCATTTCACAATTATCCGAGGAGATCTCCAAGGTGTTGAATGACCACAAGCAGAAACGCTGGAGAGAGTACACCGAATCTATCAACTTTGCTACTGATAGCAAACAGGTGTGGAGCATCCATAAACGACTATCTGGAAAGAAGATTGCACCTGCGCGCAACATGCTTGAATTCCACTCGGGCAGATTTGAATTCGGATATTAAGCTGCCTGCCAGCTTGGAAAACTATGCTTCTGCCTCTTCACGACGCGATAATCAACACAGAAGTACCTTACGTGCGATCAGGAAACTCAGTCGCCTGGACGTACCTGCTATTACTGCTTTTACTGTCACTGCCATTATCAAATCAATGAAGAACTCAAAGGCAGAGGGACCTGACGGCATCTCAGCCGTTCACTTGAAGCATTTGCCGGAACAATATGCTGAGTTACTCAGTGATTTTATCTATTCTTCGTTTAGCAGTGGTATTATTCCTGCTAGTTGGAAACAAGCTCTTGTTCTCCCCATCCCCAAGCCTGGCAAACCAGAGGATAAAGCCACGTCACATCGTCCCATATCCCTATTATCCCCTATCGCTAAGCTGGCTGAAAAATCATAAATCCTCATTTCCAAGGCGCACTACAGCAGAACGTCCATCAGCATGGCTTCAAAAAGGCGCACTCCACAGTCACCGCACTAACGTCAATTACTGAACACATCATCGCCGGTTTCAATAGGAAAGCTCTTGCCGGCAGAAGTCTGGTCGTAGCAGTCGATCTGACTGCTGCTTTCGACAATGCCAGCATTTCATTGTTGTCAAAATCGATTCTGGACTGTAATATGCCTGACTGGTGTATACGATGGACTGACAACTTCGTCAAGAACCGCTCCATACGTGTGAAGTTCGACGGACACTTGTCGAAGTCGGTTCCCCTGAAGGCAGGCGTTCCTCAAGGTGGAATATTGTCACCAAGCCTATTCTCTCTGTATTTATCCGATATTCCGAAGCCGCCACCCAACATCCATCCATGTCTGTATGCTGATGGCATCACAATTGTATGTACAGACCTTGTTATCGACCGTGCCACTGCGGAGATGAACAAATACCTCTGCAGCCTGGCCAAATTCCTCGAATCGAAGCAGCTAAAGGTCTCTCCTTTAAAGTCTAGCGCTACTCTCTGCACTACTGCAACGGCTGAGCATCATCTGCATCCCGGGGTTTTCTGGGAAGGTTATCGGCTGCCCCTTTCTAAGCACCCTCGGCTACTTGGAGTCTTCCTGGACCTCTCACTGCGCCATCACGAGAACACGCGCATCCGAGCCGCAACTGCTAACGCGTGAAATAACATCCTCCGTGCTCTGGCGGACACCACTTGGGGTAGCACAAAGGAAGATTTACGCACAACGTATAAGGCCATGATACAGCCTACTCTGGAGTATGGAGCTCCGATATGGACTAGACACCTGTCGGACGCCTATTCAAGCAAGCTTCGACGCGTACAAAATACTGCACTACGTGTCATTACTGGCTCCCCAAAGTCAACACCCATATCCCATCTTCATCAAGAATGTGCCGTACTTCCTGTCAAACAGCACTACCAACTGCAGTCACAACAGTTCCACATTGGCATAGTCAAGAATGCCGCACATCCCAACTACCCACTCCTGTCATCTGATCCTCATCCCCGTAATATTCGCACACTGCTCCAATCTGCTATTTCTACATTGGATCGTCAAAGATGGGCTACCTCTGAGCTCACAAGGAAGAGGCTGCAGCAAATTGAACACACCAGATCCGTGTCTGAATACCTGTCCTGTGCCCTTCCCAATCCCATCCTTGGTACAGTGCCTCCTACGGTCGATGACAGCGAGAATACTCTGCCCAGACGCTCCCGCGTCAGTCTAGCGGGTCTACGTTGCGGTCACTCTTCGTACTTCAAAGCCTACGCACATAGGATCGACGAGTCGGTCCCAGATCAATTTCCTGACTGTCATATTGCTGGTCATGATTCACTACATTTATTTTCATGCTCTGCCAGACCTACTTCTCTGTCTGTTCGTGATGTGGAACAAGCCGTGTGATGTGGCCACCTTTCTACGCCTATGAGAAGAAACTCCGATGTGGCTGATAAGAAGAAGAAGACGAACACTAACCTACTAGAAATTTTCTAGAAGGTCAATAGCTTCGTATAATACGTTTGAACGAACCTTAATTGAATAAGTTTGCTGTGGCGCTGTACTCATAAACCGCGGCGTTTCGAACGGCGGCCGAACGCCATCCTTTCGGTAGACCACGAGCTTAAGAAAATTCGACAGGGGCGTGGGTAACCCGGAACATCCGCCTTTCGCCTGTTCAGAAAACATTGCCAGAGAGCGCAGGATACGTGGATCAGGGCTTTCGCAAAGCCCTAAAGGCGTTCGGCTTGGGACCGCTCGTGACCTTCTCACAATAACTTGATCCATGGCATACCCATGAGTTGTTGGTTGGCTTTCCTCTCATGGAGGACCTCAAACATTCTAGGTGATCTTCTCTCGCAAGGACAAAGTCAGTGATTTTCCGAAAAAGCCACCTGGAAAGATTGGAGCTCTTCACGAAGTGAACCCCAATGGACAAGTTATGCTTTTGGCATGGATCAAGTTGTGACGAGGTGGTATTTAGGGGTCCCCGGACAAAGGCCTTAAGGCTTCGTCCACGTATCCCTCCCTCCCTGGCGGTGTGTTCAGGATGGTTGATAGGCCTCTACAGAATAGTGATGATTACTGGAAGCGAAGTGTTCCCGTGCATCCCGCTGAGATTCATGGGCGTGCCCGATAAGAGTAGGTATATGTATTCCGTTCCCATTTCGGCTCGACAGCCCGTACCACCGTTAAAGACGCTTCCTTTAGTCATAGGCTTCGAGATTACTCAACTCGTTCACCTTGGTGCGCGATTCGTTCATCATTGCGACGGTTCTTCGACTTCTCCGTCATGTCTGAGCACAGACGATTGCTTGCCATTTTTCGTTGCCGGAAAGCAAGGCATCTTCAAGAGTACCCTGCCTGATTCACGATTAATTGACTATCTAATGGATGTGAGTCATAATAATTCGGTTTTGTTCCAATACGAGATGGGATCAACCATTGAACCTTTCGTTATGGAACGGTGCATATCTAGTTTAAAGGCAGCATACACGCTCGTAAACGTGATTGAGATAACTACGGAAATAGAATGGTATGGCCCAGATTACAATGCCGCTACATGAGTTAGAAGTTGGCCCCGCCCTGTATTTTCACGCCCCCCCGTATTTGCCCTTTTCCTGCAACGCAAGGTTGCTGGGTCATATTCACCGGCGGTACTGTTGGTGGATTGCCTAAGAAGTGAACCACACACATCACTGATGGCGAAGATGGCCCAGCAACCCTGCGTTGGAGGAAAACGACAAATACAGGGGGCGTGAAAATACAGGGCGGGGCCAACTTCTAGCTCATGTAGCGGCATTGTGGGTCGTTTTAGACACTTCAAAATGCGTAGGCATTAGGTTGTAAGCCATACGGTTCGATTCACATTGTTATCCAAACCACGTTTACGAGCGTGTATGCTGCCTTTAAATGAAAAAGATACCATATGTAATATTATCAGCTAATCGGATAATATGCAGAAGGGTTCTCCAGTATGCATGATCGACTAAGAATAGTGGGAGTGACTGAAAACTGGAGCGTCAATTACAATCAGAAAGTTTAAGGGTGGATTTATAACTCTGAAACGCACTGCATAAGGGCGATGTTTCCGGACCCAAAACCGTGAAAGTTATTAGCCAGGCCCAGGTGTTTTAATGGACACAAAAAATCACATGTGATTTTCAGCGGGCACGATGCTATCAAACGAAATTAGGTCTTCTTCCGTTTCCGAGCCGAATCACCCTGAAACGGAACAGAATGACCCGGAAAATCACCGAAAATACAAAACTGATGGAATGGCTTGAAAAGATCTAACCCTGCCAATCACGAGAAAATGTGGCTTCAAGAAAATCCGTTTTTTTTCTCTCTCTTATGATTTCTGTGGCACATTTTTTGACAAGTGTTCATCTTTCAGGTATGGAGCGAGTTCGCCTACACTTAAACATAAGGGACTCATAGCATCGGTTCGCACTCCGTACACGTATTCCAGAAAAGTTTTACCGCATATTAAGTCGTAGTTCTCTTGTAATGCTTAGCTTTTAGTAAGTCCTGTGAAGATAGTTATTTCCAGCAGTCTGTGATTTACGGATATTATGAGTGACATGCTTAATACATACTAGCTCATCGTGTGCTTTCTTCTCTAATAATTTTGCATTTATTATAAGTTTGTTACGAATGCGTAAGGCAAACGTGAGAGAAAAAACACTAATTACGCAAACCACTACAACGATTTTCAGAAAACAAAATAAAGTTAAGCTCTAGAAATAAAAGCGCAGTGAGGTCAGTCACACGGTATGATCGCTGGATTCGGTTTTTTGTATCAAGTTTACCACATGACGTTTGAATCGACTTAGAGATAGCGGTGGAGTGATACTCTTCGTCATTTTAAGGTACGCACTGCCCGCTCTGAACGCGAAGAAGCTTCGCCGCAAAGCAGTGCGAGGGCGCTCCAAGATGAGGTTAGTTCCTCCTCCTCTTGTACGGGAATGACGTAATTTGAAAAAGTTATGATTTCCAAAGATACCCGAGTAGTGCAACATTTTATAGACCATGCACAAGTCCGATAGTTGACGTCGCTCCTCAAGTGACGGAAGACCTAGGTATTTATTCCTGATTCCAGCTCTAGGTATTTGGAATACAAGAAACCACCCACTCTAACTTGTAGTTTTCGCGTAAAGTTATTCTGAACCTTCTCAATCGCCCGTATATCCCTTACTTTTCTTGGGTAGAACACAGTAGTACCCGATTCTAAAATTGGTCGAATGTAAGTCTTGTAAGCTCTGAGAAGAATGTTTTTGTTTTTAACGGACAAACCTTTGAAAGCTGGAATGTTTTAGAGAGAGCCATTTTACAACGAATTTGAATATGTTTGGAGAATTCAGGTTTATCACTGTAGTGGAAGCCTAGATCCCTAACAAACTCCACACGAGGTATATCAGTTGCACCTACTAAGTATGAGGTTTCCGGAATGGATTCCACCGTTCCTACTCGCATGAAAATGGTCTTCTGCGGAGCTAGTGGTGACTGCCATGACCCTGCCCACTTCCGTATCTCATCTACAGAAAGCTGGAGGATTTTGAGTCATCTGACGTAGATATGGTCCTATAGATTTTGATGTCGTCAGCATACATTTTACAGTTTACTCCGAAAGTTTCGAGGACTGAAGGCAAGTCTGCTGTGAAAATGTTGAACAAAATGGGAGACAGGACGCCACCTTGAGGTACCCCACTTTCAGCGCATTTTACCTCAGAATAAACCCCTCCAATTCTGAACTGGAAGCTTCTGTCGGTTAGATACTCAGTTATCCACTTCAAAAGAACAGGATGAATCTTGATTTTGTTCAGTTTGAAAAGAAGCTTTGCAAGAGACACTTGATCGAATGCTTTCGCAAAGTCAAAGTAAACGACGTCACTAACGCTCTTCCTGTCAGTAGCTGCTGACCAGTCATCTAAACATTCCAAAAGATTAGTCTCGACCGACCGCCCCGGAACGAATCCATGCTGATTTCGTTCTGTGAGGCAAGATGCATGACTATATGTTGCTTCAAAACTTTTTCGGAAACTGCAAAAGATGGACGTGATGCTAACTGGCCGATAGTTTTCAGGATTGGAAGCAGGCTCCTTTTTCAAAACAGGGGTTACAAACGAGTGCTTCCACTTTCTTTACACTTCACCATACATTAGTGACTGATTGAACAAATAGGATAAAGGCCCTGCAATAACACATGCCACTTTCTAATAAAGAAAAGCGGGATTTGATCGGGGGTAACGGAGAAAGACTTGGGCCATTTGGTTATCAAGTCATGAACCTTTCTAGCATCAAACCACGGGAAATCCAGCATTGGCTCACAGTCAGGAGAGAATGATTCATCAATGAACCCATTGTCTTTTTGAAATGCAGCAGAGATGTCATTTACATTCGACTGAGATTCAAAAAGATCAATCCAGCGCAATTGAGCTAGATAATTTCAGACTTCTATAAAATCACAACCCGAAAACACCCTGCGGAAGATTGGCGCAGCCTGACTGGCAACACTGTATATCGAAGGATATACTGTAATGGTCGCTCTGGCCAGTAGGAGGCAGCAATTTAGTATCAGTAACAAAGGCGAGACTACTGGAGAACGCTAGGTCGAGTATATTATTACCCAAATATTGTTGCTGCACCATTATTTATTTATTTATTTATGCTACACCATTATTTATTTATGCTACATAAGGTAGGCATGATATACATACATACAGGCGAAGAGCAAAGAAAAATACTTGAGAACAAAGTAAAATTTTACCAGGACAGTATAATATTTGAAGCCTTGCGTTTGAATGATAGAAAAGAATTAGGGACAGTTTGGATATTCAGTTTCAGAGAGGCGAAAGCGGACCCAGCTCTACCGGTAAAGCTGTTCAACCTAAGACTAGTTTTGGGTACACCATACGAGATTTTCTCCGAGCTACCTCGTGTTCTAGATGCCATGAAGCCAAAAAATTTCGATTTGTCAGTTCTTACCATTCCACTTGCAATTTTAAAAATCATGCACACGTCATTTCTCTTGCGTATAGACTCCAGTGAATGCAATGATAATTCCTGATTGCAATTTTAAAAATCATGCACACGTCATTTCTCTTGCGTATAGACTCCAGTGACTGCAATGATAATTCCTGATTGCAATTTTAAAAATCATGCACACGTCATTTCTCTTGCGTATAGACTCCAGTGACTGCAATGATAATTCCTGATTGCAATTTTAAAAATCATGCACACGTCATTTCTCTTGCGTATAGACTCCAGTGAATGCAATGATAATTCCTGATTGCAATTTTAAAAATCATGCACACGTCATTTCTCTTGCGTATAGACTCCAGTGAATGCAATGATAATTCCTGATTCCGCCTAATGGGCCCAGGTACTCTAGTGTATGAGAATCCATTTCGTCTCAAGAAAACTTCACGAGTAAAATTATCTTGGAATTTTTCCAAATGTTGAATATAATCATGTTGTTTGATGAATCTTCATAATAAAACGGAATTGTTGTTTTCTACATATGGTGTCTTGTGTTGTTGTCTACGTCATGCGTTGAAATAAAATGTTCTCGATATTTTTTGTTCGAGTTCAACATGATTTCCAGGGCTGAAGCCTAGCTCATACTGGAAGGTCAAGGTTCACTGCGACTTATGCGTTCACTTCCTACAGTATTACATGAAAGTTGTTTCAGCGCGATAGTCTACCGTAGAAGAGTTGAACATAGTGCGCGATGAGTAATGCGTGCTATCGTGTCCCATATACTCCGTAAGTTTATTTATTTTTGTATTTGTTTGCTTTGTAGTGATCTTTTCATCCAGCTCAGGTTCTCGTAGTGTTGTACGACATCAGAATAGGTGTTGCAACCTAGGACTGACATCGTGTTGAACCCCTCGTTGTCAGCATAGTATGCCAACGCATACTGGGTTTCGACCCCTTTTCATGGGCAGCTCGCGCTGCTGCCTGTTGAACCCGTTGTCGGCCTTGTGCAATCCCATAATCCACATGTGCTGCCAAGAGCAGCACATCCCGCAGACGGAGAGAGTATATGGGCTACCACCTGGGATGTGTGGCAAACGATTTCGAGAAATCGGCAAAATCCGGCCAAAAGCCGACAAACGGCAAAAGTGAAAACTTCTTTCTCAAAATGATACAGCTAAATAAGAAGTGAATTAAAATTTTGTTCATCCCGCTACCGCTTCCAATATGTACGGAATGCTTGCAAATTATGGTGAAGAAACTTTCCAATCTCATTGCGCCGAAGGATGCGCGTTCCCGAACGCCTCATGTAGTCTGTAATTTTCACTGACAAGGGAACTCTTGGTCAAAGTGAACATTCCAAATCAAATGTACTTTTCTGGAATCATTTTTGGGCGTAGAGTCCGAATATGCCTCTCACAGTAGTCGATCTCTCTCTCTCTCTCGCCGCGACGAGCTGGTCGCAGTGCAACGTCTGCATGGCATAATTAAATTGGGGGGGGGGATCCCTGTTTCCCACTGGCAAACTATGAGCAGGTGCGAGCCATCGTCAACGATGTATGCTATAGTGGATCTATCCACGGCAGGGACCGATGCACAACACCAGCCCCCGGCACTGGTGGGCGCGCTGCGCAACGGGGTGGGCGAACGGTGGAATGACATCGATCGATTGCCGGCCGCACAGCTGACCGGCAGCAACGCATTTTCCTCGTCTTCATCCCTCTCCTGCTTTCTCCTTCCATATTTCTATCTATCTTCTACTTTTTCTGTTTCTCCATTATTAAGTGATTGTTCCAGTTGCCCGAGATGAAATACTAACCTTAAAAAAGAATTTGGATTAAACAGTTTGAACATCACGTAGTTTGTTGACGAACACACGTGAATCAAACGCACAGGCAATTAGAACACTCAGCTATTAATGGAGAAACAGAAAAAGTAGGATATAGATAGAAATCTGAAAGAGAAAGCAGAACAGGGATGAAAACGAGGAAAATGCGCCGCTGCCGGTCAGCTGTGCGGCTGGCAATCGATCGATGCCCTACCACCGGGCGCCCACAACGTGGCGCAGCGCGCCCACCAGTGCCGACGGCAGGGGTTGTGCATCGGTCCCTGCCATGGATAGTTACACTATATAATGATTTTGTCCTAAAGTGCATCACCCGATGAGAGGAAATGGTAAAAGTACAGGTTCTTGTATAGATCTTCCAGCAAACCTATTTCAGTCAAGAATAAACTGGATCCCTGATGTATATGTATACTAACAAGGGAAGTATACAAAGCGTAGGTCGGATCTGCCAAAACGACTAGTGTCGTTAGTATCTCTTGTGGCTCAATAGTAAAACTGCGCAGTATCCCGCCCCGAGCTGCAGGTTCCAAGAAGTTACAAGCTTGAAAAGGTCATTTTTTGTGCTTTTTGTACCTTCCAAAAAGCGCGTTAGTCTTCGGAAAATCCGGAAACGGACCTCATAAATGTGTTCAGCGCCCAAAACTACCCCTCTGAGCAAAGTTTGGGTGAAGGCACATTTTCCATACTTTGTCCAGACTGACAGCGTTTTGGACTTTTACGGATTTTCAGCTAGGCGTTTATTTATACCGATTAGAGGGCTCTGGAAGCGTTTTAGAAAAATGTTCCAGATTTGACTTAAAATTCTCCCAGGGTGGTTTTTTGAGGCGCTGATCACGAATCTGTAGTTTATTAGTCAATTTTCCAAAGTTTTCGGCTAATTTCGTTTGAAGCTTCCCAACCGGGGAAATCTTCGAGGGAAAAACACCACTGTCGAGATTTCCGGATTTCTACGATAGATATGTCTCAAAGTCATTCTCTGAGGGTTATTTGGAGTGCTAAACACGAATCTGGAGTCCGTTTATCGATATTTTGCAGATTACGGTAGATTACGGTGGGTATACGGTAGTTTGGTCAAAATCTCAGATTTCACTCAAAATTCGTATACGGGGGTTATTCGGGGTGGAGAATACGAATTTAACGTCCGTTTGTCGATTTTCAAAATACTAAGGTGGGTTTTGACTACTAAATGACATGTTACCTACCGTAACCTACAGTAAATCTCAAAATTTCGACAAATGAATTCCAGATTCGTGTTCGCCACCCTAGATTACCCCGACATACAACTTTTGAGCTAAATCCGAGAAATTTTTTTGAAACTCCAAAAAAATGCCTGATTGGTGGTACCCTTGCCTTTTCTCCAGGCTTAAAAAATGCTCATAACCTTTTTGAACCTGCGGCTCGCGGCGGGATACTGCGCATTTTTACTATTGAGCCAGAAAAGATACTAACCATACTAGTCGTTTTGGCAGATCCGACCTACGCTTTTTATACTTCCCTTGTAAGCATTGAAGAGACCTATACAGAGACACGCACTTATCCTCGAGTGGAAAACACACACCAATGTTGAAGCATCTACATCTGGATGCATTCTCTTCTTACTTCCTGAGATGCATAATGTAACTAATTTTTGCTTGAAACCTCATTAATATGAGTTTGGGATTCGGTTCTATTTCCCTTCTCGTTATATATAAAGGATATAAATTGTAAGCCTTGATCATGACCCATCTTTTGTTGTTAGCTCTTAAACATACATTTTGGCAAACCAGCCTTAGTTCTCTTTTCAGGTACACTTTGGGATTTAGATCAGGGATGTGCGTAATTACGACTAACGAATTTACGACTAACGGGCTTTTTGGGTGTTACGACTAACGACTAACGAAATTAAAAATATTTTCGTAAGCAATCCCAAAATTCGTAAAAAAGTCAGTAGTCATTCAAATCACGCTCCAACCCAAGGCTTAGACCAGGATTGATACATATTGCCCTGTTGGTTGTTCTAGATGTATGGTACAACATAACCATAGCCTTCAGTATTTATAATTTCTACTCACACTGCTTCACAATTGTGGAACCCCTACTTTAAAACCCCAACCGAACGTTAGGCCCTAGTTATACATCGTGATTCGGTGTCGCTGGTTTTTGCGGGACGTCTGCGATTGGTCAGATTTCGAAATTGACCAATAGCAGACATGCCGCGGAAGCCAGCGGCGGCGAATCGCTGGTGTATAACTAGGGCCTTACGCAAGGTTAGGCGCAGCATTTATGTGACTTCCCGTCGGTCGCGCTACTTTATGGTAGACTCACTGAACCGGCTCCGACACTGACCGGCTCCAGCGGAGATTTTTGCAGAGGACACTATCAGATGTGATAATATGGAGCGGTGCCTGCAGGCCACAACTGCCCAACGACGGGAACTGTATCCGATGATTGGATTGTAAAGGGTGCCGTCTTTCGATTTTCAGTCATAAATTCGAGATATGGGGTTTGCATAAAGTGGTGCTAAGGCTCTCGGGGGTAGAATTTCAACTTGGGTGCTAATTTCTTTCGACCTTTCCCCATTATGGGAACAAGCTCACGCAAGCGCTCGGATCGCTACGCGAAGCACAAATAGTGCAAAGTCGGTGCAATTCTCAGTGTTGTCGCCACCAGGTAGATCCCAAATAACATCATATAACGCAGTTGCAAATTTCGCGCTGGAAAAAAAGCAGAGTTCAAGATTTCCTCGGTTTCCCATATTGTTTCTTTTTTCACCAAAAAATGACAAAAATCGATAAACACACTCTCGAGTCAGTCTCGAACAAACAGGCTTTCGTGCATGATTTTAATTGTGTCTATGTAGAATTCCAGTTTGAACTAGGCTCTCTAACAAGGAGTGATTTGTGTCTTTAATGGCCATGAATGTTTTGGAGAACATACATTTCTTCATGCCTACCTTTTTTTCTATTCGTAAGTAGTTTTTTCTGACTCAACTTAGCTTGCTTTCAAAACCTAGATTTTTAACGACTAACGACTAACGAGGGTTTTGGCCGGTTGAACGACTAACGAATTGAAAAATTTCTATTACGCACATCCCTGATTTAGATGCAATCCCAGTCCAATTCCTTCACAGATATATGGAGGGCCATACCTCTGAATAAAAATAGGGACTGGTACTGATGGGGTTATAAGCGGAAAATGTCAAGAGGTACTAAGTCAAAACTTCGGTGATGGACAACCCCGCCAGCAGCCCTGGGAAACCCGTAAGGGATATTCCTCTCTGTAAGGGGTTTGGCCGCTCACTTACCTAGATTTTGGTCAAAAACTCAGGTTCCGATCCAAGCAAAAAACTACTTCTCCCTGTCTTCCTTTACCAAGTATAAGATTATAGCTAACAAATATACCATAGAAGATTTTGGTAATGATCAAAGAGATGAAAAATGTTCGGCAAAATGCACTGTTTATAGACTTACAAAGTTTGATAACTATATTGATTCTACCTTTACAAATTTTTGTATTAATACATTCAAAACTAGTGGCGCTAACTGTAGGTCTAGAGGTGTTATATATTGCTTACAATGCTCTAGTTGTATATTGCAATATGTTGGAATGATAACTAGGAGTTTGAAAGAGAGAGTAATGGAACATCTACGCAATATTAACAGCCATAAAATATTTACTCCATTATACAAACATCATAAATGTAAATCCAACATAATTGTACACATTTTGGACTCATGTCCAGAAAATACGGATGGAAACATTTTACTGGAGAAGGAAGAGTTTTGGATAAAACTTCTCATAACACCATATGTACCCTTTTGGACTCAATGATAATATTAAAGGATACGGAAACATTTCAGATATCAGTAACCCACTTATGCATAAAGTCAAACATCCTTTCTTTGCACTCAAAATTACCAAGGAACGGAATAGCAGTTCCACTATCGCTTGGAATGTAACGAACGGCGTAAAAATGAACAAAAAGATTACTGCTACTTGAAAATGAATTATTTCAATAACGTTTCTGATAGGATTAATTTCAATAGAGTTTTCAATAGCATAGATTTGCGTAACCTTGTTCCTAACACTGAGATAGAACGTTATAAAAGAGTAAGAGTGATTTATAATCATGAAAATACCGTATCTAGCATTGTTTTCAATTATAATAAAATGTTAAAAGCTTTGGATAAAAGTAGCATCCAAGAAATAATATCAGATGGATGCACTTGTGAATATGGTCGGGATGAGTATAAAGATTATATTGATCCCCATCATCAACGCATAACAGGGAATATTGATATAATAAACAATTCTATTCTCAAAGAAATTTTGAATAAAGGAACTAAATATAGAAAAGAAAAGATGAATAACAGAAGTGGAATAACACAAACTTATTTCGACGCTATAACGAAATTCATCAACTACATGAAAAATAAGTACAAGCTAGATGTAATGAAAATAAATAACTTGCAGCTGAATTTCAAAAAATAGTACAGAAAAAGACTAAAACCAATACTGCAAGGGACTTCCTTCAGTAGGCAGTCTAATAGCCTGATACCTTATAAGAGTATAAAAGAATACCAGAAACACTTCATTTTCTGCCCTTTAGATAAAGCTAGCAATAATTATGGGATTATTTGTAAGAAATACTGCACCATAACTCTCATGAAAGAATTGGGAATGAATAGCATAAACGGTAATTTTGAAAGAGAACAAAACTAGAATGACACGTATAAGCTGATTCAAAATGCCAACAGACAAACAACCATTTTGAAGCATAAGTTTTTCAATATCAAAGCAGGACTTAAATTTGACATAGATTGTGAGCTACCCATCATCTACGCTTTACCGAAATTACATAAGGATCCCATAAAATTCAGGTTTATTACGGGAGTAAGAAACAGTAGCATGAAGCCATTAGCAGTAGAACTACAGAAAATTTTCTCGTTTCTAAAGACACATTTTATTAATTATACCAATGTGAGTTACCAGAGGAAGGGTGGACTCAAGACCTATTGGTCCATCTCCAACATTAACATAGCAGCTGAATTATGTGTATTGAGTACCAATGGGGTTCAAGTTTATTCTGCTGATTTTACGGATATGTTCACTAATCTTCCACACAGTTTTATTCTGTACAACATGAAAGAATTTTTGAAAATTTGCTTCAAAAATCCTAATAAAAAATGGATAGTTACCAATGGATACAGAGTATTTTATCGAGATTCTGAGCTGGATAAAGGCGGTTACAGGTATTATACCATCACAGACTTGATACATCACGTTGACTATCTTTTACGCAACAGTTAATGTCGTTTCGGAGAACTTGTGCTTCAACAGACGAAAGGAGTTCTTCAGGGAGGTAACTTCAGCCGATTGTTAGCCGATATTGCAGTTTCCATGTTGGAGTATAGGTACTCTATTAGCGCGAAAATTGAAAATAACGTACTTTTCAAACCTTTTATATATATGGATGACTTGCTCATAATCCATAATAAAGATGAAACATTTGTGGATAGTCAAATTTCACTAATATACAAGAATGTATTGGAACTCAAAAAGACGCACAATAATCCCTGTAAATGCAATTATTTAGACATAAGTATAGAAATAATTAATGATAGAATACACACAAAATTGTATAATAAGACAGATGATTTCAGTTTCAGAGTTAAAAGATTCCCTCATGCTCATTCTGATATCTCTATAAAAGTTAAAGCATCTACAATTTACACGGAGACCTTGAGATTGGCTAATATCTGTTGAAATTTAGATTCCTTCACGGAAAAACTCAAAGAATTGAAGACAGTTTTAATTGGAAATCTATATACACCAGAATGCGTGGAAGTAAATGTGATAAAATGCATCTATAAACAAAAAATGATAGCATATAAGTTTAACCTGAGAGATGATAAGAAAAGTATAACACAATTGGTAAAAAGCATAACATACTAAGTCTTCGCTGTGGACAGGTCGGTGTTCGATACTATCGCTCCAGCCGCGAAGCGGCTGGAGAGGTTTGGTTTTGCCTAGGCCTTGTGATCACTTACAATTTTATAAAGTAGTTTATAAAACCATTCAAACAACATTCTTGCAGATTTCCTTCCGGATATACATGAATGGGCCAAAACACACCACCTGTCAAAATTTGGGCCAAATCGGTTCACAAATAACAAAGTTGTGAGCCCTAAAGCTTAAGAAAAATTCATGGTGTGCACCGTAGGCCGTCACGCTTTCCAATCACTACTAATGGAACTCAGGAGTAGCCACTGCCATTGATAGCAGGCGATCAATTGGGCAGGTAGGTAAGTTGGTAGGAGATACGTAGGCTGGTCAGTGATCGATTTCTAGGTCAATGAGGATTCAGATGACGTCATCGGGACGTCGTGAAAAGTGCATCGGGCTTCTGATGACGTCATCGGGACGTCGTGAAAAGTGTATCGGGCTTCTGATGACGTCATCGGGTCGTCGTGAAAAGTGTATCGGGCTTCTGATGACGTCATCGGGACGTCGTAAAAAGTGCATCGGGCTTCTGATGACGTCATCGGGACGTCGTGAAAAGTGCTTCGGGCTTCTGATGACGTCATCGGGACGTCATGGAAAGTGCTTCGGGCTTCTTCTATGGTCTGCCCTGTTATTCGCCGGCGAACGCAGCCTTGGATATCGGACGATTCTCTCCGTCTCGTGGACGAACGGAAGCGAGTGAAACTAACGGACTTTGGACGGTATCGGCAATTGTGTCAGGAGCTTTGTCGAAAGTTGAAGGAAGAGCAGGAGTCGTACTGGAATAAGGTAGCAGACGAAGTGGAGGAGGCAGTTGGAAGGAACGACTATCGCACATTGTACAGCACACTCAACAGGCAGTTCTTCAGTGAGCTCTATACTCACGATGCGCCACAAGGTCCACTGGCCAAACCGATACTAGTTGAGGTACCAGAGGAGACAGCGCTTGACTCGGAACCCACTGCGGAAGAAGTGAAGGCGGCAATCAAGTCGCTAAAGAATGGAAAGGCGTCCGGTGTTGACAATGTCACTGCTGGGGTCATCAAGGCAGGAGGAGATGTTCTACTGTGTCAGTTGCATCAGTTAATCACGCGCATATGGCGGACAGAGAGCGTGCCATCTACCTGGAAAAAGGCTATTGTCGTGCCTATCCATAAGAAGGGCGATGCCAGAGACTGTAAAAACAATCGCGGGATCAGCCTGTTGTCGATTGTTGGTAAAGTCTTCACGAGAACTATCCAGTCCAGACTTCAACGCCATCGGGAGAGTACCTGTCGCGAAGAACAAGCAGGTTTTCGTCCTGGTCGAGGATGCAGCGATCAAATTTTCGCACTTCGTCAAGTTATGGAGGAAAGGATTCGCTGTGGAAAGCGCGTCGTTATCACCTTCATAGACTTCAAGTCGGCATTCGATTGCATGCTTTGGCCTGCCTTATGGAGATTGATGGAATGCGAACACATGCCAGAAAAAATGGTGAAGCTTCTGCAGGAAATTTATAGAGGCTCGACTAGCTGTGTCCGCGTCGGAAACAAGCTATCCGAAGAATTCAGAGTCGATGCAGGCGTCCGGCAGGGAGATGTGATTTCGCCGCTCCTTATTACCGTGGTCGATGCTATTGTGAGAAAGACCGTCGAAAATAGAAGAGGGGTCCAATTTGGCGATAACGATTTTGTCACGGATTTGATGTTTGCGGACGACAGCGCAGTGTTCACCGATACTGACATGGAAGCCACGCTTTTTTTGAATGATATGGCACAAATCGCGGAGTCGTATGGGCTGCGGATTAATAAGGAGAAGACTAAAGTCATGACGTCGGACGGTTCACGTGCTTCTCTGTTCTTCGAGGGAGCTGAGCTTCAGCAAGTCAAGGAGTTCAAGTACCTCGGATCGGTGGTGCAAGAGCGAAAGGTAGTGGCTACATCGGAGATACTGTGCAGGATCGGGCAGGCGTCGGCTGCTTTCGCTTCGCTGGGCTGATGTTTATGGAAGAAGGGTAATGTGTCAATCAAGACAAAGATCCGGATGTTTCGCGCGCTCATAGTGCCAATCCTACTGTACGGGTCAGAGTCGTGGACGTTGCTGAAGTCGGATCACAGCAGGCTGGAGGTCTTCCAAACGCGGTGTTTGCGGCAAATCCTCGAGATAACTTTAAGAGATCGAATACGGAACGACGTTATCCGAGATACTTGCGACCATCAGCCCACAATCGAAGAACAAATTCGAACGAGAAGGCTACGATGGTTCGGACACGTATGCAGAATGGAAACAAACCGACTTCCGCGCAGTTTGTTATGGAGAGAACGCCCTGCACTGTGGAAGGTTGAAAGAGCAGCCCCGAAAAAGACGTGGTTGAAGCAAGTCGAGGCGGATCTGAAGTCCCAACGGTGCAGTGTCCTTAAAGGCAGTGTTCACGATAATCTTCGATTATGAGATTAATCGCTAAATCGATTGTTTGGCCCCCGGGTAGAACATAAATGACGAAAAAATCGAGAAAAACGCACCAGAAGGTCACGAAATCCTTTACTCTCACCCCACCTATTTACTCTCACAGGAACTGTTCGTTGTGACAATGAAATCATTTCTGGGCCCGTCCTTTACAATTATTTGCTTTCTGTTGCTCCGTTGTCTTCTTCGGACCCTACCTAGTACCATTTTGCCTGGATTATTCTTCCATTTTCGACTGATCCCATTTTTCACCGGCGACAACCACCGTGAACATGTTCATCCAATCGGACAACTAGTCCAGGCCAGAGAAAAATGCCACTGAAATAAGACGTTTTAGTGCGTTTCTCGCCGTTTCTTCGTAATTTCTGTAACACTCGGTGGCCAACGCTTTGTTTTGAGTGGAAAACTCGGGAACGAAAATCATCGTGAACACTGCCTTTAATGCTAGGATTAATTGCTGCGCACCGTACTGAATGGAAAGCGTATCGTTCAGGCCACAAGAGCTCCTATGGCACCTACAGCAGTGTACTGGTTGAGAGGTCATCCTGCTCCGCCAGCCGCCAGCTAACGGGATGGGTGAGTGATGAGTGAGTGAAGCTTCGGGCTTCTGATGACGTCATCGGGACGTCGTGAAAAGTGCTTCGGTCTTCTGATGACGTCATCGGGACGTCGTGGAAAGTGCTTCGGGCTTCTGATGACGTCATCGGGACGGCGTGAAAAGTGCTTCGGTCTTCTGATGACGTCATCGGGACGTCGTGGAAAGTGCTTCGGGCTTCTGATGACTTCATGGGGTCGTCGTGGAAAGTGTATCGGGCTTCTGATGACGTCATCGGGACGTCGTAAAAAGTGCATCGGGCTTCTGATGACGTCATCGGGACGTCGTGAAAAGTGCTTCGGGCTTCCGATGACGTCATCGGGACGTCATGGAAAGTGCTTCGGGCTTCTGATGACGTTATCGGGACGTCGTGAAAAGTGCTTCGGTCCTCTGATGACGTCATCGGGACGTCGTGGAAAGTGCTTCGGGCTTCTGATGACGTCATCGGGACGTCGTGGAAAGTGCTTCGGGCTTCTGATGACGTCATCGGGACGTCGTGGAAAGTGCTTCGGGCTTCTGATGACGTCATCGGGACGTCGTGGAAAGTGTATCGGGCTTCTGATGACGTCATCGGGACGTCGTAAAAAGTGCATCGGGCTTCTGATGACGTCATCGGGACGTCGTGAAAAGTGCTTCGGGCTTCCGATGACGTCATCGGGACGTCATGGAAAGTGCTTCGGGCTTCTGATGACGTTATCGGGACGTCGTGAAAAGTGCTTCGGGCTTCTGATGACGTCATCGGGATGCATGAAAAGTGCTTCGGGCTTCTGATGACGTCATCGGGACGTCGTAAAAAGTGCATCGGGCTTCTGATGACGTCATCGGGACGTCGTGGAAAGTGCTTCGGGCTTCTGATGACGTCATCGGGACGTCGTGAAAAGTGCTTCGGGCTTCTGATGACGTCATCGGGACGTCGTGGAAAGTGCTTCGGGCTCCTGATGACGTCATCGGGACGTCGTGGAAAGTGCTTCGGGCTTCTGATGACGTCATAGGGACGTCGTGGAAAGTGTATCGGGCTTCTGATGACGTCATCGGGACGTCGTGAAAAGTGCTTCGGGCTTCTGATGACGTCATCGGGACGTCGTGGAAAGTGCTTCGGGCTTCTGATGACGTCATCGGGACGTCGTGAAAAGTGCTTCGGGCTTCTGATGACGTCATCGGGACGTCGTGAAAAGTGCTTCGGGCTCCTGATGACGTCATCGGGGCGTCGTGGAAAGTGCTTCGGGCTTCTGATGACGTCATAGGGACGTCGTGAAAAGTGCTTCGGGCTTCTGATGACGTCATCGGGACGTCATGAAAAGTGCTTCGGGCTTCTGATGACGTCATCGGGACGTCGTAAAAAGTGCATCGGGCTTCTGATGACGTCATCGGGACGTCGTGAAAAGTGCTTCGGGCTTCTGATGACGTCATCGGGACGTCGTGAAAAGTGCTTCGGGCTTCTGATGACGTCATCGGGACGTCGTGGAAAGTGCTTCGGGCTTCTGATGACGTCATAGGGACGTCGTGGAAAGTGTATCGGGCTTCTGATGACGTCATCGGGACGTCGTGGAAAGTGCTTCGGGCTTCTGATGACGTCATAGGGACGTCGTGGAAAGTGTATCGGGCTTCTGAAGACGTCATCGGGACGTCGTGAAAAGTGCTTCGGGCTTCTGATGACGTCATCGGGACGTCGTGGAAAGTGCTTCGGGCTCCTGATGACGTCATCGGGACGTCGTGGAAAGTGCTTCGGGCTTCTGATGACGTCATAGGGACGTCGTGGAAAGTGTATCGGGCTTCTGAAGACGTCATCGGGACGTCGTGAAAAGTGCTTCGGGCTTCTGATGACGTCATTGGGACGTCGTGAAAAGTGCTTCGGTCTTCTGATGACGTCATCGGGACGTCGTGGAAAGTGCTTTGGGCTTCTGATGACGTCATCGGGACGTCGTGGAAAGTGCTTCGGGCTTCTGATGACGTCATAGGGACGTCGTGGAAAGTGTATCGGGCTTCTGATGACGTCATCGGGACGTCGTGAAAAGTGCTTCGGGGTTCTGATGACGTCATCGGGACGTCGTGGAAAGTGCTTCGGGCTTCGGATGACGTCATCAGGACGTCGTGAAAAGTGCTTCGGGCTTCTGATGACGTCATCGGGACGTCGTTAAAAGTGCATCGGGCTTCTGATGACGTCATCGGGACGTCGTGGAAAGTGCTTCGGGCTTCTGATGACGTCATCGGGACGTCGTGAAAAGTGCTTCGGGCTTCTGATGACGTCATCGGGACGTCGTGGAAAGTGCTTCGGGCTCCTGATGACGTCATCAGGACGTCGTGGAAAGTGCTTCGGGCTTCTGATGACGTCATAGGGACGTCGTGGAAAGTGTATCGGGCTTCTGATGACGTCATCGGGACGTCGTGAAAAGTGCTTCGGGGTTCTGATGACGTCATCGGGACGTCGTGGAAAGTGCTTCGGGCTTCTGATGACGTCATCAGGACGTCGGGAAAAGTACTTCGGGCTTCTGATGACGTCATCGGGACGTCGTGAAAAGTGCTTCGGGCTCCTGATGACGTCATCGGGGCGTCGTGGAAAGTGCTTCTGGCTTCTGATGACGTCATAGGGACGTCGTGAAAAGTGCTTCGGGCTTCTGATGACGTCATCGGGACGTCGTGAAAAGTGTATCGGGCTTCTGATGACGTCATCGGGTCGTCGTGAAAAGTGTATCGGGCTTCTGATGACGTCATCGGGACGTCGTAAAAAGTGCATCGGGCTTCTGATGACGTCATCGGGCCGTGGTAAAAAGTGCATCGGGCTTCTGATGCCGTCATCGGGACGTCATGGAAAGTGCTTCGGGCTTCTTCTATGGTCTGCCCTGTTATTCGCCGGCGAACGCAGCCTTGGATATCGGACGATTCTCTCCGTCTCGTGGACGAACGGAAGCGAGTGAAACTAACGGACTTTGGACGGTATCGGCAATTGTGTCAGGAGCTTTGTCGAAAGTTGAAGGAAGAGCAGGAGTCGTACTGGAATAAGGTAGCAGACGAAGTGGAGGAGGCAGTTGGAAGGAACGACTATCGCACATTGTACAGCACACTCAACAGGCAGTTCTTCAGTGAGCTCTATACTCACGATGCGCCACAAGGTCCACTGGCCAAACCGATACTAGTTGAGGTACCAGAGGAGACAGCGCTTGACTCGGAACCCACTGCGGAAGAAGTGAAGGCGGGCAATCAAGTCGCTAAAGAATGGAAAGGCGTCCGGTGTTGACAATGTCACTGCTGGGGTCATCAAGGCAGGAGGAGATGTTCTACTGTGTCAGTTGCATCAGTTAATCACGCGCATATGGCGGACAGAGAGCGTGCCATCTACCTGGAAAAAGGCTATTGTCGTGCCTATCCATAAGAAGGGCGATGCCAGAGACTGTAAAAACAATCGCGGGATCAGCCTGTTGTCGATTGTTGGTAAAGTCTTCACGAGAACTATCCAGTCCAGACTTCAACGCCATCGGGAGAGTACCTGTCGCGAAGAACAAGCAGGTTTTGGTCCTGGTCGAGGATGCAGCGATCAAATTTTCGCACTTCGTCAAGTTATGGAGGAAAGGATTCGCTGTGGAAAGCGCGTCGTTATCACCTTCATAGACTTCAAGTCGGCATTCGATTGCATGCTTTGGCCTGCCTTATGGAGATTGATGGAATGCGAACACATGCAAGAAAAAATGGTGAAGCTTCTGCAGGAAATTTGTAGAGGCTCGACTAGCTGTGTCCGCGTCGGAAACAAGCTATCCGAAGAATTCAGAGTCGATGCAGGCGTCCGGCAGGAGATGTGATTTCGCCGCTCCTTATTACCGTGGTCGATGCTATTGTGAGAAAGACCGTCGAAAATAGAAGAGGGGTCCAATTTGGCGATAACGATTTTGTCACGGATTTGATGTTTGCGGACGACAGCGCAGTGTTCACCGATACTGACATGGAAGCCACGCTTTTTTGAATGATATGGCACAAATCGCGGAGTCGTATGGGCTGCGGATTAATAAGGAGAAGACTTAAGTCATGACGTCGGACGGTTCACGTGCTTCTCTGTTCTTCGAGGAGCTGAGCTTCCAGCAAGTCAAGGAGTTCAAGTACCTCGGATCGGTGGTGCAAGAGCGAAAGGTAGTGGCTACATCGGAGATACTGTGCAGGATCGGGCAGGCGTCGGCTGCTTTCGCTTCGCTGGGCTGATGTTTATGGAAGAAGGGTAATGTGTCAATCAAGACAAAGATCCGGATGTTTCGCGCGCTCATAGTGCCAATCCTACTGTACGGGTCAGAGTCGTGGACGTTGCTGAAGTCGGATCACAGCAGGCTGGAGGTCTTCCAAACGCGGTGTTTGCGGCAAATCCTCGAGATAACTTTAAGAGATCGAATACGGAACGACGTTATCCGAGATACTTGCGACCATCAGCCCACAATCGAAGAACAAATTCGAACGAGAAGGCTACGATGGTTCGGACACGTATGCAGAATGGAAACAAACCGACTTCCGCGCAGTTTGTTATGGAGAGAACGCCCTGCACTGTGGAAGGTTGAAAGAGCAGCCCCGAAAAAGACGTGGTTGAAGCAAGTCGAGGCGGATCTGAAGTCCCAACGGTGCAGTGTCCTTAAAGGCAGTGTTCACGATAATCTTCGATTATGAGATTAATCGCTAAATCGATTGTTTGGCCCCGGGTAGAACATAAATGACGAAAAATCGAGAAAAACGCACCAGAAGGTCTCGAAATCCTTTACTCTCACCCCGCGTCTTTACTCTCAGTGGAACTGTTTGTTGTGACAATGAAATCGTTCGTGGATCCGTCCTTTACAATTATTTGCTTTCTGTTGCTCCGTTGCTTTCTTCGAACCCTAACTAGTACCTTTTTGCCTGGATTATTCTTCCACTTTCGATTAGTCCCATTATTTACCGGTGACAACCACCGTGAACATGTTCATCCAACCGGACAACTAGTCCAGGCCAGAAAATAATATCTCTGAAATAAGACGTTTTAGTGCGTTTCTCGCCGTTTCTTCGTAATTTCTGTAACACTCGGTGGCCAACGCTTTGTTTTGAGTGGAAAACTCGGGAACGAAAATCATCGTGAACACTGCCTTTAATGCTAGATTAATTGCTGCGCACCGTACTGAATGGAAGCGTATCGTTCAGGCCACAAGAGCTCCTATGGCACCTACAGCAGTGTACTGGTTGAGAGGTCATCCTGCTCCGCCAGCCGCCAGCTAACGGGATGGGTGAGTGATGAGTGAGTGAAGCTTCGGGCTTCTGATGACGTCATCGGGACGTCGTGAAAAGTGCTTCGGTCTTCTGATGACGTCATCGGGACGTCGTGGAAAGTGCTTCGGTCTTCTGATGACGTCATCGGGACGTCGTGGAAAGTGCTTCGGGCTTCTGATGACGTCATCGGGACGTCGTGAAAAGTGCTTCGGTCTTCTGATGACGTCATCGGGACGTCGTGGAAAGTGCTTCGGGCTTCTGATGACGTCATGGGGACGTCGTGGAAAGTGTATCGGGCTTCTGATGACGTCATCGGGACGTCGTAAAAAGTGCATCGGGCTTCTGATGACGTCATCGGGACGTCGTGAAAAGTGCTTCGGGCTTCCGATGACGTCATCGGGACGTCATGGAAAGTGCTTCGGGCTTCTGATGACGTTATCGGGACGTCGTGAAAAGTGCTTCGGTCTTCTGATGACGTCATCGGGACGTCGTGGAAAGTGCTTCGGGCTTCTGATGACGTCATCGGGACGTCGTGAAAAGTGCTTCGGTCTTCTGATGACGTCATCGGGACGTCGTGGAAAGTGCTTCGGGCTTCTGATGACGTCATCGGGACGTCGTGAAAAGTGCTTCGGTCTTCTGATGACGTCATCGGGACGTCGTGGAAAGTGCTTCGGGCTTCTGATGACGTCATCGGGACGTCGTGAAAAGTGCTTCGGTCTTCTGATGACGTCATCGGGACGTCGTGGAAAGTGCTTCGGGCTTCTGATGACGTCATCGGGACGTCGTGAAAAGTGCTTCGGTCTTCTGATGACGTCATCGGGACGTCGTGGAAAGTGCTTCGGGCTTCTGATGACGTCATGGGGACGTCGTGGAAAGTGTATCGGGCTTCTGATGACGTCATCGGGACGTCGTAAAAAGTGCATCGGGCTTCTGATGACGTCATCGGGACGTCGTGAAAAGTGCTTCGGGCTTCCGATGACGTCATCGGGACGTCATGGAAAGTGCTTCGGGCTTCTGATGACGTTATCGGGACGTCGTGAAAAGTGCTTCGGTCTTCTGATGACGTCATCGGGACGTCGTGGAAAGTGCTTCGGGCTTCTGATGACGTCATCGGGACGTCGTGGAAAGTGCTTCGGGCTTCTGATGACGTCATCGGGACGTCGTGGAAAGTGCTTCGGGCTTCTGATGACGTCATGGGGACGTCGTGGAAAGTGTATCGGGCTTCTGATGACGTCATCGGGACGTCGTAAAAAGTGCATCGGGCTTCTGATGACGTCATCGGGACGTCGTGAAAAGTGCTTCGGGCTTCCGATGACGTCATCGGGACGTCATGGAAAGTGCTTCGGGCTTCTGATGACGTTATCGGGACGTCGTGAAAAGTGCTTCGGGCTTCTGATGACGTCATCGGGACGTCATGAAAAGTGCTTCGGGCTTCTGATGACGTCATCGGGACGTCGTAAAAAGTGCATCGGGCTTCTGATGACGTCATCGGGACGTCGTGGAAAGTGCTTCGGGCTTCTGATGACGTCATCGGGACGTCGTGAAAAGTGCTTCGGGCTTCTGATGACGTCATCGGGACGTCGTGGAAAGTGCTTCGGGCTCCTGATGACGTCATTAGGACGTCGTGGAAAGTGCTTCGGGCTTCTGATGACGTCATAGGGACGTCGTGGAAAGTGTATCGGGCTTCTGATGACGTCATCGGGACGTCGAGAAAAGTGCTTCGGGGTTCTGATGACGTCATCGGGACGTCGTGGAAAGTGCTTCGGGCTTCTGATGACGTCATCGGGACGTCGTGAAAAGTGCTTCGGGCTTCTGATGACGTCATCGGGACGTCGTGAAAAGTGCTTCGGGCTCCTGATGACGTCATCGGGGCGTCGTGGAAAGTGCTTCGGGCTTCTGATGACGTCATAGGGACGTCGTGAAAAGTGCTTCGGGCTTCTGATGACGTCATCGGGACGTCATGAAAAGTGCTTCGGGCTTCTGATGACGTCATCGGGACGTCGTAAAAAGTGCATCGGGCTTCTGATGATGTCATCGGGACGTCGTGAAAAGTGCTTCGGGCTTCTGATGACGTCATCGGGACGTCGTGGAAAGTGCTTCGGGCTTCTGATGACGTCATCGGGACGTCGTGGAAAGTGCTTCGGGCTTCTGATGACGTCATAGGGACGTCGTGGAAAGTGTATCGGGCTTCTGATGACGTCATCGGGACGTCGTGGAAAGTGCTTCGGGCTTCTGATGACGTCATAGGGACGTCGTGGAAAGTGTATCGGGCTTCTGAAGACGTCATCGGGACGTCGTGAAAAGTGCTTCGGGCTTCTGATGACGTCATCGGGACGTCGTGGAAAGTGCTTCGGGCTCCTGATGACGTCATCGGGACGTCGTGGAAAGTGCTTCGGGCTCCTGATGACGTCATAGGGACGTCGTGGAAAGTGTATCGGGCTTCTGAAGACGTCATCGGGACGTCGTGAAAAGTGTTTCGGGCTTCTGATGACGTCATCGGGACGTCGTGAAAAGTGCTTCGGTCTTCTGATGACGTCATCGGGACGTCGTGAAAAGTGCTTCGGGCTTCTGATGACGTCATCGGGACGTCGTGGAAAGTGCTTCGGGCTTCTGATGACGTCATAGGGACGTCGTGGAAAGTGTATCGGGCTTCTGATGACGTCATCGGGACGTCGTGAAAAGTGCTTCGGGGTTCTGATGACGTCATCGGGACGTCGTGGAAAGTGCTTCGGGCTTCTGATGACGTCATCAGGACGTCGTGAAAAGTGCTTCGGGCTTCTGATGACGTCATCGGGACGTCGTTAAAAGTGCATCGGGCTTCTGATGACGTCATCGGGACGTCGTGGAAAGTGCTTCGGGCTTCTGATGACGTCATCGGGACGTCGTGGAAAGTGCTTCGGGCTTCTGATGACGTCATCGGGACGTCGTGGAAAGTGCTTCGGGCTCCTGATGACGTCATCAGGACGTCGTGGAAAGTGCTTCGGGCTTCTGATGACGTCATAGGGACGTCGTGGAAAGTGTATCGGGCTTCTGATGACGTCATCGGGACGTCGTGAAAAGTGCTTCGGGGTTCTGATGACGTCATCGGGACGTCGTGGAAAGTGCTTCGGGCTTCTGATGACGTCATCGGGACGTCGTGAAAAGTGCTTCGGTTTGATGACGTCATCGGGACGTCGTGAAAAGTGCTTCGGGCTCCTGATGACGTCATCGGGGCGGCGTGAAAAGTGCATCTGGCTTCTGATGACGTCATCGGGACGTCGTGAAAAGTGCTTCGGGCTTCTGATGACGTCATCGGGACGTCGTGAAAAGTGCTTCGGGCTTCTGATGACGTCATCGGGACGTCGTGAAAAGTGCTTCGGGCTTCTGATGACGTCATCGGGACGTCGTGAAAAGTGGTTCGGGCTTCTGATGACGTCATCGGGGCGTGGGATGCTTCGGGCTTCTGATGACGTCATCGGGACGTCGTGGAAAGTGCTTCGGGCTTCTGATGACGTCATAGGGACGTCGTGGAAAGTGTATCGGGCTTCTGATGACGTCATCGGGACGTCAGGGAAAGTGCTTCGGGCTTCTGATGACGTCATAGGGACGTCGTGGAAAGTGTATCGGGCTTCTGATGACGTCATCGGGACGTCGTGAAAAGTGCTTCGGGCTCCTGATGACGTCATCGGGACGTCGTGGAAAGTGCTTCGGGCTCCTGATGACGTCATCGGGACGTCGTGGAAAGTGCTTCGGGCTTCTGATGACGTCATAGGGACGTCGTGGAAAGTGTATCGGGCTTCTGAAGACGTCATCGGGACGTCGTGAAAAGTGCTTCGGGCTTCTGATGACGTCATCGGGACGTCGTGAAAAGTGCTTCGGTCTTCTGATGACGTCATCGGGACGTCGTGGAAAGTGCTTCGGGCTTCTGATGGCGTCATCGGGACGTCGTGGAAAGTGCTTCGGGCTTCTGATGACGTCATAGGGACGTCGTGGAAAGTGTATCGGGCTTCTGATGACGTCATCGGGACGTCGTGAAAAGTGCTTCGGGCTTCTGATGACGTCATCGGGACGTCGTGGAAAGTGCTTCGGGCTTCTGATGACGTCATCAGGACGTCGTGAAAGTGTGCTTCGGGCTTCTGATGACGTCATCGGGACGTCGTGAAAAGTGCTTCGGGCTTCTGATGACGTCATCGGGACGTCGTGGAAAGTGCTTCGGGCTTCTGATGACGTCATAGGGACGTCGTGGAAAGTGCTTCCGGGCTTCTGATGACGTCATCGGGACGTCGTGGAAAGTGCTTCGGGCGTTCGATGACGTCATCAGGACGTCGTAAAAAGTGCTTCGGGCTTCTGATGACGTCATCGGGACGTCGTGAAAGGGGCTTCGGGCTTCTGATGACGTCATCGAGACGTCGTGGAAAGTGCTTCGGGCTTCTGATGACGCCATCAGGACGTCGCAAAAAGTGCTTCGGGCTTCTGATGACGTCATCGGAACGTCGTGAAAGTGCTTCGGGCTTCTGATGACGTCATCGGGACGTCGTGGAAAGTGTATCGGGCTTCTGATGACGTCATCGGGACGTCGTAAAAAGTGCATCGGGCTTCTGATGACGTCATCGGGACGTCGTGAAAAGTGCTTCGGGCTTCTGATGACGTCATCGGGACGTCGTGGAAAGTGCTTCGGGCTTCTGATGACGTCATCGGGACGTCGTGGAAAGTGCTTCGGGCTTCTGATGACGTCATCGGGACGTCGTGAAAAGTGCTTCGGGCTTCTGATGACGTCATCGGGACGTCGTGGAAAGTGCTTCGGGCTTCTGATGACGTCATCAGGACGTCGTGAAAAGTGCTTCGGGCTTCTGATGACGTCATCGGGACGTCGTGAAAAGTGCTTCGGGCTCCTGATGACGTCATCGGGGCGTCGTGGAAAGTGCTTCGGGCTTCTGATGACGTCATAGGGACGTCGTGAAAAGTGCTTCGGGCTTCTGATGACGTCATCGGGACGTCGTGAAAAGTGCTTCGGGCTTCTGATGACGTCATCGGGACGTCGTGGAAAGTGCTTCGGGCTTCTGATGACGTCATCGGGACGTCGTGAAAAGTGCTTCGGGCTTCTGATGACGTCATCGGGACGTCATGGAAGTGCTTCTGATGACGTCATCGGGACGTCGTGAAAAGTGCTTCGGGCTTCTGATGACGTCATCGGGACGTCGTGGAAAGTGCATAGGGCTTCTGATGACGTCATCTGGACGTCGTGGAAAGTGTATCGGGCTTCTGATGACGTCATCGGGACGTCGTGAAAAGTGCTTTGGGCTTCTGATGACGTCATCGGAACGTCATGAAAAGTGCTTCGGGCTTCTGATGACGTCATCGGGACGTCATGAAAAGTGCTTCGGGCTTCTGATGACGTCATCGGGACGTCATTAAAAGTGCTTCGGGCTTCTGATGACGTCATCGGGACGTCGTGGAAAGTGCTTCGGGCTTCTGATGACGTCATCGGGACGTCATGAAAAGTGCTTCGGGCTTCTGATGACGTCATCGGGACATTCTGGAAAGTGCTTCGGGCTTCTGATGACGTCATCGGGACGTCATGAAAAGTGCTTCGGGCTTCTGATGACGTCATCGGGACGTCGTGAAAAGTGCTTCGGGCTTCTGATGACGTCATCGGGACGTCATGAAAAGTGCTTCGGGCTTCTGATGACGTCATCGGGACGTCGTGAAAAGTGCTTCGGGCTTCTGATGACGTCATCGGGACGTCGTGAAAAGAGCTTCGGGCTTCTGATGACGTCATCGGGACGTCGAGGAAAGTGCTTCGAGCCTCTGATGACGTCATCGGGACTTCGAGAAAAGTGCTTCGGGCTTCTGATGACGTCATCGGGACGTCGTGGAAAGTGCTTCGGGCTTCTGATGACGTCATCGGGACGTCGTGGAAAGTGCTTCGGGCTCCTGATGACGTTATCGGGACGTCGTGAAAAGTGCTTCGGGCTTCTGATGACGTCATCGGGACGTCGTGGAAAGTGTATCGGGCTCCTGATGACGTCATCGGGACGTCGTGGAAAGTGCTTCCGGGCTTCTGATGACGTCATCGGGACGTCGTGGAAAGTGCTTCGGGCTTCTGATGACGTCATCGGGACGTCGTGAAAAGTGCTTTGGGCTTCTGATGACGTCATCGGGACGTCGTGAAAAGTGCTTCGGGCTTCTGATGACGTCATCGGGACGTCCTGGAAAGTGCTTCGGGCTTCTGATGACGTCATCGGGACGTCGTGGAAAGTGCTTCGGGCTTCTGATGATGTCATCGGGACGTCGTGGAAAAAGTGCTTCGGGCTTCTGATGACGTCATCGGGACGTCGTGGAAAGTGCTTCGGGCTTCTGAACCTGATGACGTCATCGGGACGTCGTGAAAAGTGCTTCGGGCTTCTGATGACGTCATCGGGACGTCCTGGAAAGTGCTTCGGGCTTCTGATGACGTCATCGGGACGTCGTGAAAAGTGCTTCGGGCTTCTGATGACGTCATCGGGACGTCCTGGAAAGTGCTTCGGGCTTCTGATGACGTCATCGGGACGTCGTGAAAAGTGCTTCGGGCTTCTGATGACGTCATCGGGACGTCGTGAAAAGTGCTTCGGGCTTCTGATGACGTCATCGGGACGTCGTGAAAAGTGCTTAGGGGTTCTGACGACGTCATCGGGACGTCGTGAAAAGTGCTTCAGGCTTCTGATGACGTCATCGGGACGTCGTGGAAAGTGCATTGGGCTTCTGATGACGTCATCGGGACGTCGTGAAAGGTGCTTCGGGCTTCTGATGACGTCATCGGGACGTCGTGAAAAGTGCTTCGGGCTTCTGATGACGTCATCGGGACGTCGTGGAAAGTGCTTCGGGCTTCTGATGACGTCATCGGGACGTCGTGGAAAGTGCTTCGGGCTTCTGATGACGTCATCGGGACGTCGTGGAAAGTGCTTCGGGCTTCTGATGACGTCATAGGGACGTCGTGGAAAGTGTATCGGGCTTCTGATGACGTCATCGGGACGTCGTGGAAAGTGCTTCGGGCTTCTGATGACGTCATCGGGACGTCGTGAAAAGTGCTTCGGGCTTCTGATGACGTCATCGGGACGTCGTAAAAAGTGCTTCGGGCTTCTGATGACGTCATCGGGACGTCCTGGAAAGTGCTTCGGGCTTCCTGTTGATGACGTCATCGGGACGTCGTGGAAAGTGCTTCGGGCTTCTGATGACGTCATAGGGACGTCGTGGAAAGTGCTTCGGGCTTCTGATGACGTCATCGGGACGTCGTGAAAAGTGCTTCGGGCTTCTGATGACGTCATCGGGACGTCGTGAAAAGTGCTTCGGGCTTCTGATGACGTCATCGGGACGTCGTGAAAAGTGCTTCGGGCTTCTGATGACGTCATCGGGACGTCGTGAAAAGTGCTTCGGGCTTCTGATGACGTCATCGGGACGTCGTGGAAAGTGCTTCGGGCTTCTGATGACGTCATCGGGACGTCGTGGAAAGTGCTTCGGGCTTCTGGTGACGTCATCGGGACGTCGTGAAAAGTGCTTCGGGCTTCTGATGACGTCATCGGGACGTCGTGAAAAAAGTATCGGGCTTCTGATGACGTCATCGGGATGTCGTGAAAAGTGCTTCGGGCTTCTGATAACGTCATCGGGAAGTCGTGGAAAGCGGTCCGGGCTCCTGATGCCGTCATTGGGAGGTCGTGGAAAGTGTATCGGGCTCCTGAAGACGTCATCGGGACGTCGTGAAAAGTGCTTCGGGCTTCTGATGACGTCATCGGGACGTCGTGGAAAGTGCTTCGGGCTTCTGATGACGTCATCGGGACGTCGTGGAAAGTGCTTCGGGCTTCTGATGACGTCATCGGGACGTCGTGAAAGTGCTTCCGGGCTTCTGATGACGTCATCGGGACGTCGTGGAAAGTGCTTCCGGGCTCCTGATGACGTCATCGGGACGTCGTGGAAAAGTGCTTCGGGCTTCTGATGACGTCATCGGGACGTCGTGGAAAGTGCTTCCGGGCTTCTGATGACGTCATCGGGACGTCGTGGAAAGTGCTTCGGGCTTCTGATGACGTCATCGGGACGTCGTGGAAAAGTGCTTCGGGCTTCTGATGACGTCATCGGGACGTCGTGGAAAGTGCTTCGGGCTTCTGATGACGTCATCGGGACGTCGTGAAAAGTGCTTCGGGCTTCTGATGACGTCATCGGGACGTCGTGGAAAGTGCTTCAGGGCTCCTGATGACGTCATCGGGACGTCGTGGAAAGTGCTTCGGGCTTCTGATGACGTCATCGGGACGTCGTGGAAAGTGCTTCAGGCTTCTGATGGGACGTCGTGGACGTCTTCGGGCTTCTCATTCTAAGTCTTCGGGACGTCGTGGAAAGTCTTCGTCATCGGGACGTCATGGAAAAGTGCTTCGGGCTTCTGATGACGTCATCGGGACGTCGTGAAAAAGTGCTTCGGGCTTCTGATGACGTCATCGGGACGTCGTGGAAAGTGCTTCGGGCTTCTGATGACGTCATCGGGACGTCGTGGAAAAGTGCTTCGGGCTTCTGATGACGTCATCCGGGACGTCGTGAAAAGTGCTTCGGGCTTCTGATGACGTCATCGGGACGTCGTGGAAAGTGCTTCGGGCTTCTGATGACGTCATCGGGACGTGCGTGAAAAGTGCTTCGGGCTTCTGATGACGTCATCGGGACGTCGTGGAAAGTGCTTCGGGCTTCTGATGACGTCATCGGGACGTCGTGAAAGTGCTTTGAATTTCTGATGACGTCATCAGGACGTCGTGAAAAGTGCTTCGGGCTGATGACGTCATCGGGACGTCGTGAAAGTGCTTCGGGCTCCTGATGACGTCATCGGGACGTCGTGAAAAGTGCTTCGGGCTTCTGATGACGTCATCGGGACGTCGTGGAAAGTGCTTCGGGCTTCTGATGACGTCATAGGGACGTCGTGGAAAGTGTATCGGGCTTCTGGTTTGATGACGTCATCGGGACGTCGTGGAAAGTGCTTCGGGCTTCTGATGACGTCATCGGGACGTCGTGGAAAGTGCTTCGGGCTTCTGATGACGTCATCGGGACGTCGTGGAAAGTGTATCAGGCTTCTGATGACGTCATCGGGACGTCGTGGAAAGTGCTTCGGGCTCTGATGACGTCATCGGGACGTGGTGGAAAGTGCTTCGGCTTTCTGATGACGTCATCGGGCCGTCGTGGAAAGTGCTTCGGGCTTCTGATGACGTCATCAGCACGTCGTAAAAAGTGCTTCGGGCTCCTCATGACGTCATCGGGGCATCGTGAAAAGTGCTTCGGGCTTCTGATGACGTAATCTGGACGTCGTGAAAGTGCTTCGGGCTTCTGATGACGTCATCGGGACGTCGTGGAAAAGTGCTTCAGGCTTCTGATGACGTCATCAGGACGTCGTGAAAAGTGCTTCGGGCCCTGATGACGTCATCGGGACGTCGTGGAAGAGATGCTTCGGGCTCTGATGACGTCATCGGGACGTCGTGGAAAGTGCTTCGGGCTTCTGATGACGTCATCGGGACGTCGTGGAAAGTGCTTCGGGCTTCTGATGACGTCATCGGGACGTCGTGAAAAGTGCTTCGGGCTTGATGACGTCATCGGGACGTCGTGAAAAGTGCTTCGGGCTTCTGATGACGTCATCGGGACGTCGTGAAAAGTGCTTCGGGCTTCTGATGACGTCATCGGGACGTCGTGAAAAGTGCTTGGGGCTTCTGATGACGTCATCGGGACCTCGTGAAAAGTGCTTCGGGCTTCTGATGACGTCATGGGGACGTCGTGGAAAGTGCTTCGGGCTTCTGAAGACGTCATCGGGATGTCGTGAAAAGTGCTTCGGGCTTCTAATGAAGTCATCGGGACGTCGTGAAAAGTGCTTCGGGCTTCTTATGAAGTCATCGGGACGTCGTGAAAAGTGCTTAGCGCTTCTGATGACGTCATAGGGACATCGTGAAAAGTGCTTCGGGCTTCTGATGACGTCATCGGGACGTCGTGGAAAGTGCTTGGGTCTTCTGAAGACGTCATCGGGACGTCGTGAAAAGTGCTTCGGGCTTCTGATGACGTCATCGGGACGTCGTGGAAAGAGCTTCGGGCTTCTGATGACGTCATCGGGACGTCGTGGAAAGAGCTTCGGGCTTCTGATGACGTCATCGGGACGTCGTGAAAAGTGCTTCGGGCTTCTGATGACGTCATCGGGACGTCGTGGAAAGAGCTTCGGGCTTCTGATGACGTCATCGGGACGTCGTGAAAAGTGCTTCGGGCTTCTGATGACGTCATCGGGACGTCGTGGAAAGTGCTTCGGGCTTCTGATGACGTCATCGGGACGTCGTGAAAAGTGCTTCGGGCTTCTGATGACGTCATCGGGACGTCGTGAAAAGTGCTTCGGGCTTCTGATGACGCCATCGGGACGTCGTGGAAAGTGTAGCTTCGGGCTTCTGATGGCGTCATCGGGACGTCGTGGAAAAGTGCTTCGGGCTCTGATGACGTCATCGGGACGTCGTGGAAAGTGCTTCGGGCTTCTGATGACGTCATCGGGACGTCGTGAAAAGTGCTTCGGGCTTCTGATGACGTCATCGGGACGTCGTGAAAGTGCTTCGGGCTACAGTGACGTCATCGGGACGTCGTGAAAAGTGCTTCAGGCTCCTGATGACGTCATCGGGACGTCGTGGAAAGTGCTTCGGGCTTCTGATGACGTCATCGGGACGTCGTGAAAAGTGCTTCAGGCTTCTGATGACGTCATCGGGACGTCGTGAAAAGTGCTTCGGGCTTCTGATGACGTCATCGGGACGTCGTGAAAGTGCTTCGGGCTTCTGATGACGTCATCGGGACGTCGTGGAAAGTGCTTCGGGCTCCTGATGACGTCATCGGGACGTCGTGGAAAGCGCTTCGGGCTTCTGATGACGTCATAGGGACGTCGTGGAAAGCGTATCGGGCTTCTGATGACGTCATCGGGACGTCGTGAAAAGTGCTTCGGGCTTCTGATGACGTCATCGGGACGTCGTGGAAAGTGTGCTTCGGGCTTCCTGATGACGTCATCGGGACGTCGTGGAAAGTGCTTCGGGCTTCTGATGACGTCATCGGGACGTCGTGGAAAGTGCTTCCGGGCTTCTGATGACGTCATCGGGACGTCGTGAAAAGTGCTTCGGGCTTCTGATGACGTCATCGGGACGTCGTGGAAAGTGCTTCAGGCTCTCTGATGACGTCAACGGGACGTCGTGGAAAGTGTTTCGGGGTTCTGATGACGGCATCGGGCCGTCGTGGAAAGTGCTTCGGGCTTTTGATGACGTCACCGGGACGTCGTAAAAAGTGCTCCGGGTTTCTGATGACGTCATGGGGACATCGTGAAAGTGCTTCGGGCTTCTGATGACGTCATCGGGACTGTCGTGAAAAGTAACTTCCGGGCTTCCTGATGACGTCATCGGGACGTCGTGGAAAGTGCTTCGGGCTTCTGATGACGTCCACCGGGACGTCGTGGAAAAAGTGTATCGGGCTTCTGATGACGTCATCGGGACGTCGTGAAAGTGCTTCGGGCTTCTGATGACGTCATCGGGACGTCGTGGAAAGTGCTTCGGGCTATGATGACGTCATCGGGACGTCGTGGAAAGAGCTTCGGGCTTCTGATGACGTCATCGGGACGTCGTGAAAAGTGCTTCGGGCTTCTGATGACGTCATCGGGACGTCGTGAAAAGAGCTTCGGGCTTCTGATGACGTCATCGGGACGTCGTGAAAAGTGCTTCGGGCTTCTGATGACGTCATCGGGACGTCGTGAAAAGTGCTTCGGGCTTCTGATGACGTCATCGGGACGTCGTGGAAAGTGTATCGGGCTTCTGATGACGTCATCGGGACGTCGTGGAAAGAGCTTCGGGCTTCTGATGACGTCATCGGGACGTCGTGAAAAGAGCTTCGGGCTTCTGATGACGTCATCGGGACGTCGTGAAAAGAGCTTCGCGCTTCTGATGACGTCATCGGGACGTCGTGGAAAGAGCTTCGGGCTTCTGATGACGTCATCGGGACGTCGTGGAAAGAGCTTCGGGCATCTGATGACGTCATCGGGACGTCGTGGAAAGAGCTTCGGGCTTCTGATGACGTCATCGAGACGTCGTGAAAAGTGCTTCGGGCTTCTGATGACGTCATCGGGACGTCGTGAAAAGAGCTTCGGGCTTCTGATGACGTCATCGGGACGTCGTGAAAGGTGCTTCGGGCTTCTGATGACGTCATAGGGACGTCGTGAAAAGTGCATCTGGCTTCTGATGACGTCATCGGGACGTCGTGAAGTGCTTCGGGCTTTGATGACGTCATCGGGACGTCGTGGAAAGTGCTTCGGGCTTCTGATGACGTCATCGGGACGTCGTGAAAAGTGCTTCGGGCTCCTGATGACGTCATCGGGACGTCGTGAAAAGTGCTTCCGGGCTTCTGATGACGTCATCGGGACGTCGTGGAAAAGTGCATCAGGGCTTCTGATGACGTCATCGGGACGTCGTGAAAAGTGTGCATCGGGCTTCTGATGACGTCATCGGGACGTCGTGAAAAGTGCTTCCGGGCTTCTGATGACGTCATCGGGACGTCGTGGAAAGTGCTTCGGGCTCCTGATGACGTCATCGGGACGTCGTGAAAGTGCTTCTGGGCTTCTGATGACGTCATCAGGACGTCGTAAAAAGCGCATCGGGCTCCTGATGACGTCATCGGGACGTCGTGAAAAGTGCTTCGGGCTTCTGATGACGTCATCGGGACGTCGTAAAAAGTGCATCGGGCTTCTGATGACGTCATCAGGGACGTCGTGGAAAGTGCTTCGGGCTCTGATGACGTCATCGGGACGTCGTGGAAAGTGCTTCGGGCTTCTGATGACGTCATCGGGACGTCGTGAAAGTGCTTCGGGCTTCTGATGACGTCATCGGGACGTCGTGGAAAGTGCTTCGGGCTCCTGATGACGTCATCGGGACGTCGTGGAAAAGTGCTTCGGGCTTCTGATGACGTCATCGGGACGTCGTGAAAAGTGCTTCAGTTTGATGACGTCATCGGGACGTCGTGAAAGATGCATCGGGCTTCTGATGACGTCATCGGGACGTCGTGGAAAGTGCTTCGGGCTTCTGATGACGTCATCGGGACGTCGTGAAAAGTGCTTCGGGCTTCTGATGACGTCATCGGGACGTCGTGAAAGTGCTTCGGGCTTCTGATGACGTCATCGGGACGTCGTGAAAAGTGCTTCGGGCTTCGATGACGTCATCGGGACGTCGTGAAAAGTGCTTCGGGCTTCTGATGACGTCATCGGGACGTCGTGGAAAGTGCTTCGGGCTTCTGATGACGTCATCAGGACGTCGTGGAAAAGTGCTTACTTCTGATGACGTCATCGGGACGTCGTGGAAAGAGCTTCGGGCTTCTGATGACGTCATCGGGACGTCGTGGAAAGAGCTTCGGGCTTCTGATGACGTCATCGGGACGTCGTGAAAAGTGCTTCGGGCTTCTGATGACGTCATCGGGACGTCGTGAAAAGAGCTTCGGGCTTCTGATGACGTCATCGGGACGTCATGAAAAGTGCAAGTGTTTGGGCTCCTGATGACGTCATCGGGACGTCGTGGAAAGTGCTTCGGGCTTCTGATGACGTCATCAGGACGTCGTGGAAAAGTGCTTCGGGCTTCTGATGACGTCATCGGGACGTCGTGAAAAGTGCTTCGGGCTTCTGATGACGTCATCGGGACGTCGTGGAAAGTGCTTCGGGCTTCTGATGACGTCATCGGGACGTCGTGAAAAGTGCTTCCAGGCTGATGACGTCATCGGGACGTCGTGAAAAGTGCTTCGGGCTTCTGATGACGTCATCGGGACGTCGTGGAAAGTGCATCGGGCTTCTGATGACGTCATCGGGACGTCGTGAAAAGTGCTTCGGGCTTCCGATGACGTCATCGGGACGTCATGGAAAGTGCTTCGGGCTTCTGATGACGTCATCGGGACGTCGTGGAAAGTGCTTCGGGCTCCTGATGACGTCATCGGGACGTCGTGGAAAGTGCTTCGGGCTTCTGATTACGTCATCGGGACGTCGTGGAAAGTGCTTCCAGGCTTCTGATGACGTCATCGGGACGTCGTGAAAAGTGCTTCGGGCTTGATGACGTCATCGGGACGTCGTGAAAAGTGCTTCGGGCTTCTGATGACGTCATCAGGACGTCGGGGAAAGTGCTTCGGGCTCCTGATGACGTCATGAGGACGGCGGGGAAAGTGGTTCGGGCTGCCCTGATGACGTCATCGGGACGTCGTGGAAAGTGCTTCGGGCTTCTGATGACGTCATCGGGACGTCGTGGAAAGTGCTTCCGGGCTTCTGATGACGTCATCGGGACGTCGTGAAAAGTGCTTCGGGCTTCTGATGACGTCATCGGGACGTCGTGGAAAGTGCTCGAAGCTGGGCTTCTGATGACGTCATCAGGACGTCGTGGAAAGTGTATCGGGCTTCTGATGACGTCATCGGGACGTCGTGAAAAAGTGCTTCGGGCTTCTGATGACGTCATCGGGACGTCGTGAAAAAGTGCTTCGGGCTTCTGATGACGTCATCGGGACGTCGTGGAAAGTGCTTCGGGCTTCTGATGACGTCATCGGGACGTCGTGAAAAGTGCTTCAGGCTTCTGATGACGTCATCGGGACGTCGTGAAAGTGCTTCGGGCTTGATGACGTCATCGGGACGTCGTGAAAGTGCTTCGGGCTTCTGATGACGTCATCGGGACGTCGTGAAAAGTGCTTCGGGCTTCTGATGACGTCATCGGACGTCGTGGAAAGTGCTTGGGCTTCTGATGACGTCATCGGGACGTCGTGGAAAGTGCTTCAGGCTTCTGATGACGTCATCGGGACGTCGTGGAAAGTGCTTCGGGCTTCTGATGACGTCATCGGGACGTCGTAAAAGTGCATCGGGCTTGATGACGCCGTGACGTCATCGACGTCATCGACGTCGTGAAAGTGCTTCGGGCTTCTGATGACGTTACTGGGACGTCAAGGTGGCCACTTTGATGACGTCATCGGGACGTCGTGGAAAGTGCTTCGGGCTTCTGATGACGTCATCGGGACGTCGTGGAAAGTACTCGGGCTTCTGATGACGTCATCGGGACGTCGTGAAAAGTGCTTCGGGCTTCTGATGACGTCATCAGGACGTCGAAAGTGAAAGTGTTTGGGCCCTGATGACGTCATCGGGACGTCGTGAAGAGTGCTTCGGGCTCCTGATGACGTCATAGGGACGTCGTGGAAAGTGTATCGGGCTTCTGATGACGTCATCGGGACGTCGAAAAGTGCTTCGGGCTTCTGATGACGTCATCGGGACGTCGTGAAAGGGAATGCTTCGGGCTTCTGATGACGTCATCGGGACGTCGTGGAAGTTGCTTCGTTCGGGCTCCTGATGACGTCATCGGGACGTCGTGGAAAGTGCTTCGGGCTTGATGACGTCATCGGACGTCAAAGTAGATCATCGGGCTGATACGTCATCGGGACGTCGTGGAAAGTGCATCGGGCTTCTGATGACGTCATCGGGACGTCGTGAAAAGTGCTTCGGGCTTCTGATGACGTCATCGGGACGTCGTGAAAAGTGCTTCGGGCTCTGATGACGTTATCATCGGGACGTCGTGGAAAGTGCTTCGGGCTTCTGATGACGTCATCGGGACGTCGTGGAAAAGTGCTTCGGGCTTCTGATGGCGTCATCGGGACGTCGTTGGAAAGTGCTTCGGGCATTTGATGACGTCATCAGGACGTCGTGAAAGTGCTTCGGGCTTCCTGATGACGTCATCGGGGACGTCGTGGAAAGTGCAAGTGCTTGGCTTCTGATGACGTCATCGGGACGTCGTGGAAAGTGTCTTCCGGGCTTCTGATGACGTCATCAGGGACGTCGTGGAAAGTGCTTCGGGCTTCTGATGACGCTCATCGGGACGTCGTGAAAAGTGCTTCGGTTTGATGACGTCATCGGGACGTCGTAGAAAGTGCTTGGGCCCTGATGACGCGTCATCCGGGACGTCGTGGAAAGTGCTTCGTTTGATGACGTCATCGGGACGTCGTGAAAAGTGCTTCGGGCTTCTGATGACGTCATCAGGACGTGCGTGGAAAGTGCTTCGGGCTTGATGACGTCATCGGGACGTCGTGGAAAGTGCTTCGGGCTTCTGATGACGTCATCGGGACGTCGTGAAGAAAGTGCTTCGGGCTTCTGATGACGTCATCGGGACGTCGTGAAAGTAAGCTATTGAGAACTGATGACGTCATCGGGACGTCGTGGAAAGTCGCTTCGGGCTTCTGATGACGTCATCGGGACGTCGTGGAAAAGTGTATCGGGCTTCTGATGACGTCATCGGGACGCGTCGTGAAAAAGTGCTTCGGGCTTCTGATGACGTCATCGGGACGTCGTGGAAAGTGCTTCCGGGCTTCCTGATGACGTCATCGGGACGTCGTGTACGATTAGTGCTGAATTCCTGACGTCATCAGGACGTCGCAAAAAGTGCTTCGGGCTTTGATGACGTCATCGGGACGTCGTGAAAAGTGCTTCGGGTCATTCTGATGACGTCATCGGGACGTCGTGGAAGAAAAGCCTTCGGGCTTCTGATGACGTCATCAGGGACGTCGCTGGAAAGGTGCTTCGGGCTTCTGATGACGTCATCGGGACGTCGTAAAAAGTGCTTCGGGCTTCTGATGACGTCATCGGGACGTCGTAAGAAAGTGCTTCGGGCTCTGATGACGTCATCGGGACGTCGTGAAGAAAAAGTGCTTCGGGCTTCTGATGACGTCATCGGGACGTCGTAAAAGTGCTTCGGGCTTCTGATGGCGTCATCGGGGGACGTCGTGAAAAGTGCTATGTCAGGCTTCTGATGACGTCATCAGGACGTCGTGGAAAGTGCTTCGGGCTTCTGATGACGTCATCGGGACGTCGTGGAAAGTGCTTCCGGGCTTCTGATGACGTCATCGGGACGTCGTAAAAAGTGTTATCCGGAGCTTCTGATGACGTCATCGGGACGTCGTGAAAAGTGCTTTCCGGGCTCCTGGTGACGTCATCGGGACGTCGTGTGGAAAAAGTGCTTCCAGGGCTTCTGACAGGCGTCATCGGGACGTCATCGAAAGTGCTTCCAGGCTTCTGATGACGTCATCGGGACGTCGTGAAAGTGTACGGGCTGTTGGCGTCATCGGGACATCGTGAAAAGTGCTACGGGAAATGATGGCGTCATCGGACGTCGCGAAGTAAGTCTTCGGGCTTCTGATGACGTCATCGGGACGTCGTGAAAGTGCAAGTGCTTCGGGCTATCTGATGACGTCATCGGGACGTCGTGGAAAGTGCTTCGGGCTCGGCTTGATGACGTCATCGGGACGTCGTGGAAGGTGATTTGGGCTTCGATGATTTACCGTCATCAGGACATTCGAAAAGTGCTTCGGGCTCCTGATGACGTCATCGGGACGTATCGTGAAAAAGTGCTTCAGGCTTCTGATGACGTCATCGGGACGTTTAGTGAAAAGTGCTTCCCGGGATTAACGCTGATGACGTCATCGGTATGTCGTGAAAAGTGCTTCGGGCTCCTGATGACGTCATCGGGACGTCATACGAAAGGTGCCGGTGTTTCTGATGACGTCATCGGACGGTCGACGCCGAAAGTGCTTCGGGCTTCTGATGACGTCATCAGGACGTCGTGAAAAGTGCTTCAGGCTTCTGATGACGTCATCGGGACGTCGTGAGAAGTCTTCGGGCTTCTGATGACGTCATCGGACTGGTCGTGAAAAGTCGCTTCGGGCTTCTGATGACGTCATCGGACGTCGTGAAAGGTGCTTCCGGGATTCTGATGGCGTCATTCAGGACGTCGTGAAAGTGCTTCGGGCTTCTGATGACGTCATCGGGACGTCGTGAAAAGTGCTTCGGGCTGCGATTGACGTCATCGGGACGTCGTGGAAGAGAAGAAGTTCGGGCTTGAACCTGTTGACGTCATCGGGACGTCGGTAGAAAAGTGTATCCGGGCTTCTGATGACGTCATCGGGACGTCGTGGGAAAGTGCATCGGGCTTCTGATGACGTCATCAGGGTGATCGTCGAAAAAGTGCTTCGGGCTTCTGATGACGTCATCGGGACGTGGTGGAAAAGTGCTTCCAGGGCTGATGATGCGGCGTCATCGGGACGCTCGTGGAAAGTGCGATATCAGGCTGATGGCGTGTGGGGTTGTCATGAGAAAGTAGCTTCGAGCTTCTGATGACGTCATCGGGACGTCGTGAAAAGTGCTTCGGGCTTCTGATGACGTCATCGGGACGTCGTGAAAGTGCTTCGGGCTTCTGATGACGTCATCAGGATTTGATCAGTGAAAAGTGCTTCGGAAGCTCCTGGTGACGTCATGGGGACGTCGATTAAAAGTGCCATCTGGAGCTTCTGATGACGTCATCGGGACGTCGTGAAAAGTGCTTCCGGAATTCTGATGACGTCATCGTGACGTCGTGAAAAGTGCTTTGGGCTTCCTGATGACGTCATCGGGTTTACGTCGTGAAAAGTATGCTTCAGAGCTTCTGATGACGTCATTCGGGACGATGTTGAAAGTACTTCGGGTTTCGGTGACCAGATCATCGGGACGTCGTGAAATTGCTTCGGCTCCTGTTGGCGTCATCGGGACGCCGTTGAGAAAGTGCTTCGGGCTCCTGATGACGCCATCGGGACGTCGTGGAAGATGCTTCAGGGCTTCTGATGACGTATTAAGATGACTGGTCGTGAAAGTGCTTCGGAGCTTTGCGGGTGATGAGCGTCATCAGGACGTCGTGGAAGGTGTTCCGGGCTCCTGATGACGTCATCGGGACGATCGTGAGAAAGTGCTTCCGGAGCTTCTGATGACGTCATCGGGACGTCGTAGAAGGAAAGTGCTTCGGGCCATCTGGAAGCCTGATGACGTCATCAGGACGTCGTGCGGCAGTGCTTCGGAAGCTTCTGATGACGTCATCGGGACGTAGGCGATCAAAGTGTAACCGGGCTTCTGATGACGTCATCGGGACGTCGTGAAAAGTGCCGCTTCCGGGCTGTTGACGTCATCGGGACGTCGTGAAAAGTGCTTCGGGCTCTGATGACGTCATCGGGACGTCGTGGAAGAAGTGCTTCGGGCTCCTGATGACGTCATGGGGACGTCGTGAAAAGTGCTTCCGGGCTTCTGAAGTGACGTCATCGGGACGTCGTGCTGAAAGTGCTTCCGGGCTTCTGATGACGTCATCGGGACGTCGTGAAAAGTGCTTCAGGCTTCTGATGACGTCATCGGGACGTCGCTGAAAGAGTGCTTCAGGCTTCTGATGACGTCATCGGGACGTCGTGGAAAGTGCTTCCGGGCTTCTGATGACGTCGCGGGGACGTCGTGGAAAGTGCTTCCGGGCTTCTGATGACGTCATCAGGACGTCGCGAAAAAGTCGCCTGGGCTTCTGATGACGTCATCGGGACGTGCGTGAGAAAAGTGGCTTCGGGCTTCTGATGACGTCATCGGGACGTCGTGAAAAGATGCTGCTTCGGGCTTCGCGATTGACGTCATCGTAGGACGTCGTGGAAAGTGCTTCCGGGCTTCTGATGACGTCATAGGGACGTCGTGGAGAGAAGTGTATCAGGGCTTCCTGATGACGTCATCGGGACGGCGTCGTGAAAAGTGCCCCCGGGCTTCTGTTAAAGCGTCATAGGGACGTCGTGCGAAAAAGTGCTTCAGACTACTGATGACGTCATCGGGACGTCGTAGAAAAGTGCTTCGGGCTTCTGATGACGTCCATCGGGATCGTCCGTGAAAAGAAGAGTGCTTCGGGCTTCTGATGACGTCATCGGGACGTCCGTGAAGAAAAGTTCTTCGGAGCTTCTGATGAGCGTCATCGGGACGTCGCTGAAGGAAGATGCTTCGGGCTTCTGATGACATCCATCGGGACGTCGTGAAAAGATCTTCGGGCTTCTGATGAGCGTCATCAGGGACGTCGGTGAAGAATGCTTCCCGGAGCTTCTGATGACGTCATCGGGGCGTCGTGGAAGGAGTGCTTCGGGCTTCTGATGACGTCATAGGGACGTCGTGCGAAAGTGCTTCCGGGCTTCTGATGACGTCATCGGGACGTCGTGAAAGTGTATCGGCTT